>OX420942.1:4114451-5364451 GCA_949091785.1 Polymixis lichenea
TACGTTTGGTCGAAGTAGTATTGAATAATTAATAAACTAACTAACTTACCTTTACAGGTAAGAAACCCTTACGAATAAATGAATTTGACAATATTTATTTATTTCACAAACTAATGTCAAGTATGGATTTATCCCTAATCATTTACCTAATCGTAAGTATTTTAATTTGGTCAACATCAGTCTTTAATTTATTTATTGCTGAACAAGCTGCTTCAATACATGATGAGGCATCATCATCCACAACCTGACTTCACCAGCCTCATCTAGTTTGGCTCGCGATGGCAACAATGTCGTCCGCGCATCTCGCCGCCTGACGACCAACATATCATCTTCCAATCCTCGGATGCCACTTAGTCCCTGCCATACTGCCATACCTGCCTCCACCTGTCATCACTGCGGCTTTCCAGGTGTCCTGCCCAATTCTATTTGAGTTTCAAAATACGCTTTCCCACATCGAAGACCTTCGTATGCCCTCGTATCTCGACGTTTGGAACTCGTTATATTAGCCTGACGCCAAGAACGAAACGCTCCATGGCTCTCTGTACAACTCTCAGCCTATACACAGCCTCCTGCAAGCACGATTTTCAATAGGAGAGTGATATTTATTAATTTGCTTTTGTCAGTAGCCGAAAGAACAGTAAGAATATTTTTAGAAAAATCCCGTATGCCACCTCTAGGCCTACAACTTAAAAACGCTCCAGTTTAAGAGCTTTCCATTTAAGGGACAGCTAGTCTACGGTAACGGTGCGGGTCAGGTCATAAACCACCAAATCTATTACCCCAAATCACTAGATATCACTTCGGACCAGTCCATCGGCCTTCAGAGCTACATTCAGATTCGCATAACACTAAATATGCCAATACCAACTATTTGTATCATTGACATTTCAGATAGATAGAGGTAATATTATTACGGCTGTGCTATCCGTCTTGGGTGGGCAGGGTTCCAAGCTATCTCACCATAACGTGGGCATATGTGACAGAGCGTAATCCAATAAACTTAGGGTGCTGAATGGTGATATAAGAGCTTTAAGTACCAGTTGAATTATTCATGATTAAATAATGTAGATACGACCATTTCATTTCAACAATCTTCAACTACGTTTATATTGAAAATATAAATATGGGAGTCTTAGATACAGTAAAGGTTGTCTGGGAAAGTCGACCTTATCTAGTGCTGGCTGGAAATAAAGTAGCATTCAACAGTCAATCAGATTTAGAATGAGCGTTCAAATTGTTTGTACTTATTGCCTTTTCTCTCTCTGGCGCAAAACGGGCCGATAGGGGTAAATCATCATGATGTTAAGGTTTGTTTTTTTTTAATTCCTGCTGGGTTGATGTATATTGTCACGTCAAACGTCGTGTTTGCTTCTTTTTCGCCGGTTCAAACAAGATGACGTTAGTTTGTACGAGTGCTCATTGGCACACGTTAATGTTTAACTAATTTGAAAATTATCGTAGCGTCAGATTTGCGATTCGTTCGATTTGACCTAAGCCAAAACTGCTCTTCAATGGTTAAATTGGTTCCTGGAAAAATGATTTATTTTAAGAATATGTGTTTGTTTCTTCTATTATTTGATCTATGAGGGCTATGCTTGGAGTTTCCCTGCGTGATCGAATCAGGGATGAAGAGATCCGCAAGAAAACCAAGGTAACCGACATAGAATTGCCAAACATAAGTGGCAGTGGGTAGGGCACATTGCTCGCAGCACAGTTGGCCGATGGGGCCGTAAGTTCTGGAGTGGCGACCGCGTACCGGAAAAAGTTAAGTTGGAAGGCCTTCCACAAGGTGGACCGATGACCTTGATCAATAGACTGACCCTGCCCCATATACAGGCCGTTTTAAAATAAATCCTCACAGTAGCCCCAGGGACTTGTTAAAAACAGAGTTAGATACAAATTGAAAGGAAAATTTCGTTATTGGTTTAATTAATTTCGTTCAAAGCTCTTTAGTATTACATAGGTAAGAAATCTTAATTTACGATATTTAAATTTTTGGTGGTGGGTTCTCAAAAAATGTTCACTTATTTTTGGCGTACTTACCTCTTTTTTTATTGTTACCATGGGTATTTGGAGGTTTTTAACTAATAATTTGGACCGATGACCTTGTGAAGGCTGCAGGAATCCGCTGAATGCGGGAAGCACAGAACCGGTCGAAGTGGCGGAGCTTAGGGGAGGCCTATGTCCAGCAGTGGACGTCTTTCGGCTGAAATGATGATGATTATTTTTTGATCTGACGTGAACTTGTATCAAAACAGTTTGCTACTAGGTACACAATAGAACTACTTTATCATACCAAACTATTTTAATCTTTTACTGACTCAACTAACAACAGTAGGCTGACCGAACCGAAATCCAATATTTGTTTATAACTCATCCCAACAGTGTCTAATTAATTTGAAACAAAATAATTCTCAACACCAATAAATAAATATTGCCATTGTAGCCAAGTAAAAACAGTCGCACGGGCCGATAAATCAGGTTAAGCTACGCTTGCCGTGGTTGGCCCGTGGATGGGTGACCATCTTTACCAAGAACCCTCCGAGCCTTGGAAAGCACGTTAAGCCGTTGGTCCCAGCTGTAATTCGTGGATCTTTGACAGTCGTTACGGGTCGTCAGAATCCCGAAAGTCTGACAACCAATCTTACCAAGTGGTATCTTGTTACCCAGCAGTAACTGGGTTGTGGAGATCAGATAGGTAGTCGTTCTATGTGAAATACTGGTATTCAGCTGTATCCGGTTAGACTGGAAGCCGACCCCAACATAGCTGGGAGAAGGCTAGGCAGATGATGAACAAAATATCTACACTACCCTTTCCTAACAATACTTGAATAACCCGGACGATATTTGGGATACCCGGCTAAGTTAACACATCCCGATCTCAAAGTCCTATTGTGACTTTAGTCTCAATGGAGCAGGCATATAATTTAAAGCCATAACTGTGTATGTTTAATTGTTATGTTAATTACCAGGCCGGAGAGGATACGGGAGATAATTAGTCACTCAGACGGTCCACTGTTTAGGACGCGATTCAATTGCTGCGTAACAAGTACACGGTGAGGCCTCGCACGTTAGCTCATTAATTTGGATGCGTGTGTCTATCTTTCCACGAAAGCACAGCTCATGCGGCTTCTGAACGCTAATTTTCGTGTTTAAAAAGGTTCAAAATCTTTTTGGAATCAGCGACAACTAATATCGAAAATATAGGAAATTAGAAGTATTTTCGTCAGATTGAGACTGGTATTAGAATGAAATAGTTGGAAACGGTAATTTTCCCCCTGAAATAAGCGAACGACGACTTGAAGCTACGCCTTCGTATGCCACATGTATAGCAAGCGCCGTGTGAGCACCAGCTGCGCTGAGTGACACATGCAAACAGAACACGCGTTTGATGCTCTCGACATCAAGCTACGCCCTTACTTAGCATGGTGATGATCTGACCTACATTTTTATAAAAAGCGTGCACGTGCATAAAATGGCCGTGGGCGGCAATGGAACTGCGCCTTTATACTTTTGTGTGTGTATCCAATGGTCTGAAGGTATGTAAAAACATTCTCTTGTTTTTAACACGCCTATGGATTTTAGACTATTAAGGTCTGTGACACAATTTTGTATTTTTTTTCTGACCATATACCTACTTAAATAAAGAACAAGTATAATAGTCCATTTCGAGTGAAAGTGCTAGTATTTTTTAGGGTCCATATTGGCTCACCTAAAGTTCTTTATCCAAAATTGTTCTTCCTAATGATTTTTAATCCGAATGATCACTCTTCCTAAAATTTTTCACCCTAAAATTTTCATTCATACTATTTGTAGTGCTACCGGCGATGTTCATAACACTCCGACCGAAAATTTTAATTAATAATATCATTAATGTAAATATATTTAAACTCCTACTGTTTTTTATCATAACGCTTTTATCCCTAAACATAATTACCGATTAAAAGTCGTTTCACTGATTTTTGTCTTAAATTAATGAAATTCAGGTTCAGAGTGTCGTCTTGGGGGCACTATGAAAAAAATACTTAGAAAAATTTCGCGACCAATTTCAAGGTAGCGCTCGCCGGCCGCTGCCGTGGCACCGCTCGCTTCGCTCGCTCGGCTCGCACGTAGTTAGTCACAGTTTTAACCTAACCTAACCTATGGATATCTTTGCAGGTACACACCACTATAAATAAAATGAAAGAAGACGTTGAATAATAGTGTAAAAGATGGTTATGTTGAGAAAATATAGGAAAACAAATAAAAGTATAATAGATGTTTATTGCCACTGACATTATGAAGTTGAATGCTTCGGAATTGTGAACATTAGAGACAGAGTAGTTAGGAATTGTGATTGTTAGGATCAAAAATGTTAGAAGAACATTTTTGGATTTCCAATTATCGGAGTTGAAAATTTAGGTGAACTTTGGCGCACCCAATTTTTTAACATAACATCACGCCTGTATTCCCTGAAGGATTAGGCACAGGTGCAACTATAAATAGTACACCCACATTTCACCAGTTATGTTAAGTCCCATGTAATAGGGGGCGAGCCGATTGCAATCAACCAGTCACAAATCCAAACTCCGGGCTGCTACTGAGAAATTTGTGATGGAAAACCCAATAACACTATGCCCCACCTGGGAACTGAACCCATGACCCCATCTGCCAGGGGTGCGGGTTGGTCGAAAAAGATACCGTGGCCCCTGGCAAACAGGCAACTGAAGGAACACGGATGGGTTTTAGTCACGCCCTCCTGCTCCACCCAGAACGGGAGAAGTTTTTGATGATTTCCCAACCAAAAAAAAAACCAATGACCCCATGCTCAGCAATAACGCGATTTTTTGTACAAAAATACATTTTATCACTTTTCCTTACAGAGTTAGGATTCAACTGCGAAATTCAGGACCTGTCAATTTCAAGTCAAGCCAACATTGCTCCTTTCCCCTTTTGTTTATGTTGGGGTCGGCCTTCAGTCCGGTTGTTCAGTATTTTACATCTACACTAATCTACACTAATATTATAAAGAGGAAAGATTTGTATTTTTGTATTTTTGTATGTAACGAATAAACTCAAAAACTACTGGACCGATTTCAAAAATTAATTTGCCGTTAGAAAGCTACGTCTTTACCGAGTAACATAGGCTATATTTTATCCCCGTTTTCTTACGGGAACGGGTACTACGCGGGTGAAACTGCGGAGCGCTGCTAGTAATTAATAATTAATCAGTAATAATTAATAATTAATAATTAATAACATAATATTATAAAGAGGAAAGATTTGTATTTTTGTATGTAACGAATAAACTTAAAAACTACTGGACCGATTAAAAAAAAATCTTTCACTGTTAGAAAGCTACGTCTTTACCAAGTAACATAGGCTACATTTTATGCCGTATTCCTACTGGAACGGGAACTACGCGGGTGAAACCGCGGAGCGCTGCTATGCATAATATGCATAATCAGCCTATTATGATCCCAATGCTGAGACACAGGCTTCCTCTCTGTGAGAGGGAGTGGGCCATATTCCACCACGCAGGCCCACTGCGGATTGGTGGATGTCACATGTCTTCAAATGTTTGGTTCTAGGACATGCTGGTTTCCTGACGATGTTTTCCCTCACCGTTTTGAAAGCAGAAGTGATTAAATACTTTGTACAAAGTAAACTGCCTGCTTGGTTTTGAACCCACGACCTACAACTCGTAAGTTAAGGCTACCATTGTTCATTCTGTATCTAAGGGTGTGTCCAAACCTCGCGAATGCGCAGTGAAAGAGTGCATTTCATGTTCGTAGGCTACGAACATGAAATGCACGCGCGCAGTTCGAAAGCGGCTCGCAAGCAGCTCGCGAGCGGCGCATTCGCCAGGTCTGGACACCCTTACATAAAACGATATGTTTCTTTCTAAAAATCACTTCACTCCACTCTTCATCCCTAAAAGATTCCTATAATTCCTTTCTGATACTACAAGCTACCTGCAAAACAGTCATATATAAGAGAAAAATTTTGAATGAAAAGCCTAGATCCTCTTCTATAATGGAAAGCCTCGTCTCCATATCCACATTAGACCTACTATTTGCCGGTCACGTTTCCCCATTCAAGCCGTGCACGCGCCGTGACTGCTGATACGAACAATCACGGTGATGTATCACCGGGGTATGCTGGGAGCTCGTTAAATGGTATCAACTTTATCTGTTCAGGATAATGGGGTCTTGCCGATGGGTTTTGTGAAATGAGAAGGTAGTTTTTTATAAATATTATTATAGGTTACTTAATCTACTTAGGTATTACCCGTTACTAAACTTTTTAGTCGATTAAGAGATTTCCAGGTGTGCAATTGCAGTTGGTGGCCCGCTGGGAGCCTTTCTGCAGGCTCAACATAGTCAGCTTTAGGGGGATATTTGAGAAGCCACAGTTTAAGTCGTGCCGCTTTAGACCTACCATCATATAGTGGGATGGTCGACTTGAGAAACATCTGTCATGACCTGTCATGGCTCTTCAGTTTGCCTCTCGGCTTCGGTGGGGGCAATTCGATAAGCCGCAGTGCGACTGTGGAGCCACATCGCAAACTATGCCCCACCTCTTATCGTGTTCTCTGTGTTCTAACACCTGCACCATGAAAGACCTTTGGGAGGCCGACGATAACGCACTTGAAGTGGCTGAATTCTGGTCGAAACTTATTAAAAATAAAAAAATGAGAATCATCGACACGACGAAGAAAAAGAAGAAGATTGTTATCACCAGAGCAATTACCACGTTTTTTTTTTTCTAAACTATATTTTACTAGACGAAGAGTTGGAAGACGTCCCACTAGATGGCCCAATGCCCATGTTAAGGCCGCAGGAATCCGCTCGATACGGGAAGCACGGAACCGATCGAAGTGGCGGAGTTTGGGGGAGGCTTATATCGAGCAGTGAACGTTTTTCGGCTGAAATTATGATATTTTATTGCTTTATTGTATTTTTTTATCCTTTTGTGGGATCTATAGATATGTGTAGGTGTGTCCGTGGCGTCACAGCTCACCCTGTCAGAATACCAGCACTGCGCTATTTATTTTTTAAATATTGCAGCATTATGCTGAGATGGTAAGTAGACTTTTCGACCTCGCACTGGCCTTTTCTTTCTTTGTTTTCTTTTTAACGTTCATTTTGATAGTTTCAAATGCAACTAGTTTTTCCCAAATAATTTTTTTTCTTTCTTTACGTATCAGGTGCAGGTTTTTACGAAATTTTCAGTAGGTAGCTTCTAAAGGTTTTTATATTGAGGATAATTGTGTACCATAAAAGACAAAGGATCGCTATCGGCTTCTCCACCTTCTCAGTAAATTGCGCTATTTCTGTGTTTCAACGAACATTCCTTGATAGACAGATCACAGAAATAACGCAAACTAAATATAGAAGTTCTAAAAATATTTTTCCAATAATCAATATAACTTACGGGAAATAGACATTTTTAAGATAACAGCTCGCCTGTTATCCCTGAAAGGTAAAGCAGAGGTATACCGTATTATAAAGTACACACATTTTACCAGTAATATTGAAGTCCAATGTAACAAGGACGAGCCTATTGCCATCAACCGGGCACAAATCCAGACTCTGGGATGTTACAAAGAAACTCCTAATGGAAAAACCTAATAACACTTTGCTCGACCTGGTAATCGAACCCTTGGACCACATGTTTAGACTGACTAGACCCTAGGTTGCCAACCTTATTTTGCCCATCTCCTACTTCGAGAATATTTTATTTTCTAGAGCACCCCGTTTTTTCTTACCATCTGTCGCGAATCTGAAACAGGTATTGCCACGATTCATTTTAAACGTGTAGTATAGTTGTAACATAAGATATGACTGGTCACGCCAACAATAATTCCATCCTGAAAAGTATCAGAACCAACCTTCGATACGAGCGGACGTGTAAATTACAGTGAATCGGCCATGACAAAAGTCGAGGCGGAAAAGAGAGGAAGAGAAGTGACATGCAGCACTCACCAGGGGCAGGCCAGCGGGATCCAATCTCCTTCGACTATCGCACGGCAGAGTATCAATACGCGGGTCGCGCGACCAATATTTGAATATAGTTTTAATTCTTGTTACACTCGGTAATCAAACACATGGGTGCGTTTGGCGAAGCGGGAATGTACTGAATATTGCAGAGAAAGGCTCGATATGATCCTCGATATGATCGGACGAAAAGACACGTCATGCGGTGCGGGGGTGGTTCGAGAGATCAGTTAAACACGCGCGTTCATGTGCAATTTTTCCGTTGATCTGTCAGCTGTCAGTCCTCGTTCTCTCGTTCTCACGTTCACGTTCTTGAATGATGTTAAAAGCGCTGCATGTGCAGGTGGGGAAAAGGAGCGGGAAACACTAACTGCCTCATATTATAAGAGTGAATCTATCTAATCAGTGTTGGCGTTACCAATGACCCTATCTTATTTCGAAGTTATAAGAAGAACGTTTCATACGCGCACGTTGGGAACATATGGATTAGACCAGTGATTCCCAAAGTGGTCCAAGGGTCAAGCAGCGCTGCATGCTGCACACATTTGTATCATATTGCCAAAACTCGTCCAATCGTCCAAAAGTTTTTCCATCGAAATCAGTCAAACTTTTGTAAGTGATCTAAGAGAACAAAAAGTTTGGAAATTTCTGTACTAGACCAACAAGACAGATATTGATTGAGATTTTTCTTTAAAAAATATCAGTAGTATGTATTTACAGAGCATTAAATAAAGACACGTTAAAACTACAACAAAATACAACATTAAATCAAAACAGAGATCTACATTTCAGCACCTAAGCCCGCACTGATACCGTAAACAATAAATCGATTGATTCCTCTAATACCTGGGACGTGTCCTAAAACAGGGATCAATGAGGCTTGGCCCTCTCTAATTGGGGATCCGTATCGCGACAGTTGAAATTTTGCGACCACTTTTAAAGCCCATTGGCTGCGAGCAGCGTTCGTAAACTCGGAAGGTATGGGTAAAGGTGTACTTGAGTACAAGCGAGAATTATATATCTACTGGTCTTTGAAATAAGCTCTTCTTGTTGACATTTTACTATGTGGAGCTCCTCTTCATATAATTATTTTTAATGAACGTTCATCTTACTAACATTACAATCACCCACAAATAAATTACTTTTGCTTGAGGCGCCTATAGAAATAATTATAATCAGCCTGTATTGCCCCACTGCGGGCCTAAAACCTCAGTTCAAGAGGACCAAGTTTGAGGTTTATCTTCGGAGTTCGACTTACCGACCGGATACGGAACACGATACTGCGTTCTAAAACACAAATCGTAGAAGTCAAATGGGGCTGGGCAGGACACGTTTGCCGCATGTCCGTTGCGTTGTGGGCTAAGATCGCCTCAGCATAGGTCCCTAAAAACACACAACGGCACCGCGAAGGACCCAAGCGTAGATGGCGGGACGAACTTGACGCTTACATGAGAGATTGTTCCATATTGGCCCAGGATCGAGTTCACTCTATAGAAAATATAAAATTATTTAAAAGTTATAATTTAATCCGACTCCAGCGAGTTCATTCGTGCGCATCAACTAATAAGCCTCATCTCTTTATCAAACATATAAACTTTACATGCATTAATTTTTGGCGAAAATATTTTTCACATACACGGCAAACCCTTTTAATTAACTAAATCTCTTTCACAAACATTTTATGCTGAAAATTTTTAAAATATAACCGTCACTTAAATTTCACGTTAAAAATATGCTTTTAAAACTGTTAACTAGTTAAAACGAAACTCAATCCAACACTAATTACTAAAACACGTGTAGATTGCTTTTACACATTTTATTCTAGGCTAGTTCCAGCTATAATAGTTTCGTGTTTCGCAAATTGTTTGAAACAACTTCTATTTTCGCTTTAAACCACAATAATTCTAAGGATTCCACAGTGTCGTTTTGAGTTTAATTCTGTCCTGTAATTTGTTGAAATGTTTTGTTGAATAAATTCGTTACAAATTAGAAAGGGTTTTACTGGTTTGTTTGTACCTATTTCTATTATAGAACTGCCCTATTTAATCATAAAGCCTAAAATGTAAGACTTAGTAAAAAAAATATCTGAAGTAGTAAAGTAATTTTTTACATATATTAGAATATAACCGTATGATTTAATATTTGTATGTATAAATATGTGCTGAGGGTGAACCTTTAAGTAAAAAAATAAATAAAAACAACCCACACCTCTGGCAGGCATCGGCCCTTGCGGACCCCTGCAGTTGGTGCTGACATCTCTTTGAACTGCACGTGGAATACAATTCGCCGTCCACCCGGGCCTGGTTCTTACCGGACGGCGACTTACCCATTGCTCGCTGTCCGCAAATCCGCACCTACGGTGGTTGGAAATCGGCCTGGGATTCCGGACGCCCAGTGCGTCCATAGTGCGGGCCGTGAGGGCGCATATACTGCCTCTCCCTCACTTGCACCACCTCCCTCATCGCGAGCATTACTGCTTTGCAGAAGGAGGTGACAGCTACCCATGCACTCTCGCTTCGGACCATGACCGGACGCGACAGATTGTCGCCGCCAATCGCCTCGATAAGGACTCGGCGGTGCGCCACCCAAGCAGGGCAGACTTTCACCGTATGCTCCACCGTGCCCTCCGGGCAATCTACGCAGTGGTAACACCCGGACGTTTTCTCCTAACTTATCCGAAACAGGAACCTCCCGAAATAACCGTGTCCGGTGAGGAACTGCGTCAGACGGAAGGCGAGGACCCCCAATCCACTCCTGAAAAAGGGGAATTACCGCCGCAATTATGGCGTGCCCAGCACTGGGTTGCGACAATCACACGCTCCATGTCGCCATGAGATCCTGTCGGAGCTCTGTCCGCTGTGCCGCGATTTCTCGCGGCAGCGGAATTATGCCCCGGCGTTTTGCCTCCTCACGCCACTCCAATGTGTGCGCGAGGACCTTTGCCTCCAGATCCCATGGCGGCAATCCTGCAAGGAAGCTGTATCCAGTTAGATTTGAAGGCGACTCTAACATTGTTGGGAAAAAGCTAGGCAGATTGATACTAGAACTAGATTATCGCTTACACTCAGCCCCCGTCCAAACCGTCATAAGAATCAATCGTTTGTAACATTTTCTAATAAACTATCACAACCATCAATAGACTGACCCTGCCCCATATACAGGCCGTTTTAAAATAAATCCTCACAGTAGCCCCAGGGACTTGTTAAAAACAGATTTAGATACAAATTGAATGGAAAATTTCGTTATTGTTTTAATTAATTTCGTTCAAAGCTCTTTAGTATTACATAGGTAAGAAATCTTAATTTACGATATTTTAATTTTTGGTGGTGGGTTCTCAAAAAATGTTCACTTATTCTTTTTTTATTGTTACCATGGGTATTTGGGGGATTTAACTAATAATTTGGACCGATGACTTTGTGAAGGCCGCGGGAATCCGCTGGATGTGGGAAGCACAAGACCGGTCGAAGTGGAGGAGCTTCGGGAAGGCCTATGTCCAGCAGTGGACGTCTTTCGGCTGAAATGATGAAGTGGTCTTATGGTTTAATAAAAATAAAAAATAGACTCTAATACAAAATATTCATTTCAAATAAACCAATTACAGGCACTTTTCAATAACAAGGGGTCGATCAGTCAGAAATATTTAGCTAGTTACCCATTCCAAAGCGTTGTAGGTTCCTATGATAAAAGAACTGGTAAGGGACGGAAATGTTTTAGTATTGAAAAAGACATTCCAGAACATTTTTTACAGAATAACAGAGTTGTTCATCAAATTAATTCGAACCGCGGGCAGCAAACACTTAATAGAAAACGCCAAAGCAACAAGACGCTTGGGCAATACTGTAAATTACTCTTGTAAAATTCTATTACCATTAAATTGACCTATTCCTCAAACACGAAATCTCTTTAAAAACACGATCATCCAAAAAACATTTTCCCGTTTTCAATTAGATGCTGAACCATAACCGCTTTCCTCCAAATAATATTTTATCGCTTTAATAAAAACATTATGACGAAGAAAAATATTAGTGAAGGCGAAAAAGAGCCCCTTTTGTTCCTAAACGAGTACACTGAACGACTAACTGGTAATAATCGGAGCGATATCAAAGATTGGTTGAATCATTACCATAATGAAAGTGCTGGCTTTGAAAGGAATTCTGTAGGATGATGTTATTTTTCTTGTTGAGTACACAATGGTGGTGTTATGATTGGGCCAGTATTAGAAGACTTCTGAGTTCTTCTTCTTACGTATGTCAGCCCAGAATTTTGCTACGAGTTTGACTCCTTCAGTAGCATCCATTAACTCTAGCGTGCAGATAACAGGATAAGTGCCCCCTTGTTTTTGAGACAGCACCACATTTACACTCCAGAGCGGAGTTATCTGTGAATGACCACCTGAGCAGATTTTCCTTGCCAATGGCTTACCTGAGTCCGAAATCTATTTAAAAACTTTCAGCTAAGCCAAGGCAACTCAAGTCCAGGGGGTCTAAAAAGGCCACTTTGGCAGAATTATAATATGATAATATTATGTATCATATTTAAAATCGTGAAATTGTCACAAACTGACAATATTATCTGCGTTGACAGCAAGCAATTCATATATTTGACAGTTTTGTATGGAAATTCGTAAAATGGTCACCAAATTATGAACTGCTTTATTAAAGTAAAATGTCAAATGGTAGAATCATAGGGGAATTCAGGAAATGAATCACTTTTAGAGGAATTGCTTAATGCGGCCTTTTTAGACCCGCTTGTCCGAGATTTTTAGCAGGTTGAACGAATGTGTTCGGTAAGGAAGCACTATCTCACCATAGCCTTAGCTTATCCTTAGACCGTTGGCCAGTGAGTGGGAGGATACATTTTAAAAAGCTGTTGTGGCTTTGTGACACGAGGATGTTATCGTGCAAAGGGTGTCGTATGTCGGAAACCATCTTAACTCTTTCACTTGAGCTTACCACCGCTCTGCAAACTGCTGGTGTCGCCTTATGTAAATGCTCATTCATTTAAGGAAACGAAAGGATTTTTGCAGGTTTATGGGTCATTTTTCAGTCAGGTTTTTTGACAAGGTGGACAGCCCCCTTATTAGGCCCTGGGTATGAAATCACGTTGTATACGTTTGTAAGTTTTATTAAAATAGTTTTAAAAAGTTGTTCCGAATACTATATGGACTGTGTGATCCCCAATAAAAGAAAAATATATAATATTCTAAAAAATACCAACTCATGTCACAGCCAATGACCTGTGTGAACCTTCAAAATATGTTGGTATTGTAATTCTAGACCCTTGTTCTTGTACTAAGTTTTAATATTCAGATCACGAAGATGTTTTTATTTCCTTCGCTTCGCCTTCAGTTGGTTTGTTTACTTTCTATGTTTCGTTCATCATAATCTAGCCCTAAACTAAACATTTGATATTGTTTTCTGAATTTGACACAAAACCTAAAGAGCATGATATTCAAACAACCGAATCTATATATATATAAATCAATTGCTGTTCGTTAGTCTCGCTAAAACTCGAGAACGGCTGGACGGATTTTGCTAATTATGGTTTTAAAATATTTGTGGCAGTCCAGGGAAGGTTTAAAAGGTGAGCTAATATAAATTTAGTAGCGGTACGAAGTTAGCCGGGTCAGCTAGTAACGAATAAATAACCAAAAACATTAGTTGCTTCCATGCAACGGACACATGTCATTACAATTTCATACCAATATCAAAGTTTAACTAAACATCCATTATTTTCATAAAATCCATTACATTTTCGATTCCGATGAGGCGGGTTATCTGGCTACTTTCGGGATGAATCGGATGATCGAGATTAATCACATGTTTCATCGTTTCATCCAACTAATTTTAATCACGGCGCTTGTGCAAACCAATACTACGGCATAATCCTAACACCGGGTATCGGCTTGTAAGGGTGTGTGCAGAGAGTTTGATAGATTTGTTTCAAATTCGAGGTTTGTGCCGACCACTAGACTTTAAATATAAAATTATTTAAAATTAAATTTCATAAGTGGTTACTCGAGTGTAGTTTTTATAGTTTAAAAGAATTTATAGACAAAAAAAATTATATAAAAAAAAACGATTGTTGTTGCTAAACTTGTCTTTCAAATTTTGCATGCTATGTTTTATCCTAGCTAAACATGCTTGTGCCTCAATTTGTATTTAACACCATTGTATACCATGTTTTACGCAAATAAATATTATATTCTAATATAGTAAGTATACAGTCACAGTTTACTATACTGTTACAAAAACAACTACAGGTACTTGAAATTATGAGTTGTGAAAAAAAAACTATTTTAATAAGACTGAATATCGGTGCCTAACACATCTGCACAGTTTTTATAGTTAATTTATTCTGTAAAACAATCAGACAGCTGTGCTGCTGGGGAGTTTGTTGCGCCACTTCTTCTTCCTAGCTAAAGCACTAGGAAGAGGTGAAGGGCGGGCCTTTTGGGGGACTGTCTTATGTAATTTAGATATTCAAAAAGTGCTGACTCTCAGCCTCGTTTGAATAAATGACTTTCGATATTGAATATGAAACGCCGTGATTTTGAAAAAATCTGATGATGAATAAATCACAAAAGACTTGCGCGACACTGTTTCTAGTCATTTAAGTACGCTGCGATTGCACCAAAAATCAAACACGTTCAGCTGAACTTTTGACAGATAAATTAGTTATTGAAAAAACTATTCAAGCGCCATTATGGATAATTATGTGCAATTTAGCGTGTACGGACATTGTTTGAACTTTATTGTAATCAGAGGCAATCCTCCACAACTACCAACATAATCCCTAAATCTAACTATAGTTTCTATTGACCATTCAATATCCCAGTTAGCATTGACTGAACACCGGTATGCTTGAGGCCTAATACCGGCCGATCGCTCGGTAAATACGTCACTCTACGGCACCGCACTATTTGCATATTTGATTGGGCGTAGCCCAAACATTGTGCTCATTTTGAAAATAATAATTGAATGTGCTACCGTATGATTGGCGATTGTGATAGTATTGTGACTAAGGTTTAAAGACCATTGTGTAATGGGAGAAAGGTGCAGGTTTCAAGAATCGATGGTGAACTAATAATTTTTTGATACTCGCAATTGACAGTTGGATCTAAGTAGTGTGGTTGTTTCGTATAGTTTTGAATGAATATTGGACCTAGTCATTAGATAGGCCTGTTGCATGGACAGTTCCTGTTGTGGATGTCTTAGCTACGCTGGTAAAAGAAATCATCCATTCATCTATGATGGTTAATTATACAATTTTATTATGTCGTGAATAAAGTTTAAAATGAAAAATACGATTGAAAACCTATATTCATTGCGAATAAAATTATTTACTCTAGTCGGTAGATTTTTACTCCAAGAATATTTTAACAATTCTTGGAACTTGATAAAAATATAGCGCTAAAACTATTTTACTTTCATTCACGGCGAATACAAACTAAATTATACCACCCAACTAAATCGACACGAAACTCAAGTTTCCGTCACTCGAGCCTTTACCGCTAAAAGAATACGTGACTACCCTACAAATCAGACTATTCCAGAGTTCATTGACATCCGCAAAACTTTTCTCCAAGAGAACTTTAGTATTAAAATCGTTTCCTTTCAGTAATTGCTGATTGATATCGTGAATGTAGAATTAATGGTAGATGAAAACGTTGGAGTCGCCAACAATTTATCTTTCAAAGATAGAGCTAACGAAGTCGCGAAAATTGATTTTAAACGAAGTGAAAGAAAAATTGTACCGGACTGACTTTTAATCAAATTGCATCTTTCTTGATCTGGAAGTGGAGAAAAATGGAGCAGCGAGTTTATCTCAGAAGGGTCTCAATAAGAAGATTGGATGTTTTATCAATCGGGAATGGAATTGAGATCTATTTTCTAGGGTGTTGCATTCAGTGTAGATAATGAAGTCTACGTATTAGAATGCCAATGCTATAATGGCATTATATAGACCATAATGTATACCTACCTATTAAAATCGAAGAAAACTTAACTCTTGTAGAAAAAAAAAGAGTAACAACGACGTGACGACACGTGCAGCCGTCATATTCCTTGATTTAATTTTGCTTTAAATCTGGAACGTTCGTTTCTAACGTTTATTTAGCCTTAGGCTACGTACGCACTGTAAAGTGGCTCGCTTTTCGCCTAGAGCTTAGCAAATCACCGTGCGAGTAGCGAAATGAAGTGAACGGTCTAGAATTTTCTCAAACATCCGCACTGCGCGTTTGGCGCCTTCGCTAGTCACCTAGCGTGTATCAAAGTAAACAAACACGATGTTAAGCCACTAGGCTCTAGGCGCTAAGCAAGTCACTTAACAGTGTGTGCGTAGCCTAAGAATTTCCGTGTGTTGAAACTTAACTGGTAACTAAAATCAAGGATTATGACGTCTACATGTCTCGTCACGTCTAAGCGTTACTTTAGCCTAGTGACTTATCACTAGGCTCTAGGCGCTAAACAAGCCACCTGTCAGAATGTAAGTAGCCTTAGGCATTTATCATACTTACCTATTTGCTATAAATTGCCATTGGAAATATTTCAAAATCTGTCTTTATCAATTGTCATTCCATTTTCTTACTTATAAATGCTAAGTTTGTATGCATAGATGTTTGTTACTCAATAACGACAAAACAGATATGGATAAAATTTGGCACACAGATAGTTTATAATCTAGATTCATCATTTCAGCCAAAAAACGTCCACTGCTGGACATAGGCCTCCCCCAAATGGCGGGGGTTTTGCCATAATCGCCACGCTTGGCAGACGCGTTGGCGATCGCAGTATGGTGTTAAAATTTATAGAGAACGCTGCTGCCCATTCTCTAGAAAGTCCCTTAGTCGCCTTCTACGATACACATGGGAAGAAATGGGATAGTGCTATTATTTTTACGTCCGGCACCACACGAAACCGTCCGGCACCACACGGAGCGTAATCGACACGTAATCCAGATTAACACGTAGGATACTTTTAATGTACGTTCCCGTGATGTAATTTTCGACTTCCACACGGACGCATCCACTGGCAAAAGCTAGTACTTCATAAATAAGTTACATGACACAAAATTTAACTCCCTTTCAAACTAATCACAGCCACCTAAATCCAACGGTAATAGTACAGCAATCTAATAACCTAACCCAACACGATTTAATCCGAATATAAGTTGAACGAGCGCGTATTATCCGGACACCTGGTGTAGCGGTTTCATAATGAAACGCGATATGCACTAACATTTGCCGCATGTAGTTTTGTTAAGGGTTCAAGTGATAAGATGACAGCGACATGGAAAGTTTTAAATAATAACTAGCTGTGGTTGCGGCTTGACTGTCAGATATGGTATTCTATTGGCAATATAAATAAATGTGAACAGGAAGTTACAGTTGTTCAGTTTTAATAAGGAAAGAATCCTGTGCAATATCTGTTGACTTTGGACTAAAACTTGTTCACAAAAAATAGCTTTATAAAGGCAATACAATACATCCCAGCAAAAAAAATCGCTTTAAATTCATACTACACAGGTAGCTTATTTATAATAATAATTGGTTTTATAAGGTAAAATATTTTTTTGTTCAAAAGTAACAGATATGAAACTGAGTTTTTGTTGTATGACTTCATGTAGGTATTATTGTTAGGAGTTACCATGTTTTAAAGTCGTGTATCATGCGCCGCACGCGGGACATTCCCAACGCCATCCTGCGCGCGCTGGCGGACGGGTGGGACTCTCCGATGCTGGCTCGATGGATACGGCTGCACGCAGTCGTATTGTGATTTGTCACCATAATTCGAGAAGCCCACCCTAACTTGCCACTAATATGTTATTCTCCTTCTATTGATAATATTAATAATTATTACTAACACTGGTTTGTAAGTTCACAAGTCACAGTTCACAGACATAAGTCAAAAAAAAAAAATAGTGTCAATAAATAAGAACAAAATATTTTTTTACATTTCAATATCAAAGAAAAATCCTATGTAACAGGCAAAATGGCTGACCTTTTCTTATTCAGCGCTCATTTTTTTTTTGCCATGTTGCTGGTCATTAGTGTTGCGATTATACGAATGCTCAAATTCAGTCATCATCCTCATCAGCAGCCAATAGTGTTCACTGCTGGGTCACTGGCCTCCTCTCTGTGAAAAGGAGTGGGCTATAACCTCCCCCGCGAGCCCAGAGTAGATGCACAAAATAAAGAGAGTACAGAAGTCAATCACATGTATGTACTTCACTTTTCATACCTACGCTCGGCGGTCGCGCTAGGGTTGCTAACTTTGGCTTATGCACAAAAAGCTATCGTGGTAGTGGCACTCGTATCTAGGTGTTTGATTTATTGTTAAGAATGAAACAGGAAGATAGGAAACATAAACCAATATTATCTAAAATATTTTAATTTTAATGTCACGATCGCCGAGCAGTTCAATCTTAACTATTTATAACGAAGATGAGCGTATTTTTTAGTTTATAGGTACTACAATAAATACCTAATAAAAATTGTAAAAATATTAAAAGGCCACAAAGTCATGTTCGCTTACCTACAACTAACTATTCTGTGTTACGTTAAAACGAACCATCGAAACACAAGCAAATACCTAGGTAGGTACATACGTCTCTGAAACAACTGGTAGCTTATAAAACGACAATTCACAGTTTAATGTTGAATTTATACAACCGTCCACTGAATAGTTTTAATAACTTTTTTTGTTGCTCCATTTTTGCACTTCACATACGCATGTCTCAGGGGATGGCACTCGCGCTTGCACTGGTCCCAACCCGTCCGAGATATCGTGTCCGTGAACGGTGTCTATGTGTGCGTTGCTCAAGTGCACTTTGTATGTTGATTGATTTCTGTACTCTCTATATTTTGTGGTAGATGTTACGTCATGCTGGTTTCCTCAAAATGTTTTTCTTCACCGTTTTGAGAGCAGTGGTAATGAAATTAAATACTCAAACTGCGCCAAATTCAGTAGTGATTTGAATCAAACTTTGCACTTTATGTTTTCCTTTTTAACAAAAATTAGTTTTTCCGTGAGGATATTCACGTATGATGCTTTGATATTGCTTACAACAGTCAATCTTTTAGCGTTTTATATTAAGTTTATCACTTAACCCCTACCCCATATTTCAGTACTTACTATTAAAATATTCACTGTTGCGTTTTGAGTTATAAATCACGGATTTAACCCGCATGGAGCCACAACAAGTGATCACCTTAATATACCAGCGTACTGTTACTTGTTACTTTAAATAATGCTATGAGAGAAGTGGCAATAAAAACATTACATTAGGTTTAAAACTACACATTTTTTATTTAATTTGAGCCTCGGAAACCACGTTAAGCTGTTGGTCCCGGCTGTCATTCGTGAATCTTTGACAGTCGTTATGGATCGTCAGAAGCCCGAAAGTCTGAGAACCGGTCTTACCAAGGAGTATCGTATTACCCAATAGCTGGGTAGTGGAAGTGAGATAGGCAGTTGCTCCATTTAAAATAGTGGTATTCAGCTGCGTTCAGTTAGACTGGAAGCCAACCCTAACATAGTTCGAAAAAAGCTAGGCAGATGATGATGATAGGGATTGTTTTAAACTATTAGGGAAACTGTCCTTGCATTTTTGCTGTATCAGTTTTGCGTTGTGTTGTGTATTTTTCGCAAATGGAAGAAGGAAGGTGTTGTGAGCTTGATGACTCAGGATGGGGATAAAATGTTGAGTTTGCTTTCATTACATAATATGGGCTCGACCTCGAGTGAATTGAACCACGTGACTCCATGTATGCGAGCAGCTGAGAATGATTTGGTTGAAGCCCTTACAAACCAAGGAAGCACTACTGCAGATGCTGATTGTACTGAAAGACGATAAAACGATGACGGAGCAGTAGGAATTCTCGAGAGGAGGAGAGTATTTTCGAGTTTATCTAAACTATTGGAAGATAAAGGGCAAAATGGTGATGCATCGCTTTTTCTTCCTAATCATTGACCATCATTTAGACAAGCTGCTATGAGCTGCTATTTACAGTTTCATAAATTTTAAAGGTGTATTTTTCCATTTGAAGATGTTAGAGAGCTAAGTAAAGACATAACATAAAATATAGTATAGCCGGATAAGCAGTTGCTCCATGTAAAATACTGGTATACTGAAAGCCGACTCCAGCATGGAAGAGCAAAAACTAGACAGATTGATATTGATTCACTAATAAGACCCACCCGTGTTCCCTCAGTAGCTTGTGTGCCAGGGGCCGCGGTATCTCTTTCGAACAACCCACACCCCTGGCCGGACTGAAGAAACTTTTATTGTTATTGCTGTTGGTATAGCATAATTTTTAATTCATAAAATTGTTTAGTCACTGAGAGTATACGAAATAACTTTATGATGAACAATAAAAAAATACTTACAGCCTCAGACATCTATGAGTATTGAAAGATTTTATAAAATATTAAACACTACGTAAATAATGATGACAGCTTTTCACGTTGAAAAATGTTTGAGCCGTTATCTGTCATATTATAAAAGTTAACAATTCTTCAGACCTTCGTCAAAGTCAAAGAATGTAATAAAATAATTATATATTATTATAGTCCTGTACGATATTTTCTCTGACAAACACTTTCCTAAATAAAATAAAAACATTCCGGATTCGAAATCTCACGGCGACATTAATCATTAAAAAAATCTTCCGACAAGATTTAAAAATCGAATACCAAACACCCGAACTTATCAAACAAGTCGGAGACGAAGATATAAAAAGTAAAAATAAAAGCAAAACGGATTAACAAAAGAAAATCGGAAGCCAAAAGGAAAATACCTTATTTCGATTCAAATTGCGAAAATAGTTCTAAGAAAATCGCTTGCGAGACAGTAGCGATGCTTAAGACGGCCGTTTGTTCTAGAATAAAAAACAAATCTTTTTGTTTTAAAGGAAACTTTTAAGAAAGTGGAGGAAGGAAGGCATTTATTGCGCTAAAAGCCCCGCCGGAACTAACTTTAAAATGGATTCAACTTTGTCCGCTGCATTTAACTTGGCTGTGTGTGACACCGTCGTGTAATTGTATGTTTGGTCCTTTGCAAAAGTCACCAAATACGTTCGTATACCTACATATACAACGATGCTGATCAGTTCTAAAGAGATACCGTGGCCCCTGGCACACAGGCAATTGAGACAACACGGGTGGGTTTTAGTCAGTAAAAGACTGACACACCCTCTTGGTCCACCCAGAGCGAGAAGTTATTTGATGATTTCCCACCATCAAAAAAAAACCCCGTCGCATCGCATCGCCTACCCATTGCCGATGCCATTCCTATGGACTTTGTTTGTTGTGGCTAGGCTTCTAAGGGTCTTAACGTGATGTTAAATGTGATAGCCTATTATAAGAATTGGCCTATCAAATAATAAAAACAAGTTTTTATAAATACGACTATCAGTTCCAGAGATTACCGCGTTCAAGCAAACAAACTTTTCGGCTTTATTATTCGTTTAGATTTAAATGCTAACTAGCATAAAGAAATACAATTCATTTGAAACATTTTATTATTAAATTTTTTATTAAGTTTGTTTTGTTGGGATATTTAAATCATCATTTCAGCCGATAGCCGATAGACGTCCACTGCTGGACATAGGCCTCCCACAAAGAAATAGGGGGCTTTGCTATAATCGCCACGCTTGGCAGGTGGGTTGGCGATCGCAGTATGGTGGTAAAATGAATAGAGAACGCTGCTGCTCATTCTTTAGTAAGTCCCTTAGTCGCTTTCTACGACACCCACGGGAATATTAAAATCAGTACCCAATAATTACAGCTGTTTAAACTGTCGAATTCCTTGACTGTCATCATTAAATCTAAGTTTTACGATTTAAATATATGGCATTTACACTTACTTATATATGTTCAGGTTAACACAAATAAAGTTACAGTGGTGGAGCCACCTGCGACTAAGAAAAATGTAAATAATAGTTGCATAAACCAGAGCAGAAAGGAAACTACAGCTAGCAACAAAATTATGCTAGAAAATTGCTTAGATTCAATATCATCTAACGGAAAGCTACCATTTTGACCATATCCAGATCCTTTTGCGGTGGACTGCTAGCAGCTTTGTTTTGCAATAAGTAAATTGAGTAGATACAAAATAGAGAAAACGCTACTATTTTTCCCCATAAATGCAGCAAAAGGTGGCAAGGGACTAATAAAAATTTGTGTCAATAATAAACTACGAGGAGCATTCTGTCTTCCAAGTGCGTTGTTAAAGTAACCTATCCCAATTTATTCAGGATCTAAGTATTCCGTCCTTTCTAACCAAATCTTGTCACACACAACCATCTATTGTATTTTTGGTCAAAAGTGAACATTTTCACGATTTCAAAATAAGGCATCACAAATTTTAATGGCAATTGTTTTATTTTAAACTCGAAATAAATATTTGTTTAGAACATTATTACAACAAATTTTAATGTAAAGGCTTAGAAATACGCCAAGTTATAAACGTTTTAAAATAACTGCTGATAGGCGGCACTATCACAAAAGTAACGTCACGACTATTTAATATATAGTCGTGACGTTACTTGTGATGTCATTGTCCGAACCGCGCGACAAGGACAGGAAAATTCCTAATAAAAATTTTAAAGCGTGAAGCCAAATTTGCAAATAAAAATCAAATATTATTTGTTCGAATATTTCTATTGCAGCGAAAAAAGGTTCAATACACTTCGGTGTGATGAACATTATGACAGACAAAAGAAGATTTCACGTAGTCCTTTGAAAGCAAAGACTCTTTAATCTTATTGTTCTTTACTATTTTGCAAGCGTTTTCATTGATATCAAGTTTTAGCTTTACACCAATCCACACAACCCCCAGATTCTTTTGCACTTATAGCGCATTCGTGCCACTCACCGGAGTCCGTTGCGTGCAGTTGTCCTGAGCTTCAACGTGTTCGATCCATAAAATACCTTGGGGTAACACTCGACAACGGTCTTACCTTCTCCTTGCACATAGACCTGTTGACATCAAGAATCAGGAAACTGATTTTTGTTTTTAAAACGCTCCGCCATGTCGCTGAGGGAAGGATTGTCAAGAGAGTCTACTTTGCTCTTTGCCAATCTCTCTTAACGTACTGTATTTCTACGTGGGGTGGGGCGCCTAAAACCACACTCCTAAAGTTAGAGAGAGCCCAGAGAGCGGTATTAAAGGTAAGCACCTTCCGCCCCCTTCTTTTCCCAACAGTTGAGCTTTATAAATGCTGTGGAGTTCTCACTGTGAGACAGCTCTTTATCTTACATACCGTAGTGTTACAGCATCTAAACACCCCTTACGCCATACTTACCAGAAGACGTAGAGACACAGTCTGTCAACCCCATAGATGTAAGTTCGCATTCACTAAGAGATTTTTCTGCTTTCAAGGCCCACATTTATATAACAGACTCAATAAAGATCTGCAATTCTACTCATATCCAAGTAACACTTTAAAAAAAACTGTTACAAACTGGCTACTTGAACACAATTATATTGACACAGAGCGGCTTCTTCTTTCTGGAGAAAAGTCTTTCTAAATAAATGCAACTATTCCCCACATTCTGAACACATACACTTCACACACATCTCTAACACCTCTCACCACGACACATTACACTTTTTCGTTTGTATTTTAGCTTTTGTGTACTCCTCGTTGATTTTATTTAAAAAAATTTCATGTATTATTTGTGACCATTTTTTGCTTTTTTGTGTATTTGCAATGCCTTAAAATATATGAACCAAGGGTTGGGACTTGTGCCCTTAATACAAGTTATCCTGATAACTTAGCAAGGGTGCAAGTTACGACAAGTTCTAGTGCTATGCTTACATTTAAGTCTTATGTATGTAACGTCAAATAGCTGTAATGGTTGATATGAATAAATAAATAAATAAATAAATAAATAAATAAACAAGTTTGGTCGATATCTCTTTGACTACAGCCTCAAGTTTTCTTTAGACGTTTACAATAGTTTGGCTCTGTTATTAGATAACGGTAGGCTATTCCAGAACTTTAAAAAGAAAATTCTTGTTGAAATATTTACTAGTCTTAGGACGTAGTTTCGAACTCAAAAAGGCGCTTTATTTTATGTAAATTATTTCAACACTACTGCTACCAAAATGGCGAAGGAAAACATCGTGAGGAAATCGACAAATCCTAGAACCAACAATTCCAAGACATTGACCAACCCACACAGAGCGCAGAGAGAGAGAGTGATGGATAATAGCCTACTTTCTCTCATCGAGACGAGGCCTGTGCTCCAGCAGTGAAGATATTATAGGGTGATTTTATTTAATATTAACAATAGAATAAAAGTGTTGGGACCACATTTATTAATTTCATTCATATTTAGCAATGTTGGGTGGGTTTGTCAATGTAGCCTGGGGTTTGTTTTGTTAACAAGATTCGTTGTGCAAAAAATGTCCAATTAAACAATAGTTAAAGCAATTGCACAGCAATAAAAAAGTGCAATACAGAGGCTAAGCCCAAGGACTAACTGCAAAAGTAGTTTCAGAGCTAATACCTGTTCTTGGAAGTTTAAAATAGAATTGTACTCGGCTAAAGTAAATGTTGTGTTTCTCAATTAGGAACTAAATACTACAGCTAATTTGTAAGTAGAGACATAAGAGTCACATTTGTTTCCATTAAATACCAGCACAAATTTCTGACGTGGATTCTGGTTTATTTTATTTTTTTACCTGTTGTCTTAACGAAACGATAAGTATTAATACTTATCATTTCAATACAGATTCACTATTGTTCTTTTGATGTGGGGCTCGGGTCTAAATGAAAACAAATGCACGGTTCGATTCAAGGTTGGGTGACCATCCATTACATATCGAGGCACGGAGTAGTGTCTCAGGAAGCAAAATCAAAATCAAAAGTCATTTATTCAAACTAGGCTGAGAGTCAGCACTTTCTGAACGTCAAAATTACATAAGACAGTCCCACAAAACGCCCGCCCTTCACCACTGCCTAGTGCTTTAGCTGGGAAGAAGAAGTGGCGCAACAAACTCCCCAGCAGCACAGCTGTCTGTTATGTTAGAAGAACTTGATTCTCTACAATAATAGCATATAATTAACATTCAACAATAAATGAAAATTGAATTGATAAAAAAAAAAAAAAAATGGTTTATGAAGTCAAGTTAAATAAACAATGATATGAAGTAATTCATATGACCTGTCAGTAGTTAATCTAATTCTGGTGAAGTTAAGCCGTTGGTCCCCGGCTGTTATTCGTATATCTTTGACAGTCACATTTTTGGTTCTCAAAATGTTCATTTTCCAAAGAGGTTTTTAGCTTCTTAATAATAATAATAATAATAACCATTTATTTCAGATTAAAAATCCATAATTCCATACACACATTTAAAAACATATTCACATCAACATTAAATAAAACATCACATAAAATAAACATCACATAAAATAAAACAGTTAAGGACAGACAGTTGCACACAATTAGGACCGGGAGGAACTGACCACTGCTCACAGTGCAGTATGCAAACGTATCCAGTGGCGCAGCAGTGGTGAGTCCCACCTGTCCGCGAACACGCTTAACAAACTGTTGCTACTGGACCTAACACGACTCAGCAGCGACGCACACTGCTTCCTTATAACAGCATGGAACCCATCAGTGTGCGCCTCTGCGAACATAGTCGAAGCACTGCAGAATCGTGGCAGCCCCAGCAGCACCCTAAACGCGTTGTTGTATTGAACACGCAGGGCGTTGTATGACGCAAGTGTGTAATTAACCCACAGGCTGCACGTGTATAGTGTTTGGCAGTAAGACTTAAAAAGAGTCACTTTCACTTGATTACTGCTACGCGCGAACCTGCGGGCCAACATATTACACCGGACAGCCAACGCCCTACGTGCCCTTTCCACATCCACGTTATCCTGTTGGTCCTCGGAAACCCAGTGGCCCAGATACTTGAACTGAGTGACTCTATTTAAAGGGGTACCAGCTAAGGTGACTGTAGGTACAGTCACGTAATTTTTGCCCCGCCCCTTAAATACTAGGAGTTCACTTTTCTTCGCATTGTATCTGAGCCCTTGGTCCTCCGCATAGGACTCACAAATCCGCACCAGCTTACGCAGACCGCCGATAGATGGACTCAGCAGCACCATGTCATCGGCATAACTGATATTGTTGAGACAAACGCCGTCTATGTGACACCCGACATTGGCACTGCTGAGCTCACCGACAAGCCGGTTAATGTACAAGTTGAAGAGCTTTGGTGACGTCAGTCCACCTTGTCTCACCCCGCACTGCAACCTGTACACATCCGAGAAAGAGCCTGCCCATCTGACACTATTTTTCTGGTTGTTGTACCAATACCTAAAAATAGATGTAACTTCCGGACTGCAATCTGTCTCACCCTCGAGCTTGCGCCATAGCTTGTCATATGACACCAGGTCGAAAGCTTTTGAGAGATCGAGAAAGCATGCAAAAACGGGTGTTTTCCGATCACTATAATATTGAACAGTCTGCTTAAGACACATAATAGCACTTTCCGTTGACAAACCAGATCGAAATCCAAATTGTGCGTCATTTAGCTTAATATGCCTGCCCAGTTGGTGGTCAAGCAGACTGTCCAATACTTTCGCAGTTACCGTGGCTAATGAAATCGGTCTATAATTTAATAAATCCGAAGTATCACCGGTTTTATTTTTAGGAATTGGCACAACAACAGTGTACATCAGTCTATCAGGTAGGTACGAATGGCTAACACACAGATTAAAAAACATGGCCAACACCCTTGGCAAGTGAACTCCTGCATTTTGCAGATGCTCGATGCTGAGGCTGTCGTGACCAGGAGATTTACCTCTTCTCATATCTCTAATAATGCCTGCCACATCCTTGGCTGAAAACCTGACTTTAAGATCTCCGACGGCTGACTCAACATCGAGCATCTGCGGTGCCGCATCCAAGAGCGAATCAACTTTAAAAAGCTGTTGGAAACGATTGGCAATTTCCCGTGGTTCATGCACGCCAGCCACGCTCACAGGGTGACCAGGCTTCGGATTTAACTGATTTGTCTTTTTCCAAAAACCCTTAAAATCCTTCTTAGAGTGGTGGTCTGCAATTATGTCCATTTTAATTTGTTGCTCGTTATCCTGACACCACTTCAATCGGGACTTAAAAAGTTTCCTGGATTCAGACATTTTTTCGTAAACGTATCCGACAGAGGGTTTTCCATTCAGCACCCACATCTGAAAACAAAGCCTGGCCCCCACATGAACATCCCTGACGTATTTGTTCCACCCAGTTACGCTACCTTTGTTACGTCTCTTTCTACCAAGCGCTGAACATTTAGACGCATCTGTTAATATACATACTATTTCATCATACAACTTATCTAAACAATGTCTATGGTGTATATTGGAACACATTTTATCAGCACAACTACTCATTTCAGACGGAAAATCAACATTTCTTAGTTTAACATGACATAGCCTATTGTATTCATAAATTTGGTTACGGTCCCTTTCACCCCATGTCACTTGATTACCACGAATGTCAGTTTTAGACAGGACGCTTTTAGGTTTTATTAATCCTAGATCACATTCGAACTGAATAGGATAGTGGTCGGACCAGTAAATGTCATAAAGAACAGACGCACCAACAACAGCGTGCCGCGCGGCACTAGTGACGACACAGTGGTCAAGCCAGCGCCGCGATCCATGTGCGTCACTCACAAAAGTGTATGTGTCCGACGGCAATAGTTCTCTGTCGACGCACGACCACAGCTGATCGGCACAAAAGCATTTTAGTTCAGTATCAAAAGGCTCACCTGGATGTGCGTTGAAATCACCCAATATAAACACTGATCCTACATTATTACTTTCAATAATGGAATTTATTTCACATAAACACTCTGTAAATTCTACTAAGTTATCTGTTGAGTCTGTTGGCATATACACAGAAAAAACGATTATAGCACGATCAGTGAAATCGAGTTTCACTGCTAGCACACGCACACTGGAGCACGGTAACACGGTCACTGTAGGAAACAAACTTTTCCTCCACAGTATGGCCACACCTCCATACGGTCTACCCCGAAGTATACTGGCAGAGGTATCCACAGCTGAGTTACCGACGAAACCAAAGTCATTGTCTATGCTACCCAGATAAGAGACATCGTGAGGTAGCAACCAAGTTTCTTGTAAGGCAATTACATCTGCCGTCTTACAAATTCGGCGTATACAATCAACCGAACGCGTCACACTTTTGCAGTTGTAACTTACTAACTTAGTTGAACTTAGCATGATTTTGGTTAGCAACGCTTTTCAGAGTAACCTCTCTGTCTTTTACTTGCCGATCGAAGTTTATAAAACGACGAAAAGCTATTCCTTCTGGCCAAAAATTGGATTCCATAAACATGTCCAACTTATATTTTGGAACAAAAACTTTATAAGCATTATAATCTTTTTCCATTTTCATGTTCATTTTTTCTAACGTCACGGTCATATTACATTTATCTCTAATGTAGTTTACTATGTCACACACGGTCACCTCCTTCGCCACATTATAAATGTACATCGGGATTCGTATATCTGCTGCTTTGAATTTACCTTCAATGTCTATAACTGCCTTCCCTCTATTTCCAATAAAACGATTCTTATGTCTTTTTCTTTGTACCTCAATCCACCCATTATCATTACGTTCCGGTTTCCATTCTCCATCACGTACGATATCAGCAAAGCATTTTTGGTTTTGTGTGACATGTTGTACATTCGGAACGCTCGTATGTCCCAACGCCTTCATAGATAAGCGAGGCGCTTGCGTCGGCGCGCACTCCGCTACGATCGTGGATGATCGGCCCGACCGCTGCCGCCGGTTGGCCGCCTCGTCGGGTTTGCACGTCACGTCGGATGGGCTGCTCTGCTTCGAACGTACCGGTTCAGGAGTTTTACAACTACCTCCCTTGCTCGATAAATTTGCAAACGACGATTTGCTCTGGTTCTCACCTTCCGAACATATGGGCGGTATACCAACAGGGCCACTGTTGCTGTCTTCATGTATATTAATCTCCGAGGCACCTTGTGTTGTGTTTACATTACACGGAAAATAATTAACAATTGACGTATTTTTTAACGATTCAAGATCCAACTTTATCAGGCTTAACTGATCAGCAGTGGCATACTGTTCTTTTATATGCGTAATTTCACTCTGCATCTTTACTATGTCTTTTAATAACCGTGTCACATCGACATGGTCGAACAGTACAGGCGGTAGTTTTTGCAGGTCTCGAGCCACAAATATCGGAATTTCTTCTGGGTCCGTTTCTTTTAATAAACAAAGAATATCATCAATATTACGAAGCGTTTTACCATCCCTTTTTCTTATTTTCTTCCGCTTTGCCGTCGAAATAGACTGGAAAAGCAGATCCTTAGCATTTTCAATATCCGACTCCGAAAAAGCACTTTTACATATGCGACTAATGCTTTCTTCATCCATAACGTCCATTTTATTGCATATAAATGCAAGCACTTCATTTATAACAACATTGCATGAGTTACACTTTACCACGTTAGAAGCCATTTTCAAGGACACGACACTGACAAATCTTAAGACAGAGTTAGAAATTTTATTTATAAAACATACATACATAACCTAAAGCCTTTTTCTCACGGAGATAGGCAAAACTACAGAACGTCACCTGCAACCTGCACAAACGCAGTGAGCGCGTTTGGCGTACCGATTGGCCCTGGATTGGTGACGGACCAATCGGAGCGCCGAACGCGCTCAATGCGTTTGATCAAGATGGTTAAATGAAACTCATACTAGGGCCACTGATCATTCACGCACGCTGGTCGCGAGTACCTGACCTTTCTGAAGAACGTCACCAATAAAATAACATGTCTTTCGAGGCTCATCATCTGCCTAGCCTTTTCCCAACTATGTTGGGGTCGGCTTCCAGTCTAACCGGATGCAGCTGAATACCAGTATTTTACATGGAGCGACTGCCTATCTGACCTCCACAACCCAGTTACTGGGTAACACGATACCCGTTGGTAAGACTGATTATCAGACTTTCGGGCATCTGACGACCCGTAACGACTGTCAAAGATCCACAAATGACAGCCGGGACCAAAGGCTTAACGTGCTTTCCGAGGCACGGAGGAGTCTTGGTATGTAAAGATGGTCATCCATCCACGGACCAACCGCGGCAAGCGTAGCTTAACCTGATCGATCGACCCGTGCAGCTATTGTTACTTAGCCACAAGCCCCCCATTCTTTCGAGGCTAAAAGTAATATTTGTATTGATAATAAAGCTAAAAGGATTCAAGCGCAAGCATCAATGTGATTGGTATGAACCACGAGCTACAACTTGATATTAAACAAATCCCCATGAGTTTATCGCACGGACATATTGGAAAATATATTTCACTTGTTGCGGGACTCTGCAACGTATCACGGTATAAAATTATGTTAATACTGGCTTTTGCTGCCGGATACTGGTTGCTTAGCTTAAAAATATACGAGAATTATTTATGTTGGATTTGCTGTGTTCTTATTAATTCTTCTGCACTTAAATATTGATAAAAACATGAGTTTTTACCGCCTTTGTTCATGGGAATCAACACGGCTCTTTCAATAAAAATCAGAATTATATTGGCTTTGAAAATAGTCATCGCCTACTAATAACTCAATCAACTTAGCCTATCGTACTCCACTGCTGAACCAAGGTTTCTACCGGGCTGCGCCACAGCACCTGGTCCTCCAACTTCTGCATCCAGTCTGTCCCAGCCACCTTTTAAGGTCGTTGGTCCATCTAGCTGGAAGGCGTTCCACTATGCTTGCCGATTCGAGGTCTCCATTCTAGGAACGATCTGCTCCACTAGCCATCGGTCCTTCGGCACACATGGCCACCCACTGTCACTTCAGCTTGGGTACTCTGCAAGCTAAATGATTTTGATTGATTTTATCCTTCAAAGAGACTGCGATCATAGCCCGCTATACAACGTGTAACGGAAAGGGTATATACACACCAAGGGCACGGCTTCTTTGGATGATATCAAACAATATTGGAAGGATTTTTTTATCCTATCTCTACATGTTCGGAAGTTACGAGAATTTTGAATACATTGATACCAGAAACCGAACTTTTCAAATTGAAATAAATACATCACTTGGAAGAGATTTATCATGATATTGGCAAGTTACGTGGAAAGTTATGGACCTACGTAGTGCAGTGACACGTTTGTTATGATTAGAATTTAAGAAACATATGAAACCAAAAAATTGGTTTCAATTCTTAGAGTATTTTATTTTGAGCTGAAACTATGTATAGTGATTCTATACCAGCTGTTATCTTTAGCGCGTGAGGATAGCAATAGGGTTTTTGATTTTGTGGACCAGCCCTGCTTCTAATAATGTTGTACAATTAATCTGAATGTGACTCCACCACACATTACGAGTATGTCACAACGTACACACAGGCAAACCATACCTTGGTTGAAGTTTTCAAGGGCAAGAACTAGTGTAATTTATAGGTTCCAAATTACAGTGAATACCAACACGTTCAGAATAATAATAGTTATATATGTAAGCCAGATCAAGTGTTAGATTTCGGAAGTATGTTTTTTTTTCAGCATCGGCCCTTGCGGGCCCCATCAGTTGTTGCTGAGATCTCTTTGAGGCACGCGTGGAACACAACGCGCTGTCGACCCGGGCTTGGTCCTTACCGGACAGTGAGCTACCCGTTACTCGCCAACCGCAAGCCGGGAATCTGCCTGGGATTCCCGACGCCCAGGGCGTCTCCTGCGAAGGCTACGGCCGTGAGGGCGCATGTACTGCCTCTCCCTCACGTGCGCCGCCTCCCTCTTTGCGAGCTTTGCTTCGCTGAAGGAAGCGACGGCTACCCATGCACTCTCGCTCCGTACCATGGCCTCGACTAGGGCCGGACGCGAGAGATCGCTGCCGCCAATCGCCTCAACGAGGTCACGGCGGTGCTTCAGCTAGTGAAATCTTCAATGGAGTTAAAAAATTGAATCCAAGAAGCGTTGAATATTCGAATGGGAATTTCATTTTGAACTTACTATAGTAGCCTTGAAAACCACGAAAACGACCTCAACCTCATCTCCCTATCTATCTCTAGTTTATATGATAAAAAGTCGCATTGAGGGGCCATACCAATTTTTAGTTTCGTTAAGCTTTTTTCGTTGCGTGACGATTTTTACAATTTTACTCTTACAGCAAGCTGCATTAAAGAACTTTGTTTCAAAATAGCTCTAAAGAGGTACGTAGGCAATTTACTGAATGCTTTCAACGTTTTACAGTGCAAGGAGGTCGTATGTAAAATACCCAAACTGGATTAATAGGATCACAAAGAACTTTGTCGAATAAATTAGCAGCCATTATGTATGCGCCTTTATAATGTCTGTCCACACCTCGGAAAATTAGTTCGGGACGCTGTCAATAGAGGGAGCTATTGTTTGGGCTTTTTGAAATATGATAGTCGTTTACCGATTCCTGGACTGATGGAGTATTGGGTTCCCTTTTGGGTCGTGTATTGTGTTCCAATGTTTGATATATAAATATTTGCATCGTCTTTTGTTTCGAATCTGGGTTTTCATGTTATTTGATCTTTGGAATCTTGAGCTTTAATTTGTATGTTTTCTTTTTAGAAGGATAGTTTTGCTTTTTCCTTTCCAGCCGTTTTGTTTTCTAAAAGTGATAGGATTACTCTCAAAACGTGCAGATCTAGATACATGTCTTTTTCGCCTTGCCTTTCTTTCAACCATCGTGAAGGTAGGTATGGTTTTCTAAAAACAAAGTAATCTGTTTTCACAATACCAGGAAATATCAACTCTTAACTTCTACTTTTTTATTTCCCCAAATGTTCGAGTCGTAGTCACTTTAAAAACAAAGGCTTGTTGGAAATATTCATTGGTCGGCAGTCACGTTGAGGCACTCATGGGCCGTTCGCCGATCGGGAGCGTGATCCGACTGACAACTGCCAATGTTGAGCCAACAGAGTATATCAAGTCTGCTGAACTTTTTAAATAAAAAACAGTTGGACTCTAAAATAACAGAAATACCTAGTTAGTAAGTACTTGGTTACAGTGCCGTGGGGCCTGTAGCAAATTCTATAATGGGACCCACTTTGTAATGTTTTACTTACTTGTTTTTAGGTTTTCAAAATATAGAGTTTTCGAAATAGTTTTCTCGCAAAACGTAACACTAGCCAGATTGATGTTTCTAAACAAATACATTATTTTCTTCGTTCAAAACACTTGAGGGACTTGAACCAAATTACTTACTTCAAACTATACTAATGATTTGCGGACGGCGAGTAATGGGTAGCTCGCTGTCCGGTAAGGATCAAGCCCGGGTCAACGGCGCGTTGTGTTCCACGCGCGCCTCAAAGACGTATCAGCAGCAACTGATGGGGTCCGTAAGGGCCGATGCCTGCCAGGGGTGCGGGTTGTTCGAAAGAGATACCGTCGCCCCTGGCACACAGACAACTGAGGGAACACGGGTGGGTTTTAGTCAGTAAAAGTCTGACACGCCCTCCTGATCCACCCAGACGGGAGAAGTTATTTGATGATTTCCCACCCTCAAAAAAAAAAATACTAATGACAGTACTTTTTTACAAGTTAAAATAAGATTGACGCGATAATATATGTGCTGATGTATTATATGATAGTATGTAAGTTGCTGCCATGAGACCAACCGGTAAAAAGTTTTGTAGTTTAAACAAGTCACTGATTAATACAGACACACGATCACCGTGAAGTAATGCAACGCTGCATTATTTCACGGTAAACATGTTTACCACTACAAAAAATTGACCTACTGTTGTTTCAACCTACACTATACCACCAGACCCAGTTTCCCACTGCTCTTACAACTTGATGACGACCTCTGCTGTCCTCGATTATACGTTATTACTGTTACGTTTTACTTGTATTCTGTCACTAGATATCGAGTGTTCCGGGAAAATGTGGAATCTTTCCCGTTTTCCTTGTAGCGTAGGATCGAGTTCCTATTTGGGATACTGTCGTTAAAGTCGAAGGGAAGTGTTAGTATTACAGGTGAAGGAAGGAAGGTGCTGGTAGTGAAAATATGTCAATTTAGTAATTATTTTTTTTGACAAACGTGTCGCACTTTCCGTTATAATTGTATAGGATGACGTGATGATAGTTAAATTTTGATAAGAATATGCAGTTAATGCAGTTTCCATCATCAACAATTAACCTGACAGGCATACAAATGCGAAATGATTTCAACCGTACTATCACTTTCTTCTATCCTGCTTCCCCAATCTCACAACCCACAATCCCATCCCAAATTGATACAGAAAACCGAAACATAATGACTACAGCTCCAATTGACATATCACCCCTTAAACAAACCAGTCGGACCATTGTTTTCCTCGGTAAAGTAAGTCATATGTCAAAGTGTCGAACACACATAGACCCATGTTACGATTCTGTCAATAACATATGGTTGTACAATGCATTTATTGTCTGCAAAACGGCCTTATGGTATTCATTGTTCTGCGATATTACGGTCAATGGGTCGGGTCGATTTACCTACTGGAATTCGTGCTTGAATTCAGACTGGGATTGAAATGTTTATTGAGCAAATGAATAATTAATGTTGGGTGTGTTGTAGGATAATATTCACGGATGTTTGATGGGTTCTTGCCAAGGGAAATGATAATGAAAATCAGCTTTGGTCTGATTTTTTTGACATAACATTCTCATAAATCCTTGCTTATTACATGGTTGTTTGAACAAAATTTAAAAAAGTAATTTTCACACTAAGATATCCTACTATCCTACTTATAATATTATAAATGTGATTGTTTATATATTTGTTACTTAATCATGCAAAAACGTCCGAGCGAATTTCGATAAAATTTTGGCACACAGATGGTTAACAACTTGGATTAATACAATGGATGCTTTTTATCCCGGTACTACATTCCCGTGGGATAATTTTTGTCCTCCAAAAAATCAAAATCAAAATCAACATCAAATTTTTTTATTTCACATAAACCTGCAAGGGCACTTATTAAACGTCAGAAGCTAGTTGCACGGTTCAAATTTGTCGCTTCCTATGGAGAAGAGCCGGCAAGAAACTCCACGGTTACTCTTTTAAAAATAATTGGCTTTTATAATGTTTTCAAATTACAGTGATAGTAGTTTTAGTTCAAACAAATTATTTGTGGTACCTACTTAAGTTACTGTTTCCAAGAAGACCGGTAGCCACCATATAATGGCCAGAGTGACGGCTATCATGAAAATTAAGTCAGCAGGGTTTGAATTTACGGTGTCCAAAAACGCTCTCTAGAAAAACTCACCAACTTATTTTCATAAATATCGTTTCAAAGACATCATTCGCCAGTAAACTATGGACACTATGACCTCATAGTGTCCATAATTTAGCAGCCACCTGGCTACCACTCTTTTAGGAAACCGCAGCTTAAGAAGGACTGCCACAGTTCAGCCCCAAAAGTGATCAATCATCATTTTAGCTGAAAGACGTCCAGTGCTGGACACCCATAAGCTCCGCCACTTCGACCGGTTTTGCACTTCCCGCCATCCAGCGGATTTCTGCGACCGTCACAAGGTCATTGGTCCACCTTGTGAAAGGCCTTCCAACGCTACGTCTTCCGGTACACAGTCGCCACTCCAGAAAATTTAGGCCTCATCCGACATCCGTTCTGCGAGCAATGTGCCCTGCCCACTGCCACTTTAGTTTGGCAATTCTTTGGGTCATCTTTTCCTACGGATATCTTCATTTTTATTCAATCATGTAGGGAAACTCCAAGCCTCTCTCCTTTGCCTTTTAGGCTGCTTATAAGGCCGATTGTGCCCACTGTCACAAGTGATCAATAATGTAATACATAAGTAAACAAATAATAAACATTTAACATTCACAAGAATCCCGGAACAAGCACCGTCGTTTAAATAAAACGGGACCTAAACACAAGTAAATCCGGCTGTGCCGTGCAAAAATATCATAACAAAAACTATGTTTTACGATGTTTTTATAGCTAAATAAAAATCGCACCTGTGAACCATGTTTAGTTTGAATTGGCCTTTGTTAGAATGTGTTATACGAGATGGATTTGTTCCTTTGCTAGTATTTCGTTGTTCTTGCAGTCTGGGAAAAAATCTTTTTAATGCCATGCCCAATAAACTTACAAGCAGTAATGTTGTGACCACTGCTTGTCTGGTCATCAAAAGAGGTAAGTTACCAAGGTCGTCGAATATAGTTGATGTTTACTAAGAAACCGATGAAGGTTTTCGAATAAAATGTAATTATAATAATACGAGGCAAACAGTCCATTTATCAAATTAATTTTTTTCAAACATGTCCATCGATTTCTTATTAAACTTCAAACATAGACGACCACCCTGGTCACTTATCTCTTTTAGTGACTATACGTATGCTGCATTTCTATACAACGTGTCGTTTTGCATCCTCGTCAAATTCAAGGAGGTAACTATGCTAATGATTCTCGACACGAATCAATAATAAAATAAGTAGATTTTTTATTTTACGGCTATGAAAATACAGTCGAGAAAGCAATGGTAATTGAACCATTGCGTTCTCGACTGTATTTTCATAGCCGTAAAATAAAAAATCGCAACAAGTAATTCGAGGACTGGTTTGTGCGACGAAGACTGTTTGAACCCAGGTTACCCAGTTACAGTGCGGTATCACACGGGCCGCGGTTTAAAATTAAAAAAAAAAACCTAGGTAGGTAAAAATAAGTAGGTTTTTTTTTTTAATTTTAAACCGCGGCCCGTGTGATACCGCACTGTAACTGGGTAACCTGGGTTCAAACAGTCTTCGTCGCACAAACCAGTCCTCGAATTACTTGTTGCGATTTTTTATTTTACGGCTATGAAAATACAGTCGAGAACGCAATGGTTCAATTACCATTGCTTTCTCGACTGTATTTTCATAGCCGTAAAATAAAAAATCTACTTATTTTATTATTGATTCGTGTCGAGAATCATTAGCATAGTTACCTCCTTGAATTTGACGAGGATGTAAAACGACACGTTGTATAATGGGAATTTGCAAACATTAGATATAATAAAAACATTATCTTGCATAATACAAGTTCTGCAAGCGTCTTAGTATCTTGTTGCATACTTGTGGCCCATAGCCTAAGTACATACACACATAACATCATGCCTATAATCTCCGAAGGATAAGACAGAGCTGCACTTATAGTACACCTACATTTTGCCACGAGCCTATTGCCATCAATCGATCATACATCTAGACTCCGGGCTAGTATTGAGAAATTCGTGATGGAAGTTTTTCCACCCAATAACACTTTGCCCGACTTGGGTATCAAACCTCATGGTCAGCAGTAGTTGCGACCACGAGATCAACGAGTAAGCGAAATAATTTATTTGAATGGTAACATTACGAGATTAAAAGCTGATGTACCATAAATAAAAAACTTAAAAAAAATAGTACAATTACAGTACCTACCCCACACAATTCTTCATCATCCTTGGGGTCAAAACAATGCATATTTATGACATAGCAGCAATCGCGGTTTGTTTGCTGTCATTTTTTGAGGAGTTCCGTTGTCTGTCTCCGAAATGCATCATCAGAACTATATGATATTTTTATGGGACCATTTCGGAATAAACCCCTTTCGAACAAAAAAATATTTTTGCAAATCCATCAAAATATATCCGTTAAAGAGTTATGCCCGAACATACATTAAAAAAAATATATTGATAAACATTCGAATTGATAACGTCCTTCTTTTTGAAGTCAGTTAAAAATGGAAATAAATTATATTTATTGACTAAAACGATACTTTAAATGCTTCCCATCCGATAAATAACATCATAATTTACCCTTTATTACTCTGAGGTTTAAATTATGACGATATTTTCCAAAAGTGACACACGTCATGGTTATCCGTTATCACAGATAATAATATTTTATCAGTATCGTTCGGTTACTGTTCACTCCTGAATTCGGGTTGCCCTAGAGACCGATTTTGCGAATGATATCGCTGGATAAAACCGTAATCACTACGCTTGGTGCCCAGATTGGTGATTGCGGTGTCAGACCGCAGTCACGTTGGGTAATTGTTGCGTCAGAAATGGTCATGATAGTGGACGTTTAAAATCGCGTACGAATAAGTATATTAAAGACACGATTATTAGCAAACGGTGAAAGGTAAGTCGAGACTTGCTTCCATTAAGTTTGAATGTCGATATGGCATCGATAAACGATATATGATTTTATTTCTGTAAGTTGTTTTGTACAGACACTTTTACACGTTAGTCATATTTATAAAACTAGACGAGGTTGGTGTTTCTTATCTGCATACTCTGAGAAGAAAGGCCGAAAAACACTTGGAGGACACTGCAATGTCTTTTAAAGTCCAGAAGCAATCTTGTTCAGATCATGTGAAGACCATGTAGGTTGGTGTCTAAAATGATCTTTTTCATCATTCTTCATCGTTTCAGTCGAAGGACGTCCACTGCTGGACATAAGCCTCCCCCTCAAAAGGGGGTTCTGCCAGGCGGGTTGGCGATCGCAGTATGGTGGTAAAATGCATAGGGAACGCTGCTGCCCATTCTCTACTAAGTCCCTTAGTCGCCTTCTACGACACCCACGGGAAGAAATGGGATGGTGCTATTCTTTTACGTCCGGCACCACACGGAATTCTCATCATTGCATTAAATGAATAAATACAAAATTAACTTCCATTTTCATATCATATTATATAATTATTGTCGTACCATAGTAGGTTAAACCATACTTGACCTAAGTATATTCTTCAATGTCACAGTTGAGACTGAAGAATATTTCACTGTTTGAAGTAAAGATTACCGAGAAAATGTATGAAATTACTAGACCAAGTAAAAAGAATATAATTTGCATGCGGAATATTATCTTAATATTTCATTGGAATTCTTATGAGCCTCTCAAACAGTTTTCGATGTGGAAGTTTCCTTTGTAACGTTCAATGATAATATAATACAACTAAGTAGGTATCAACAATTCCAAAAAAAAACAGCCATTACAAACACATTTTCTAACATATCCCTTATATATAGTAGGCATAATATCCACGTGTTCGTTTGATACGTTCCGCTCACAATGGCCATATAAAACGCGGCGACGGCTGGCGTGACACGCTTCGTTAGTAGTTCTTTCTCTATGGTTCGTGTTAAATTTGCTATACATTGTCCTTTGAATTGTCCAACTATTTGTTTCAGAAAGTTATTCGAAAACTCTCAAATGATAGGAGATTCCGAAATAATTTCCTACAATGGAATCGAAAGATAGAAAGTGTAGATTGTTAAATGATAAATGATTTTATTTCTGTAAGTAGGTTTGTACAAACACTTTTACACGTCAACCATATTTTTTTTAAACTAGATGAGGTTGGCGTTTCCTATCTGACTACTCTGAGAAGAAAGGCCGAAACAAACTCAGAGGTCACAGTCTCGTTTTAAGTCCAGACATAATCTTGGCCAGATCATGTGAAGACCATATGGATTTGGTGTCTGAAATGGTCTTTTGAGGAAAGAACCACACAAATTGAATCGACCTGTCCATTCAGTGCACGTATTTATCAATAATCATGCAGCTCAACTCAGAACTTGAGGAGCTCAACGATTTGACGAACAATACCAAAGAAAAAGTTATCTGTTCAGTTGTTCTAAGATATCTGTTCCGTAAAGATAGCATTGAAAATTCATAGCTTTAATATGGTCAGAGCCACTGTTCCCACGGTGGTAAATAAGCTTCAATTTACTTCTCTTAGCTCTTACTACCCTTCACACAGATCCCACAGTTTCTGTAAGGGTGATAAAAGTTTACCTACTTAATGATTTTGAGTGTATTATGCGAAAGAGAAATCTCACATTCCAGCAATAATTTCTACTTAAAAGCCCTTCCAGAGATGGCCTTGCGTTGTTAGACTTACATAAAATCCTAAAAAAATAATGTTTGTACTTTATTGGAGACCTCTGAGTTTGTTTCGACATTTCTTCCCAGGGATCAGTCAGCTAGCACAATGCCGACGCCATCTAGTTTTAAAAATATTGACGTATCTTAAAAGATCTACTACAATAAACACTATTTCAACATTTCGTTTCATTCTAAATTCTGCTTCTGCAATGATTAAATTGAGTGTAGTGTTTGTTTTATATTTAAAGTCTGACAACAAAGGAACGAGTAAATAGCTCACAAACTTTGATCCCTGTATGTCCCAAACAGTACACACTTTACTCCGAATCATGTTAAGAAATTTGGCTTGGTATTCATTATGTCTCGAGTGAGACGTTTTCTTCTCAGAAAAATAAATCTTGTAGCTTCATATTTCTCACAACTGGAGACAGACATTTTTTTGCCAAAAAATAGCCGTTTCATGTACTCTTTCCGTTTAAAATGGACTCATAAAGTTTTAGTATATTCTAGAATTCTGGTCATAAAGTTAATGACCCGTATAGAGTGACATTAGCAGAGTATCGAGAACAATGGTTGACCGCTAACAAAAAGGTCAACCTTTATTTTTTGGGTCGTAAGACACACGAGCGTGGGTTTTTATATGGAAGTATTTTGCGGCATAACTTGAGCGAAATTCCAAATATTTGAAACCGTTTATAATTAAAAGCCTTTTTATGGCTCTATATATTTTGTCAACTTGTATCTAATGAACTGAACTCCTTCTTAAAGGCCCACACTCTCAGTAGACCGGGAAAAATGGAAAAAGGGAAGGCAGGCGTTTACCCTACAGTGGGACCACACATGCTTATTATAAACAATAATAATATATGTTATAGACTTCCAGAAACAAGCCTTTTCCAATTTACGGGACCTTGTTCGTCACTTCTCGTAACCAGTCACCATCCATTGCTTTCTGTAGATCGTCGTTCCATCAGAGTTCAGGTCGAGATATATAAACGTAGACTTAGACATAGGCATGTTCCCGCCTCTATCTTGTACTTGAAGTTTGACAATTTTGCCAATGAGACAGGTGTAACGCTTGGCCAAAACACGCGCCAGGTTTAATTTTTTTTGTCTGTGGGTGGATTGTCAAATAACTTCTCCCGCTCTGGGTGGAGCAGGAGGGCGTGTCAGACTTTTACTGACTAAAACCCACCCGTGTTCACTTAGTTGCCTGTGTGCCAGGGGCTACGGTATCTCGTTCGAACAACCCGCACCCCTGGCAGGCATCGGCCCTTGCGGGCCCCACAAGTTGGTACTGACATCTCTTTGAGGCGCGCGTGGAACACAACGCGCCGTCGACACGAGCTTGGTCCTTACTGGACCGCGAGCTACTAGTCCAGGGACTTCAGTTTCTTGTCATCATCAGCCTAGCCTTTTCCCAATCATATTTGGCTTCTGTTCGCTTAACATTTTACACTTGGCTTGTATTTTGAACAGCGTAATGATTGTAGATACCAGTTTTGTTCGTAGTTTGTAGGTACCAGTTCAGTTTGACCAATAAATAAATACCAGTTTTTAACACAATGGGTGACACAATGCGACTTCAGCCTCTTGTCTCTGCAAAAAAATCATGTTAATTATAAAAAAAACACAATATTTTTCCTTTGTTACATAAAAGCAAAATAAATAACATGAAAATCTTCGGTCAACCTAAAGAGAATGAAATTCAATCAGAGAGGCTTTGACTTGTTATAAAAACTTCAAATACCACAGCTTAATAATGTAATTGGAAGGAGGGAAAAAGAAAATTGTGAGAGAAAATTCTTGAAATATGTCCCACAAAGATAGAGGCACTTAATTAATTTCAAGTAAATATGAAGTAGCCAACATCTGGAGTGTTATTTGAGCACTAATGGATAAAGTCGGGTCTGGCTGTTTGTGTATGTGAGTTAACGCACCCACAACACAAGAAATTCCTAGTGGGGGTTCCAACGTTTTAAAAACTAAAAACAAACTAACTCATCATCATCATCATCATCTGCCTAGCCTTTTCCCAACTATGTTGTGGTCGGCTTCCAGTCTAACCGGATGCAGCTGAATACCAGTATTTTACATGGAACGACTGCCTATCTGACCTCCACAACCCAGTTACTGGGTAACACGATACCCCTTGGTAAGACTGATTGTCAGACTTTCGGGCTTCTGACGACCCCTAACGACTGTCAAAGATCCACAAATGACAGCCGGGACCAACGGCTTAACGTGCTTTCCGGGGCACGGAGGGGTCTTGGTATGTAAAGATGGTCACCCATCAACACAGATCTGCACAAGGAGGTCGAGAATCATGTGCTATATTCATAGTTACAATTCGCTCGTCGATCTCCCTGTCACCTTGTAAACTGATACTTAACACCTTCACATAACTGCGTAGATCGCCCTGAGGACACGGTGGAGCATACGGTAGAGGTCTGCTCAGTTTGGGCAGAGCACCGCCATGTCCTTGTGGAGGCGATCGACGGCGGCGATCTCTCGCGTCCGGCCTTGGTCCAGGCCATGGTACGGAGCGAGAGTGCACGGGTAGCCGTCACCTCCTTCTGCGAAGAGGGAGGTGACGCACGTGAGAGAAAGGCAGCATATGCGCCCTCACGGCCTTCTTTGCTGCACGAGACATCCATGGCATCGGGAAACCCAGGCTCATTCCCAGCCACCGTAAGCGTGGGCTTGCGGAAGGCGAGTAATGGGTAGCTCGCTGTCCGGTAAGGACCAAGCCCAGGTCGACGGCACGTTGTGTTCCACGCGCGCCTCAAAGAGATGTCAGCATCAACTGGTGAGGTCCGCAAGGGCCTATGTATGCCAGTTTTGCGAGTTGATCGAATGAGATACCGTTGTCCCCTGGCACACAGGCAACTGAAGGAACACGGGTGGTTTTTAGTCAGTAAAAATCTGACACGCCCTGCTACTCCACCCAGTGCGGGAGAAGTTATTTGATGATTTCCCAACATCAAAAAAAAACACCTTCACATAACCAGAAGCAAGTTGGTGGCATTGATTCTCTGTTTGTGTCACTCTTACTTAGTGTGCGTTGATTGACAAAGGTGCATTTGTGTATAAGTGGATTTGCTGTTACGGGCTCGTAGCTAAATAATAACAGCCATACAGGTCAATCGATGGTTAGGCTACGCTTGCCACGGTCGGTTCGTGGATGGGTGCCTATCCATCACATACCGAGACCACTTCTTGCCTCGGAAAGCACGTTAAGCCATTGGTCGCGGCTGTCATTTGTAGATATCGATAGTCGTTACGGGCAGTCAGAAGCCGGAAAGTCTGACAACCATTCTTACCAAGGAGTATCTTATTACCCAGTTACTGGATTGTGTATGTCAGATAGGCAGTCGTTCCATTCGGCGGTTTCCAGGCGGTCGTTCAGCAGCAACCGCTCCAAAATAGTGTTTTTTTGCAAGGTATGATATACACCGTGACATTTTAGTCGTCTTACAACGGCAGCCCACTTCATGTATCCAATGACTAATAATCATTTATAAAAAGAAAAAAAGATATTTTTGGACATATTAATAATAATTTAAAAAAATATAATTCACTAAGACGCATTGGAGATGGTATGAATGATGAAATATATTGGTATTATGGTAGGTAGAAACATTCTACCGTTTGATACGTAAACATTATTAACAGGATATTTCATAATTCTAAAGCATTACTTATTTTTCTTAGTACGTATTATCTTAATTAATGGTAACAATTTTTTTATCGCGCCTGTAGGTATTTTATGTCGGATACATTGAGTGGACCACCTTTGTAAGACGACTAAAATGTAACGGTGTATATCCTGCATTGCAAAAAAATCACTGTTCCGTGTAAAATAAAGAGTGAATCCAAGAACAATAATGTAACAAATACCAAAACCGACGCGTGTAACAGAAAATGTCACTAAAACATCTAATAAAAACAAGTTAGATAGAACAGTTGTTGGTACCAAGAGATATTTCGTAAGACAGTATATGAAAAAACAGAGATGGAACACAGCAGCGCTTTGACACGAACACATAACGGGCTGTTATTTAGATAAGAAAAGGCAAAGAAGTAAGAAAATATAAGATAAAATAACAGTAGCTAGAAAAAAGGGGATGGCAGGGATGTAGTGGAATCACCTACTGTAGTAATGGCCAATCTGAATTAGATCAATTTCGTTAGACGTCATTAATATGTTCTCGCTGATAATTACATTCGGAAATCTCAAAACATAACGATCTAAACATCCTCTACGACTGTTTTACTGTATTCTACTTTTTTTTTTATGTAGGCTTTTAATATCTACTTCAGTCCTTTCTGGTTTTCATTTATAATTAAACAAGTCAGCATTTGAAAGATTTTTTTAGAGCAGTTAGTGCCGTGATGCGGGGATATTGATTTCGAAATCATTACCGTCGTCCTAAATGGAATGTTAATAAATATGAAATATTTGGAACGCGGAATCGTGTTGTTTCATAATAAAGGTCACAATTTACCATTCATGCATCACATGTTCGCGGTTAACTGAATACAGTAAGTATTTCTATTCTATAATATAGGTGAACTGTGCATAAATTGCTGTGAAAAGTGCCAATCTAGGGATTGGCACTTTTCACAGCAATTTCATTCCACCTGATGCTAGGGCATCAGGTGGAATGACACTTGACACTCACTTTGAGTTCACTTCACCTAGGTTTTCACGTTGAAATCGACAGTATTTACAAACATGAAGTATAAATGATGTATTTGTCACACATCTCTCAATAAACTATAACCTGCCATATAACTGCCTGCAAATTGACGTTTAAAAGTGACAAACCTACTTACAGAAATAACATAATTTATCATTTAAAGAAACAAGAATACTAAAAAGCTCACAAAACCAACTTTAAAAATCATCCCAAACGTTCCCTAAAGAACCCAGAATATGGAGTGTCACCTTTCCAACATCGTACTCTTGAGGCCACAAAAAGAGAAGGCTCAGTTATGATTTATTTCAGGCTGTTGGCTGATACGTAACGTCACTGTACGCTGTCGCGAGATTTATAAGGAAGCTCAACGTTTGAGGAAAAATATATACAATCCGAGATAGGTATACGAGGAAAATTGCTTACATGGAGTAATTTCGTTTTGGGATCTGGAGATTGGCAAAAAAATTGTGTATACATGATTGGTAGAAACGGTTTTTTTGTTTAATGCTGCGTGTGTGGGAGGTTTTTATAATTTATACATCTAAACTAGTTTTATGAAGAGAAAGTATTTGGTTTTTCTGAATATTTATTTTTTACTGCTGCAACACACTAAAATTGCTGGGGATTGAATGAAATTTGGCAATGGGGAGACCATGACCATAAGGATATAGGCTACTTTTCATCCTGGCTCGCAGACAATGTCGCGGTCAACAGTTAGTTTGTGGATACAACTTAATTCGAAAATGGAGAAAAAATACAACTAGGTTTGAATCGTGAAATTATAAATATTGAAAAAGTATGTTTTGAGGTTTTAATTAATGTGAATAATAAGGGTAAAGTAATTATGTCGGCTTCAACGCTCGGCTGCCTCGTGGAGGCTTAAAGTAGGTACCTACTGTGTAACAAACATTATTTTGGCTCAGGTACTGGTACTAACAAAGTTTATTTATTTCAGAGTAATAATTAAAATATATTAACCCAGTCTGCTTTTTCGAACATGTAACTGCTACGGTTTTAAAACCACACGCAACAGATGTGGGATTAAAAATCAGTTATGCATAAATAAATGCTGCTCTATAATGCGCACAAAGGATAAAATGACTGTTTTTGTGTGTTGCGATATTGAGAGCATAAAAGCCAATATTTTAAAACATCGATGGGGCGTTTACGAATTTTTTTACTGTTTCGTTGTTCTCGCAATGTATAAGTTACCTTTGTTTGCGAAGATATTTTATACACAAGACTAATAATAATTTCAATTAATACTTCAGGAGATTTTTTCTAATTGTGTCATTTGTTTTTTCCTTGACTGTACCTACCTACCATAAGCATTAATTAAATCTGCTAAAGCAACAAAAATAAGAAATGCTAAACTGGCCAACGATGTGAATGAGTAGATACCATATTTCTTATAACTATCCCTGAACTACTTTTAACTTAAGAACTCTCATCAAAAAACATAAAAAAGGTGAATGATTACATTTACTGACCCATTTTAGATGACACCAGGCCAAAACATGCCCATTGTCCTTTGATTACCAGAATAAACGACCAAATAAATTAAATTATTTCCTTAAAAATCTTTCCTAATAAAACACCATTAATAAGAGGGAATCAACGACTCCATGGTTTATTCCACTTAAATAAAATAAAACATTCTTCATAGGGTGGAATATTTTACGATCGTGCAGCCCCATTAATAAAGCTGGGTGTACAATGACGACAATCGCGTTATTCATCGCTAGGCGACGAAATTAATGATAGTCATCTATTACGTGATTGAGTAGTGGCGTTGTATTGCTGTATTTTGGTTTTCATGGTAATATACAGAGGCGTTATTGTGTTTAGAAACTTCATTTGCACATACGGCTTACGGTTGATTCGCACGAATTTACTCGGATGGATCCCCGGACCCTTTTAATTAATATATTATTTTATGTAAGCGTTTCGCACAAAGTTAATTTATTTGTGCGCAAATCAACAACATCAGAAATACATATTAGGTCATTGGCACGTTTTGAATTTTACGCAATAAAGGTAAAAAAAATCTTCACAGATAACAAGAGAAAAATCAACAAATTTTATTACTTGCTTTCTACTTTAGCAGAGAAAAAATCATGAAATTAAAGGAGACTGAAACGATTACTTACAGTCTTGGGCCTGGGTGTAAAAAGATGAAAGTGGTGTCAATTAATAGCATAAATATTATCAACCTTTCACTGAAAATTCTGCGGATTTTGTCAATCTGAGAACAGCGATATAAGAGATTAAGTAAAAGTGAGGTTATGATACAATCTTTAACAGCTTATTCCTGAAGTGCAAAATATGTTCTTTTACAAGGGTCGAACAAGGTAGGCAGGGTCGGAATCCGTCAAATACAAAGCAGTGGTCGTGAAAAATGAAGAATAATCGGAAAGCACTCAAAACGCATCGAAAAACACAAAACGAGTAATCAAACACGAGCAGTCGGCAGCCGTCTAGTGTCAATGTCAGTCAGCTGTCATGCCAGTGACCATAGACTAAAAATAGAAGACCGATTTGAATCGATATGAAATCGATAATCATTAATATTGGTTTTTCAGTAATTAATTGATATTTCATTTATTAATATGACTGTAATAATAAGCACTATATTGCATATAAATATATATAGTGCATTTAATTACTTTGAGTTAATTATTTAGTGCAAAGGTTTTATTTTTGTAACTGTGAAATCGATTACTCAATCGGAAATCTCACGAAATCTATCTTTCTCATATTTCTCCGCTTCCAGATTGAGAATCGAGGTGATTTTTCATATTCTAAGATAAAAAAATATGACAAATTTTTTAGATCATATCTTAACTCATTACATTTGGGCCCACCGTTTCCCATCTCCTTTCAGCTAAGAACTTGTATATCAAATAATCGTAGGGTACATTTAGAAGAAAGGTTTGCCTAAGGATGTATTTTCTTAACGTATAGAGTTGCCTGGTAAACGTGAAAACTGGCCTCTATGTTATGCTGGACAAGCAGTTTGGTAAATCTGGTGCTTTCTGATGCTTTAAGGCGCATCACAAGGTTCCGTGTGGTGCCGGATGTAAAAGAATAGCACCATCCCATTTCTTCCTATGGGTGTCGTAGAAGACGACTAAGGGAGTTACTAGAGAATGGGCACCAGCGTTCTCTATGCACTTTACCACCATACTGCGATTGCCAACCGTGCCAAGCGTGGCGATTATGGCAAATCCCCCCTTTTGAGGGAGGCTTATGTCCAGCAGTGGACGTCTTTATGCTGATAAGACGATGATGCTGAAGGCGTATCACTAACGCAGGGGCTTTTAATATAGGTATATAAATATAAATTATCTCATTTTCAAAACATTCAGTTTTAGTTTAGTTCCCTTTTTCTAAATATTAACTACGCATGACACTGACGTCACACAAAATCCTACATAGCGCAAGCAGAATTTACCGTGCGACTAGAATATATACTTATGGCACCGTAAAATTGTAAACATCGTTAGGTTCTAATCTATCTCGCGAGGTTGTGAACTGTCGAAAGATTGTGAATGTACTGTAACATACTGCTTACAATTTAACGCATTATTTTTCGGTAGATTATAATCTATTGAAGTGAAACCGTTAAATTGTGAACTGGTATCCTGTACTGGTACCTTGCGACAGTTAATAAATAGTCAAGTAATTGCCACTATCTCGGAAGTAGCACTAACTTGGTCGCAATTCTAACCTAACCTAAGCTATTTAAATATGTATCACTATACCATATACTTTACTATATCTATTTATTACTATATTATTTATTACTACAATATATTATATCACCATTGCGAAAAACCTCAACAAGAAGACAGTATCCGTATCCAATCGCAGATACTGTTTAAAAATAAAACACAAACATATACTTCATCTACAACAAAACAAAACCCAAAAAGTGAAACAAAAAACAAGGCAAAAAAAAAAAAAACCTAAGCTATTTGGTCGGTAAGCAGTATGGTGCAGTTCACAATTTATCGACAGTTTATAATCTCGCAAGATAGATTATAAAGTAACGGTGTTCACAATCATACGGTGATATATACAACGTCACGACATCAATCGTTGGCAGGCTGTTCAGGATACAACACCCATCTAGTCGGAAACCTCCATTTTCCATGGAGGTTAAGTGAACTGTTCACCCTGTTCCTCATGCCTCTATAGTTCTCAGAATAGTCAGATAGAAAACACCGTATTAATCCAGTTTTAAATACGTATTTTATTTATCTAAATATTTTTTATTGTACACCACAAAAATACATTACAAAAAACAAAGCACACTATAAAATTTACAATGGGCGGCCTTATCGCTTTCTGCGATCTCTTCCAAGCTACTGTGGTATGGACAGTGATTAGCCTGGACATAAAATGGGGATGTTGTTGGTGCAAATAATATGTATATAAATACTGTAACCTAATGGGTAACTACAGTTTTGAGCCGTTTGGGGTGGAAACGCTCGGGTCATGGGGCCCGGGTGCAAGTCTCTCTCGCTGGCTGGTCGACGCTTCACGTGATCAGAGGGCTGGGTCGTTCTTTGACCAAAGAATTAGCATTGCCATTCAACGTGGCAATGCTGCCAGTCTTCTGGGCACGTTTCCTGATGACAGCGATGCGGACGAATACTTCGACGCATAAGTGTCCTTTTTTGTATTTATTTGTACACACCTTTAGTTTAGATATGTATATAATATACTAAAATAGATGCACAGATTTAAACATATCCTAAATATAAATAGATACTTAAATACGTACATACAAAATATATAAGGAACGAAAATAAAAGACTAGTAAACAATAGATTATTACAATTTGGTACGAGAACAAGATCGTAATTTATTTTTGCCGTGTGAAATTGTTTAAACAAACTTACAGAGACAAAAAAATCTAACATAATTATATTATTAGAAGTACAATTCCTGCCTAATCTCCATTTAGCATAATTAAAAATTTCCTTTCTTCAACGGACGCCTCAAAAATACCAAAAAACTAAAACATAAAGGTAGAATTTTAGTCACAAAGAGCTATTCAAACAGTTTTTAAGTGCCCAACACTAGCGCAATTCGTTACTCGATAAAATTGAGCTCTCCACAAAAGAGAATACTCCAATGAAAGTAGAACAAAAAAAAAACAGTTTTTCGCTTTATTAGATTTCCAGTATTTCATTTGGCACATTGTTTTTTTTATTCGTTTAGGCTCCGATATGTGTTGGAAGGTAATTTTTTAAGATGGCGGCACGAATTGTGTCAACAGCTTTGATTATTGCTTATTGGTTCTGTACACTTCGTTTTGTTGAAAGTTGTTATGTTTACTTTGCTGGTAATGAAGGATATTTAATAATATTGTTGATTGTTGACTTGTAGAGAAGCTTTTTTCTACATGCCGCCTCCTCGTTACGGAAACAAAAATAAACGCTCCCGAACTCCTAAATCATGCCACCCTGCTGTATTGAAGTATAAAACTGTTTAAATGACCTTTTTAAATTCGGAACAATGACGACACCAACATGATTTTGACCCACTTCAAACGGGCAGATTTCATTTAAACTTTGTAGACTTATCGAGGACCGATGACAATTCAATAATAAAAACAAAAAAAAACTAAAAAACACGCTTTTGTAGTTAGCAGAACCAAAAAATAGAAAATAAATAATAAATTGAAAAATCGTAAAAACATGCTTTAAAAACGCAACTTAAAAAGCTGAAAATAATTTCAAAAAAGCTTGGGGTACTTGATATTAATTGATTATAAAAAAACCTCAAAAAGCACCCCACGCTTTTTTGAAATTATTTTCTGCTTTTTTAGTTGCGTTTTTAAAGCGTGTTTTTTAGATTTTTACTATTGTGATTCATATTATTTAACCCTCTTACTAATAAACACAGAATAGAGTCATGCGAAGTTTAAAACTATGAAAATTTATAGTTATTCCTCTGTTATACCTGGTATAACTTTATTCCTTGTTTATTAGTTAGAGGGTTAGTGTATACTTTGTTGGAAAACCCAAATAAAACTGCAAAAAGTCTTTTTCTTTGACTCGTCTTTCTGATGTTTCTGGACTATAAACATATATGACATGAAATTGCACGGTGGCTTAATTTATGAGTCCGTGAGTGTATTTCTGTTTAACCGTACCTACCCAATAAAAGTGACAAAAATGTGAGTTATCTTTTTTGTCCAGCTGCGTAAAAAACTTGTGTGCTAAAACTGTTATTTAGAGCTCTCTAAAATATTTTATAGCACGTTCACTTTACTGTAAAATTCTAGTGTTAAAAAAAATACTATTGTTTTTATAATTTTCATCCATTACATTCGCTCTGAAACAATGACTAAGACTGAGCTCAGTGGGCTCAATTTACGCTTGACAAGGCTTTATTTATGAAAATATTCAGTAATAGCGAGATGTAGGAAATTATCCTACGGCAACGTGCTACCGGGACGAAATAGTTATATTGTTATGTAAGGCTGCAAAGTTGTTTTTTGGCGCGACTACTTTTATTGAAAGCCGAGCAAGCGAAGGATTCTTGGATTGAACCATGAGCGAAGCGCGCACGATGCACTTTTGCACGCAGATTTGAATGACAAACAGAATCTTTCTGAGGCTGTGCGGTGAAAAGTATATTTTATTGCATTACAAGCTTTTATTTAACTTGCAATATACTATGTTTGTTTGGGTGGATTTTTGCAACTCAATTTTGAAGCAGATATCTTTAACCGATTGTGCTCAAATTTTACATGCTTAAGTATATTGCGTGACAATGTAATATTAAATGACATGGAGCTAATCTGATGCTAGAGCTGGAGAGTGGCCATAGGAACTCCACAATAAAACGACATAACTCCATCGAGTTTGGGCTCGTTTGATTCGTATTGACGAGGACTTTGATTCTATATAGTAACCAGGGTCTGATGCTGCAGCTGGAAGGTGGCCATAAATACATATCACTTTAAGTGCTCAAAACAACACATTACGTGTGGGTTCTACGAATTATTACGAGCTATATAACGGAAAAACGCTACTAAAAATTACGCTGTTGCAAATCCCGCATCATAAATACTAAAAAGTTTAAAAAAGGTTTTTTAAAGAAGCTTTATAACTTGTTTTCAAAAAGGGTTTTTTTTTCTTCAAAGCTTGTTTTAAAAAAATCTTTTAATTTTTTAATCCATATAATATCTGCTCGAACTAACAGCTTTTAATAACTTATTTCATTTTATTTTTGTTGTTATACAGGGTGTAAGGGAAACGCTGCCGAAAACGAAGACAAGTGATAGGGCTAGTGATTCTCGATACAGTACCATAAAAAAATCTAGATTTTATTTTACAATTTTACCTAACTTTTTTAGCATTTTTTGTACAACATGCTGCGAGAACAGTTAAATGAACCATTATTTGAGATTAAATATATCTAAAACCGACTCCAAGTCCAGGCGGTGACTTTAAGCTTATATATACTTTGTAAAGCGCCGCCAAAATAAAATAAGTAGAAACATTAAAGAAGCGTCAAAAGTTTTAAACTGATGCAAAATAACCAATTTAACACGAAAGGTTATTGTATCCGTTTGCATTTAGGTTGTATATAACCTAAGTTCTGGCTTCGGAAGCGTTCCCATTACACCCTGTATAAAGGCTCGTGCAGACTAGCGCGACGCGATCGTCGCGTCGCGACACTCGTAGAACAATTTCTATGAAAATTTCATGGAAATTGTTCTACAAGTGTCGCGTCGCGCCTGTTTGAAGAAGCCTTAAAGCGTTAATAGTGAACATTTCTAGTCTACGTATTACGGTCCTTGAGATACAGTTCGCTGACAGACAGACGGACGGACTGACAGTGGAGGTTTAGTAATAGAGTTTTGTAGACCCCCTTTGTGTACGGAACCCTAATTATATCAGCTATCCCATTCAAAACATCAATATCTAAGTAAAGAAAGCAATTATTTTTCCACTGCGCAATCGGCATCTTATTTTTGTTTTGATTGTTTGTTTGTTGCCAGTGTTGTAACATTTACGCTTACGCAATGTATATTGTCTTTGGCACTGACATCAAGCAATAGACAAAATTGACAAACTTTAATTGGTTGAATACGAGACTTATGGCTATTTGTATGTTTGTATATTCGGTATTTTTTTATATTTTAGTGGAAACAATATATTTATTTCTTCCTTTCTTTACCTCGATCCAAATGTATGGGACAGTTGATAATTTTTTCGCGATTACGATACTGCCCCATGAGAAAGCTGCTCTGTTTGATGATCTGTACCACATCCATTTATATGAAAACACATTTCTTGTGCTGTTATAATACGAAATAAAGAAACTCACCACAAAACTGCGATTTTATACAATAAAAAATTCATAGAATGAGCGAAGTGCGTGTTAATACTCCATTTTGGTAAGCTATTAAGGAAACAGAAAAAGCTGTTGTATATTCAACATCCTTTTCAACTCAATTATAGTTACAATAATATACTTTGAAAGTTTTTCCTCACGGTAATTGCAGTTTCTTTTATTGTTTAACTATTCTTTTGACTTTTTGACTTCTAAATTGTGAGCTATTTGCCTATCACAGTAAGAGGCACAACCATGCTTATGCAAATGAATTTTAATTCTAGTTCTACTTCTTTAAGTAACTATGATGTCAATCAATCTACTTAGCTTTTCCCAAGCATTTGTTGGGTTGGCTTCCAGTCTAACCAGATGCAGGTGAACACCAGTATTTTACAAGGAACGACTACCTATCTGACCTCCACAACCCAGTTACTGGGTAGCACTATAAGACTGGTTATCAGCCTGTTGAAGTTCTGGCTACCCGTAACGACTGTAAAAGATCAACGAATGGCGGCCGGGACGGTTTAACGTGCTTTGCGGGCCACGGACGGGTCTCTCTATATATTTATTTATTTACTATTATAAAATCTCAAATTTATCTCTACAGGTTGCCCTAATGCGTTAGTTCAAATACACAATGTAATGAAATGGATGGCCACCCATCCAAGAACCAGCCGTGGCAAGAGTAGCTTATCCTTCGATCGAACCATGCAGCTGTTAGCCACGAGCCCCTAGGTAACAGCATTTTTACTCGACATAACATTTTTCTTTTCTATAAAGGGCTTAATTCTTTTCCTTTTGACACGTGGAAGCAGGACCCAGATTGTTTATTGCCATGTTGGGGGAGGCATATATCCAGCAGTGGACGTCTTTCGGCTGAAATTATGATTATGATACATTTTCTGCATTTTCCAACAATATTCCAACTAGAACCATTGTAATCAAAAAGACAACGAAAGATAAATTCGGTTTTATACACCGTGACATTTTAGTCGTCTTACAAAGGTGGTCCACTCAATGTATCCGTCATAAAATACCTCTAGGCGCGATTTAAACATTGCTACCATTAATTAATATAATAGGTACAAAGAAAAATAAATGATGTGTTAGAATTATGAAACACCCTCCCTGTTAATAATGTTTACGTATCAAACGGTAGAAGATTATCTACCTACCTACCATTACATTCCATCATTAATTACATCTCCATAACAGGGTGTTTCGAACTACGTTATGCGTCTTAGTGAATGATATTTAATTTTTTTTAATTATGCAAATGTTCAAAGATATAATATTTTTTTATAAATGATTAGAGATACATGAAGTGGGTTGCCGTTGTACGACGACTAAAATGTCACGGTGTCTTTAATAACTACCAACCCACGCAGGTAGTAAATTCCACGTGCCTATTGTTCTTTGAAAAAATAAACGTTTAAATGTACTTAAATTGTTCTTTTATTAACCATAGAACAAGCTAGACATTTATTAAGGAAAGTTTTCTCAGTAATGTTTCTTACAAACTTAGAAAGTTTGTACTAATTGCTATTTTAATTGTGTATTTACCAGCCAAGTGTACATTTGTACTGTCTTTGTGGCTTCCAGCTAATAATAAATAGTCTGTGAAAGTCTACACCAATTTTCGAAAGAACTGTACTGTGTATTTTACAATAAAGCATATTTAAATAATTAAACTATTGTATCAAGAACTGCGTTTCTTGTTAAAAGACACAAAATTTATCATATTTGTATTCTCTTACACGCATACATAGTCCCATTACAGTAATTTGTAAGTCATGCAAATATTTGTGTCTTTTGGAATTGGAAGATACAAACCCTAACGGGAAGCGTATATACATTGCGTTTTATAAAATTCTTAGGCGTACAAAGTATAGTCTGTTCAGTATCCCTTGAGGGCAAAACCCTTCTCAGGCTCATTAAAGAAACTAAATTAATTTTATAAATATTAATGGATTTAAACCACTCAAAATATGTAAAGTTAGCTGCTTAGTTTTAAATGTTTGTATCTAACCCGTCTGCCAAGCGTGTCGATTGTGGAAAATCCCCCCTTTTGGGGGAGGCTTATGTCCAACAGTGGACGTCTTTCGGCTGGTATGATGACTTCTTTTGTGGTTTCAATTAATTAATTAATTTATGAGTGATATTAGCTAAAGATGCGCTGACAGCTTAGCTGATCTCACAGAGGAGAGCCTCTGTAAGTTCTTATTTTACCACATACTAAACATAATTATTATCTTCATCTAACTAGCCTGGGCAAAGATTTCACTTTAACCGAATGCAACTGAATACTACCCGATGTATTCTGTGAAAATCTCATTTTCACACACATTTGACGTGAGCTGTCAGTTGTGTCAATCGCTAGCATCAGGTTAACAACTCACTACAAATAGGTTTTCACGGTGAGATATTTGAACAATATACCGACATTTACTTTAAAATGATAAATATGTTTTCAATTCATCGTAATAACGAAGACAGTAAACAGCTTGGTCTTTTTATTTCTAACTTCACTATTTATTCAGGAAAGTATAAAAGAGAAATGGAATAATTGATTAATGTTGCACGCCCGTAATTATTCACGTCTATTGAAGTAATTCTGAATAATGCACTCGCTATTGATGTTGAAAACTCTATTAATTAACACTGTTTCTGTAAATAACGACTATTAATGTTATGGCATTTGATTGAGCCTCTAATATAATTTAGATTTTGCACTAAATATATTATTGACACTCCTCCCTTTTTCTCTTGATTGTGCGTCTTTTAATGAACTTCAAAATAATTTTATTTTGGTGAACAGTAAAAACACTATACAACGTGTCGTTTTGCATCCTCGTCAAATTCAAGGAGGTAACTATGCTAATGATTCTCAGACACGAATCAATAATAAAATAAGTAGGTATTTTTTTTGTTTTTTTTTTTTATTATTTTAAAACGCGGCCCGTGTGATACCGCACTGTAACTGGGTAACCTGGGTTCAAACAGTCTTCGTCGCACAAACCAGTCCTCGAATTACTTGTTGCGATTTTTTATTTTACGGCTATGAAAATACAGTCGAGAACGCAATGGTTCAATTACCATTGCGTTCTCGTCTGTATTTTCATAGCTGTAAAATAAAAAATCTACTTATTTTATTATTGATTCGTGTCGAGAATCATTAGCATAGTTACCTCCTTGAATTTGACGAGGATGCAAAACGACACGTTGTATAAGGTGTTAAAAAATTAATGTTCCGAATTTCGTATACTTGCTCGGTATCAAAAAACTAACTTAATGCAAAAAAAAAAATTGAGCGATTTTAATTTTAGGTAAGTTTGATAAATTGCCAGTCCAAATTCTGAAAAATGTGATGGGAAAATTAGAATCAGCTGTTTACGTAGGTATTTGACAACGCGCTCGTCTCGCTCGCGCCGCTGTTTGCGCCTACACAGTCTAGGTACGGTGCGCATGTGCGTATTAAATATTATGGGAAAATATTGCATATGTTTGAAAGGGATTGTTATGTATGAATAATTTTTTCGTTGTTATGTTTTGAATTTCATTTTAAACAACTCCTTGAATTTCTGAACATTATTTTTTACACCTTATATTGCTAAATAAATGCGTTCAACTTTGATGTAACGCTGGCCAACTGCCGCTGCTGCAGCACCGCTTGCTTCGCTTGCTCAGCTCGCTCAAATGTTATCGCAAATAGTTATTTTTTCAGACATTTTCCTTTACTCGCGCTGACAACAACGGCACCATCTTTTTTTGCCAAATTTCTTGATTATAATGTAACTCAACGGAAGGTATTATTATATTTTGATACTTACAAGTAAATGAAAACCGTGTATGATACCGGTTTTGATTTATTTGCGGGATGTGGAAATTATAATAATGTCAAATAATTTGCCGTAATTGTTTACTGAGGTAACTTAGAAGTTAATTTTTTAGGGCTGCAGGGAACGTAAACTTACGTATTTAATATTAATTACACGTGTTCCTGAGAAAAATAGTCTTGACCGACTGATAGGCAGAAGGATGGACAACGAAGTGATATATAAGAGTTCCGTTTTTCCTTTTGAGGCACGGTACGCTAAAAAGGATAAAGAAGGTGGACAGCTTGACCGTTAAAATTATTTTTTAAATAAATATTACACGAGCACACGATTTGATACGAAAACCAGCCTAATCGAATTCCTTTCTTTTAACGGGGAAGGAAACTGTCTAAATGGCGCTGTCATAGTTAGTTCCCAACGCGGAAGCGTGAAGTGGCTTTATTTTAATTTTGCAGAAATTGTGCGTTGGTGTATTCCTAAATACCTCGAAATTGGAGTCCCATTTCCCAAAAGACTCTAAAATTAGAAGATTGTGGTTTAAAGCTGTTCCTAAATATTTTTTTAATTAATAAGAGTTCGAGCTATGTCGAAACATTTTCAAGAAAGTAATTACAAAGAGATATTAAAGTTTTTAACTCTGACACTTTTCATGTCAAATATTTGAAATAAACCTAATTCATGAATGAACACAATATGGAACGAATGAATTGAAATAAATGGAACCAATTTATTGTAGGCCGTAGAGACCTCCCTATGACCAGGCCATCTACAATTAGCTTTGATCGACCTTTCTCATTCAAAACCATTTCCACTTAAAGGCCTGTTTGCACTACAACTGAGTAAATACGTTTCAAGCTAAACATATTTGAACATCATTCTATCTCTAATAAATTGAAATGATTGCCAGAAACAAAACGTTTTAAACACGTTTAGGGCTGAACGCAATTATTGATGTGTGGTAAAGCAGGCTTAAACGCTCTGTCAGTTAGTACAAAACGATGGTTCATGCATGTTTGACACTCAAGCAATTACGTGTATGGATGGCCTTAAGACAAATAACGCATCCTAGATTGCTCCAACCAATCTGGTGTCGAAAATTTAAATCGTTAGATTCACCCTACCGCGTAACCTAAAACCTAAAAAAAAGTCGCATTTCTGTTTCGTTTTGACACCCCTGACAAACAATAGTCACAGTTGGTCGCTCAAAATGGGCTTCATGAGAAAACTGAAAGTCACCCAAAGGGCAATCTAGAGGGCTATTCTTGGAGTTTCCCTACGCGATCGAATCAGAAATGAAGAGACCCGTAAGAGAACCAAGGTAACCAACATAGCCCGAAGAATTGCCAAACTTAAGTGGCAGTGGGCAGAGCACATTGCTCGCAGAACAGAGGGCCAATGAGGCCGAAAGGTTGGGCACGCCACAATTGCAGCGGTAAGTCCTCAAAGAGGTTGAGGAGTGGATTGAGAGGCGCCTCGGCGTCCTCACCCTCCACCTGACGCAGAGTGTTTCGGGACGTTCATGTTTCGTATAGAGCGGGAGGAAACGCCCGGGTATTTCCACTGCCTAGATCGCCCTGAGGACACGGTGGAGCACATGGTGAAGGTCTGCCTGGCTTGGGCGGGGTACCGCCGTGTCCTCGTGAAAGCGATCGGCCGCGGCGATCTCTCGTGTCCAGCCCTGGTCCAGGTCATGGTATGGGGCGAGAGTGCATGGGTAGCCGTCACCTCCTTTTGCGAAGTAGTAATGCTCGCAAAGAGGGAGGCGGTGCACGTGAGGGAGAGGCATTATATGCGCCCCCACGGCCCTAGCCTTCGCAGGAGATCCCTGGGCGTTGGGAATCCCAGGCTAATTCCCGGCCACTGAAGGCGCGGGCTTGCGGACGGCGAGTAATGGGTAGCTTGCTGTCCGGTAAGAAACAAGCCTGGGTTGTGTTCCACGCGCGCCTAAAAGAGATGTCAGCACTTACTGATGGGGCCTGTAAGGGCCGATGCTCGCCAGCGGTGCGAGTTGTTCGAAAGACCGGGGCAGGGGACTGAGGGAACACGGGTGGGTTTTATTTAGTAAAATTCTGACACGCCCTTCTGATCCACCTAGAGCGGCAGAAGTTATTTGATGATTACCCACCCTCAAAAAAAAAAAAAACGGGGCCAAAAAGTTCTGGAGTGGCGACCGCATACTGGAAGACTTAGCGCTGGAAGGCCTCCCACAAGATTGACCGATGACCTGGTGAAGGCCGTAGGAATCCGCTGGATGTGAGAAGCACAGAAGCGGTCGGGGTGGCGGTGCTTGGGGAAGGCCTATGTCCAGCAGAGGACGTCTTTCGGCTGAAATGATGATGACGCTGAGACATGAGTTATTTTCATGGAAACGCTATTTTTAATAATGTGTGTGTGTGCTCATTTCCGTGTTGACTCCTTTTCGCGTGACTCAAGTACGGTGAGGTCAAATCTAGAGATTTAAATCTTTATCTAGTGTACAGTGATGTACAAGGCAGGTCTGATTGGATAACCACAATTGTAATGGCACCCTGGATACTGGAAATCCTTGTGCATGGAGTGCTTACGATGCGATGTACTCTCGATATTGGAATGGTGCTTTAGTTAGCTTCGATGAGTAGGTATAATAATGTGGAGGATAGTAGAGTTGATGGAATATAGGATGGCCTATTTAATAGTAAAGTGTCAGCATCCATAACAATGGATTATCAATACATGATTCTGACCCGTGGCAGTGAAATTTTGCGTTGGTTGGTAAAAAAAAGTAAGAAAGGTAGTAACCCAGTTGTAACGTCTCAGACTTACGAGTTGGATGTCGTGGGTTGAAACCCAGTCAGGCGGTACTTACACTTTTTATAATTTATTTTATCACCGCTGCTCTCAAAACGGTGAAGAAAAAAATTGTGACAACCGGCACGTCCTAAAACCAAAATACAAAGAGGTACCTAAACCTCGTGACCTAAATATAATAGTTTAAATAACAAGACAAAACTTCTACAATTATCTAAAGTATATAGAATAGTTGCAACAACGTCCAATTAAGGCTGAGCTCTAAAAAAGGCGGGTAGTTGGTTTTTATTGGCAATTTGGAACAGAATGAAGTGAGCCGGGGGTCTCGCTGCGTTGGTAAGTGCATACGGTGACACTGCAGCTCTGCTTAGTGACAACACACGGGTGTTTCGTTTGGCAAGCATCGCAGATTTAAGGAAACGATATTTAAGATAGAGGTCCAAAGACCTAGAAACGAGAACTACTAGCTCTATACTCGGCAACTCTCTTCCAGCTACTACCAGCCACATTGCGAAGATCATCGCTCCACCTAGCCTGCCGTTTCAGGGGTGCGGGTTATTCGAAAGAGATCCCGTGGCCCCTGGTACACAGACAACTGAAGGAACACGGGTGGGTTTTAGTCAGTAAAAGTCTGACACGCCCTCCCGCTCTGTCCAGAGCGGCAGAAGTTATTTGGTGATTTCCTATCCTCAAAAAACAAATGTTTGCCTTACGTGTGCCGATTCACGGTCTCCGGTCAAGAAAACGTCTACTCCAACGTTCATCGGATCTAGATTTATGTAAGCTCGTTTTATAGAACGCCATTTAGTCTCGCATGTTTACTATTCTAGACACAATTCTAGTTCAAAATTCATAACACTAAGTAAACTGAGCATTGTTCTGAAATACGGTTCTTATGTCAAGCCAACAGTGGGTAGCTATAACACGCACATATAACAGCGAGATAATGAGACCGAATCGAGTATGGAGATGACTTGAAAATTTGATTGCTGTTCAGAAAGATTTGAGTATGAACGTAATGGCTAGAAAAGCAAAGGAACACGAAGAAAGAATGTGACTATTGAGATATGAATGGGTAGTTTAGTTTTGGAGCTACAGTAGGTACAGCAGAGTGTTTAGGAATATGTATACATATGTATGTGATGTAAAAAAAATCACGTGGTTGAAGTCGTGGGCAGAAGCTATCTGATCCATACATCAATTCTGAAGCTGAAGTGTCTGTTTGCAATCTCAAAATAACAGCTTCTTACTAAATGCAAAAAAATATGAAAGTACCTTTATACCGTGCATCAAAAAAAAAAAACATTTTTAAATTTTGTCTGGCTGTCTGTCTTTTTGTCCCGGCTAATCTCCGAAATGGCTCGACCGATTTTGACAGGACTATCACTGGCAGAAAGCTAAAGTTACAAGGTGTAATAAATGCTATTATTGTAACGCGAATGAAGCCGCGGGCACAGCAAGTTACTACAAAAATGAAAATGAACAAAATATGTTATGTAAACCTTCTTAGGTGCCCCCCCAGTGGGGTTCCCGCATTGTCGTTGCGGGGGGGCTCAGTCACTCTCCCACGGTGAAGCAAAGAGGAACCCCAAGGTGGGGCCGCTCGTCAGGGCTTGTGCCTCCAAGCCGACGACGTAGCGGCCAAAAAGTAGGTTGCGGTGAGGTGCATCGCAACTGAGGCGGGCCGCGATGTCGAATGGGAGGCATCGCGGCTGAGGGTTACAGGCTGCGGCGGAGGAGGAGTGCCGGTACTTCTGAGTAGCGCTCTTCCCTTCCGTAGCCTGGACGGGGCTGCCACCGTTTGATGGCGGACGCGGTGGGGCCGCAAGGGAAGAGGAGTGTCGGTATAGCGTTGGCCGCTCTCCCTATCCCCTGCGGCCGAAAAGTGGTTGGCGGCGGGGCCACTGTACTGACCCGTCGCAGGAGGACGTCAGCAGCAGCTGGTGGGGCCCGCAAGGGCAGATGCCTGCTAGGGGTGCGGGTTGTTCGAAAGAGATACCGCGGCCCCTGGCATACGGGCAGCTGAAGGAACATGGGTGGGTTTTAGTCAGTAAAAGTCTGACACGCCCTCCTGCTCCAACCAGAGCGGGAGAAGTCATTTGATGATTTCCCACCCACAAAAAAAAAACCTTCTTAGGTGCTGAGGCAGGCACCCATTCTGACGGTTTCTCTCTGTGTTGCCAACCCGAAGACACAAGAAACTGATGTAAATACTTTTAGTCTCGGTAGCACGTTCCCGTGGAATGATTTTCGACATCCACGCAAGCAAAGCCACGGGCACAGCTAGTAATAAATACCAAAGAACATGCTCCACACACTACCTTACCGTATACCCACAAACTTGTATAAATGTTGGTTTTAATCACCCACCTCGAGCCACCTACGCCATATGAAAACACGTCCCGAAGCTACACTGTCGTGGCTTATTGCCTGTGTTATATTATTATTTAAACTGTTTGTTTCGAAAGCAAGTAATTTTAATGTACTTGCATAAGAGTGTTATTGTACTTGTTCTGTTTTAATTTAGTGTTTTAGTGACTGCGAGTCTGGATTTTGGCTCGCTTTGTCTCTTTACTAATTCAAATTTTGTTAAGGCAAACTCCGCTACTTCGACGGAGCTATCGGTGGCAGCGCAGAGAACATGATTCTGCATGTCGTGTTATTGTCGCGAACACGGTCATTTCAAACCATTTCTTCACTGGACTATAATTGTGAAGGCCTGCTGCGTGCAAGTGCCTCCGTACTGTGGTGATTGAGATGCCGTGGCGTTGAGCACTTGAGCAAGTGGTTGCGAACGGCGATTTCAAGTGAAAATTTGCAATATCACGGTGGCGTTCACACTAGTTTTTAAAGATGCCTGAAGATCTGCGCCCAAAAGGTTTTGACTTCACATCACCAGTGAGTAACGTCGCACCCACAAGTGCATCGTTTTTCTCTGTGTAGAAAATACATTTTAAGTTAGTCGATCGAGCAAAAAAGTTTACGAACTATTGAATTTATTTTTATTAGATAATATTAGATTTACCGATATGCCCAGCTGTCTGGCAATCCCTTTAATGCTTGCATTTGGACTCAGTGAACTCTGTATATTTGTTATGGACGGGCGGAAGCGAATACTATTGTAAAATTATTTTAATAAATATCAATTAAAAACGTAAGAAGTATGTACGGCAGTGAAGTGCGACTAATAATATTGTATTCTTAGAAAGGCATATTAAAGGATATTAAAATAGCAATAAATAAATCTCGATGTTTTAAATGTCGCCATTGCACCCACGCAAAGCAGGAATGAGTCGCTACTATAGTAATAAATACATTTAACAATTGCTAATATTCCCACTCAATTTTTAAAGGTTAAGAAACTAGTCTCACGAGCATATTTTACTAACCTACTCACAGATAAAGCACCTTAAGCCAAAAATAGTTACCTAAAAGTAATTATTTACTCAACTCAAGTAGATAAACACCTGAAAACTATGTAGTTAGTTTAGTAAGGTACATGTTTCTGACATTAACACGAAGTATTGATGTAGGTCACAGACTAAGTTAAATCGAATAGAAAGAAATATTTGTTCATTTATTCTGGTAATTACCTTTCCAGGCTTAATGCCTAAGTAATGATGTTAGCCAGACAGATTTGCTGGGAGTGCTGGAATATAATTTATATGAAATACAATGAGCATGATGTAACTAGGTATGCATTTCATTGCTTTATTCGATAGCATTTTTATACCTTTTGTTGTACGGTAATATTAAATTTTATGTACTCATTATTATAATTATTTTACTTTGTTACCTACTTGCTTTGTCTAACTTGTAAAAATCCTAGCTTGATTTTCGTACGTCGTTTTCGGGTGACCATTGAAAATCAGCGCTGTGCTGCACAGCATCATGCTGAGAGGAAGCCTTTTTGTCACAGTCACGGCGTGAAGTTCCGACTATTTATGTGCTATGTGCTGTTTCTGTTCTATTTGTGTTTTTTTTTTATGTTATGTGTTTTTTTATATGCACGTGTTTCTGTGACAAATAAATTCATTTTTCTTTCTTTATTTTCTAATAAAGAACGTATTAATTGAATAGTTAATGTATTTTAGCAGTTTTCACTGGAGGTTCTATTTGGCGTGAGATCAACCTCATTTTGATTGACCTGCTTGGTGATTGCGTAATACACAGTAGCAATAGCCTTAATTTAGACAGATCAACAACATTCATTGCAATTTACGTTATTGACAGACAATTTTTTAGAGCATACAGGGTACATTTTTAACCAGTGCACCTGTAGCCTAGAAATTTTTCGTTGGTTATACAGACAAACCGTATCCGTATGCTGCCGGACGTAAAAAAATCTCACCATCCCATTTCTTCCCGTGGATGTCGTCGAAGGCGACTAAGGGACTTACTAGAGAATTGGCAGCAGCGTTCTCTATGCATTTTACTACTATACTGCGATCGCCAAACCGTCTGCCGAGCGTGGCGATTATGGCAAATCCCCTCCTTTTGGGGGAGGCTTACGTACAGTAGTGGACGTCTTTTGGCTGATAATTATGATGATGATGATTTTTCTATTGTTACCTGATGTAATCAGCTTGCATAAAAGAAGACGGGAAAGCAAATTGACCTGGGCACGCCGCGATTGCGGCGGCAAGTCCCCTCTTTGAGGAGTGGCTTGAGAGGCGGCATGGCGTCCTCACCTTCTGCCTGACACAGGTCCTCACCGGACATGGCTGTTTCGGGAGGTTCCTGTTTCAGATAGGAGAGGAAACGCCCGGGTGTTTCCATTGCGAAGATCGCCCAGAGGACACGGTGGAGCATACGGTGGAGGTCTGCCTGGCTTGGGCGGAGCACCGCCGTCTCCTCGTGGAGGTGATCGGCGGCGGCGATCTCTCGCGTCCGACCCTGGTCCAGGCAATGGTACGGAGCGAGAGGACATGGCTGGCAGTCGCCTCCTTCAGCGAAGCAGTTATGCTCGCAAAGAGGGAGGCGGCGCACGTGAGGGAGATGCAGTACATGCGCCCTCACAGCCGTGGCCTTCGCAGGAGACGCCCTGGGCGTCGGGAATCCCAGGCTGATTCCCGGCCACCGTAGGCACGGGCTTGCGGACGGCGAGTAATGGGTAGCTCGCTGTCCGGTAAGGACCAAGCCTGGGTCGACGGCGCGTTGTGTTCCACGCGCGCCTCAAAGAGATGTCAGCAGCAACAGATGGGGCCCGCAAAGGCCGATGCCTGCCGGGGGTGCGGGTTGTTCGAAAGAGATACCGCCGCCCCTGGCACACAGGCAACTGAGGGAATACGGGTGGGTTTTAGTCAGTAAAAGTCTGACACGCCCTCCCGCTCCACCCAGAGCGGGAGAAGTTATTTGATGATTTCCCACCTAGAAAAAAAAAAAAAACCAGTGCACCTGTAGCCTAGAAATTTTTCGTTGGTTATACAGAAAAACCGTATCCGTATGCTGCTGGACGTAAAAAAATCTCACCATCCCATTTCTTCCCGTGGATGTCGTAGAAGGCGACTAAGGGACTTACTAGAGAATTGGCAGCAGCGTTCTCTATGCATTTTACTACTATACTGCGATCGCCAAACCGTCTGCCAAGCGTGGCGATTATGGCAAATCCCCTCCTTTTGGGGGGAGGCTTACGTCCAGTAGTGGACGTCTTTTGGCTGATATGATGATGATGATTTTTCTATTGTTACCTCATGTAATCAGCTTGCATAAAAGAAGACGGGAAAGCAAATTGACTACCCACTTAAACTGTCAGTATATTAAAATCACTACCATCATGCTTTGTCAGTTGTATGAAATAGCTACATCACGTCAAATTAACTTTTATTCCCTGACTGTACCTAAATATCTACCACCTATAAAGCACCTCTATTAAAAAGAAGAACAATTCGATTTAAACAATAGTTCATTTAATTCATTCAAAAGTTAAATGTTTCTTAATGAACTTAACACAAAAACGCGAAGGCTTAAACAGTTATTGACAAGATTGCCTTCCTTCAAAGATTGTGAATGCCAAGGATTAAAACTCTTTTTTGTTCAACGCGGCAATAATCACGAAAAAAATCTTTATTCAAGAAGTTTTGCCTAAGAATTCATTCTTAAACAAAACTTCTCTCTTTTTCAGGGTCGGATCTTCACATTTTTTCTGCGATGTTGTTACTTTTTAGAGTTCTGTATCGAAAGGGTACCAGCTAAATGGGCACCGCTGTCCATCTGACATAGTACTGTATCTTTAGAACCTTAATAAGTACATTCAATAAAATACTACAACAATAAGTAACAAAAATAAAATAAAGTAAAAAAATTATGGGTCATACAAGAAATATGTCTTTCTTTTACTATCGTATTTTTTTAATACATATGTTGTGTCAAATTGTGTACGGTAGTACGAAACGCTTTGCGCGAGAGTCCGGCATTTCGCTTTTTTAAGTTTTGTTCAGATACATAGCTCCGTTGAGAGAGGTGTTTCAACTTATTCGTTTTTCATTTCATTCAGTCCAATAAAGTAATCCCTACATACTGTGACCATTATTGGTTCATTCAAAACTAATTTTTCAATAGGATGAAACTCAAGATTATTTACAATAATAGGAGTAAAATTAGAATTACGTACTGACAAAATTATATTGTTTTCTTTCAAATCTTTCCATAGCATTGGTTGGAACAAAGGTATAATAAAGACTTAAAAAGAATATTCCAGTGTTCGTTCAGACATAAAACTTATTGTGGCATTTCATGACGAAAGCTGAGCAAGCGACTTTTTTAAAGAAAATGTTTTTTGTGGGAATCATGGTTTGACAGTTCAGTTTGAGAGTTCTTAACTTTTGTGTCAAAATTATTAATGGCTTGCGCAACTTTATTAACGTTGATATTTTTATGAGGACAAATCTTTGATAGAGGTGAATAAAAATAAGCATTGCTGATTGTAAATATAAACTACTATCAGAGATATGTAAATCAAAAGACCATTTCAGACACTAATCTGACTGGTGCTTATGTGATTCGACCAAGATAATGATTGTTTGAACTTAAAAGGAGACTCAGATCTAAGTTTGTTTCTGAATTTCTTCTCAGTTTATTCGATAAGAAAGAGTGTAACACCGGACATATCTAGTTTAAAATAATATTATTTTATAATGTTTAAATTATTCTGTAGTTTCTGCCACCCCCATGGGAAGAAAGCGTGAGTTTATATGTATATGAAAGTTTATATGTATATTAAACCTAGTTACAGAAATAAGGATCATTGATAATTTGTAAAAAATATTTTGTACGTGTTTCTGTTAGGGCTATTTTATTTTATTTATATTTAAAGAAATTAAGTAACAAATGACTCAAATGTGTTAATTAACAATATTTCTTAACCCTATGTTAGTCAACGTAATCTACACGGTTAACCTACACTGCCATAAATCTCAATGCGAATCCCTGCTACAAGCTCAACACCGATGTGGAGAGTTTGCAGCAGCAATTCACACACAAGCAGTCCAGACTGCTTGCGATACACCACAGTATAATGTTGAGGCTGGCCCGCAACCGGCAAACCAGAGAAACGCAACTATTTCGCATCAAATCAACTCGAGCCCCAGCAAATATCCGGCTTTGCTCGGAGTTCAGAATTGAAAAGATCGGCAGGAGAGCCAAGGTTACATACATAGCCAGAAGAATTGGCAAACTTAAGTGGCAGTGGGCTGGGCACTTTGCTCGCAGAACAGGTGGCCGATGGGGCCGAAGGGATCTGGAGTGGCGATGGCGTACCGGAAGACGTAGCTTTGGACGGCTTCCCACAAGGTGGACCGATGACCTTGTGAAGGCCGCAGGAATTCGCTGGAAGCTTGGAGCACAGAAGCGGTTGAAGTGGAGGAGTTTAAGGGAGGCCTATTTCCAGCAGTGGACGTCTTTCGGCTGAAATGATAACAATTACTTCTATTGGTGTATATGTCACAAATCGTACCCGATTTGAAATTGTGGTTTGGTGTGGTGGTTGGAGTTTCGTAACCACAATATGTTTAAGATATTTTCGACTGAAAATTTTAAGTAATGAATACTGATGTTTAAGCCCAGAAAATAAAGGAATCCTCGGACACTACAGTATGAAATAATATCTGAGGCGAATGGCCGAAAATTAAATTGATGTCATTTTTGACAGTGACAAATAGCGATCTTTGCCAGCCCAAGGGACGAGTTTGAAGATAAATAAGCAAAGAGCATAAATTAAATTCTTCTTAGTACATAAAAATATGTATTTCCCAATAGGGCTGTAAAAGAATAGGGCTGGTGACTGTCTCGGTACTAAAATAACTTAAAATTATGTACCTTCATCAAAATTTAATTAAATTTCAGATAACTTGATTTGGTCTACTAAATCTCTCTTAAAAGCCTAAGTTAAGAAATAAACAAAAATATTTTAATGGTATAAATTACGAAGGGTATATAGTCATATAAACCTTATACTACACAGGCCTAAAATCATTTTTCAAACAGGAAAATGAAACAATAACGCATTTCCCCTGAGTCGATTTTTTACGCATTCAATAAAAATCTTTTATTTCCCCAGATCTCTTATACTTTTCTGATTTAAACACGTGTTCAATTTATTTTCATGCTCATTTTCGCGTTTCAATAAAATCTGTCAACCCTAAAGAAAGCTCCCGTACGATCGGCAAAAAAGTATGAAATTACATTTTCGTGCGTCGTTTTAGTTTACGAATTCAATAACGTTTGTAACATGGCTCCGCGGTTCCATTTCCTGCCTTATATTCTGGCTGTACACATTCATCATTCTAGTATTTCTGAGACAAAGTTCGTTTTGCTGACGTTACATTATGAGCTGTGTTCGGATATTTGTGGAGAAAGTCTGTTGACAGTTGCTAGGCGTAGTTTTCTAGGAAAACATAGTTTGTTGGTTGTAGTGTGGCTTCTGTGATGTATTATCTTTAAAGGGAATCACATCTAGTTTGAAATGTTGTGATATTACTGGGTAAGGTGGTTTAAACTATAAGCCATTCGGTCGATGATCTTGGAGAAAGGAGAACTTGTGCATATTCTCCCAAAAATGTTAAAATACTGGCGAATTATTATACTAAAACTCCATTGCGCATCGATCATTTTTTTTTGAGGGTGGGAAATCATCTAATAACTTCTCCCGGTTTGGGCAGAGCGGGAGGGCTTGTCAGACTTTTAGTGACTAAAACCCACCCGTGTTCCTTCAGTTGCCTGTGTACCAGGGACCACGGTATCCCTTGGCCTATTTGACGGACAGGGCCGTCATCTACCCCGGTCACCAGGGAGAGTGGAACCGGCGAGAGACGTCGTGCGGTGTCCCTCAGGGATCGGTCCTGGGGCCACATCTGTAGGACATCGGGTACGACTGGGTGCTGCGCGCCACCCTCCCTAGTGGTGTCAGTGTTGTTTGCTACGCTGACGACTCGCTGGTCCTAGCGCAAGGGAGTTTGCACCAGGTGGTGGCCGAACTTATGACACACGGGGTTGTGACAATTGTCGATAGGATCCGGCAATTGGGACTCGAGTCGCCTTGCACAAGTCCGAGGCCATGTGTTTTCATGGTCCTTTTAACCAAAACTGGTCAAATAATTTCGCAGTTAAATCATGCCAGATAAAAATACTCATTTTCATGTCCGTAGCATGTAAAAAATTAAAAATTAAAATGATGAAGACGTGAAATTCTGGCTAACGATATTTTTTTTTGTAAGTATATAAACACATTTACACGTCAATGTTATTTCAAAAACTAAATGATGTTGGTCCTAAGCGACTACTCTAAGAAGAAATACCGGAAGAAACTCAGAGCCTCCAATATGTAAATCGAATTTTCTTACAAACATCTTCATACCTTTCATTTAGCAGCCTCATTTAATTTAATCTTGCTATTTATTTTCCGTTCGCCATCATTTGACTCTTCTATCTGGGACACAAACACAAAACACATGATCCAAACACACAACATAGAACAGTGTTTGTATTTCCATGGCTTTAAGATCCCCTAGAACTTCAGACCCTCAGTTTGTATTCCCTTCGAAGGACCCTCCACTATTTGAGGAGGGAGTTAGGAGCGCACTTGTGTTTATATTTAGAACTATCGTATATTCAAGGCGAAGGAAGTCCCTTCCTTTGGATCTTAGGAGGAAAAACCTCGTATCGGATTTAAGGAAAGGTACTATATGTTTTGTAAACAATAAATATAGTTTTTGTTCACAGTATAGCCAGGATCAAGTGGTTGCTTTGGTTACGAACAGGAAAATTCACTTACATCGTTGTTATAAGGGATACAATTGTGGTTTATTTCTCGGGTGGCAACGCACCTGAGGTCTCTTTTTGTTTTGAATTGTCAGTCATCCAATTATTAATCATTTATCTGGTATCCATGAACCCACTTCTATTTATGTCTGGGTTCTTCTTTTGCCAGAGGCTTCGCCCGCGTGGACGTTGAAAATTTTCCCACGGGAACGTACTACCGTGATATATTATGTGATAATCCAGGTCATAAAGTATCTGTAAATCAGTTAAGCCGTTTTCGCGTGAGTGTTCAACAAACATCCAAACTTTAACTTTAATAGAATTAGTATGAAGTAGGATAGTAGATGTAGTCTTTTAGGATACATAATGATTATCATCTGCTCGCAAATTATTGTTATCAAACATGGTTGGCCAAAATACTGTTTTAAGGGTCATAAGAATACTACGGGAAGTATTTGGGTGTTTCTCTCATTTCGTGCAAATCACATGTTCACCTGAAAATACACGTTCGTAAGCGACTAATTTATTTTTTATTGAGGTGAGTTTAAAAGACTTAACTGCCATCACATTTAGTTTTTGTAACTTTAAGTATTTAAAAAAAAATAGGCCCAAATATCATTACCAACACTGTCTGAAACATGTTTTTTTTTTATTCACCGTATATAACAAAATAATCTGATGCTTCACTAAGTATTATTGTAATAAAATGTTTAAAGTACACATAAAGCTATAAAACTATTTAAAACAAAGTTATTTACGATTGTTACTTACGTTCACGGAGACAAAACGTTTTTGTTAAAAAAAAATCTCATTATCATTCATGCAGATTGAATTTGGAAAACCACCGGTAGATATACGAACGACAACGAAAGTTCTTGTACTTCACCCCGCGCTTGGTGCTCTCCCGTCTTCGACCATCGAACGTTGGACAAGATGAACCCGTGCAACATTTTTTTGGAAATGTTTTGTAAGTTTACGTTACATTACCATTCGTGCTTTTAAGAGAAAATTACTTATTTTGTCGGAGTATTTTTGATGCCAACATAATCATAATCGAGTTCAAATAGTTATAAATATTAAATACCTTGGTATTGTAGTTAATAGGGGAGTAAATCTAAAGAAAGTGTAAAAATATAATTACCGTTCCTATTATTACCACAATTTCCCAGCCACTTTTTATAGAAATGGTAATGATCATACAGTTATGGTAATGATGTTACACTTATGGAAATGATCTTAAAATTATGGCGATGATTATAAAAATCAAAAATCAAAAACCAAAAATCAAAATCAAAATCAAAAGTCATTTATTCAAATTAGGCTGAGAATCAACAATTTTCGAATGTCAAAATTACCTACATAAGACAGTCCCCCAAAACGCCCGCCTTCCAGCACTTCCTAGTGCTTTAGCTGTGAAGAAGAAGTGGCGCAACAAACTCCCCAGCAACACAGCTGTCTGTTTAGTTAGATAGACCTGATTCTATACATAGGTAGGCAGAGTAATCAACATTACGAGACACAAAATTTTTTCATATGTCAGCTAGCCATGCCAATATACAAACAAATAAAATGAAAACTTAATTCAAGCACAAAAAATAAAAAGTAAACAAAGCATATACCAAAATAAAAGCCTCCTGGTATAAATGGCGTGATAGCTTACATATGCAATGCTGGATTATGTTTACAAATGATAACCTAGGACCATCGACGTACCAGTCACCACAAGCAGCACCCGTTCACGAGCATAAACGCTCGTGCAGACCAACGCGACGCGACGGTCGCGTCGCGACACTCGTAGAACAATTTTTATGAAAACTTCATGGAAATTGTTCTACAAGTGTCGCGTCGCGCTGTCGCGTCGCGCCTGTTTAAAAAAGCCTTAACGCAAAGATCAGCCATTACCCCATTACCCCCATTATAAAAATATGATAATAAATACCTATAAGTAAGTAAGAGGTTAAGTTTGTAAATCATTGTGTATATAACTTCTTTACTATCAGCTACACTCATACTAGTCTAATCTGATCATGAATGTAGAATGTTGTTTTTTGTTAAATGTTTATGTTTACCCATGTTTAGTCGAAGAATAATTATGATTCAAATAATTAGCAATGTTACCTAAAATAACTTAATTTCATTAATGTATCGTTATTTGAGTAGAAAAATGGCGTTTTTTTATGAAACCTCAATCTGAAACAATTGTTTTATTTAAAACTTCATTACCAGTTTTAATTTTTCATTACCAGTATAACAAATAATTACCAGATGAATATATCATCATTACCATACCCAGGAAAACTTTTAGGTCCGTATCTCCGGCAGTTTTGCTTATAATGTAGTATATCTTAAATCAGGATGTTTATTTTTCATGTAGCATTTCATAAAAAAATAAGAAAAAATAGAAATATTTTTTTTCTCGCAATTTCTTTGAAAATGCACGAAATGCTAGAAATACCCATTTATTACCACGCATGGCAGTAAAACGCAGTATATTGTTACTTCCGGGTTTGTACCCAGAAGTATGAGCGGCTTCGTACTTAAATTTTCAGTTCGTACAGTCATCTACACTAATGTATAATATAATATATATAATAGAATATATAATATAATATATAATATTATAAAGAGGAAAGATTTGTATTTTTGTATTTATGTATGGAACGAATAAACTTAAAACTACAGGACCGATTTCAAAAATTCTTTTCCGTTAGAAAGATACATTATCACTAAGTAACATGGGCTATATTTTATCCCCGTATTCTTACGGGAACGGGAACTACGCGGGTGAAACTGCGGAGCGGTGTTAGGCTTTTATAACACCAACGTGCATATTTATACTGCAGGTATAGAAGATACAACTACTACAATATGCTCATTCCTAGACCCCAAAACATCAAATGGGACTTTGAAAAAATGTTATTAAAGCAAATATAAACACTTACACTGCAAAATTATGCTCAAACAACATCAAGAAGTGGTAGTTAGAAGTTTTAATTGTATTATTGTTCAAAAAAGTAAGCTAAAGTATTTATTTGAAGAAATATTTTCGCTGTACAGACACGATTCCCTCCAGACTTCTGCCCTAGTTTAAGTTCATTTGTAGGTGCTTGAAGTTTATTTAGTTTTTTCTTTTCTTCCAAGGCAAGAAAAATCATAAAAAATGGTTGGAGGAGAATTTCTTGTTTTATTTTGGTATGCTGAGAATCTTAAATTGATAACTTGGTTTCGTGATTGTACGCAATTTCAGTTTTTTTTATGAGACGGTACTTTTTATTCATTTTTAAACTACTGAAATAACCATTATTTGTACTAAAGTCAAGCCAAAAAGTTCTCATTTTGTAAGAACAAAAAAGTACATTCATTATGTAACATTTAATTCCATAACATATTATGTAAGTAGGTACATTGTATTTTTTTTTCTGGGTGGGAAATCATCGAATGACTTTTCACGCTCTGGGTGGAGCAGGAGAGACTTTTACTGACTAAAACCCACCCGTGTTCCCTCAGTTGCCTGAGTGCCAGGGGCCGCTGTATCTCTTTCGAACAACCTGCACCCCTGGCAGGCATCGGCCCTTGCGGGCCCCACCAGTTGGTGCTGATATCTCTTTGAGGTGCGCGTGGAGAACAACGCGCTGTCGACCCGGGCTTGGTCCTTACCGGACAGCGAGCTACCCAATACTCGCCGTCCGCAAGCCCGCGCCTACGGTGGCCGGGAATCAGCCTGGGATTCCCGACGCCCACTAGGATTCCCGATTTATAAGAGCAAAAAATTGCATTCATTATGTAACATTAATTCCATAACATACTATGTAGGTAGGTACATTGTATTTTAAGGATATTTTTATTTCTCCTTATTGGGACATATTATTATGACATGGCGTATGGACCCTTTTGACAGCTATACCATAGTCCGGATAGAAAAGAAGTTAAGAGCATTCTCCCCACGCGGGATGGCAACGGCGCATTTATGGCGGTTTTTCGTGATTATTTCATTAAATACAAACAAAAGTAAACATTTTTTCAACCATGCACTAGATCGTTGGTATTTTCAAGTATGTATGCAATTTTTTACATTTACTTTGGTATTTGGTTATAAAAATTGACATACCGTCAGTTATTTTCTACTCGCATTACTAAGTACGATTAAATGGTTTTATGAAAGAAGAGATGAAGAGATGTTTTTTTGTCCAGACCAATCACTGTCCATGCCAAGGTTGCCTAGAAGAAATCGCGGAAAGCGATAAGGCCGCCCATTGTATATTTTGTAGTGTACTTAGTTTTTTTGTAGTGTATTTTTGTGGTGTAAAATAAAGTATATATAAATAAATAGATAAATATTAAATATTTAAAATAATTTTAAATACCAAACAATCTAGCACTTGGCTGAAAAAAAAATTGTTTTTGTTTGTATTTAATGAAATAATCACGAAAAACTACTATAAATGCGTTGTTGCCAGCCCGCGTGGAATGAATGCTCTTAAGCTTATTTTCGTTCGGTTTGCATCAACACATTTTTCTGTTGCCAATCTCTTACAAAGCTGAGCTAAAATGAATTCTCTTTCTTCCCCTTTTCATTCACGCAGCTTCCATATTTAGCGAAAACAAAAATGAAACGTTTTCTTCATTCATCACTACAATGCAGAGGAATGAATGAAACCCAATTTGAAACTCGAATAATACGTGAGTACTTACCCACTTGTGGCACGAACGCTCTAGATATAAACTTTACCATATAATGGAGATGCGATAAAGTAGCTCGCGCAATTCAAATTTACCAACGTTTTAGTAATTAGCAGGTCAGTGGTTTAATGTTGATTAAAATGATTCGCGACCGTAACAATTTGTGTTTTCCACAACTATAATAATTAAAAACATCAATACTACTGTCTAAGTTCATTTAATCCCATTGAATAACTTTTTAATGAAATAAAAATATATTTACCTGATCGTAAACTATCTGTTCCGTGTGGTGCCGGACGTAAAAGAATAGCACCATCCCATTTCTTCCCGTGGATCTCGTAGAAGGCAACTAAGGGACTTATACTAGAGAATGGGCAGCAGCGTTCTCTATGCATTTGACCACCATACTGCGATCGCCAACCCGCCTGCCGAGCGTGGCGATTATGGAAAAACCCCCCTTTTCGGGGAGGCTTATGTCTAGCAGTGGACGTCTTTCAGCTGATATGATAATGATGATGACACTATCACTTCTTCCTAGGAACTTCTGCAATATAAAAAAAACAAAGCTGAAATGCCATAAACATATGCCTGTAATAACAATGTTCTGATTACAAAGCAAAATGGTCTAACATAACTCTAGATTAGATCTAACTTCGACCTAGTTCTGCTGACTGTATCTTTGTTATTATGATTGAGCGTGTAGAAGTTGGTGCCAAGTGCCAAATCAGAGCTAAGTACGCATAATTATGTAGATTAGAAATCGTTTGTTGATGAAATTGTAACAAATTCTAGAAGTCTACCAAACAGTGACGATGTTTATTGACGGTATAGCTTTTCATAGATTTTCATAGTTTCCAAGCGTTACGATAGACGTAAGATCTGTGAAGTTTTGCCAATTTAAAAAAGACCAGTCTGTTAAACAAAAAATAATTAAACTGTACATCTTGGCATTTAAATCGTCTTACAACGGCAGCCCAATTTATGTATTCAATAAGTACTTATAATTTATAACAAAAAAAAAATATCACTAAGACGCATGACGTAGTTTAAAACACCCTGTTATGGGGATGGAATGAACTGCTCGACTCTTGCGCTATTTTAGTGACTATCTTCTACCGTTTGATACGTAACCATTATTCACAGGGTGCTTCATAATTCTAAAGCATTATCTATTTTTCTTTGTACCTGTTATCTTAATGAATGGTAACATTTTTTAATCGCGCTTAGAGGTATTTTATGTTGGAAACATTGACTGGACCACCTTTATAAAACGACTAAAATGTCACGGTGTATAATTATAATTACCAAACTGGCATACGAATTGTTTCCTTGCAAAAACTATTTTCATATAAGTGGCATACGAAAATTTCAATATACGGATAATTTAAGCTGATATTCAATTTGCTAAATAATTACGCTACCTAAACAAAGACCACCAGATATGTACTTTTATTTACTACTTGTTTTATTTTTGTAAATATTACGTTGTCTAGAAGCTAAGAGAAAATTTTAATAGTACACGTAGCACGGAGCCGTCTTCACGTCATCACTTAGAGAGTTGATTAAATTTTCAAGAGAACATGTTACTCGGAAAAATATTCTCACGTACATTTTATAGTAGATCGTAGATTAGATCTAAAACTGATATTAAAGCTAGGTATTTACGACTTGATAAAATATGAAAATGTCGTCAATGTTTATGTTAAATATTAATTTATTATGCACATATGTAAACCTTGCGGAATTAATTTTATAAATAATGGTGCAAATCGTATCAAAACCCGTTTCGTAGTTTACAATAAGTATAGATACAGGTGAGATCTGAAAATCAGCGCTGGGCTGTGGGTCCCATTTCTTTTCTCCGTTATCCCATAGCACAGCATCATTCTGATTGGAAGACTTCTTGTCATAGTCACGGCGTGCAGCTGCCGACTATTTATGTTCTGTGCTCGTAAGTAATAGGTATCTGTTTTGTTTTCATGTTGTTTTTATGTGATTTTGTATTTTTATATTTTGTTATGTTATTGTAAGCACGTGTTTTTGTGACTAATAAATATATTTTTGTTTCTTTCTTTTAGTTAGTTACGTATATTACTTGTGTAGTGTGAGTGAAAAGTAGTAATAATTTTATAATTTGGGATAAACGCTCCAAGTATGATACATTTTTTTTGTCAGATGTTTTTTTTTTGATAACAATATCCTTTGTCCGAGAGATATCTAATCCATATTTCACCAAAAGTTCGTAGAAACAGCCTATTGATCAAAATCTAGAATGGATTCTATTTACATAAATCGTTGATAGCCGTTCATCAACCACATAAATATCCACTTTCAAAGGTTTAATCAGAAGCTTATTTCAAATATTCCAGTAGGTACATCAGATATAGATAAATTACGTATTTATCCCTTGATGTAACTGCACTCGAATGACAATTATGAATTCCCGATCTCCGAACTCGGAACGGCTAATGTTCTACGGACTTGGATTGGCTAAAGTACTGTTCATTCTACATTGATGCATTCGTGTTTCCATTCTATCGTTCAGTGTAGTAGGTATTTTTGGTAAGTGCTTTCATCAGCGAAAATATTCATTTTCTTGTAGCAAAAGCGAGTGCTGTCATTCTTTTGCATAGTCGGTATTTATTATTGTTGGTAATTGAGAACGCAGCCATTATACCTTTATCTGAATGTTGCCTATTTTGTCTAGGGAAAACTAATATTAAGTTGGTATTACTTATTCACTCTGTTGTTTTTCTGTCTTGTAAGAAACCCAGTTTTGTGGTCTCAATATATATACGTTCGTTCTAAATAGTTCAACAGTCTTTTTATTATTTTCAACCTCGAATATCTTCATGGTAGCAGAACGTGGTTGCTGACAAATCGTTATAAGTGAAAAGCTCAGAAAGAACTACGAACGACGTCACGTCAGCGTCATACATTTTTTGAGGTTACCTAACCAAATTGGGAGTGGCGTGCTCAGCTAAAGAAAAAAAAAATCGTTTATTAAAAGCGATAATTCTGGGAAGAAGATGTCCAGTACAGGCCACAATCCGTTTCACATTGACAGACTCGTAGGAAGAGATAATTATGTTAGCTGGAAATTTGCTGTGGAAGCGTATCTCAATCTGGAAGATTTGTGGAGTTGTGTTGAAGGGACTAATACTAACACCAGAAAGGAAACAAAAGCAAAATCTAAGCTTATTTTACTGCTAGATCCGATCATCTACGTGCATGTACAAAGTGCTACTACATGTAAAGAAGTCTGGGACAGCTTGAAACAGGCTTTCGATGACAGCGGGTTATATAGAAAAGTGGCTTTGCTGAGAGACCTCATCACAACTACATTGGACAGTTCTCGAAATGTAGATGACTACGTGAATAAAATAATGTCGACCGCCCATAAATTGAGGAACATAAAATTCGACATTGATGACGAATGGCTCGGAACTCTGATGTTAGCTGGCTTACCGGAAACCTATAAGCCAATGATTATGGGATTGGAGAGCTCAGGGATGAAGATCAGTGCTGACTCCATAAAAACAAAACTTCTGCAAGAGGTTCAGTGTTCAGAAAACACAGCATTCTTCACCAAGAAGACAGGGGCTCACAGGACAGAAAAGGCCCATGTTAAGAAAGGGCCCAGATGTTACAACTGTAATAAGCATGGACATTTTGCTAAGAATTGTCGTGCTCCGAAGAAGAATAATGAAAAAGTAGAAGAAAATAAAGGTTTTGTTGCAGCTTTTTCAGCATGTTCACAGACAATAAATCCGGACCTTTGGTATGTGGACTCAGGTGCCTCCATGCATATGACCAATAGATGTGACTGGATGTATGATGTAACAAGTCCACCGATACACACCATAACTGTAGCCAGTAAGACACCGCTACCTGTGGAAAGTATGGGAAGGGTTAATTTATTGATGAATGGTAATGATAAAAATAAAATACAGGTGAGAGAAGTTCTATATATACCTAAACTTGCTGCTAATCTTTTGTCTGTAAGCGCAATGGTGAAAAATGGATGTAAAGTAAATTTTAGAGATAAAAGTTGTGATATATTTGATACTAAAAATAAATTCCTCTGTTCAGCCATTTTAGTAAACAATTTATATCAACTGAACACTCACAGAGAAGTCTTTTCTAATCTATCGCACTCAAATAACTTAAATGATGTTGTTTTGTGCCACAGACGCATGGGACATCTGAATTTTTCAGATGTTAATAAGTTACCGGAGAGTGCAGAGGGTGTCAATCCGTTTCCTGACAAAAGTAAAGGCCCTTTCACATGTACCACCTGCCTAGAAGGTAAACAAAGCAGATTGCCTTTCAACAACATTGGAACCAGAGCCTCATGCCCACTGCGACTTATCCATACCGACTTGTGTGGACCGATGGAGCAAACATCACTGGGAGGTATGAAATATTTCATTACCTTTATCGATGACTTTAGCAGGAACGTTCATGTTAATTTTTTGAAAGACAAATTGAATGTGTTAGAAGTGTTCAAAGATTATAAAAGTAAAGTAGAAAATGAACTTGACACTAAAATTAAGACTGTTAGATCAGACAATGGGAAGGAGTATTGCAACAAAGAATTTGATTGTTTTTTGAGTAAGCATGGAATTGAACATCAAACAAGTGTCCCATACTCACCCCAGCAGAATGGCCTAGCAGAAAGGATGAATAGGACACTGGTAGAGAGGGCAAAGTGTATGCTGTTTGATGCTAATTTGTCAAAGCAATTTTGGGCAGAGCCATTAGCAACAGCAGCCTATATAGTTAATAGATCTCCCACTAGATCACTTGATGGCAAAACTCCGATAGAGATGTGGTCAGGCAAGAAACCTAACTTATCCAATATAAAAATTTTTGGCTCTGAGGTAATGACCCAAATACCTAAAGAAAAACGTAAAAAATGGGACTCTAAATCAAAAAGATTGTTATTCATTGGTTATTGTGAATCTAGTAAGGGTTATCGGCTACTTGATCCTGACACGAATAAAATTATTAAAAGTAGAGATGTAATATTTTTAGAAAATGTTCAAAGAATTGAGCATAATGTGTACTTACCTTGCATGCCTAACAGTGATTCTGAAATACAGTTAACTGAAGAACCCTGCAAGGAAGAATTACAAATTAGTTCAGGTCAATCTTCAAATGAAGAATACCTGTCAGGCGATGATAATGATCCGTCCTACATACCTGATGAAGAAGTTAACATTTCGACACCAGCACGTAATATAAACTTACGTCCACGCAGTGCTGCTCAGCACGCAGTAAGGGATGATTATGATGTGAGTTATTTTTGTCCAGTTCTTAATTTGAGTGACCCCTGCACTGTTGATGAAGCATTTTCATCTCCACATGCTGATCAGTGGAACAAGGCAATGAAAGAGGAATATGATTCCTTAACGAAGAATAAAACTTGGTCACTGGTGAATTTACCATCAGATAAGAAAGCCTTGCCATGTAAATGGGTGTTTAAAAGTAAGACAAATGAAAATGGAGAGATTGTTCGCTTTAAAGCAAGATTAGTCGTTAAGGGGTGTGCTCAAAGAAAAGGAAATGATTATGATGAGGTTTATGCTCCAGTGGTGAGATACACCTCAGTCCGATTCTTGCTTGCTCTAGCTGCTAAATACGACTTAGAAATGATTCAGATGGATGCAATAAGTGCATTTCTTCAGGGTGACATAGACACTGAAATATATATGTCACAACCAGAATGCTATGAAGAAAATGATCAGGTATGTCACCTCCATAAATCAATCTATGGGTTCAAGCAGGCTAGTCGTCAGTGGAACCTCAAACTAAACAATGTTCTACTTAAAATCGGATTAGAAAGATCAAAAATAGATCCATGCATATATTATTATGTAAATGAATCAAAAATTATTTTTATTGCAATTTGGGTCGACGACTTCATGATTTTTACAAATGACTATAAAACAGCAACAAATATCAAAGAAAAACTTAAAGAGGAACTCTGTATGAAGGATTTGGGTGAGATGCAGCAGTGTATTGGCATAAATATAAAAAGAAATCGTGAGGCAGGTGCGATCATGTTGGATCAAGAAAAATATATAAAACAAGTCTTGGAACGCTTTGGCTTGTCTGAATGCAAACCAGTTTGCACTCCGATGGAGGTAAATATGAAATTTGATAAGAAATCTGAGAATGAAGACAGCAATTTCCCATACAGGGAAGCGGTGGGATGTCTGGTATATCTGGCACAAGTTACACGACCTGACATCACGTATGCAGTGAACAAATTGAGTCAGCATTGTAATAACCCAGGAAATCAACACTGGCTTGGAGTCAAAAGGATCATGAGATACCTACAAGGAACCAAAATCTTAAGTTGTGTTATATCAAAGATGACTCTAAAGAAATAACTGGGTATTGTGATGCAGACTGGGCTAGTGACCCACAGGATAGAAAATCGTGCACCGGTTACACATTTATTTTTCAAAATGCTTGCATATCTTGGAATTCCTGTAAACAACAGACAGTGGCACTATCGACAGCAGAAGCTGAATATATGGCGATGGCTTCAGCGACCCAGGAGGCGTTGTGGCTTCGACAGCTGCAAGCTGAGCTTGGCCAAGGGTTGGACAGCGCGTTACTTATCTATAGTGATAACCAAAGTGCAATAAGATTGGCATCTATTGACTGCTATAAACCTAAGACTAAACATATAGACATAAGGTTACATTTTCTCAGGGAAAATATTGTTAAATGTAAAGTTAAGTTTTTATTTGTAAATGGTTGCAACATGGTAGCTGACAATCTAACCAAAGGTGTAACACTTGCAAAACATTTGTATTGTATTAGCAAAATGGGACTGCGTTCTAGAGGGAGTGTTGGTAATTGAGAACGCAGCCATTATACCTTTATCTGAATGTTGCCTATTTTGTCTAGGGAAAACTAATATTAAGTTGGTATTACTTATTCACTCTGTTGTTTTTCTGAATTGTAAGAAACCCAGTTTTTTGGTCTCAATATATATACGTTCGTTCTAAATAGTTCAACAGTCTTTTTATTATTTTCAAACTCGAATATCTTCAATTATTAGTAATTATTTTCATTTCTCTAGTCTGAGACTTTTTCAAGGCTGGTTTAATGTTCCTTTTTTTGCATGCGTTCCCAAAGAGTGTCGACAGAACTCTGTACCTAAATCTACAGCTTTTATGTTTATGTCTGTGTGTTACAGAGCTACATATTTTGAACCGTAATAGGTAGCCTACTGTTACATAAATTCAATGTTGTGTATTAATTAATTAAGATGTTTGCAAGTTGATTTCAAGCAAGATGGCAAAAAAAAAACAAAACAAAAATATCTAGCTTGTTAATATTTGCAATAAAAGCTCTCAAAACATTCACCAACAAAAAGCATTTGTTTTGTCAAATCACTCGCCAAACCAACTTTAATAAGCGGTTTAATAACTTAATTTACGCCATAATTGATTGCGTCAGTGATTGATTATAATTGAAGGGCTATTTACTTAGTTGATTGATCACGTTCCAATTGATTGGTGTTGCTACAAATTGAACAATACTATGTTTTGGATAAGTAGTTTATTTGTGGTTGTAGACGGTTGATTATGGATAGACGAATAGATATAGTACTATTTGCCACCCTTATTAATAAACGCAGAGTACAGTTGGACGGCACGGTTGACGCAGCGGTTAACCGATTGACTGCTGCGCTGTGTGTCGCGGGTTCGATTCCCGCATGGAACAAATATTGGTACTATTAAGTAATATTGGTGGTTGGACTATGAAATCGTTGTTCCGGGTCTGGCTGTTTGTGTATGCGAGTTTAAAAGTTTGTAAACGCACCCGCAATATAGAAGTAATTTCTAGCGTGGGGCAACGTTTTTAAAAGGAAAAAGCAAAAAACAGTGACAACCAGTATAAACTTCAGATTCCTCATCATCATCGTCTACTGCAGTCTACTACTGAGTATAGGCATAGATACAATTTCCACGACATTCAGCTCGATTTTCGGCAACTCTAATCCAGCTGCTACGAGGTACCCTGCAAAGATTGTTACTCCACCTACCGAGAGGGCGTCCTACCTTACGTTTGCCGATTCGCGGTCTTCACTCAAAAACACGTCTACTCCAATGGTCATCGGTTCTACAGCTAATATGTGGCTCATTGCCACTTTGGCTTGCTTATTCTGTGAGCTATGTTGACAACGCTGGTTCTCTGTCAGATTCGATCTCTCAGAGAGACTCCAAGCCTCGTGCCATAGCTATGCTTCAAGGTCGCTTAGGAAGCTTGCTGAGCAACCTTGAAGGTGTGGACCAACCGTACCGTGAGTTTCATACGTTTTGGCCCGGTGAGTCATAAACTTCAGATCAACTATGCATTATTTGAGGTATTCGGAAACTTTGGCATAACTTTATTAAATAAGACTGCCGCTTTCGTTGTCCACTAAAAAGTCTCTGACCCGTCTGTGGTCATAAGTGGGAAGATGTAGATCCAACTTCGTAAAGTGTGGCTACCTCGACGGAACGTCAGTAGGATGTGAATGTGGGGCTGTATCGCAAACTATACTCTACCTCTTATCCTGTCCTCTGTGTCCTAAAACAAACAGTCAAAGTAACCTCTTAACGTAATAGAAGTGGCAATGTTTTGGGCCAATAAGACCTGACATATAGTTGTGCCAGTGAGATACTAGTATTGCAAATGAAATTAGGACACTTTTATTAATCTAAACATCTAGAAGGTATGTGTTTTAAAGATTGTTATCAGCATACAAGTATAACATGACTAGTAGACACACAACGTTAATAAAACGTTGCTTATAATTCTCCACTTGTTCTAGCACTTTGATAATAAAATTTTCACAAAAAATGTTTTTATCATACAAATATTACATGGCAAAGAAGACACATAAATGTCATAACGTATATTAAATTTTATTATCATGCAGTTCTAGCACTTTACTTGTAAAACCTTACCATTTCCAGCATAAACGAGAAAATATTAAATAGTTTCTTAGTATACTTTTCAATTTACTGTCTACAAATGCTAGACAAACATGATACGTGACGTATTGTAGTCAAAGTATTTATTTCAAATAAACCAATCATAGGCACTTTTGAATTGTTAAGGGTGTCGGTTTTTTGGTTGTAGACTCAGAAAGAAAAGAAAAAAAAGCTAGTAGCCCATTCCAAAGCGTTGTAGGTACCTATGGAGAAGAACGAGCAAGTAACTCCACGGAAACTCTTTTAAATCAAAATGTTGCTTAAACTCCGCCTATGTTGGGGTCGACTTCCACTAGAACCGGATGCACCTGAGTATCAGTATTTTACATGGAGCGACTGCTATCAGACCTCAACAACCCAGTCACTGGGTAACATGATCCCTCTTCGTAACAAGATCCCAGCATTATAGAAATTTTATATAACAAAACTTACTCGATAGCTACAGCGTTAAGGCAATCTTTCCACCAACCAAAAAGTTCCCTTACCCTAAAGTGATATTATCCCTCCGTATCACGTCACTTGCCTTAAAAATATGGCCTGGAAATTTCATTTAGGTCACGGTAGCCCAGGCTATTGTGTGAAAATGGTCGCTCAATTTACGCGTCACCTATTTCTAGTGTACTATGATCTAGTGAAACACCGCCCAACCACATTGGTTACCCGACAATCAAAGGGAAATTGAGATCAGAAGGTTTGAAGGCGATAAAAATCAGCTCCAAAAATAAACCTTTAGGCTTTACCAACGTCTAATATTTTTTTATATAAAATTGTCGTCTCAAAGTTGTAGTATGGGAAAACTGTCAAAAAGCCAAAATTTACTATCAGCATGAGACTTACTATATTCCATAGTTTGGTAAAATACGCTCTTAATTGGGTAAAACTAAAGGAATGGTAAAAAAATCAGTTCCATCACAATCTTCAGAAAAACTTATCTATATAAGTACTGATTCTTCAGAAATATCCTTATCATAAGATCATCGTTCCAATATAGAGCTTAACAGGCGAAGCAGGTTACAATTTTATTAATTTCGTTTTTCTTCTATTTAAATCACACTTATCCCTTGAAAAGAGTCTTATTTCTAAAGACAACTTAACCTTACAATAAATGCAAGGACTATTAAATACCTACACTACGCTAAGGGTGGTACTGTCACAACAACCAGTCAGTGGTGCTTTTATTAATAGCACCAGAAGTAAAGCCACCATATCTTCGGTGTAACTTACACAATGACCCTTCCGTCCCCCTACCCCATTCCTCATACCCCTACGTTCTTTTCAGACTAGATACCGTTAATCCTGTCCCGTATAGTGTAGACATGAAACAAATTGCTTCATTAATGTTTTTCATTCTTTCTTTTATCCTCCGCCTCTGCTGGTAGCGTTGTCTTCCTTTTTGAGTACGTTGTGAGCTGTGGCATCGGTTTCTGCTGTTTAGATGGGGGAAGCCATTGTTTTGTTTTCAGTATCTAGTTTTTGTGATGTTGTTTTGTTTTAAAATTCGATGATAGTGTTAGATATGTAGGTATAGGACGGACAACAGTCAAACACGCTAGTCAATGACACACTAACTTTAATTCCTCTCAACAAGTTACTTAGCCGGGTCGCAGCCGCGGTACGGGACATATACATACACAACATCCCTTTCCCTTTATTTTGCAACTACAAATCAACCCCAATCAAATAAACAATAGTTAATTGTGATACTATGCTAAGGAGTAAAGTTGTCGGGTGACAACTCGAGACGTCTTGGATTTATCGCTGGTATGGGCGTCAGCGCATCGACCGAGCCGTCTGACTCTGCTAGTGGCGTGGCGAAGGCCACATTTTGCTCTGAACCACATTCACCTTCTCCTTCCCCTCGGACTGGTGTACTAGTGACTGACGGTGATATCGTAATGTGTTCTGGTGATGGTGTTCCTATTTCCTCTAAATCTGAGTTGGAGCTATTGGTGGTTCGGTCGTCGTTGTTCAGTGTCGTCTGGTTTGTGTCTGGTATGTTGCGCTGAACGTCCGGGACGACATCAGAATCCCAGTTTGTGTCGTGTTCTGGCATTTGTGTTTGTCCGTGTGCCCGTATCTGATCCAAATGTCTTTTTACCAAGCGATCCATTTCAGGAACATAAACTTCGTACATTACGTTTCCTATCTTTTTCTTTATTATTCCTTCGACCCATACAAACTTTTTGTTGTTAATATTTTTCGTTATCCACACCACTTCATTTTCTTGGAATTGTTTTCTTTCTTTTCCTTTATAATATTTACGCTGTAAGAACTGGTTTTGCTCCACGGTTTGAGCAAGGCAAGTGGAAGAGGAGGTCGACGCTGCGGACGTCGCCGGTGCTGATGTCGGCGACAATAAATCGAGCCGCGTGCGAAGCGACCGGCCGTACACGAGCTCCGCGGGTGATTTCTCGGTGGTACTATGCCTGGAGTTTCGATAGTCGAACAAAAACTTTGAAATTTGTTCCTTAAATGATTTCCCTTTATAATTATGAAATATGCTTTTGAGACCCCTTTTAATAATTTTAACAGAGCTTTCAGCTTGTCCGTTACTTGACGGATGATATACCGGAGCGAGCGTATGTGTTATACCGTTCTTTGCACAAAATTCTTTAAACTCAAACGAAACAAACGAAGTACCGTTATCCGTTACGATAGTGTGTGGAATACCCACTCGTGACATTAAATCTATTAGTTTCTCAATTACTGCTTTCGAGCCGTATGATGAAGTCATTATATACACTTCTACCCATTTACTGTAAGCATCAACTGCGATTAGATACATTTGGTTATTAAACGGGCCTAGGAAATCTAAATGTATTCTATGGAAGGCATGAGGAGGATGTGGCCAGGGCGTGAGCGGGGCGCGGGGCGGTGCGGGCCGCAACGCACTGCATACCGCGCACGCGCTTGCCAGCTGCTCCAGCGCACCGTCTACGCCTGGAAACCACAACCGCTTGCGCGCCTCTGACTTCATCTTTACCACACCAAAATGTGAACTATGAAGTTCATTACATATTTGACCTCTCAACAATTCTGGTATGATAACTTTGTGGCCACGCATCAGACAGCCGTTTTCTACCGATAGTTGGTTACGACAGTAAAAGTACGGCTTTAATTTGTCGTCGTATACTTTCCTCGGCCAACCTAACACTACATAATCTTTTACTTTACACAATGTTGTGTCTTTCTCGGTTTCGCGTTGTAAATTAGTTAGCGTAACAGGCAGGCCTCCGTCAACGACGAAGTAAATATATGTGGCGCGGTCATCAGCGGTGTGCGGTTGGACTCGCTCTCGCCCTGCCCCCGCGCGCACACCGCCGGGGTCCGGCCCTGCGCTGCCTGATGACGGTGACTCATTCCCTACCGGAGCGCGCGACAGATAATCGGCACTGTTGTTTTTACTGCTTACATATTCTATGACGTAATTGTATGCAGATAAAAATATTGCATACCGCTGTAGCCGGTTAGCGGATACCTCCGGTATACCACGGTGTGGACCGAAGATGGTTAAAAGCGGCCTATGATCCGTTCGCAAGATGAAGGGCACCGCTCGAGCATATAAATACTGGTGGAAACGCTTTACCCCAAATACTATAGCTGTTGCCTCTTTTTGTATTTGCGCATATTTTTTTTCCGCTGCTGTTAACGTTCTAGATGCATAGCTAATCGGTCGTTCACGCCCATCGCTTCCTACCTGTGATAGCACAGCTAACCCGTATGGAGAAGCGTCTACCGTCAAGATTAATTTCGCCGCAGGGTCAAAATGAGCCAGTACCTGATCCGATGCCAACTGCTGTTTAATTTGTTTAAAAGCATTTTCGTGTACTTCAGTCCATTCCCATTTTGTCATTTTGTGCAACAAGTTATATAACGGTGCAAGTATGGTTGAAGCGTTTGGAACAAAATTTCGATAATAATTTGTTAAACCTAGAAAAGATTGCAATTGTAACACGTTCTGTGGTGTAGGTGCTTGTGAAACTGCTGTGACTTTATCTGGCGACTTTTTTATTCCCTTTTTGTCTATTATATGCCCTAGATAGTTTACTTCATTCTTGAAGAACTCACATTTGCTTGGTTGTATTGTGAGACCTGTGTCCGCCAGCCTTTCTAGTACCGTGACTAATCTGCTCATGTGTTGTTTACTATCGACTCCTGTTATTAATATATCGTCCAGAAAAAACACTACACCGTCTAATCCCGATAATATACATTCCATGGCGCGTTGAAATATTGCTGGTGCGCTCGATAAGCCAAACACTAACCTTGTATATTTAAACAGTCCGCGATGTGTATTGATACAGGTCATATTCTGTGATTGTTCTTTTAAACAAAATTGGTTGTATGCCATAGACAGATCTAAATTGCTAAATTGCACGCCACCATGCAACCTAGCGAACAAATCGTTTACAGTTGGCAACGGATACTTATCGACGATCAGTTGTTTATTAATTGTCACGGAAAAGTCTGCGCAAATTCTTACTCCACCGTCCTTTTTCAAAGCGGGTACGATTGGTGACGCATACTCTGAGTACATAACTGGTTCCAATACTCCTAATTCGAGGAGTCGATCTAATTCGTTATCAATTTTATCTTTCAAAGCATATGGTACTGACCGTGCTTTAAAAAATAATGGTTTCGAGAGCGGTTTTAAATGCAACTCCACGGCGTACTTATTAAATTTTCCTAATTTACCAGAGAACACGGTAGGGAATCTTGTTATTAAATAGTCGACTATTGAATTGTCATTCGATCCGCCAATTGATTTTACTGTTGGTGCTAGTTCCAAGTCGAACTTGCTAATAAAATCTCGGCCTAACAATGGTGGGCCTCCGTTACGTACAACAAACAAGTATAGTTTACGCGTCATTTTGGTATATTCTAAATCTAAATGAATAATACCAACTGTTTCTAAAAGTTCCCCCGTATAGCTGAATAGTTTTTTGTCTGTAACTAATAACGGTACTTTGCTGAAATGCTCCTTATATATCTGATGTGATATTATACTAACCGCGGAACCACTGTCTATCTCGAACTCCAACCCTAGTCCACCGATGAAAACGCTTGCCAGCATCGGTCGACCCTTATCACAACGAATATTTAAACACAACTTACCATCGTCGCCCACATCATCCACTTTACCTTCCTCCACGTGTTTTACTTTCGCGTCACTTGAGCACATCCGTCTCAGATGGCCCTTGTTATTGCACTTTTTGCACTTATAGTTTTTAAACCGGCACTGATTGGATTTGTGATTAGCATAGCCGCACACACTGCACTTTTCCTTAACCGCGAACACGGAACCCTCATCGAGACTGCCGGCGGCTGCGCTCGCACCACGTGCTACCTGTGCGGATTGCGAGGCGCGCCGAGCACACCGCACGCTCTCCGCTAATTCTACCGCCTTGGCTAGGGTCAAGTCCGTATGGTCCTGGGCAAAGAGCTTGTCTCGCTCGGGTCCTGGCATCATGCCCATGATGAATTTATCCAGAAGAGCTTCCTCCAAGTTCTTAAACCCGCAGTGTGCCGCCAATCCCCTAATTTTGGCCGCCCATTGAGTGTGGCTCTCATCAGGTCGCTGCACCGCCGCGTAGAAAATCGATTTTTCAGCGAATCCGAGCCGCTTCGGCTCAAAATGACGGTCTAGAAGTTTCAGGATATCTTCTAAATTTGTTTCTTCCAACTTCTTAGGCAACGCCAGGTCCCTCGCTAGCATATAAGTAGGTCCGGTGAGAGCGCTTATAAGAATTGCCCTCCGTTTGACCTTCAACTTGTCCGATTCGTCCGTAATATCGTTGGCAATAAACCATTGCTGTAGCCGTGACTTGTAACTTATCCAGTCCTGGGATAAGTGGTCAAAGTTCGTTATTATTCCGAAAGAAACACCAAAAGTAGACATAATGCACTCGTCAATTCGTCCTCGTCGCCACTGTTAGATATGTAGGTATAGGACGGACAACAGTCAAACACGCTAGTCAATGACACACTAACTTTAATTCCTCTCAACAAGTTACTTAGCCGGGTCGCAGCCGCGGTACGGGACATATACATACACAACAGATAGTAAAATTGACATTGTTGCAACCAGTATCATTAGCGTAATTTAAAGAGATATTGCAATACCAGAGCTGGAATTGCCAAATGAAAAAAAAAACAAGTAATATGATTAGGATAGCTTCGAAATAAATACAGTACAGTAAGACATAATGTAATGCTGAGTCGGCAAAGCAGATTCTTCGAATAATGCACATACAAAAATGGCCCTTGAGATGGCGAACGTATTTGTGTCTCTACTTCCATAGACATACGTGTGAATAAAAAGCGTGGAAGTGCATCAGAAAAAAACAAAACATAAAGTTGCATGCTATAAATTACAAAACTTACCTCAGTATAATTAAATTACACATTACAAACAAGTGTAACGACACACTTTCTTGAATGCAAGTTCCTTAAGCTTTCCGCTTTGGTGAATAATTATGTGAGAAGCATTTGCAGGTAGTCTTGCAGCGTTCCAGATTTTCCTTCGTATCAGAATTATAGAACCGTGAAGATAAAATAAACAGACAAGTACGAAGTCTTAATTATATATGTAAGTACCATTATCCAGTTACAGTTTAATTTGCTAAAAAGGCTCTAAGGCCGTATATATTAAAAATATAATTAACACGGTCATTCTGAAGAATTTATATGGGCCACGTTATCCTCATGGCTTAATAAGAGATCGTTAAAGTTCACGAGCTCGAGGGTTACAGCTCTAAGCGGCAAACAGTCAGCAGTTCTTTTTTTAATTGATATTTCTGTTAAATACAGCCTTGATTTTTCTCGTACTTTAAAGTTATTTGTTTTAACTTGGGGATTTTTAAGGATCTGACTAACGCTTTTTGGAACCTGAAGGACAATTGGCGTATTTTTATCAATGTCATTCTAATCTGTCACAACATGTCAAAAATGCCTCTAATTTCCCAACATTTTTGACAAGTTTTTGACATTGATTGCCGCTGAGATGAGATTGCGACTAGATTTTGATAGTTTTTTAAGTACAAGAATTAGCCTTCCGGTGTTTCAAAATTTATTTTATATAACAATTGAGATAATGTAAGATGTTAATTGTTGCTTTAATCAACAGAAAAACCTTATTAAAATATTTCTATTCAACCGACTGTTTTCCTCGATAGTTTAGGCCCTAAGGAGTATAGGCAGAGGTACAATACTACTGTAAATAACATGACACACGGTACTGTAGGTACCCGCACATTTCGCCAATTATGATTACGCGTTGTTACTATTATAAAATTAATCACACAGTTTTTTTTTGTTTTTATCCACACGGATATGCCAACCCTATCATATCTTAACTATTAAACTCTAAATATTATAACTAAATACAAAATGTGTAAGTGAACAAGAAGGTATCTTCACCAGGCCAAACAACCTTTTTACAATCGCTGACCTAGGATTTGCTAAAGTATTCTGAGTTATCCCAATGTCCAAAATGTTAAATTAAAATTCCCTAATCAGTATTTATTTTTCTCTTTCACTCTTGCTCTTTGCACATTCCATCAAGAAATGTTGCACATCTTCAATTTTGTCGCATATTTCAGAATTAGGTGAACCAATCTTTAGCATTAGAAAAGCAAATTTTGCATATGTATGCCCAGAACGCAACCATAATGCTAATTTAAAATAACTTCTGTTTAAACTAGTATCCTCTTCAAACCAGGGCATGCGAGGAGGTACGTTCTGAATTATTTTGTACCAAATTCCTTTTACTTTCGATTTTTCGTCAAAGTAGTTCTTCCATCTGTCAAAATACAACAGCTTAATCTTGACGTTATATTTCCAGTAATCTGGAATGTATTTCATTTCGGTACCAAACTACACTGCAAGCTTTGACAGACGATCAGCCTCCTCATTACCTCGTAAGCCCTGTGCTGGGACCCATTGCAGTATTACCCTAGTCTCGTCTTTGTTAATATGATAAATCAATTTGAGAATATCATAGGTTATCGATGCACCTCTGCAACCAGAGACGCATCGAGCCACATATTGTATAGCGTTCTTGCTATCAGTAAAAATGACTACTTTATTAACTTTGTTACTAACGGCATAAACCACTGCTTGATATATTGCAATGAGGTCCAGAGACATTATACATACAGTTGCATCAATTTTAAAACTAGCTTTATAACCTGTATTCTGAAAGAAGAAGGCAGCTCCACACCCATTTACACTTTTTGAACCGTCTGTGAAGATTTTACAACAATCACTGTACTTTGAAACTAATTCCAATACTACGTCATGAACCAATACATTGGGGTCATAATATTTTTTTGAGTGCTTGATACATTCCAAATTAGTATCCCTATTTTAATTTGTATCGAGGATATCCAAGTATCAAGGGCAAACATGCTAACAATATCAGAAGAATTCATTTCTAGTTCCCCACTTCGTTAAAAGTAGTAGCAAGTAATGGTTTCTTTTTATCGGACCAGTAACTACTGTGATTAAGGGAGCCTAATTCTGAAATTGTATTTAAACATATACTACTAGACCATGAACGTGATTTTAGAATATACTTGAATGCAAGATATTGCTTATTGTCTTACAAAAAGTGGTGGTATGTGCAACTCACTTTCCATCACATGGATTGGAGTACTTTTTATGAAACCTCCTATTACCATTACATGTGTATTTGCACTTGAATTTTTTGCATATGTAACACGCATAATCAATTCGACTTCTTACTTATCCTGCGTATGTGTGTAGTCTGAACACCCCAGGAGGAACCTGCTAGTACCTTTAGTAAATTTATAAAAATTTAACATTTACTGACCATTTAATCACACTAAAATGCTTCAAAAAACAAGAGATCAAATTAAACTACGCTGCAGCTAAAATGACGCAGTAGTCCCTTATCATAATGACACAGACTGACCATAGTCAAGGCAACCCAATTAAGCCCAAAATGTCATCAAGATAAAACAAAACACAAGTCCCTAACAAGTAGTAAATTGGACAAAAAATCTTCTTAGTTGAAACCTTGAGGGTGAAATTTTCTTGAGCGCCGGTTGGCTCCCAAAAAACGTAATAGCGAAATAATCTTAGACCTTCAATAACAATCGTGACATACGGACTGGAAAGGTATCGAACTGTGAAAGAGGTCAGTAAAATAGGTAAGTTAGTAGTTATTACTTTTTGCTAAAGCCTTTATTTGATGGAGAAAGCAACACCTAAAAGGGTGCGTAAAACTTAATTTATTAGAAAAGAGCCGATGTAACCAGGACATTTTTGATGATAGTTTTTGTGATGTCAAGAAATTTGGCATCAATTGGCAGAGTTTTGACATCCTGATGAGAAGTGACACCACGGCTGCTACCAGGACCACGTGCCGGAACAATTATGTCTTCTATTTTCATGTCAACTCTTTTTAATAGCTCTGATGTCTTACTGCTCGATAAGTCTAGCATTTATTTCGATTACATGGCGAAACCACCTTAGCAGTTTTGGAGATTCCTAGTCGCTTCTTTCCCAGATAACGTGTTTCCTACTAAGTTACATCACATTGGCTTCAAAGATTGGCTAGCAAACTATGTATTTTTTTGTTTTGATACGCGCTTTCTCTGTTTTTTTAACCCTTATATTTGCGGAATGGAACATTTATTGTATATTTTTAGTCATTGACTGGCGCTCCGTGTGGCCGTCATTAACACCTTACATTATGAAAAAAATCAAATTTCTACGTTATTTATATATTGAGATAAAACTCTGTGATTGGCGGACAAAAAAGTGTCCCTTTATAGCTTCCATTTTTCCTTTTCAAGTCGGATTTCCGAAAAGAATGACACTTAAATTATGCTCTTAATCATTTTCACCAGTGTATTCGCACCTTCAGATCTGCGACATAAGCGCCCTGTCATGGTGATTTTCTCCAAATCTGGCGACGGAATCGGCTGATAGTGCCTCTTTCGCTTATAATCCCTGCTAATATCTTCAAAGCGACGCCTTGAGTGCGTTCCCTTGCACGGCACAGATAATACCTACCTTTTTTATTAGACTTGACTTACTTGTTTTGACTTTTGCTTGGTTTTTTGTATCGTTGAAGAGTTCTTTGAGTTTTGGTGATAATCGTGTTGATTTGAAGGGTTATAAAATAAGAAGTGGTAATTTATGGACTCTCTTATCTTCATTCATCATTATCATCTTCCTGCACGAATCGTGCGTTTAGTCCACTCTCGACCCCTCGACCCCAATAATTAATGTGTCCTGGAACTGGACCACTAACTATAGTTTATTCTCAAACCTTGGGGGTCGAGAGTGGATTTTATTTTCCAGTCATGTTTTAGTTTCCTCTTGACCCCCAAAGTAGTCTGCACCTTACTGTATCAAAATATAAATTTTAGGTACTTACCAAACTAGGGTCGAAAGAGAACGAGGTAGGCATGTTCTTTGTATGAAAATCAAATCCTCCTGGGGGTTGAGTGTGAACTATGTTTAAGGGTTGAGAGGATACAAATAAACAAAATTTTTTTAGGGGTAGAGGGGCCGAGAGTGAACTAAACAGAGTTGTGCACCTAGACGTTTTGACGCTTTATACGTGTCCATGTAGATTTTTCGCGGCCTTGACAAGGTCATCAGTCCACCTTGTGGGGGCGAAGGCCTCCCACAAGGTGGACAGTCTGCCCCTCAGGAATCTGCTGGATGCGGGAAGCACAAAACCTGTCGAAGTGCGGAGCTTGAGGGAGGCCTATGTCCAGCAGTGGACGTCTTTTGTGACGGCTGAAATGATGATGATGATGTAGGTTTATGTGAAATAAAATATTTTGCTTTTGTAGCCCGCGCCTTCCATACTACTTCTGCTTTGTACATACACCTGCTACGTTGATAAAACCAAAGTTCACGACAGTAAATAACAAAAACATCCCATTATTAAAATAAACGGCCTTCAAAGTAAATTCGGAAAACAATTTGGGTTGCCGCAAAACCTATACAATAATAAATTATGAAGGAAATGCTTTGTTATTATTTATTTTATCGATTTTGTAAATGAAATTCAGAGGAACTGCGGAAACAATAATATTTTGAAACATGTTTTAAGGTCAAGGGGAAAATTAAGACTGTGGTACTTTTAGTGCATAAAGTAACCCTGGTCTTTGAAATGGAATTTACCAAGACTGACTTACATAAGAAAGGGTTTATTTTGGTTTCTGAGACCAGTTCTAAAATTATTTTTAAAAACCCATTTTTAATCCTACTCATCATCATCATCATCGTCATCATTTCAGCTGAAAGATGTCCACTGCTGGACATAGGTCTCCCCCAAGCTCCTCCACTTCAACCGGTCATGTGCTTCCCATATCCAGCGGATTCCCGCGGTCTTCACAAGGTCATCGGTCCACCGGAAGGCCTTCTCACTCTACGTCTTCCGGTACGCGGTCACAAAAAATGGTACAAAGGCGGACTTAATGCCTCAGGCATTCTCTATCAGTCAACCAACGGTGGTGAAGAGATTCGATCGCAGGTGCTTTGGTTGAGAGGAATAATGATACAAAATACTATTCAAAATACAATCAAAACTTTCGGCCTCATCGGCCATCTGTTCTGCGAGCAATGTGCCCTGCCCACTACCACTTAAGTTTGGCAAATTTTCGGGCTATGTCGGTTATCACCACATACTGGTCAAAGACTCGTCTGGAGACACTGCGGTATTTTGGACGAGAAGATATTGCGAAGTCTCCCGAACGCTGGCCAGCCGAGTCAGATTCGACGATTGACCTCTTTTACGAATTTGGACCTACCTAACCGGACAGTTTGTCCTAGGTAAACGGACTCGTCCACAACTTCGAGTGTAGAGCCTCCGAACATTTAAAACCCACTCTCATGAGAGAGTGGGTTTTAAATGGGCATTTGACATGACCATTGTCTTGTCCATGTTCATTTTAAGACCCACTCTTTGGGAAGCTTTACTGAGATCATCGAGCATTGCACTGATGTCCTCCATGGGAGCCATGACAACTATATCATCAGCAAACCGAAGGTGAGTGATGTACTCGCCATTGATGTTTCTGCCAGCCTCTTTCCAGTCCAGAACCTTGAAGACATCTTCCAGTGCAGCAGTGAACAGTTTCGGAGAGATAACGTTTCCCTGTCTCAGCCCTCGCTGCAGAAGGAAAGGTTTCGAAGTCCGGTCCTGGAATCGGACTGACATAGTAGCGTTTTCGTACAGACACTTCAGTTCCTCGATGTACCGATAGCCGATTAGCCATTCTGGCACCGTTGAGGAGACTGCAGTACAGCCCATGTCTCGATCGAATTGAAGGCTTTTTCGTAGTCCACAAACGCTACACAGAGAGACAGGTTATATTCTTCGGTCTTCTGTAGAACCTGCCGCAGCGTATGTATGTGGTCTATGGTGCTAAAACCTTTACGGAATCCGGCTTGTTCGGGAGGCTGGAAGTCCTCAAACTAGCGTGCGAGACGGTTCGTGATGACTCTCGAAAACAGCTTGTAGACATGGCTCAGCAGTGAGATAGACCTATAATTCTTAAGAAAGGTATGGTATTTTTCTGTTCTTCTTAAAGAAAAGTACCACCATACCCCTATTCCATACCTGTGGCATGTTTAAGCTGCTTCAGAGTTATCCTAATCTCGTGCAGGCTAACGTCCGGGATGTCTTCGGTGTAGTGCTCGCACCTGCTATAAAAGATGATGCAAAAAATCAAAGAGTTTAACTCATAATCTGCTCAGCCTTTTCAAACTATGTTGGGTTCGATTTAAAATTTCAATTCTATTATCAACCAACTTCAGAAAAGTGGAGGTTTTCAATTTGTCTGAATGTTTCTTTTGTTCTGTGATATCTCCTTCAATTATGGATGGATTTCGAAAATTATTTTTTGACTGGGTAGAGCATGCTTCAGGCGTGCTCCCATATTTATATTTGATTATCAATTGAATAACAAAATAATAAGTCTAACCAGGTGCAGCTAAATACTCGTATTTTATTTCCTTGAAGCGAGTGCATGTATAACCTCCACAACTACTTGGTAAGACTAGTTTTCAGACTTTACGAGTGTATAAAGTACTTGACTAACGAAAAAACGAAAACATTTGTTTTCGTTTTGATGAAAGTTGTCTGAGAAAATCTATCAACCCTTCCAATTGATCACATAAAACTTTTGCTTATTCCAAAAACTATGTACCTTTGTTAGCTACTCAATCAAGTAACATGAAAGACAAAGAAACCAAAGAAAGTTTAGTGTAATCAAGCATTTTCCTTGAACTCGATGTATAAGGAAAACGTCAAATTAGTTCCAAACCAGCGGAATGTTCTGAAGAGCTCAGGTCAGGACCGACAAATTAATATTCTATGAATTCCCTTACTTTTGCAGACTTTTTCTTGTATTAGGATGGATGCTGAGGATCAGGATTTTAGTATCTATGATTTGTTTATTTCTGATACGGATGATCCGTATCAGAAATAAACATAGATTTAACTACTTAGACCATCATCTGCCTAGCCGTTTCCCATCTATGTTGGGGTCAACTTCTACTCTTACCGGATTCAGCTGAATGCCGTCTTTCTTAAAAGTTAAGAAATGAAAGTTATTTTTCAAAATGTACTGTACTTTTTTTATAAAAACTTTGAATCTTCACTTTTTAGTTATGGTAAGTAACTGGTAACACTCGGAAAGCTGCTCTTATATGGAATTGGTCTGGAATCATCTGCCGTATGTCAGACAATCAATGGGCCAATAATAATAGTTATGGTAGGTACCTACCCCACACAAATTCGTATACCACTGCTTGCTACGTGAATAGCAGTGATAGGAAGTTATTTTAACATCATCAATAAAATACACTAAGTGGAAAAAAACGTAAAACCACTGACAAAGTTAATCAAATTTATATGGGATCACACCATTATATGAGGCATACGAAATCGATCCACAATTGCCGGAATCATAGCATAGCATAATATAAGATATGAGTACAAAAAAAAACAACAGTAAAAATGAGAACTTCCTCCTTTTTAAAGACGTTTAAAAAATGGTGAGATATAAGGTTGAACCTTCTAAATACAGATCAATATGTTACTAACTCCTCTTAGTGAGTGAGTGCGTAAGGATTTGACCGAACAGGGTTTATTTATAATTTCATCAGACGCTTTTGAATTAAATATTAGTTTTCCAAACTATACCTGCCGGCTTTCCTCTATTATTTTCGTCCAAGTAAACATGGAAACCGTAATTCCCTCTTAAGTCCCTCAACTATCACAGGGTTTTCAGTAATAATTGGGCATTCAAAATCAATAACAAAGTCCATATATTGTTTCATAAGCAAGCCTCTAACAAAGTTTTAATACTGACCAACAAGCTTACTACCAGAAGTAAATTCTACAACCACTTAACCTACACCCCCGAAAATTTAAACTCGAACTTTACCTGAATGAATATAAAGTGTATTTTAGAAAGGATAGTAGCTCATTTTGTAATGGTCGCCACGATGACACCCTACCAAGTTAGCGCTGTGCTGTTCACTTGTGTTCCTTCTACTGTCCGTAGTAACTCCTTAATTAGGTCAAGAAATGTAACGGAACCGAGTGTTCTCTAAGGTAGGGTGACGATGTTTTGTGATAAGTCCTGGTAATTAAAAGCAAGATTTTTGAGGTTGTTCAGGTTTTATATTTTGTCAGAAAAATTAAAGTCATCTTCTACCTAGCATTTTTCTAACTATGTTGGCAAAAGTTGACGTAGGTACAAACACAGACGCGATGGGATTATCAATACATAAACTGCATGTCGATTCTGTAACCATCTCACCGCCTGAAGTGAACGTGGAGTGACCTATCAGTGTCATTCCATTGATGCTAGGGATTGACCAAGCATTATGTGAAATGACACTGACAGCTCACTCCACGCTCACTTCACGCGGTGAGATGCTTACAGAAGAGCAATGCAGAACAAAATAAACAAAAGATTGATTTTCTAAACTCATTTATTTTTATTGTTATATTATGTTTCGATATCGTTATAAATCATGCCTGTGGGGTTCACTTGTTAATTTAATTTTACAATATATCTCAAGTTTATATGATTTGTAAGTACATTAGTGATATTACACGTCATTCCTACTCTCACTGTGATCGGTTGCTCCTCTGGGATACCTGGGAACAAAATATTATTTCTCGTCTGCGTCTGGTTTCTGTCTCGAGAAACTCGCGGCAGTGGAAAATGTTATGAATATAATATCACCTAAGATAGATTCTTATGCTGAACCTTAAATATTTTCTTGACAAACAACAAAGCGGTGTTATCGCTATAAGAGGTTTTATTTTGGTTTTTCACACCTGAAGGCCAATTCTCGTATTTAAAACTGTTCACAATCTATTCGCAATTTCATCTCAGCGACAATCTATGTCAAAAAATTTAGAAAAATGTAGGGAAACTTCAGGTATTTTTGACAGATTATAAATACGGGAATGGCCCCACTGTAATCCCCGAAGAATTAGGTATATAATAGCTAGGGGCAAGCCTAGTATCGTCAACAGGGCACAAATCCAGGTTCCCGGAAAACCGAAAGGCACTTTGTCCGATCATGCAACAGAACTAAGGACCACATACACACGAGTAGCGCTTGCAACTACTAGACCAAATCAGTCACTAGACACTGTCGTACCTACACAGCGACCTTAGGCTTTTCCATAATCTCGCCAGCGTCAAATCGGATGTCAAAATCTATGAGTGGACATGAGATTTCGAAATCAATAGTGCGTTGCCACCGGTAACATAAGCGTGTGCGTATGTACCTAGCAGAAATTTAATAATTGTAATTCTAAGGTATTTGCTTCTTTGAATGCTTTCATGGTATGGTTTGGCTAAAGAACTTTATTTTAATCCATCGTTCAGTCAAGTCAGATTAAAGATGAACGAGGTCTCTAAGAAAGATAAAGATTTCCGTCGAAGTAAGATAAAAAGTTTCAGAAATCCTCTCGAACTTTTGATCCTTAGATGGAGATCTACTATTATTCATGGGAATAAAATAAATTTTAGGTTTTTTAAAGTGGCCATATGCCTGACAGACTTTCACAAGAAGTGTCCCGTCACAATGAAAAATATTTAACATTAGCTTTAGCCAGCAGATTCGCCTGCATATAGGTCGGAAAAAAATCCCACGGGAACGTACTGCCAGAATAAAAAGTAAAAATTTAGTATCGTATGGTAGGAGTGGGGAGTGACAGGGGTCCTTCCTGGCACCACTCCCATGAAAAGGTAATTCACCGTTTTCGAGAAATTTTTTTTTTTGTAACCTAACCTCAAAACACTTAAAAGTTGCCTAAAAGGCGTAGTTGATGGCGGGGTTTATGTTCGACTAGAACCTGCCATCCCCTTCTAGGCTAACCTGCACGAGTCGGGGTGCCCCAAGTCCCAATCCTGCTTCGCTCTCTCTTGCATCCTAAGCCCTTCTAGTAACAGTTGTAACTGCCTTTTATACACACATACGATCATTGGGAGTACACTAACTTTCAGCTAAACAGGATTTTTAGAATGATATAAAACAGGTTTTGTTTGATGAATATACAGTTTTCATTGGTTTTTTGTGGTAATTGCATACTTTTTTAATGAGGTATCCTGCCCCTTTCTTCAGCAAACGCAACAGCTTGCTCGCGCGTGCCCAGTTGGCGGTATACTTTAACCAAGTTCCACATGCCGCGCACTTCCTCCTCATACAGATGACGCTTCATAGTTGTTTCGTCCTCCTCCGCAGAACTGCTTGACGACTGGGGGTCGTATCAACCGCAGACCGGCTGGTCGACGGCTGAGGCTCGTCTTCTACCGCAGACCGGCTGGTCGTCGGCTGAGGCTCGTCCTCTACCGCACAACGGATTGTCGATGGTTGAGGTTTCTCCATGGTAGCGAGGCTCGTAGGCAGGAAATCGAAGTCTGGGAGATAACGCGCAACAGTTACTCCAGTAAGCAGAAAATCGGTGTCCAGTGTACAATTGTAGGTCAATGCATAATGGCAAACAATTCAAGTCCAGGGGCCGCAGCAATACCACGAAACGCAGCTAACACATTTACGCAACTCCACGAGAAATGGAATAATTGAAATCGGATGACAGTGACATTTGAAACAAATGGGCGTCTTTTTTTACTTTATTTTCGATTTTGTACGATATTTTAGACGACAGACAATATACCGTGTCAGATTTGGTTGTCAATCATCCATTTTAAAGTTCCATTTTCGCTTTTAGCTGATTTGAGGTTAAAAACTTATTTTGTAATTTTCTCGAAAGTATGAATTACCCTTTAATCAGAGTGGTAGCGTCATAATCCGGTACCCAAGCCCTACCAGTTTTAACCATTTTTACCAACTCCTGCTAAAATATACTAGATTCAACCAAGACTTTTTATACTATAGTTCAAATCATACAGTTTTATTTCATTTTATTTTATGCTGGAATCTTTAAGCTCACTTATACACTGCATTTAAAAATATAAAATTGAAGGCTATTAACATAGCCTTTAATTTCATACTTAAACACATTTCATAAATATACAATAAACTCACGCCTTCTTCCACACACACAAAAACAGGTAAACACAAAACACTTTTTCTAAAAAAACAACCGACTTCCGAAAAAACACTACAAAGTGAAAAATACCTTTAATTTCGGAAGGCGGTGACTTTGGATATGTATTTAAATTTTTTGTCACTGGCTTCCGAAATTAAAGGTATTTTTCACTTTATAGTGTTTTTTCGGAAGTCGGTTGTTTTTTTGGAAAAAGTTTTTATTTTACGCTCTTTAGTTACCTACCCCTTAATTCGAAATTTCATCATCCTTGGGGTCAAAACAAAGCATATTTATGCGATAGCAGCAATCGCGGTTTATTTACTGTTATTTTTTGAAGAGTTCTGTTGTCTGTCTCCGAAACGCATCTATATGAAATTGAAATGGGACCATACAGGTAGCACGAGCTTTCAAATAAAAAAAGAGTCATCAAAATCGGTTCACCCAATCGAAACTTATGAGGTAACAAACATGAAAAAAAACATACAGACGAATTGAGAACCTCCTCCTTTTTTGAAGTGGGTTAAAAAAGAACCATTTCATGAACACTTAAGAAAAATTTAAAAAAGGTTGGTAGGACATAACTATGACATAAATTACAAAATTACGGTAGGCTAATACAAACTGAAAATATATAATCATTCAGGTGCAATTTATTTCTATTTTCAATGTTATTTATACGGAAGAACAAACAATCACACATTATATTTTCCTAATAAATAGTACGTTATACAAATGTACAACTAATAACGTTATCCACAGATACACAAAAATACAACGACAATGTTGACCAAGTAAAAGTCGGATAGTGGAACATAAAATTCAATGCACATAGATTACAACTGAAAAGGAACACTTATAGAGATTTTAATACAATATTATTCTTTGATTGTGTCAAGCAACATGTATCTATCTAAATTTCCCAACAGATATCATTTATCCCAATTTCTTCATACAAAATTGGTATCCCTAATCACAGCTACTTCTTGATATTTGTCGACACTTCCTTTTGAGTTTTATTGCTGAATGAATGAACTGAAACTGCAGTAAAGGGCTGGCTTTATTACAGTTTGGACCCCGCAGTCGCTTCGACTGAAAACTTCAGGAGTTTGTGGGCGAAATTTGATTACGTGGTGAGAGTGAATTATTGCTACTAAGTGCCGGTTTGTAGTCGATGTTATTTGTACGATTTTGGACCTTATTTTACTTTTTTTTTTCAGAAATACTCATAATTTTAACGCAGTTTCTGGTAATCAAGTTGCAAAATCAATCAGTTTTAACATTAGCTATTTGACGTTAATAATACAACATATATTGATATACCATAAGTTGTTAAGAAAATCGTTAAAAAAAAATTTTTTCCTATCAATTATAATATCAACTATTTTATGGTACCAAAACCAGCCAGATACACACAGAACAACCAAAGAGATGTCATCACAACTTTATACCTATAAAATGCGAAAAAACTTTTCCTCGACCTGTACTAAAATAGTATATTAATCAGCCTTATACTGTTTCCGCTGCTGGAACACAGGCCTCCTCTCAGTAAGAGGGAGTGGGCCGTAATCCACCACGTGGACCCAGAGCGGGTTTTATAACTATAATATGAACGAACATTGGGTGTGAACTACATAAAACCTTCAAGCTCCGAATAAAACTTTTCGATCTACGCCAAACTATTGACAATATAAATCACCCAAATTAAATTGATACATAGCTCCACTATTTACCCAAATTCTCAACCCGTTCGCTCCAACAAATAGCCAACAGTAGCCAACTTAAATATTAAAGCTAACCCAACAGTAGGCATTGACACGCTCGATGGCAGGTTGCCAAACCGTACGCTGATAAGTTCAAATAAACGCCTTCGTTACTACGAACATTAAACATGGAGTATGGAAAAAATGGAGTGTTTACAGCTGAATGGATGAGCTGAGATGAATGGTCTTTGTATAACATAACACACCACACACCATATCCTCGAAAGTTGGGCCGGAGGTGTCCGGATAGTAACAGCGACGTTTCGCCAGTTTTGCTTAAATCCCATGTAATAAGAGGTGAGCCTATTGCCATCAACCGGGCGCAAATCTATACTCCGAGCTGCTACTGAGAAATTCTTGATGGAAAAACCCAATAATACTTCATGCGACTCAAAATTAAACCCAGATGGGTCAGGATCTCATGATCGGCAGTAGCGCTTGGGACCACTAGACCAATGAAGCAGTCAACAGCAGGGTCTTTGAATACTTTGTTAATTTAAGTGCGCCAATAAATAACAACACTAAGTAACGTGCTTTAGAACTGCTTTTACATGGTGATAATGCAAAACCTACTAAAAATATCAAAATAATTGTTGTGCTGTGGGTAAGTTAAATACGAACTATTATCGTGTGTGTAGGAATATCATCAAATTGGTAATTATTATTAGCTTGCGGCTAAGTTATTACAGCCGCAAGGGGAAATCGATCAGGTTAAGCTACGCTTGCCGTGGTTGATCCGCGCTTCGGAAAGCACGTTAAGCCGTTGGTGTGACAACCAGTCTTACCAAGGGGTATCGTATTACCCAGTAACTAGGTTGCGGGAGTCAGATAGGCAGTCTCTTCATGTAAAACTCTGATACTCGGCAGCATCAGATTAAACTAGAAACCTCAACAAAGCTGGGAAAATGCTAGGCAAATGAGATGAGGTAATAATTATCAGTAGCTTAAAGGGAATGTCTATAAAGAAAAGTCCACGACAATTGCCATAATACGACACTCTTTCATTGTACGCACATTGCCAATAATTACGCACATTTTGTTAGGATGGATGCTTAATTATGAATACTCAATTATGAGTACCATCTATAACAAAGCAAAAGTCACAATATGGAGTATTATTGACAATTACCAAGATCATAGCATAGCGATGTTAATACTAACGTCAAACACGTTTTATTTCCGCACGTGTGAACTCCATTTCTTCTTACTCTGCGTCTGAACATTAACAACCAGGGGCTAATGTGCCACTAGCAGCTTTAATTGCCAGTTTATATCAACGTTCTCTTTAGTAAAATTCGGACTATTAAGCTGATGAGAAAAATAAGAAATTAGTGACTCTAACAGTAGTGATTAACTTAATGAGATGATGGTCGTGAAAAAGCCATCTGTTTCCTTAATAGAAGTGATTCTTTTGTTATATAGGTCTTAAGGTCAATATAACGAACATAGCTTTCAGAAGATAGTCTACTTAAGTTCAGAATAACTGACAATAAACATTTCACTGCTGGACTTTTGTGTACTTACATAATTTACTAGTTTCTGCCCGCGACTTCATCGTAATTTCTTGTTTAAAAATATATATATAAGGTGTATCTATTCATACACGAAATATCTGAAGGGGTCATTGTACTCATCATTATGAACAACTTTTACTACCGGACCAAACCTGAAATCGCGAAAAAATATCAGCTGTACCCTACATTTTGACGAGATATGCGAACATAAATGTAGGGAACAGCTGATATTTTTTTTCGCGATTTCAGGTTTGGTCCCATAGTAAAAGTTGTTCATAATGATGAGTACAATGACCCTTTCAGATATTTCGTGTATGAATAGATACACCTTATATATGTATACATCCTTTGACACTCAGCTATACTGTAGCGTCTCATTAATGAATATAAGGAATCCGACCAGTAGTTTCAAAGATTAACTTTTACACACAGTCTCACAAAATTTACATCTTCATAATATTATATTACTAGCTGCACAGTATACGGTACTAACAAAAAAAAACATAATACTGACGATCGTGCCTATACACGGTGGATCACCGTAGTTTTCCACAGCAAAACAGTATTTTGCCACTACAAAAATACTCGTGTGTAAAAAAGGGCAAGGCGCGTTGCACACGCCACGGTTTCTTTATGGTACGGTTATATACGTCACCGTTTACCATAGATTCGGTTTTTCTACGATGCGGTCAACGCACCGTACTGTAAAGAAACTGTGCTTCGTACAAAGGGCCATAATATGACGTCATTTCGTCAACGGGACCAACAACAGTTGTCTACCGTAACTTGTACGATAAATAAAATAAAAGAATTTTCTCTTTTACTATCCGATAATGTTCTGAGAATAACATACATAATACATTTTGATTTACTTGTGAAGTAAATGTATTTTTGCATCAAAGGTTTTGAGACTCTGATTTTTATTACGTGTAATAACGTCTTTATTGATGGTGTTATTTCGGGGGATAAGGCCCAGATCTACATGTAAACGTGTTTTGACTAACACATGTTCCCGCATCTTAAGTGCAAAAAGTACTTGCTAAGTGAACTTTATAGATGTCGCCCTAAGTAATAATAATTCTTTATAATAATAATTCTTTAATAATAATAATTCTTTATTTCACCAAAAAAGTCAGGTGTATTAAAATTTTCAAAGACTAAGTGCATATTAATTAGGCTTATAACTAAGTGACAATAATTTTAATACTCTGACTCACTAACTAGGTGTCTATGTCTGTGTCTTAGAAGTCAGTCATTCTCCGTACAAACATAGCCATACTATTATAAATCAAGTACATTAAGCTTTATTAATATACTTAGGAGGGTTTTTTCTTTGGGTGGGAAATCATCAAATAACATCTTCCGCTCTGGGTGGAGCAGGAGGGCGTGTCAGACTTTTACTGACTAAAACCCACCCGTGTTCCCTCAGTTGCCTGTGTGTCAGGGGCCGCGGTATCTCTTTCGGACAACCCGCACCCCTGGCAGTACTTAGGAGGGTTAAGATTTTTTGGAAAGTGCAATTAGCCTGCAGCAGCACTAGCTGCTGCTAGCTGGAAAACTAGCCTAGAGACTCCTAGCTACTAAGCTAGGAGTTTTGAAAGATAAGTTAAGTTTAATTTACAGATATCAATTAAGCATCAATAGGACAAACCTATGTAGTCTGCAAAAAATACAATCATCGTCTGCCTAGCCCAGTAGTCTCGAACCTACCGATTTTTCGGTAGTTCTACCGATATGGGCTCTGTCCTACCGAAATAATTTTAATAAATATACGAATTTAATTGAATATTGTATTTTTTTTTGTCATATACCGATTTTCGGTACGAATTATACCAATTTTAGTGGCAACTCTACCGATTTCACACTATGACGTTCGAGACCACTGGCCTAGCCTTTTCCCAAATACCTACGTTGGGGTCGGCTTCCAGTCTAACCAGATGCAGCTAAATAACAGTATTATACATGGAGCGACTGCCTATCTGACCTCCACAACCCACCCAGGCTGATTCCCGGCCACGGTAGGCACGGGCTTGCGGCCGGCGAGTGATGGGTAGCTCGCTGTCCGGTAAGGACCAAGCCCGGGTCGACGGCGCGTCGTGTTCCACGCGCGCCTTAAGGGGCTGCTAACAGAGAAATAGCCTTGTCTCAAACAATTTTCTAGCCAAATCTATATAGTTTATTTCGACGGGAAAAATATATGTTTATCCTGAACATATTTCCGAGAACCCTGTTGTTTTCAAAACACGTTTGTGAAAAGTTTTCTTGATACAAAAAAATGGTAAACTAACCTCTTAAAATGATCTTCCAACAAAAATATCAGTATTACAGAATAACGTACGTTAGTAAAATTAATAACAATAACGTAACATATTTAAATAAAGAACTTGGTTGTTTATTTTTCGTTTACTCGACTTATTTTAGAAGTAATTAATTGTTTTATGGTTTGTAATAATTTACGAGCGCCGCGTCACCGTGGTTCTCTTTCTTTTTTATGCAATCAGACAGTGATCGCATAGACGTGCTGCTAGACGGACGTGTGTCGCTTTGCCCCGCTATCCATTTATTTCGTATTTTGTTGTTTGACAATTTCAAAAATATGTAAATAAGTACATTTTTATTTTGTTACTAAAACTACAATAACTTGTAAAAAGATTGGCATGTAAGGACTGGTACCTATAAAATATAAGTTGTCTACGTGTAGTTCTAAGATGTTAAAATATTTACAGTGAAAAATGGGAAACAAACAAAAAAACCGGAGGCCTACAAAAAATGCCTCTATACTAACAAACAAAAACATCTCATAGAAGTAGTAAAATAAGTACATTTTTTATAATGTAGTAAAAAGTAAAAATGAAATTATGACCATATAGGTACTAGGCTATATTGTACAACCGATAGCGTAATTTCATCATTGGTGGCACAACGTTCGGTTGGTCTAGTGGTATTTGAATAGGTTCAAGTTATCAAGTTTCGAGTTCCGTACCGAGTCGGGACTAATATAATTTTATTTTTCTTTTTATATTTTTTCATATTTTGTTTTCTTTTTAATATTTTTTTTAATAATTATTTATTTTCTTTACAGTAAAAAGAAATGTTTGACAAACAGTTCAGAAGCAGGTGAAGCTTAGGAAATTGTTTTTCACCAGTAAAGTTGTAATAAGTATATACTAATATAGATAACTACTACCCGTCCCGGCTTTGTAAGGGTAGCACTAAATACTTATCTACGGCACACCAACCTATTTACTTACCCTACCCTACCACCTATCTACCCACCTACCTACAGCTACCTAACTATCCTACCTACATACTTACATACGTACCTACTTACACACCTACCTACCTACTTACCGTACACCTACCTTACGTACAAAACCTTGTCCTGAGAATAACGAACACAACAAAAAAAGAATTATCCAAATCGGTCCACCCGTTCTCGAGTTTTAGCGAGACTAGCGAACAGCAATTTATTTTTACGAAGTCGAATTATCAAATAATTTGACTTTGTGAAACTTTTCGCGAAAACCGTAATCGGATCGGATCGTAAATATAATTCGAATACATGAATTAAAGTTAGATTATTTATTTCAGGATTTTACGAGAAAATTTGGTAATTGCAAGTTTAATTAAAAATAGCCTTTACACATCTTAAATAAAGCTTATTTTCAACTTACTGAAGATTTTTCCCGAATCCCGGGAAAAAAAATATAGTCGTAAGGAAGTCTCCACTTTCTGTCTCCGTTCTCCGAAGTTTAGGCAAATATAGTCAGCCTATTCTGATCACTGTTGATTATTTATGTTGTTGAGCAGATTTTTTTATTATGCAATCCCGTAATCCCGGGATTTTTTATTTCAAATAAATTGTTGTCAGTAGCCGCTTCCATATTGTCGTAACGAAAAATTTACGTAAATATGCATCCGATTATCCGATCTCAGTAAGTGTGTGATACCTCTATAGGATTATAATAAAAAGATAATATATAAAATAAAAAGATAATGAAATAAATATCTAGTAAATGGATTTCATTTCTTATAAAGTTTTACCTGTTCCGATGGACTAAGATTTTTCTATTCAATTACAGAGAACCCAGGGATTCTCAGAGTTATAGCTCCGCCACATTACCAACACCTCTAACTGCAGTTAATCCAACCTTGACAGATACAGGAGCTACGCAAGAACGAAATGATGGGTGTATATCCTAAATATAGTATTCTATAATCACATAGTTTATCTTCGTATTATCAATTCAGCCGTTTCAGCGTGATTGAAGTACAAACGAACAAAAACATTTACTTTTGCATATTACTAAGATAACCCATTTATCTGTTCCGTTCCTACGGCAATAACTATAAGGCATTGTCCGGTGCTGCAGTAATTGTGGGTCGCAGATTTGATAAAGTCCTATATATAGGTATATTTAAAAACATACATGCAACATTGCAGACAGCTAGATTTTGATTAAATATAACCGAATTATTACATTACATTAGCGTGTGTGTAGGTCAGAATAGAAAGAAAAGTCAGATAGGAAACGCCGACCTCATCTAGCATTTTTTATATATGACGTGTAAAAGTGATTCCTTTAACCTATTTACAGAATAAACAATTTCTTTTCATTTTATTTCATTTGATTACCTACATACCTACATACCTACCTACCTACCTACCTGCCCTACCTACACCTACCTATCATACTTTATATTTATTTTGTATAAATTCTAACCTAACACAAATTATAAATCAAAAGCAAAATTTATTTTGCAAATCCCGGGATTTCCAATTCTTTGCGGTAACCAGAATACGGACGCCGCGCCAGAATAAGGCCGCGCGCTGCCGTGAACGCGGGCGAAGGGGTAGTGGGCGGAGCTACGTCTCCGCTTCCCCTGCTTCACCTCCTGAAATACCTAAAGATTTGCTTATTACCGCGCCTTAAAGAGATGTCAGCAGCAACAGATGGGGCCCGCAAGGGCCGATGCCTGCCAGGGGTGCGGGTTGTTCGAAAGAGATACCGCGGCCCCTGGCATACAGGCAACTGAGGGAACACGGGAGGGTTTTAGTCAGTAAAAGTCTGACACGCCCTCTCGCTCCACCCAGAGCGGGAGAACTTATTTGATGATTTCCCACCCAAAAAAAAAAACCTTCACAACCCAGTAACTGAGTAATACGATAGCCCTTGGTAAGACTGTTTGTCTGAATTCTGGGCTTCTGAATACCCGTAACAATTGTCGAAGATCCACGAATGACGCCGCTGGGAATTACTGGCCGGCACCAGCGGGTTAACGTGCTTTGCGAGGCACGGAGGTGTTTTAGTTTGTAAAGATGATCACCCATCTACGGACCGCTCGCAGCAAGCATAGCTCACCCTGATCAATCGACCCGTGCAGCTGTAATTTATTTGCCACAAGCCCCTCTCCTGCAAAAATACAATATCACATAAAATACCTTCGCATCGTCAAGCACTTTCGAAATGAGTGAGCGAAGTCAATAAACCCGAAACGTGCCACTACAGAAAGGTTAATGACACATCATTTGTTCTCTTCCCAACCATGACTAAGCCAAACTAATCACATAACAAAACATATCCCAATTCCATTACTTACACCAATATACAGAAATATGACCTTCATAAACCCAATCAAAAACAAACGCGGGAATTCGCGCAATTTCTTACAATCCCGGTATCGGATAACAATGACCATAATTCACGTTTACGCGTGATGTCCACGATGGGCAAGCCGGCTTCGGCTTTCGGCTTCCGTCATGATTTATGACCGGTCAGAAGATTGTGGGCAGAGAAATAAATCTGGAGATATTAATACCCTTCGGTCGATAGAGGTTATGAAGAAAATTATGAATCGTCTCGTGTCGCCTTTGATTTTTCTGGTGTGAATGATCGACAGTGGAGTGGCGGAGTTGAGATTGGATTTTTATTTGTTTTCGTTAGAGCGAGTATGGGATACCGCGTCCTTATGTATCGAATGCTGGTTGTTTACTGTTTTAATATTAAGACCAATGGCAATATCTACCCACAATATTATTAACTTTGATAATCATCACTTACATTATTAGGTACTGTTATTGAAAAACATACAGACAAACGTCTTTAGACCCTAATTTGTTTGATAAACAAAATCATTTAAATGCATAAAATGTGGTTGGCAAAAGAGAGTCTATAACCTATATACATCGTGAAATTTTAGTCGTCTTACAAACGTGGTCCACTGAATGTATCCGTCATAAAATACCTCTAGGCGTGATTAAAACATTGTTACAATTAATTAAGATAATAGGTCCAAAGAAAAATTAATAACGCTTTAGAATTATGAAACACCCTCCCTGTTAATAAACCTGTTAATACCATTACATTCGATCATTAATTCCATCTCCAAAATAGGGTGTTTCAAACTACGTAATGCGTTTTAGTCAATATTTTTTTTTAATTATAAATGATTAGTAGTCATTATATACATGAAGTGGGCTGCCGTTGTAAGACGAATAAAATGTCACGGTGTATAAAAGCGATCGGACGTCACTCATTCTTAGATTCATTAATACGAAGATGAAACTTGGCACAGACGTAGAGAGAGGCAGCTAGTACATAACAAATACAAAGCTTCAAGAGATTTTTAGTTAGTTAAACATAAAAATATAGTAACAATTAGCAGGTATTCAATTCGAGCTTTAACGTTTAAAATCGTACGTGTAAACAGATTGAAGCTTTTCCAATAAACTTTGGTATCAGCAGTTCAGAAGATCAATCGTGCAGATACACTTAACATCTAAGTCAATCTTCTGTACACGATATGCAGCATAGCCCATTATACACCGTGACATTTTAGTCGTCTTACAACGGCAGCCCACTTTATGTATCCAATGACTACTAATCATTTATAAAAAAAAAAGATATTTTTGAACATTTGCATAATTCAAAAAAATCAATATCATTCACTAAGACGCATGACGTAGTTTGAAACACCCTTTTATGGAGGTGGAATTAATGATAGTATGTAATGGTAGGTAGGTAGATATCTTCTACCGTTTGATGCGTAAACATTATTAACAGGGAGGGTGTTTCATAATTCTAAAGCATTATTTATTTTTCTTTGTACCTATTTTCTTAATTACTGGTAACAATGTTTTAATCGCATCTAGAGGTATTTTATGACGGATACATTGAGTGGACCACCTTTGTAAGACGACTACAATGTCACGGTGTATAGCAAAAAAACCATCCATTCAGAAGGTTACAGCTAACTGCAGATTTAGATAGCTCTGGGTTGGATATACTAATTCAGCCTAAGAATCATGACAAATATTTGGTGGCTACTACTGAGTGGCACTAGGATCTTATATATATATTAAGTTGATGACTACACTCGTCCTCCTCACCATTATAATACAAATTGGTAGCGGTATCGACGCGCTAACTGAAACTATGAATCTAGCACATAATTCTAGCAAAGAACATTTTTGTCGGTTATCAAAAAAAAAATCTGCAATTTCATAGAAAAGAGCAATATTAACGCGGTCAAAATATATGGCTGAGTTAATATTTTTTTTAATAACCGTCAGTAAATTTCCAAGTGGCGGTTTCAGAATCTTGTACTGAATCTATGGTGACAGATTGTGCTTTAATGTCCCTTCCAGCCTATATAATACCACACATGAAACACATAATAGCCTTACTTTTTTCGGGTCGGCGTTCAGTCTAATTCTCTCTCTCTCTGTAATCGGTCCCTCGTGTCTGAGGATCGTGGTCAGCTTGGAAGTTGCATCTGAAGCGGATAATCCGCCTCCACCGGTTTCTGTCCAGCGCATCCCTTACCACCGTGTAGAATTTAGAGGACGATGATTCCTTCACCTGATCGGTCCATCGTATTGGTGAACGACCGTGCGATCGTTTACCTTCGGTGTTCCCAAACACAATTAGTTTTTCCAAACTTTCATCGCCTCTGCGTACTATGTGGCCGAAATAGTCAGTCTAATTAAATGCGGTTAAATCAGTAAAAACAACTACCAACGTATTAATGGTCACAAGTTAGCTACGCAATAATAATCTACACAAACAAAAAGCTCTAATAAATATTCATTTATTCGTAAGCCATAAGCCAAGTGTTATTACAATATTGGCGCTGCAACTTGGGCCAACCTTTATGACCAAGATTAATGTGAGCGTATGCACATAATGATATTTAGCTTGTGGACAGTTATCGCAAATATCATTGACCTGATTCATCATCACTATGGCGGCCGTAATTTGGATTTAACTTGAGTTCAAGTGTGCTGGTTCTAATTTATAATTACAGTGTCATGTTAAAATTTTTTGTTGAAAATCGTGAAGTGATGTCGTTAAGTCAGCTTGTAATGTAACAAATATTGGCGATTCTGTACATTAGGTATATTAAAAGTTTCGTAAGTTAACATAAAAGACACACAAAATGCTATTTATACCTTACAAAAAATAAGTTTTAAATGACTTTTAGGCAATTCTCGCCGCTTAATATTTTCATATCCAAAATAAAGTTCTCAATCTTCTTAACCCACACTGCAAAAAAATCACTACAAATCCTAAAACTAATCTAACTTCCCCCTAACAAAATTAAATTCGTCCCCAGAAAATCTATTGCTCCCCAAGCGCCTCACATAAGAGTCCCCCATGAGATATTGCCAGAAGATATATCACGGCCCTATTTTCAATTGGACCCGAAAAAGATCTGACCTCATTAACCGGGTACCATATGTGGGGAATGCTGGGGATAAAAAAGTTCCGATTGACCGGCTCCGTCGTAAAAACATGATGTCTAAATGTGGTGGAAACTGGGGGAATTGGGTACTTCTTTCTGTTTGGGAGATTATTCAGAAGATAGAGGAAATTACCCCATGAAATAAGAGAGTCGATCAATTTAGTGTCGGTTATTTTGTATACGTAAACAGAGCTACCCATTTACGACCTGTTTCATTACCCAGATATGACCCGGTCAAATCACATAACCAATAGTTTCTTTTAGTGATAGTGCCTTCTAGTAAACTTAAAAATAAGTCCTCAATGACAGAAAGATTTTGTTATCACGAGGATCCTACTTCGTACTGATATAATAAATGTGAAAGTTTGTTTGTTTGGATGTTTGTCAGTAAATCACGCAAAAATAGCACAGTAAAAATGGGCTCATAGTTAGTTTATAACCTGAGTTTTTTTTCATTGGAAACTCTTAATCCCAGTAGTACGTTCCCGTGGGATAGTGTCCACCTCCAGGCGGGCGAAAATGCTGGCAAAATCAAGTATACTATACAAGCAGAGATGACTATTTTAAGCTAGGTTATGTAGTCCAAGAAAAAACCCGATGGGTCTTCCCAAAAATGGGTACCATGGGTTATGTCTATCTGCAAGCAATGGCAAAGCAATAGTCAGGGCGGAGGGGTAAATTTATCAAATCGATTATGTTATAAAATGTCAGTACCTCCTGCTGCGATCAAAACTTTAGACTTAATCCCCCAGTCGCCTCTTACGACACTTGTCTTACAAGAAAAGGGTAGGTACAAACTTCTGACCCAGTTGACCCCTTCAAAGGACATTACACTCATCGGCACTATATTCTGTAATTTAATTCTAGCTTTAATGACTTTCTGATCACAGCAATTAACAGCTGGCTATCAGCACTGAATATAAAACAAAGAAGGGACTCTAATTTATTTAATACATGAGGTGCTGAATACTAAATTGATTCATTTATAAACTAATTCGTATTTCATTGAATCGGGAATGGTTCGTAGAGAATTGGGTGATTTAGGTGCAAGTTGCGAGTTTTGATATCGTGATGAGAATATTGTTAATAATACATAGTTCATCATCATATCAGCCGAAAGACGTCCATTGCTGGATATGCCTCCCCCAATATTGGGGGATTTGCCATAATTGCCACGCTTGGCAGGCGGGTTGGCGATCGCAGTATAGTGGTTAAATGCATAGAGAACGCAGCTGCCCATTCTCTAGTAAGTAAGTAGTAATACGTAGTTAATGGTTTTATATTGTGTATGGTTTTCACTGGTAAACAGTTCGCTCACAGTTATCCCTACTTAAATATTATAATTGCGAAAGTAACATACGCTTTCACGTCTGAATCGGTGAACCGATCGTCACGAAATTTGGCAAAGATATAGCCTGCGATATGGAGAAGGACATTAACTAGTTTTTTACGCGATAACCAACTTCCACGCGAGCGGAGCCGCAGGATAAAGCTAGTTTACCATAAAAGGTTAGTTATTTGTAAGTTGATTAAAAGATACAGAGATCCGGTCTGTTATAATTAAAAAAGGTGATGATCCCTGATGAACCCTGATCGCTGTTTAGTCTTTTCTGTATACCGTCCAATGATTCATTATGTTTTGTAATACAAATATATTGATACAACATTAAACATTTTTTTAAATAGATATTACAAAATTAAAAAAAACATATTTTCATTCTAAAATAGAGAAGTTTAGAATGACAGTTATGTGCTAAGCAGTTTTTAATAAACACATTTTATTACAAACTAAACGTACTTCAGTGCATCAGCTGTTTTTTGTAGCCCTGACACTCGTTAACCATAGTGTATTAGGCTATTACTGTTGCAATATTCAAAACTGTCGATCGTAAGCTTATAATAAATTCTAAAATATAACATCAACTTTGTTATTTTAAAATGTTATCTGCACTAAAAAATCGCGAGGAAATATTTTGATAGTATAAAAATTGTACGATAATATTTTAATAACTTTATACTGACATCGAGAATTTTGTTTTAAAGTTATAACCAAAAACACCTTTTGGCACAGCATCAGTGATTTCAAAACGTTTTGTTGTGACAATAGTGTTCAGCATTCTCAAATAATAAAACTACGGTAGTTTTTCCCAACATAACTAAATCGGGTATTATCATTTCATCAATTAAAATCAACTTTTATCATCACTATCTTTTCAGCCAAACAACCGACAACTGCTGGACATAGGCCTACCCAAAGCGGCCTTCGCAAAGTAGTCAGTCGACCTTGTGCGAAGCCTTCCAACGCTACGTCTTATGGTAATCGATCACCTTAGTACTTCAAAAATTTTCGGGTCCATCGGCAATTTTTTCTGCGAGCAATGTGTCGTGTCCACTGCAACTTGAGTATGGCAATTCTTCGGGCTATAGTTCTAACTTATGTTAATAATAGTTGTTTTATTTTTATTTCTCGATAAAATTCATTCATTTTTCTATAAAATCAGATTTAGACGAATGACTAGTTAAAGTGAACAAAGTGAATTGTATTTTCTGGAAAAGTACACTATAAAACTAATGAAAAGGCACTTGTAAAGGTGCATACGAATCTTGTACATAAAAACCCAGACGTATTTCAAAGAAATAAGGTAGAATAACTTAGGATTCAAATAATCAAAGAGAAATCAAATTGTAAAAAAATGCTAATGGGCTGGGTTGGATACTGTTTAAACGTACTATGTACGTTGGCGTGTGCTAGCTGATATATGGCAAATGATTTAATACAATTGTGTTTCATACTGTTAATTACTTACTATTGTATAGAATCAAGTTCTTCTAACATAACAGACAGCTCAGCTGCTGGGGAGTTTGTTGCGCCATTTCTTCTTCCCAGCTTAATCACTAGGATGTGGTGAAGGGCGGACGTTTTGTGACTGTCTTATGTAATTTTGAAAAATGAGCTGGCTCTCAGCCTAGTTTGAATAAATTACTTTTGATTTCGTACTATTCTTTATAATGGAAATCTGAAATAAAACCAAAATGGTTTTATTGTTTACCATAACATTAGAATGTTTAAACATTGTCAATTTATGAATAATCACTGAAGTCAATTAATTTTGTTGAAAATAAATTGCAACAACCCCGCCGCACAGATAGGACTTATAAAAGAATTTTATTAAACCATAATTGTACTGAACATCAAAGATAAACGCTACGGCGTAGCTTCGTAGCCTCGTAGCAATACTCGTAGCCGCGTAGCGGAAAACAGCAATCCGTAGCAGTTCACTTAACTAATATATTTACTTATTTACAGACTGTAATTGAAGATTTGTATGAATTATTGACGGTCAGCATTTAAAACTGCATTTTATAACTTTTAACTATATTAATAATACAACAAAGGTAATAAGGGTGAGAAGTTTGTTTGTTCGAACAAACTTATCCCTGGAACTACCGGTCTGGTGTGATTTTTTGTATTTGGTAGGCTTATATTTTAAAGTAGTTTAATATACGCTATCAAACATCACGCAACGATGCGTATGAAGTCGCGGGCAAAAGCTGGTTTGACTTTGACTTTGAGCTCAAGTTTCCAGTATCAACAAAACCAAAAACAAAGCCTTATCCCCACAGAAAACCAATCAACTAATTAGATATTTACGTCCCTTACACAGTATACAAACTGAGCCATGCAACCATGCCATGTTCTCTGTCCAACAGAACACACAAACAGGAAAACAAAGTTAGTTTGGAGTCAGAAAACCGGGCCAAGTTTGTGTGTGTTCTCGCCACAATATCCTACACTATCGATCGAAGTTGATCCCGGAATTAAAAGACAACAAAGTGAGCTTAACTTGGCAAGCGAAGTTGTAAAAGTGCAGCGTTGACTTGAACTGGGATTGGGAATGTATGGGATTTGAATTGAATTCGATTTTAAAGCTTACGTGGTTGTTTGTGTCTCAGATGTTGGAAGTGGTTGCCAAGTGTTACTCTGTTCTTAAAGTTGCATAATACGGTGTATTATTGTAGAAGACTGGAGCTAAGCTAAACATGCCTGCTGATGCTAATGGAAGATAATGTCCTAGGGACATTATCTTTCCGATCCCAAGACTAGTTCGTAGGGTTAGCTAGCAATCATAAAATCAAATAAATCTGCATTTTATTTCTAATTAGTAGATAATAATAAATCATCACCATGCATAATGTGTAGGCCCAAACCTCACTCCCACACTTACTCACACCCACTACTCACGTACACATTCACCACCAGTACCTCCACACATAACACACACATTCCACCGCGCTTTTTGATGTTTTTCTTTTCATTCTTTTGTTCTTTTTTTTTATTTTATTGTTTTATTAGTATAAGTTTATATAATTAATTTGTTCAGACTAAATAACCTAAAAGAAATTACATAACCTGGGGAAGGGCGGAGCATCCTAACACAAGCAAACTATTTGCTTAACAGGATTCTCCCCATTTGTAACTAGCATACGTTGTTTAAGTTGATGCAATAAACATTTTTATTTATTTATTATTATTATGCCTGTGGTAAGAGTCAGTTTAATCATAATTATCGTCATCATTGTAGCCGAGAGACGTCCACTGCTGGACATAGGCCTCCCCCAAAAAAAAAGTGGAGGGATTTGCCGTAATCGTCACGCTTGGCAAGCGGGTTGGCGATCGAAGTATGGTGGTAAAATGCATAGATAATGCTGCTGCCCATTCTCTAGTAAGTCCTTTAGTCGCCTTCTACGACACCCACGGGAAGAAATGGGATGGTGCTATTCTTTACGTCCGGCAACACATGGCACATCAGTCACACACTAAATATATTTAACCTTGGGGAGGCTTGTGGCTAAGTAACAATAGCTGCACGGGTCGATCGATCAGGTTAAGCTACGCTTGCCGCGGTTGGTCCGTGGATGGGTGACCATCTTTACATACCAAGACCCCTCCGTGCCTCGGAAAGCACGTTAAGCCGTTGGTCCCGGCTGTCATTTGTGAATCTTTGACAGTCGTTACGGGTCGTCAGAAGCCCGAAAGTCTGACAGTCTTACCAACGGGTATCGTGTTACCCAGTAACTGGGTTGTGGAGGTCAGATAGGCAGTCGCTCCATGTAAAATACTGGTATTCAGCTGCATCCGGTTAGACTGGAAGCCGACCCCAACATAGTTGGGAAAAGGCTGGGCAGATGATGACTTAAATATATTTAAACTAACGCCTTCGTCCCATGTGGTAGGCAGCAACTACAGAACGTCACCTGCTACGATCCGTACACATTCCATTTGTCTCATTTAAATTCATAAATCTGGGAATACACGCACGCTGGTTGCAGTACCACGCTCCTGGCTTTTCCGAAGAACAACATCAATAAGGTTTAATATGTACCCTCCCGGCGTATCTTCCCACCTCCACCCACATCTGCGTAATACATAATTATTAAACAAAGTCTCGTTTTGTATCTGTTTGTGAGACCGCTTTAAATCTCCAAAATTTCACAGTTGATGCTGTTTTCACTATCTTAAGAAATCTATTGTAGGAGGATTAATACGTGAATATTTAACTAAGATACGGCACAGTAATCTAAATGATTTGACATCTTGGCACATCAGAAGATTGTAACCGTTCAAAGCACAGGAGATCGCTACTTATGATATCAATTATAGTAGCTTCTGCCCGCGACTTCGTCTGCCATCACATCGCCCGCCTGCAATATTACATAATTTTCTCTTAGTGTTCTTACTGCTTTGTTTTTTTTTACTTGGCTATTTATTTAGGTTATAGCATGATGTTGAACAGACTTGAACCTTACTTAAGAATTAAGCTACCAAAAGCAAAAAGTATTACTAAAATCCGACTAATAGTTCAAGGTACAAAAAAATTTGGCTCTCTTTATAATATTAGTGCAGATTAATGTGATACCCATCGTTGCGTTTATGACTGCAGTTGACCTTGAGGCATTTTCGCTTTCCTTTTTAACCGACTTAAAAAAAGGAGGAGGTTCTCAATTCGACTGTATGTTTTTTTTATGTGTGTTACCTCATAACTTTCGACTGGGAGAACCGATTTTAATGATTCTTTTTTTATTTGAAAGCTCGTGCTTTCCGTGTGGTCCAATTTCAATTTCATATAGATCTGATGATGCCTTTCAGAGACAGACAACGGAACTCTTCAAAAAATAACAGTAAATAAACCGCGATTGCTGCTATCGCATAAATATGCATTGTTTTGACCCCAAGGATGATGAAATTTCAAATTAGTGGGGTAGGTACTATAACTAAAAAGTGAAAAATAAAAACTTTTTCCAAAAAAAACAACCGACTTCCGAAAAACTACTACAAAGTGAAAAGTAACTTTAATTTCGGAAGGCGGTGACAAAAAAATTTAATACATATCCAAAGTCACCGCCTTCCGAAATTAAAGTTATTTTTCACTTTGTAGTGTTTTTAAAGATTAGACCTTATTTTACTGTACTTTATTATAACCGAGGGATTACTACGAGCTACTCAGTGTAAACAATGAAATCAATTTACATTTATTGAAAAAAAAAAAATATTCCTCATATTTACCTATTACTGATTATTTATATATTATTATAGCTTTTACAAATAAAGTGGAGAAAACACGCCTGTGTTTTCTTCACTTTATTTATATCCCTGTGAAAAAATCATCCACTTTATTCTACCAAAACAAAAACCTGTAAATCTCCCATAATCTAATTAGGCAATTAAGTACCTACCTAACAAGTACTTATTCACCTAAGTATTTTCATAGCCCCTATTTTGCTGACCGTATTATATTCGTAAATCTTCTGAAAACGAGTCTGACTACCGTTAGCTTGATAGATCATTTTGTTTGTTTCTTTCTTACGATGTATTACTGAAGTTAAAACAACCGGTATTTATGTGTGTAGGTATTAAGGGTTTTTTTGGGCATTTATAGCAATTTAGGGGACGTTTGAGAAAGTATTATACAGGATAAATTCAGTATTGTTATTTTATTTTCACTGCCTGCTTCGTTGGTGTAGGATTCGACTCACGGGTCGGGTAAACTGTGTTGGGTTTTTTAACCAACTTCAAAAAGAAGGAGGTTATCAATTCGACATGTTTATATGTATAACGGCGCGTGACATTATTAAATAATGAAAATCAGTTAATTTCGAGAGTTGTAATTTATTTTGTTATTTTAACGATTAATCGATTTGAATTCAACTAAATGGTAATTTTAATTAAGAGCGGGTAACACCGAATGGAGTTGCGTCTGTCATGGTGGGCGACGTCGTGTCAATTCATTAAGTTGTTGACAGCCGTTGCACGTGGTGGTCACTCGCAAACCCATTGGCTCTAAATCGTTCATTATTACTGCAATCCTTAATTGTTTATGTCATTTAAGTGTCTGTAAAATTAAAATAGTGAACAGTCAACGCTACAGCGTATTTATTTCAACGTTTCCTGAAGTTTAACGCCCACTATGGATTCCCGTGCTGATGAAGTCACGAATCAGCAATCAGATGCAACAGCCCGGCCTTCCTGATATCCCGTTATATATATTTTTATGTAGGTTCTGGCATAACTCAGTCGTACGAGGGTCATTCAATAAATACTTAGCCTACAAAAAGTAAACGAAAATTTTGGAAAAGTGGGAATTTATTTTTCAACATAGTCTCCTTTTAGTTCGATACACTTAGCCCAGCGATGCTCCAACTTTTTTAATCCGTCCGAAAAATAGTTTTTGTCAAACTCTGCAAAATAGGCCTCCGTGGCGGCGATGACCTCCTCATTCGATCCATATCTATTCCCGGCGAGTGATTTTTTCAGATTAAGAAACAGAAAGAAGTCACAAGGGGCTAAATCTGGAGAATACGGTGGATGGGGCAGCAATTCGTAGCGTAATTCGACCAATTTGGCCATGGCAACGGCAGACGTGTGAACCGGTGCGTTGTCGTGGTGAAACAGCACTTTTTTCTTCGCCAGATGGGGTCGTTTTTTCTTTAATTCGGCGTCGAATCGGCCCAATAAATCGGCATAGTAAAGCCCTGTAATTGTTTTACCCTTCTCGAGGTAATCGATGTAGATCACACCTTGTGAATCCCAGAAAACGGTGGCCATAACTTTTCCGGTCGATTTTACAGTTTTCGCCTTCTTTGGAGCACGTTCCCCGGTCTGGATCCATTGTTTTGATTGCTCCTTGGTCTCTGGTGTGTACCAGTGGATCCAGGTTTCATCGACGGTCACAAAACGACGCAAAAACTCCGCTGGATTCCGCTTAAACAGCGCCAAACACGTCTCCGATGTGGTCTCACGGTTGTGCTTGTTTTCTGGTGTGAGTAAACACGGCACCCATCGCGCCGACAGCTTTCTCATGCCGAGTTCCTCGTGAAGAATATGATGCACTGTTCCTTCTGAAATGCCTACAGTCTCAGCTAGCTCCCGACCCTTCAATCGGCAATCTGCCAATACGAGATCATGGATTTTTTTAATGTTTTCCTTCGTAGCAGCTGTTTTCGGTGCACCTGGACGTGGTTCATCAAAAACCGACGTACGGCCACGTGCAAACTCGTTGAACCAATTCTTGACGGTGGCCATCGATGGAGAAGAGTCACTGTACACAGCATCCAAGCGCTCTTTGATTTCGATGCGCGTTTTCCCTTCCAAAAATAGGAATCGAATCACCGAACGATATTGCTCTTTTTCCATTTTTGTAAAACCGATCGACACGTTCGCTTCCATAAGTTGTCAAATTAAAACAAATGAAGGGATTGGAATGAAAATTTGAAAAAAGAATTAAAAAAGAATGTGCTACACTGTGGTAAAACTCTTTTGAAACTACAGCGCCCTCTGGCGATGAGGCTAGGTACTTATTGAATGCACCTCGTATATAAACGGATTTGAAAAATTCTTTTTTTTTTCGAAAGGGGTTTATTCCTAAATGGTTCCATTTATATTTTACATAGATCTGATGATGCATATCGGAGACAGACAACGGAACTCTTAAAAAAATGACAGCAAATCAACCATGATTGCTGCTATCGCATAAATATGCATTGTTTTGACCCCAAGAATTACGAAATTTCGAATTGGTGTAGAGTAGGTACTATAACTAATTTTTACAGAAAAAAAAAACAACCGACTTCCGGAAAAACACTACAAAGTGAAAAATAACTTTACTTTCAAAAGTCGGTGACTTTGGATATGTATTTTAATTTTTGTCACACTTTTCAAAAATATTTTTCCACCTGTAATATCTTAGCAACCCAGACTCTGGATTAGTGACCAGCTGATGGCATTATGCCCGCCCCCAATGGGACTTAAACACGTTTGGTCGAATGTGAGTATACTATGGCTACACCTCTGCTTTACCCTTCGGGGAATACAGGCGTGATGGTTATATTCTTATATTTTCCCGCAAAATAGGGTACATATTCAAACAAACGAAAATATCTATTTTTATTATAATACTTCGTTACATACGTGACAAATCCCATTCCCATTTCTTCCCGTGGGTGTCGCAGAAGGCGACTAAGGGACTTACTAGAGAATGGGCAGCAGCGTTCACTATGCATTTGAGCACCATACTGCGATCGCCAACCCGCCTGCCAAGCGTGGCGATTATGGCAAATCCCCCCTTTAGGGGGCTTATGTCCAGCAGTGGACGTCTTTCGGCTGATATGATGATGATGATAAGTGACAAAGTTTTTTAATCCTTTACTGAATAATATACTTTTCACATGACCAAACCACTTCTTAGATCGTGCAAGTTGAACATTTTCTATTAACATCAGCATTTTATATAAAGCATGCACCACGTTACAACCCGAGTGAAATATAACGTCACTTCCGTGTGCCCCACGCCCCCTATTTCCGCTAACAAGTGCAAACTTAGCTGACGTTGCAGGATTGAAAGGGGACTGGAAAGTGAAATTAGAAAAATACTATTAGTTGGTTGTCGATAATGATACAGAAAACTGTTTAGGTGAACTACTAAAAGTAATTCAATAACAGATATAAACTAACGGGTGTTGTAGCTAGGTGGCGATCTCTCGCGTCCGACCATGGTACGAGCGAGAGTGCATGGGTAGCCGTCACCTCTTTCTGCGAAGCAGTAATGATCGCGAAGAGGGAGGCAGTATATGCGCCCTCATGGCCTCAGTCCCCGTAGGAGACGCCCTGGGTGTCGGGAATCCCGGCCACCGTAGGCGCAGGCTTGCGGATGGCGAGTAATGGGTAGCTCGCTGTCCGGTAAGGACCAAGCCCAGGTCGACGGCGCGTTGTATTCCACGCGCGCCTCAAAGAGATGTTAGTGCCAACTGGGCCTGCAAGGGTCGATGCCTGCCAGGGGTGCGGGTTGTTCGAAAGAGAAACCGCGGCCCCTGGCACACAGGCAACTGAGGGAACACGGGTGGGTTTTAGTCAGTAAAAGTCTGACACGTCCTCCTGCTCCACCCAGAGCGGGAGAAGTTATTTGATGATTTCACACCAAACCGGGTGTTGTAGCTAAGTAATAAAAACTACACGGGTCGATCAATCAGCCCCGACTTACAAGTTGTAGATCGTAAGTTCTAATTCAGACAAGCGCTATACTTCATATAAATAATATGATCACCACTGCTCTCAAAACGGTGAAGGAAATCATCGTGTGGAAACCAGTATGTCCTATAACCAAATTTTCTAAGACATGTGACATACAAGATTAGTTTTTATCCAGTATGCAAACTGTAATCATGAATTCAGCATATCATTCTAAACCCCCAGCGTAGAAATTGTTCGTCGGTTATACAAAAAAAAATCAGCTGTTCCATATATTTTGACCGCGTAGGTATTGCACTTTTCTATCAAACAGCTCATTTGTTTTTGTATAACTTACGAAAAAGTTCTAGGGGTCTAGAATGATATGCTGAATTCATGGTTACAATTTGCGCATTGGATAAAAACTTACCCTGTATATAAACCCTTACTGGGTTCCCGTGGTAGATTACAGCCCGTTCCCTCTTAAATAGAGTCCTGAGTAGTCCTGTAGTGAGAGGGAACATTACAGGCTTATCATGCTACTGTAATGTGGGCTTGTAGTGTGAATTTATGCAATAAGAACATTTCAGAAAATGGTGTTAAATGTGATTAACAACTTAACAGACAGCTGTGCTGCTGGGGAGTTTGTTGCGCCACTTCTTCTTCCCAGCTAAAGCACTAGGAAGTGGTGAAGGGCGGGCGTTTTGGAAAACTGTCTCATGTCATTTTGACGTTCAAAAAGTGCTGACTCTCAACCTAGTTTGAATAAATGACTTTTGATTTTGATGAATAGTTGTTGGGGTAGTTTAAGTGAAGGTTCAACAGGTCTTTATAATAGTGTGTTGAATTATTTGCATAAATAGATTCATTCTATTCATAGATTTAAACCCACAAGGAAAATATTAACAACAGTTTATTGCTTTCAGGAAATCATTAAAATAACAATTCCAAAAGAAAAGCCAATTACAACTTCAATCATCGTAACGTATAAAATCCCTTTAAATTAAGTCGGAAATAAAAATGTAGCCACGTGTTTTTCGATGTTGATCAGTGTTGTTAATAGCATTGGTAAAGGCAACTCTGGCAACTGCCAGAGAGAGAGATAGATTACCAATGCTATTAACAACACTGATCAACATCGAAAAACACGTGATGAGTTCATCACCATAAGCCTATAGTAGTTTATCGTTCGAGAAATGCCTAAAGCCAAGTAATGTCAGCCACACGGGTCAATCGATCAGGTTAAGCTATGCTTGCTGCGGTCCCTCGGGACCGTCTTAATATACCAACACTCCTCCGTGCCTCAGAAGCACGTTAACCCGTTGGTCCCGGCTGTCATTCGTGGATCTGTGACAGTCTTTACGGGTTGTCAGAAGCCTGAAACTCTGACAGCCAGTCTTACCAAGGGCTATCGTATTACCCAGTAACTTTATTTTGGAAGTCCATGTAAAATACTGAAATTCAGTTGCATCCGGTTAGACTGGAAGCCGACTAATTGTGAAAAGGCTAAGCATATGATAAAGACGATGATGTTGAGGAATGGCTTTTACAATCGCACCGGCTTTTTCTCGATCTTTGAAAGCTGGTAGTCCAGCCCATCCTGCGAATATCTCTACCTAGCCTGAAGGCGTACTACCCTACATTTGTCGACTAGCAGTCTCTCTTAGAAAAAACATCATGGGGAACTATTTTCAAAACGATTTCTTTTTATTAGTCGAGATTATATGAGCTTTGTCATACACGTCTTGAACAGCCAAAAGGATACTCCAAAAAGCGCGTCTGTCGCAACTTACTCTCAAAAGAAGTTTTCATACCGCGACTGCAAATATAATGTTCAGAGACAACACTTTGGTATCACACAGTCGACACTCGCGATGTTTGGCTTGTTGCCACATGTTTGTAATGTGAACTAGGTAGGAAGTTACTCTTGTTGTTTATGATGCCAGTTGGTTGTTACCTTTTCATGAGGTAGAAGAAGCAGGTTATCTATAGCATCCTAATCAGCGTATAATATTCCCACTGCTAGAACGCAGGCGTTCTCTCGGTGAGAGCCCAGTACGCGTTGGTAGATGTCACAAGTCTTCCAATTTTTTGGTTCCAGGACATGCCGGTTTCCTCACGATGTTGTCTTTTATCGGTTTGAGATCAGTGGTGATGAAATAATTTGCACAAAGTAAAGCACCTATGTGGGTTAGAACCTACGATACAACTCGTAAGTCACGGCTGTTACCGCTGGGTCACCTAGTGGAGTGCACCTGCTGGTGGGTTAGTGGTAACAGCCATCCACGCACTTGTAATACTTAATTTGATTATTAAAAGAGTACCCATCGCGTTTCTTGCCTCTTCTGCTCCATAGAAATCTACCTACGTTTTGGAACAGGCGATTAGCTTCAACTTTCTATTTGACCGACTCCATGACAGTTTAAAAGTCGCAGCATCATGTACGGAGTGAGCTCCTTCTGCGAAGCAGTAATGCTCGCGAAGAGGGAGGCGGCGCACGTGATGCAGTATGTGCGTCACGGCCTTAGTCGCCGCAGGAGACGCCCTAGGCGTCGGGAATCCTAGGCTGATTCCCGGCCACCGTAGGCGCGGGCTTGCGGACGGCGAGTAATGGGCAGCTCGCTGCCTGGTAAGGACCAAGCCCGGTTTGACGGCGCGTTGTGTTTCACGCGCGCCTCAAAAAGATGTCAGCACCAACTGATGGGGCCCGCAAGGGCCGATGCCTGCTAGGGGTGCGGGATGTTCGAAAGAGATACCGCGGCCCCTGGCACACAGGCAACTGAGGGAACACAGGTGGGTTTTAGTCAGTAAAAGTCTGTCCTGCTCTTCCCAGAGTGGGAAAGTTTTTTGATGATTTCCCACCCAAAACAAAAATCATGCTGAGATACATGCAGAGATTCCATTTGAGCTCATTCAGGACTTTCTGTTTTATGTTCATTTTACGTTTGTTTTGTTTTTTATGTTTATGAGAGTGTGTTTAGTTTAGTTTGTGATATTTCTGTGCAACTCCCAATAAATACTTTTTCTTTTTCAAATGTGCGTAACTAAATGGTTTAATTGAAATAAAAGCTTTAAAAGAGCAGCTACTTCAGCGTCATTTAGGTTATTTTATTGTTTCTGTTAGTGTTTTTTCTAAGGTAGAAATTTCTACCATCTTGTACTGTTATTGGCAAAATGAAAACAATAGCAAAGTACCTACTTCTTATAATGACCATGCTAGCTGACTAACTCTTCCAATTAATTTCTATCTTAATACAAGGAAAGTTATGACAATTATCATTTAAAAGCTATTGGTCTAGGTAGCTGTAGTCAATTTCTGATGAAGCTTTCAAATGCTAGCCTTGTGAAATGCATATTTCAATTAAGCATCTCTACTAATGACTAAACTAACTAAGCTTTATCAACATTGGACGGTTTTGGTACTCGTCAATTGAATTCTAACCTTTCGATTACTGTTTAGGATTCTCAATTTAACTAGAAATGATTTGAATCGTAACTATTGAAGTTTGAATTGGTTTATAACAATAATTAGTCCATGTCAAAATCAGAGTTAGGTTGTTATATTCAATCTGGAATATTGATTTAGTATTCATTTATTAATTACTATCTTTTTCCAGCGGCTTCTCCCGCCTTGAGGTCAAAAATTATCCCACGGGATCGAACAACTGGGATGAAAAGTATTCTATCTGTTAACCCAGATTATTCGCCCTGAGTAAACGGTGGAGCATGTGGAGGAGGTCTGCCCAGCTTGAGCGGAGCACCACCGTGTCTTCGTGGAGGCGATCGGTGGCAGCGATCTCTCACGTCCGGCCCTGTTCCAGGCCATGGTTCGGAGCGAGAGTGCATGGGTAGCCGTCACCTCTTTCTGCGAAGCAGTAAGGCTTGCGAAGAGAGAGGCGGTGCACGTGAGGGAGAGCGGTATAGTAGTACGCCTTCACGGCCGTAGTCACCGCAGGAGACGCCCTGGGCATCGGGAATCCCAGGCTGATTCCCGGCCACCGTAGGCGCGGGCTTGCGAATGGCGAGTAACGGGTAGCTCGCTATGACCAAGCTCGGGTCAAGGCGCGTTGTGTTCCACGCGCACCTCAAAGAGATCTCAGCATCAACTGGTGGGGTCTGCAAGGGCCGATGCCTGCCAGGGGTGCGGGTTGTTCGAAAGAGATACCGTCGCCCCTGGCACACAAGCAACTGAAGGAACACGGGTGAGTTTTAGTCAGTAAAAGTCTGACATGCCGTCCTGCTCCACTCAGACCGGGAGAACTTATTTGATGATTATCCACCCCAAAAAAAAAAAAAAATTATCTGCATGCCAAATTTCATCGAAATCCGTTCAGCTGTTCTTGCATGATTGAGTGTCCCAAACATGTAAACATACAAACTTTCATATTTATAATATTGTATATAGGATGTACGTTTTTCATGCTATAAATGTGAAAGAAAACCAAGATTTGCGATCAATTTTCTTTTGGTATGGTTTTTCTCTGACCAGACCAAACTATGGCCCTTATTGAAAAACATTCGAGACCAGGCATGCATTTGACCATAAAGCTACTTGCAACCCTGAAAAATGCTTTGAAACATAATAATCGGAAACAAAGTATTCACTTAAACCAAATTATTCAATCATCCGTTCTGAACCGACCCATTAATTTGTCACAGCAAATTAACGAAAATGCCACAAAACAAAACGATAAATCAAACGGAGCGAGATATCAAGCATGTGTCGAATTCCACATATTATGCTTGGCATAAAACACTGGCAGGATGCCAGCCGGTCTGGCATGCCATATTTCTGAACTAGCTGCTGTTCGCGACTTTGTTCGCGTGATATTAATATAATACCACCATTTTTTTTGGTTCCGTGTGGTGCCGGACGTAAAAGAATAGCACCATCCCATTTTTCCCTGTGGCTGGCTGTCATAGAAGGCGACTAAGGGACTGACTAGAGAATGGGCAGCAGCGTTCTCTATGCATTTGACCACCATACTGCGATCGCCAATCCGCCTGCCAAGCGTGACGATATGGCAAGCCCCCCTTTTGTGGGAGGCCTATGTCCAGCAGTGGACGTCTTTCGGCTGAAGTGATGATGATGATGATGATGATGACTGATTTTGTTTATTATTATTTTTTTTATATATTAAATTAAATATAACAGGACCTATGTGACTACCACATCAGCTATTCGCAAGTGAAAGTCCCGTCAAAATTGGTTGGCCATTTTGGAGATTAGCCGGAATGAACAGACAGTCTTAACGTCATCTGCCCAGCCTTTTCCCAACTATGTTGGTGTTGGCTATCAGTCTAACCGGATGCAGCTGAATATTTTACATGGAGCGACTGCCCATCTGACCTCCACAACTCAGGTACTGGGTAATACGATAACCCTTGACAAGGCTGGTTGTCAGACTTTCAAAGATCCACAAATTATAGCCGGGACCAACGGCTCATTGGGGAGAAAGCGAATTTTTTGTTCAAAACCACCTACAGATCGCAAAAATAAACCAAATGGGACAATTTTTGTATAGAAATGTTTGTAATTAAATTCTAAAGAGACTGACGAAGCCGAATTTCTAATATTCTTTAAATCTAAAAACTTTATAACCCACTAAAACCAAGGTAAAGCGAGTTTTACCCTGTTCTTTAACCCTTTCAGTCACGCATTTCAACTAGCACTTGTATGGAAGTGCAAATATACGCTTCCGATGTATTTTTCATCGCTGAAAACGAATCTGATGTTTAAAATGCAATAAATCAAAAACATCCCCGTCGTAGGGTGGATACAATCCTTTTTTTTCATAAAAAAGATTTATTTCTCTAATATATTCATTGTTTATTTCGTATCAGGAAAAAATGTCATGATCACTAGAGTATAATATAAAATCAGTCATAATATTGAAAAAAATATTTTTTTATATTCAATTCATATGCATTTTTTATAAGAAAAATTACAACCTAATTTCGAAAATTGGGCTTCGTGAGTGTCTTTGGAATTTGACTTCAAACATTTCTGTGCAAAAATGGTTTAATTTGGTTAATATTTGAGGTCTCAGGTGGTTTTGAACATTTTGTCCCCAATGTGCAATGGCTCATTGGGACGAACAGACCATCGTACGAACAAAAATATAAAAAAATAAACATTTTTTGTTACATATTTATACTTTCTTATGGATTTAGTAAAAAGTTGTTATATTGACATTACTATGAGACAATTCAATTTCATTTATATGTATAGATTGGCATGAGTTTATTGAGATCATTGCTTAAGTTTGTGGCAAATCCTAGCTCATATGAGGCTATAAATTTAGTGGGTATTTTAGAACACCTGCGTGCAATGGCGGAGTTTGAAGACTTTCTTGGGTAGTTTTCTGTGGATCTAAAACTAAGTCTGTCGTAGTTCAGAGGGAACTAACTAGGATTAGGATAAATCTAACAAGGATTAAGGTTCACTTTTAAACATTTTTCTACTATTCGGTAAAATGATATGATAGTAATAGTTGATAAAATAAATATATAAAAATATTTGTTTCGATTAATCAAAAAAATGCGGTTGGCGCAGTGGTTAATCGATTGACTGCTGCGCTGCGTGTCGCGGGTTCGATTCCCACACGGAACAAATATTCCTATGACCTACAAGTAGTTGATCCGGGTCTGGCTGTTTGTGTATGTGAGTTTAAATGTTTGTAAACGCACTCACAATACAGGAGAAATTCCTAGTGTGGGGCAACGTTTTTAAAAAAAAAAACTTTTTAGGTCATATTTATCTTTACGTCCAATTATCGATAAATCCATCGAAATTCATGTTGACCTATGTAATGTACCCAGGATTTAGTAATATCTTGATTTAAAAGAGGGTCCTCGGAGTTTCTTGCCCGTTCTTTTCCATAGAGATCTACGTTCTAGAATGGGCAACTAACTTCAACTCCGACTGACTGATCGACTTTTTGACAATTTAAACGTGCTTATAAATGGTTTAGTTGAAATAAGTGCTTGAGCTCGAGTTTGGGATATATCGAGTAAAATCATGATTTTAACATGATCATCATGTGCTATCAGACTGAATAGGGTTTTATTCAACAATGGCGTTTATATTAGATGCAAAAAAAAAATATGTAATGAACGTGCCACTTAACGAGCATTACTGTTTTACCTTTTACATTATTTTCTCTTTTATAAAAATGTTTGAAAAAGCGAATTAAAATAACAGACGTCACAGACAAAAAAAAACCGGCCAAGTGCGAGCCGTACTCTCACACGAAGGCTTCCGTACATAAAAACACTACATAAAAAAAGGAAAAACGTTTGTTGTATGGTTAGGTATACTATCCAATTGTTGCTATAGCGGCGATGCAAATACACACACTTTGAAAATTTCAACGGTCTACATAAAACGATTCGTGAGATACATTCCGTTGCAAAAACCGCCGAAAAAAACACGTTTTGCGTATGGTGGCCCCTGTAATTAATGCTTTATTTTCATTATTTGTTGATATAGTGGCAAAAGAAACACATACTCTGTAACAATTGCACCTATTTACCTGTTCCGGTTCATGAGCTACAGCCCGCTGAAATACAGTTGGACAGACAGACAACGAAGGTTTAGTAATTGGGTTCCATTTCGGTACGAAACTCTAAAAAAGAATTCCACAGCGAAACAAAGCGAAGATTAACAACCCGTAAAACTTTCATCGTATTTGTAATTTTGAAGTACTTACAACAGAGTACTAGAGAGGACTCACCACATAAGTGCAGCTTTAATCTGTTCACGTTGGGAAGGACATGAATATTTATGAAATATTAACGCCACACCACAATAGCTCGTTTTCCTTAGTTTTTTTAAACTTTCATGAAAGTGGCTGGACTGGAAGTTTTTGTCATTTTCAGATTAGCATAGTGTCATTTTATATTTCATTAAATTTGTCGTGTCACTAACGTCCAGTTGTATGTAAGTTTAATTATTTTATTTCGTATCGCACGTCTCAACGTCGTCGGGGTGGTCAACCTCTGTAGATTGCAGTTAAAATATTTTTTTTTCAGAAACTGTTTTTGTAGAATTAAGTTCGTTTTTTTTTCATTATATTCAAGAGTATCTGTTCTATGTTATTGAGATTCAAGTAGACCATTGTACGTAGACCACGGTGGCCATTATTGATCTCCTCCTATTCAGTTCATAACATTTTTTGGCGACTAACAGAGAAGTATGGAATATAAAAGCATGTTGCGCTGACCCTAAATAAATTGGAAAAGGGCAGAAGAATGATGATGAAGAACGTCTGCAAAATATCTTAGTATTCGACTTTTTCTGTTCATGATGAGCTCAAAGTGAGTATACTACAGTAACAAAATGTTCGATGCACAAATGTTTCCACACAAAATATTACCAGCGGGCTATATTTTGTACCAAGCGGAAATCGAAAACGCGACCCGTAGCGTGCAAGCGTCAATCTCAGCATGACAAATCGAGCCTGTCACTGAACTATGATTTGTGATCATAAAATGTAACAGTTGAAATGAAATAACTTGGTACCTAAGTTTTTTATTGACTTAAGTTGATAAAGTAATATAACATACAGCATCAGGCCTGTAGTCCCCAAAGGGTGAAAGGTGCTAAAGCCAACAGTGAGATCAGAATGAAATTCCAAGATGGCTTCTGTGAAAATTTTCAAATTTTATCATCATAAGTGTTGTTTTCATAGTTTTTGAGGGTGCTGAATCCAACAGTGAAATTTAAATGAAAATCTAATGCGGCTTCGAAAATTTACAAATTTTTCAACGCGGCTGTCGTTTTCATGGTTTTCGAGAGAATATCCAAGATGATGATAAATTTTTGAGACCTTCGACTAGTTGGGTCTGTATTAAAAACGAGTATTAAATTTACACTTTCTCACTCTCTCTCCGTCACTTTCTATTAAACGAGTACCTGAGTTTGTGAGTATTGCGCGTGAGCTTCGTTTCTGTCACATACAGTTTTATATCAGTTATTGCTTCATTGTGCTCAAAATAGACAGAGGGCCAGTATTATATTTGAGATCAGACAGATTTCAATAGTTTCAATCGGCTTATATATCTACGCAATTCAACAAGTTATGCACTAAACCGTTGAAACTACAAATGGGGTCGAACTACAAACAACAGTTCCGATTATCTAGAATTAAATGTCAAATTATAACAATGCGGAGGATCGGGTTTAAATGTTATGCTATATGGTTTAAAATAATCCAAAACGTAACTGATAGCCGAGTTAATACATATGTTAAAGTGATCAAATATTTCGTTTATCATTCAGTATTTTGTTGATTTTGTCCATGTTTAATAAACTGTTTAGGTGCTTTATTTAAAATAACCTTTGTCGTGGTGAAAATTAATAAAGCTTTTTTTATTAGTCAAATTAAATAAACATGGAGGTCAGATGTCCTGTCGTTCTATTTACAGTACTTGTATTCAGATGCATGATGCTTTGTGACGAAAATGCTAGGCAGATTTCGACAATACATCGCACTACTTTTATTATTCACTGGGTATTTGGGATCTAGCTGAATACTTTAATAAAACACAAATTGCGTGTAAATAGGAACTTTACGTTCATTTCATAGATAGCACTGTACTTCTTCGCGCCTATCAATCAATTATATTCTCCCGAAACAAAACCTATATCAAATTACTTGACGGATTTCTTCTAGAACTTCCTTACGTTTCGAACATAGACAAAACCTTTTCGTTGGCTGCCAGTATCTACATAAAGGTTGCATTCGGTTAGCGACCAACCTTTACAGTACTTACTAATAATAATTAGGTAAAGTATACGTAAGACTTTCAAAAAATGTTAAGGTAAATAATCTCTTATGAAGTTAGGTGAACTTAGGTGTGTGCTTTATAAATAGTAATTAGCAGGAGTATAATAAGCCAGTAATGTTCCCCACTCCTGAGACACAGACCTCTCTCTGTGAGAGGCACTGCACGGTTTTTTTTTTTTGGTGGGTCATCGTCAAATAACTTCTCCCGCTCTGGGTGGAGCAGAAGCGTGTCAGACTTTTACAGACTAATACCCACTGTAGCATAAAAAATTGAAGTGAAAAACACACACACTGCTACTAACACGTTTAATTTGGTGAATAAAAATATTACAAAATGTACAAAAAAAAACACAAAAATATAAAAAAGGGTGAAAATTGTAGAATAAAATTAGATTTGGGAGGTTGATGCGGAGAGACTTGTAAAACAGAATTTAAAAGAGAAAAAAAAAAGGGAAACGTAAATTATTTGGTACACGACCTATCAAGCGATTGCAATCGGTTATGGCAAGGCCTATGTACGCAAAAGTACGTTTGTTATACGCTATAACTTTAAGGGAAACCGGGCGTCTTTATAAGATTACCTGAAATATTGACTATGTTAATACTTTTTAAAAAAACAAACAGTAATCTAATACAAAAAAAACAATATGAAGTAATGATTTTCGATACGCTTTTGAAGTCCGAGAAACCAGACCGGTGGTGGAGCGCGCGGACGGGTAGATAGAAAGGTTTTTCGGGGGTTACGTGGCTGCAGTGGAGCGACGCTTCAACTCTTGAAGCGCGTCACGTGCCGAGCTGCCTCAGGTTTTCAGGGCTGGTGCGCGCCAACGTAGGTCAAAGAGTAACCACGCCGATATTAGGCCCGTGGGGAAGACCGAATCTCGGCCTGTAGCTTGTCTAAAGACAAAGAAAAAGAGCCTTCAGAACACAGGCACAAGAATCCTTGATGAAAGGGGGGAATCAACAAAAATAGATCAGAAAAGAGGAAAGGTGACGGAATACATACCCAATAAATGCAGAAGGAAACACGTATTTGCACTTGGCAACAGCTTAAACTGGTTGTTTAACCACACAACACAATAACGTTGCTTTTTAAAACTTGTCACATTAAAATGAAAATTTTCTTAAACGGAATTCATGCCGCCGTCAATGGCTCCCAAATCTGTAGTGAGGGTTTTGTCAAGAGAAAACATTAGCCGATTTTTTTTCGATTCGAATTTTAAATTTGATCAAAAGCTATGAAGAAAAAATATTTTTTGTTCAAAAGGTTGGACTAGAAATCAAAAAGGTTTTTACCGTAGCGGATTTACGCTACACCACCCATGTTCCTTCAGTTGCCCCTGTGCCAGGGGCCGTGGTATCTCTTTCGAATAACCCGCACCCCGGCAGGCATCGGCCCTTGCGGGCCCCATCAGTTGGTGCTGACATCTCTTTGAGGCGCGCGTGGAACACAACGCGTCGTCGACTCGGGCTTGGTCCTTACTGGACAGCGAGCTACCCATTACTCATCGTCCGCAAGGCCACGCCTACGGTGGCCGGGAATCAGCCTGGGATTCCCGATGCCCAGGGCGTCTCCTGCGGTGACTAAGGCCATGAGGGCGCATATTCTGCCTCTCCCTCAGGTGCGCCGCCTCCCTCTTCGCGAGTATTACTGCTTCGCAGGAGGTGATGGCTCTCGCTCCGTCCCATGGCCTGGACCAGGGCCGGACGCGAGAGATCAGACACGGCACGGTTGGCGCAGCGGTTAAGCGATTGACTGTTGCGCTGCGTGTCGCGAGTTCGATTCCCACACGGAACAAATATTGATATGACCTACAAGTAGTTGTTCCGGGTCTAGCAGTTGCGTGTATGTAAGTTTAACAGGAGAAATTCCTAGTGAGGGGTAACTTTAAAAAAATAAAAAAATAAAAGTAAGGTGGCTGAAACCCACCTCGTGGGCCCACTTTGTGCAGGTAGGAGTCACATGTCTTTGAATTTTTGGTTCTAGGCCGGTTCCAATTATGTAGCAATTATTAAACAATTATTTTACTAACAACGCTACAAAAAAGAACTAGCTAGTTTAACCTACAAAAATACAAGTTTGTGATTCTTAAGTAAACAGTATGTATAGAAAGGTGTGGTAAGATGGTACAACCAAAAATAGTCAGCCGCCCCATACATTTGGGTCGAGAAGGTATTGAAGTTTTATCTGGGACAGCTGATAATTTTTTCGTGATTATGATGTTGGTTCCATGAATGACGTTAATTAGTTTCGTGGTCTGTAGCATACCCTTAAATATCAGCACACATGCCGTCTGTTGGGACAGGGACAGGTTAGCTCAAAGCTGCAATGGCTCTTTTTTCAAATGGCCCTTGCAGACATGTCCCTGGATTATTAGACCCACATAAAATTCAATTATTATTACGTTTGGACTTTAAAAGAGACCATGGCCTCTGAGTTTGTTTTAGCATTTCTTCTCAGGGAACAGTCAGCTAGGAAATGCCGGCGGCATCTAGTTTTAAAAATATTGACCAACAAAATATTGATTTAAAAAAGTGTCTAATAAGATCTACTTAAATAAATAAACATTTTATTTTATTTCACATTTTTATACAGGAATTTGATAAAATCACAACACAAATTAATAAAGCGAATGTTAATTACTTCCAAAAAAGCAATCTCACTTGAAAAGACAATATATATTTAACAAGGGACCGCAAGTGTTGCGAAGAACAAACTCGTTAAGTACATTCATTAAAACTTTCTTACTATTCAAGTAATATTTGCTGTGGCTAAGCAATTGGTAACGAAATGCAGGACAAAAAATATCGCGAAAGACGATCAAGAAAGTGGATAAAACCCCCACAACAGGGACTAAATTCTAGAGTATTATTTAACACAGCGTTAAAGTTAAAAATTGTACGATCACGAGCACAAGTTTCTGCATAGTCAGAACGTTAGCGTGCAAAATTGATAGTCCATTAACTGTGTACTGGGCAGGTGTACACTTGCACAGGAACAGGGAATAGATTCTATATAAATATTGTGTAACTTATTTTATTGTGATTATTTATTTATGCATTGACCGTAGAAATCATTCCACGTAGTGACATTTAAAATTTTTGTTTTTATTTTTTTATTATAATTATATTCATTTTTGCCATACCAACCAAATATTTTATGTTTACCTCGCATAGTCATTATTTTATTTCACATGCAACCATATTTGTACGCCTCTTGGCATAACATAGCGACCTATGACTGTAATTTAAGAACTGTATACACTACCTATGTTACACAAATAAAAATGATTTGATTTGATTTGATTTTGTTTAAGTACTACCAAATAACAACATTTTTATTTTTTTCTGTGTATACAACTAACAACCCTACTAACGCCTTCTTTATAACAATTTTATGAACTATGTGGTCTGAAGCAAAGTTATATAAATAAATAAAACAAATAGTCAACCTATAATGTTCCCACTGCTGGGACAGAGACCTCCTCTCCGTGAGAGGGAGTGGGCTACAATCTACCACGCGGGCCCAGTGCGGATTGGTATTTGTCACAGTTCTTCCATTTTTTTTAAATTCTAGGACTTGCCAATTTCCTCACGGTATTTCGCTTTTCCGTTTTTAGAGCAGTTAATTTACAGTAAAAAAAAAACACGAACTAGAGCGCCGGTTGAACCCACGACCTAAGTGTGAGTTCAACTCGTAAGTGTGAGTGACCGTCACCACTGGGTCAACCCTGGTTTGGTAATTCTGTATTTACCTTTAATAGGGTATTTTCCAATTTATTAAAAGCTAATTTAATTTCAAGATTGGGACGAAATATGTAACAGAAAAATAAAAATTAATTGGTTTATATCCATTTTCTAAATTAAAACGACTTAAAACAAACACATTTTTCGTTGTTTTGAATTTACCGCCAAAACGCTCCTTACGATGACTTTTTATCACGTGACCACATGTGACGTCGACTTTGTGTAAACTAAAGTAGTTATTGTAAACAAGTAAAACGAGTTTATAATTAACAAGATTTTTAATGAAAAGAAATTGGTATTACTAGTCTGCGGTGCCTCTGTGCACTATACTTCTATAACTGCCACACTAAGTATTTTTACTGGTGCCGTTTACACAAACGTCACTTGTGGTCACGTGAAAAGCAAAAGGAGCGTTTTGGCGGTAAATTCAAAACAACGAAAAATAAATTTGATTTTAATCATTTTTAATTGAGAAAATGGATATAAATCAATTTATTTTCATTGTTATGTTAAATATCTCGTCCCTATCTTCAATTTAAAAGAGTTTTTAATAAATCGGAAAATCCCGTATTGTTTGCTATATTTAGTTATATATTTTCAGTTGCTTCATTCTCTCATTAGTAAATTGAAATCCTACAAATATTAAAAGTTTGAACGCTTGTTTCTCAATTACGCAAAACGGCCTGATGGATTTGTTTGAAATTTGGCACATGGATACTTTATAACCTGCATTAACATTAAGGATACTTATTAAAGTGGTTGTGTGTTCTCGTGGAATAATTTTCGACCAATACGCGAGCGAAGCCGCTGGCAAAAGCTAGTGAATAAGTAAATATCAACTTTGTCCCAACCATGCAAAACGTGAGCAGTGGTGCGGCCGCGACTTACGAATTGGTCGTAGGTTCGAACCCAGACGAGCGCTTTTGTTTGTGTAAATTATTTAATAACTACTGCTCTCAAAACGGTGAAGGAAATCATCGTGAGGAAACCGGCATGTCTTAGAACCAAAAACTTCGAAGACATGTCATCCACCAACCCGCACTGGGCCCGCGTGGTGGATTACGGCCCACTCCCTCTCACAGAGAGGAGGCCTGTGTCCCAGCAGTAGGAACTTTATAGGCTGATTATGCTATGCAAAACGTACTCTAGAAATCCGGACTATCCGACGTAAATCTGTGCCTTTGGAAATCCGGACTATCCGAACTAAATCTGTGCCTTTGGAAATCCGGACTATCCGACGTAAATCTGTGCCTTTGGAAATCCGGACTATCCGAACTAAATCTGTGCCTTTGGAAATCCGGACTATTCGAACTAAGTCTGTGCCTTTGGAAATACGGACTATCCGAACTAAATCTGTGCCTTTAGAAATCCGGACTACCCGAACTAAATCTGTGCCTTTGTAAATCCGGACTATCCGAACTAAATCTGTGCCTTTGTAAATCCGGACTATCCGAACTAAATCTGTGCCTTTAGAAATCCGGACTATCCGAACGAAATCTGTGACTTTGTAAATCCGGACTATCCGAACGAAATCTGTGACTTTGTAAATCCGGACTATCCGAACTAAATCTGTGCCTTTGGAAATCTGGACTATCCGAACTAAATCTGTGCCTTTGGAAATCCGGACTATCCGAACTAAATCTGTGCCTTTGTAAATCCGGACTATCCGAACTAAATCTGTGCCTTTGGAAATCCGGACTATCCGAACGAAATCTGTGCCTTTGGAAATCCGGACTATCCGAACTAAATCTGTGCCTTTGGAAATCCGGACTATCCGAACTAAATCTGTGCCTTTGGAAATCCGGACTATCCGAACTAAATCTGTGCCTTTGGATATCCGGACTATCCGAACTAAGTCTGTGCCTTTGGAAATCCGGACTATCCGAACTAAGTCTGTGCCCTTGGAAATCCGGACTATCCGAACTAAATCTGTGCCTCTGGGAACCCTAGTAAAGCTCACTGTTTGCGGACACTTTTGCTTGGTAATCATGATTCTATGACACGGAGAAAATTAACTTGACTCAACTATTCAGTCTTATTATCCAAGTAGGCAAGAAATGGCGCCCGTTAATTGTGTTTTCTTCTAACATTGATTTGTAGGCAAAAAGGTTTGTTCAAACCACTTTACCTTGTTTTAGTGCTGGTCGGTTTTAGATTGTAATGTAAACAACCCATTGAATTTGTACGGCGAACTATTTTAGGAAAGTTATAATTTGAGAAATATTTTTGTAGCTATCCATAACGGACCACGGCCGCGTACCTGATGATGTTGAGTTGGAAGGCCTCCCGTAAGATGGACTGATGACCAGGTGAATGCCGTAAGAATCTGCTGGATGCACAGTACTGGTCGATGTGGCAGTGCTTGATGGAGGCCAGCAGAGGACGTCTATCAACTTAAATTATCATAACAATGATGGCATATAAATAACAACAGGATTGTGTTTAAATTTCATGTACATAATAGTGACCTTGAGAAGGCCGCAGGAATTCGCTGGATGCGAGAAGCGCAGAACCGGTTGAAGTAGAGGAGCTTGGGAGAATCCTATGTCCAGCAGTGAACGTCTTTCGGCTGAAATGATGATGATATAATAGTGAGCGAGCCTATTGGCATCGACCGGGGACAAATCCAGACCGCGGGCTGCTATTGATAAATTTCAGATGGAAAGACCCAATGACACTTTGCCCGAACCGGGAATCGAACCTAGGACCTCATCCTCAGCAGTAGCACTTGCAAGCACTAGAGCAACGAGACTATACTTTTATGATATTTGACATATTAATTCGTTTATGGAGCATCAGTTTGTTTTCCAATAGTCATTACAATTTTTTTTGTTTACCATATATTGTCTCATTGCTGGGCAAAGGGCTCGCCCAATTCCTTCCAGGAACTCTTTTCTCGCGCCACCTCGGACCAGCCCTTGCGGTACGCATCCAGGTCGTCTCGCCACCGCTTTCTGGGCCGACGGCGGCGGCGTCGTTCATCTTCAGGCACCCATTGTATAGAGACCTTTGCCCAGCGGTCATGCTGCATGCGGCTGATGTGACCCGCCTAACCCCATTTAAGCCTGGTAGCCTTCTTGTCTACGTCTTTTATAACCGTTCTGGAACGCAGCGTGGTGTTCCGAATTTTGCCCTGTCTTTTTAACACCCAGAATGCTGCGTTCCATCGCCCTTTACCGACTTTTAAATTTGTTTATACTATGAGTTTTATCAGATTGGTCATAACAATGTGAAAATATTTTGTTTTAGTGTGCCTAAATTGTTCAAATTTTTGACCTATTGCATTTTTTGGATCATAATTTTTACACCTGTTATTTATTGTAAGTGTTCCTTATTGTATAAATTAGAGAGGTTATTATGATCAGTTTATGAAATTAATTTGTCGGTCAATTACCGTGACAGTGTGACAGGGAAATCATGAACAGTTTTAAAAAGAAAATTGGTCGGTTATTTCATCCTACAATGTCTGTACTTAAAATGTGTATTGTAATAAATGAATAATTATTTATTGAATTAGGTAGCCATTTTAATGATTCATTTTTATTTCGTTTATATATAGTTTTTACCGTCGAACTTGTTGAAAAACCTGCATTTTGTCATTTACCAAAACAACAATAAGCAACAGCCGCTTTAAATCAGTGTTTTTTTTTTAATTTACGAGCGACCCGCCTCTGCTTTGCACCAGTATACAATTTTCAACAAAATCAAAAATCAAAATCAAAAGTCATTTATTCAAACTAGGCTGAGAGTCAGCACTTTTTGAACGTCAACAGTGACGTCATCTCAAAACACCGAAGTTTCCGTGGTATATCTAAGTTAAATATAAATGTATTATTACACCCAAACCTTCCGTCATAAATTCTATAACTGACTGTAAAAATTGCATCAATATCCATTGTGTAAGTTAGAAGGACTAAGTGGTTACATAGCCAGATACGAAAAGTTACAAATAGGGTTATGATGGCTAAACTAGGCCTAATTTTGAAGATCAAAGTGCCCAAAGAGCATCATTATAGATAATTTTTTTTGTGTTTTTTTTTTAAAAGGAACAACAAACAGCTACAATATAAAACATAGAAACAAGAAATACACAAAACGTATTCTAACTAATATTATAAATGTGAAAATTTGTGAGTATTCATGGATGGATGTTTGTTACTCTTTCACGCAAAAACGGCTGAATAGATTTGAATGAAATTTGGTACACAGGTAGTTTATAACCTGGATTAACACATATGATCCTTTTTATCCCGGTGCTACGTTCCCGAGGGATAATTTCCGAAATCCACGCGGGCGAAGCCGCTGGCGGAAGCTAGTAAACAATATTGCAGCCCACAACGCTATTCACGGGTTAACAATAGGATACAATACAGTGAAAATAATCGCTAGGGTCAAGTAATACAAGTTGTTTTTTTTTTCTAACTTATTAAATGAACTATCGTGTTAACTAAATACATGTATTTAATAAACAAGAGATGGAACAAAAAATAAAAATATATAGTTCTATTCAGGAGTTCTGAGTCTGAAATGGTTTAGCAAAACCCTTTTCAGCTTTTTTTTTTTTTTTTTTCTGGGTGGGAAATCATCAAATAACTTCTCCCGCTCTGGGTGGAGCAGGAGGGCGTGTCAGACTTTTACTGACTAAAACCCACCCGTGTTCCCTCAGTTGCCTGTGTGCCAGGGGCGGCGGTATCTCTTTCGAACAACCCGCACACCCTTTTCAGCTTTAGAGATACTTTATAAGCGCTATGAAATTTCTTATTCAGTAGCTTGGCAAATCGCTGAGTAATCGTCTTCTATCTAAATAAATACTCATTTGTTGCGTTTTACGAATTTTGCAAAACTCAGTTGATGTCTGATCTATTTAAAGTTTATTAAATTGTTTAAAATGTGTTTGGAATAACATTGAAGTGATGTAGGTATTAGGTATACACTGAAACATTAAACAGTGTTTAATGTTTCAGTTAAAGCAACAGGTTAAACGGTTAAATTACCAGTTAAAAATAAACAGAGTTTAATGTTTCTTGTTGTTATTTCTCAAAGAATCAAAGAACGTTAAATTTAACAAAATCGTGAAAAGAATAAAAAATGCAAAAAGACCTGTGTGGGGCCAAAAAAGGCTCCGATCTCAGCATAATGTTTCGATATTTGAAAAAAAAAAACTCGACTTCTTTTTGCGTACCGTATTAAAAGTTACAGGTTAGGTTACCATGGTACCTATATTGTTCACGACTCAATTAATCAATCCCAATTTCTTCCAAACTAATCTCCGCTACACACGATCGATCAATAAACTGACGAGAACCACTGGCTAAACAAAAAACTAATCTTATTACAACGTAATGAGTCGTAACATGGCCCACAATAGGTATTGTGAAGTCGCCCAGTTCTTTGTTGGCTGATAGATGGAATTACTCTGGCTATTGGCAGTCTACTGTGATATTGTTATTGAGAGTAAATCCGGCATAATAGTCTCTTTTAGGTTCAGGAAGAATAGGGACCTTGGGTCCTGAAAGATGTTTTGGATAAGGTACAAAATCGTACGGAATTAATGATTAAAAGTTTCTTGTAGATTTTCTTTGTAATGACGAGATTCTGCACCAAAAATAAAGTTGAAGTTTATCAAAGGGGAAGTTCTCATAATGACTCTTAAACAATCCTTATGTAAAACCAGGATAAAGTATATAAATCTCCTGTTGAACAACGGGATATTAAATTCGAAGTCTGTTTAATCTCATCCTGCTGTGTCGCCTTGCAAATCTCACTTTGCCATCGAACCATTAAATGTAAGGAATTAAATATGAAAACCTTGTTCATGGTGGTCCAGAGGTTTTTTGAACCCACTCCAGCTTACTCTTAGGCCGAGATTGACATGTGCTTTTATTAAACGTCAGTCCACGTTTGCATGGACGTAAAATTATCGTGGCAGGATTTTTTGGCGCACTAGATTTTCAATGCCCTGCTTAGCGCCAAGAGTTATAAATCGACCATTGAATTGAAAATAATTCCCCACGATAAGCAGTATGCGATCGGCGGCGGCGATCTCCCGCGACCGGTCATGGTACGGAGCGAGAGTGCTTGGGTAGCCGTCATCTCCTTCTGCGAAGCAGTAATGCTCGCGAAAAGGGAGAGAGAGGTGAGGGAGAGGCAGTATATGCACCCTCATGGCCCTAGCCTCCGCAGGAGATGCCCTGGGCGTCAGGAATCCCAGGCTGATTCCCGGCCACCGTAGGCGTCGGCTTGCCGATGGCGAGAAATGGGTAGCTCGCTGTCCGGTACCACGAGCGCCTCAAAGAGATGTCAGCACCAACATGTGGGGCCCGCAAGGACCGATGCCTGCCAGGGGACCGGGTTGTTCGAAAGAGATACCGTGGCCCCTGGCACACAGGCAACTGAGAGAACACGGGTGGGTTGTAGTCAGTAAATGTCTGACACGCCCTCCTACTCCACCCAGAGCGGGAGAAGTTATTTGATGATTTCCCACCCAAAAAAAAACCATTGAATTTTTTCGACGCCCTGGGATGCATTCTGTTGGAATCTCAATGCCTGGTTCCAATAGCAGTTGATGCCGACAGTTAAAAATCCAGTTCGTGATGCCGCCGTGACATTTTTACGTCCTTGCGAAAGTGTTCTTATTCTTGTCACAACTATCAAACTACAAAGTTCCCGATGGAGACGCGAACATGTCTGAGTTAAAATTCATGCTAAGTAACATGTATAGATCTCTTCCTTCTTTATGACACTAATGTTCTTTAAAGCATTCATTGATAAAACTTCTATTACTAAGTTCTTAAAAAAGCCTTCCATTAACAGTATGGGTGAAAACCAAATCCCAATATTTCTTGACTTTTACCCTTTCAATATAACAGGTCATAATTAATTCAGAGAGCCCTTAAGTGGATAGAATAAACACATTTTTAAAGCGTTAATCCCACAAACACCTGCGCATAACTTTTTATGCCAAACAAACTTTTTCAGCAATACTAAATAGTCTATTTTTTACTGATTATACCTTTTCTGGTTCAAAAGTTAAAGGACCAACTTCAGCTGGCTTTCGACTCGGTTTTAAAAACTTTATAGTACCTTAGCATTGTTTATTTTTATTTTGAAAGTTTCTGTAAGCAATGGTGAAGGCTTTCACGGTTATCCATTGTTTCTGAACTATCCAATTAAATTGTGCCTTTTCGTTTATTTTTATGGACTTATTTTTACACTGCGAACATTAATTAATTTTAGCACTGTGATCTAAGCCCACAATGAAGTCACGCTTTTCTGTGACTTAATTAGTCTATTTTTGACTTCTTCTTATTCGTCGAATCGATGATCCCATTTGTTGGTTTTAAATAAGCTTCAACCAGAATTCTGGTACTTGGACAACGTTATTGTTAGCCTCGCAGAGGTCTGTCTTAAAGCAGATGTTAGTGCACAGAGAGCCCGCCAAGAGGTGGGGCATAGTTTACAATGTAGTTCCACAGTCGCACTGCGGCTCATGCGACTATCCCACTTAAATAAGTCATGACGGCAGTGGCCCACCTGGCTTCTTAGTCGATTACAAAATTTCCAGATGTGCCATGGCAGTTAGTGTCCCTCTTAAAGCCTTTCTGCAGGCTCAACATAGTCAGATAGAGGGACGTTGGAGAATCCACAGTTTCAATCGTGCCGCACTAGAGCTACCGCCTTGTAGTGGGATGGTCGACTTGAGAAAGCTGTTACGGCTCTTCAGTCTGCCTCACGACGTCGTGACGTTGTGAAGTAAATGTCTTTTGTCCATCTCCGGCTTTTGCTTTTCGTGAGACGAGTGGTGTTGGTATGAGGCACCCCATAATTATTTGGCATGTTTAATTTAACGCTACATCTACTTTTCTGGCATGGGCGGATCGCCAGCCAAAAAGCAGAGAACCATACCAGATGTCCGGAGAACTTGTGCGGAGGCGCTCCAGGCGGTGGATGTTAGTCGATTTAGCAAGTTATTGTGAGCGCTGACTTTCAATTTAGTTTTGGTACAATATTGTTTGTAGGTCAATGAAAGCGTGACTCATGAGTGGGTTTAGGTCACACGTGCTATAAAATAGTTTATCATATCGTAATGTACCTACTATTGTTTTGCTTGAACAATTGAGTATTTCTTTCAATAGACATTTTCATTGGAACGAAACTCAATTTGTCAAGATGCTTTCTAAAATTGTAAGAAGTTGCTATTGCGGTTTTAGAAAGCATCATTTAGCGGTGTGTTGTTTAAGATCTGAGAAACTGCCTCTCAACAAGGACACTGGTTTTTTCTTTGAATGTTAACTATGCGACTACCTATTTAGAATTGTACTAAATTGTTTTTCTATTTAGAATTGTACTAAATTGTTTTTCTATTTAGAATTGTACTAAATTGTTTTTCTATTTAGAATTGTACTAAATTGTTTTTCTATTTAAAATTGTACTAAATTGTTTTTCAGTAAACCCTTAAAGTGCGACTTGTACTTGCATACGATGGATACTATTCCATCATACAATATTTAACACTACATTTTTTTAATTTCTTCTCGAATCGAGGAAGCCTTTAATTTTTAACGTTATTCTTTTTTAACGTTAACGTTTTTCGTTTCGTACCCCAAAAGGTAAAAAAGGAACCCTTATAAGATTATTCTTTTGTCCATCTGTCTGTGCGTCCGTGTGTCACCACTGATTTTCTCAGGAACGGGTGAACTTAGCAAGTTGAAATTTATTCGTGATGTTGAGGTCTATAGTCCCTATTAGGTGTATAAAAATCAAGGTCCTGAGTCAACACGATATAAGTACCAAAATTTACCTTCTTTTTAATTTTTTGTATTTTTCGGATTTTTTTCAGTGTGCTATATATAAGACCTTGCTTTTAACCAAAATTGAAAATTCTAGGTCAACCGGAAGTATCCTATAGATTTTGGGTCGAAAACCTATATGGTAGTTCCCGTTGACCTAGAAACACGAAATTTGCCAAAAAGCAAGGTCTTACAGCACAAATAAAGGAAAAATTCCAAAAATTAAAAAACGTTGAAAACTTACAAGTTTTCGCGAAAATCTAAATTTGCCCATATCTTCTTTAATAGATAATGGTACGGAACCCTTCATGCGCGAGGCCGACTCTCACTTGGCTGGTTTTTTTTAATTAGTACTCTGGGAACTAGCTAACGGACAGCGGAGGCTGAGAAGTGATCCGTTGGCACCATTTCGGTACGGGATTCCCCGTAAAACCTTCAAAAGGAACAGAATTTGTAATTTATTCTGAGTGTAAAATAGGCCATCAAACATCACAATTTGGCTATCAAGTTTATTTAGCATGCAAATTTAATTGTGTAAGACAACGGTACCTCAATCGTTAAAAGCGATAATATCATAGAAGTGGAAGGATCGTTAAACTTTATCTAGTACCTACATGTTGTTAAACTACCGAATTACAACTAGACAAATTGGGTGAAACCAAAGACATAAACTGTATCGTGTTTTCTTATCATTCTACCCTAGTCATAAAGATCAACCAAGGGAAAGAATTTTAGAGGTATGAGGAATAAGGTGTAACGTTCACTTATCTTCCATAGAAAAGGGTGAATCCTCCGATCAGACGACTGCTGTCTGGTGGGCAACTTCCCAACGCGACGTTTGATGATGATCTATTGAATGACGTCTGGATGTTGTTTAAGTGAGTCGCACACGTTGAGCGGTTGGTCCCGGCTGTCATATTGTAGGTCTTTGACAGTCGTTACGAATTAGAAGCCCTAAAGTCTGACAGTTAGTCTTAAAACACAACAAGGTATACCTTCTGCAAGGGGTGTGCATTGTTCAAAAGACATACCGTCGCCGAGCGTCGGTTTTAGTCAGTAAAAGTCTGACCCACCCTGCTACTCCAACCACAGCGGGAGAAGATATTTGATGATTTCCCGCCCTCAAAAAAAAAAAACAATGGCACTGCGGGAGTGCCGATAGAAGTAAAAACTTAAACAATTACGTATGTATTTTTTGAATAGTCAGCGTATACTGTTCAAGCTCAACTAAAACTAACTTATATACAGAGGTAGCGGTGCCGCGAGTTCAATTGTTGTTCCCATTTAAAAAAAATGTCCAACGCGCCTAAAAATTTCATAAAAAAAACAGGTATACCTAGTTCAACTAAATCATTTTTCGATCTACCTATATTTTTTTTAGTTTATAACAATGCATAATTGCTTTTCCAAATCACTTTAACACTGGCAAAATGGTCGAGATCGGCTTTGCTTGCCATAATAAAGCATATAATAGAATAGACAACCGGTCTTAAGGTTATTTTTTGTTTTTTTATTGAGGGTGGGAAATCATCAGATAACTTCTCTCGCTCTGGGTGGAGCAGGAGGGCATGTCAATCAGGTGCTTTATAGCAGAGTTGAAACTTTCAACACATCTACACGTAATAAAAAATCATAGAAAATTTAAACGCCAAAGTCTGCAGTTTTTACATTTACCCTGTTTTTCGAGGATGGAAAATAATCAAATAACTTCTCCCGCTCTGGGTGGAGCAGGAGGGCGTGGCAGACTTTTACTGACTAAAACTCATCCGTGTTCCCTCAGTTGCCTGTGCGCCAGGGGCGACGGTATGTCTTTCGAACAACCCGCACCCTGGCAGGCAACGGCCCTTGCGGAACCCACCAGATGGTGATAACATCTCTTTGAGGCGCGCGTGGAACACAACGCGCCGTCGACCCGGGCTTGGTTCTTACCGGACGGCGAGCTACCCATTACTCGCTGTCCGCAAACCGGCGCCTACGGTGGCTGTGAATGAGCCTGGGATTCCCGACGCCCAGGGAGTCTCCTGCAGTGACTAAGGCCGTGAGGGCGCTATACTGCCTCTCCCTCACGTGCGCCGCCTCCCTCTTTGCGAGCATAACTGCTTCGCTGAAGGAGGCGACTGCCAGCCATGTCCTCTCGCTCCGTACCATGGCCTGGACCAGGGTCGGACGCGAGAGATCGCTGCCGCCGATCACCTCCACGAGGACACGGCGGTGCTCCACCCAAGCCGGGCAGACCTCCACTGTATGCTCCACCGTGTCCTCAGGGCGATCTTCGCAATGGAAACACCCGGGCGTTTCTTCCCGCCTTATGCGAAACAGAAACCTCCCGAAACACCCGTGACCTGTGAGGACTTGCGTCAGGCAGAAGTTGAGGACGCCGTGCTGCCTCTCAATTCACTCGTCAAAGAGGGGACTTATCGCTGCTGTCATGGCGAGCATAACCAGTCGTACGGTTACGGAACGTTGAGGTCGAATATGCAGTCGCTCCTAGTAAAATACTAGTATTTAGCGTCTCCAGTTCCAGACCCACCGGCTGACCCCATTGTAGTTGTGAAAAAGGCTAAGCAGATGATGGAGTAGGTTCAACACCTATTTTCGTACCGGTATCCGGAAAATATCTTTAGTTGGAGGAAAGCATCACATAAATCAATCTTTGATAAAAATCTCTAAAGTAAAAACTTCTACAGTAAAAACATTGTAAGTGGACGCGCAATTCAATTAATAAAAACCACTCAAATACGTCATGCTTTTATCAAATGTTTCAAGTGAATTTTTCCGACTGAAATTGCAATACTATTGAATCTGTTATTTCAGTTATCCGAGGTATTTTTAATATATTTTTCAAACTGAATTAACGATTCTTTATAAAGCTGACTTTGAACCATTTGTTTTGGATTTAAATGGAGTACCTAATTACCGATATCGGTATCAGGCTACTTACCACTACAACTGTAAGGGATTGACTTCTTCTTCGATATTTCTTATTTCTTTTCCATAAGAAGGGATGGGCAATCTTACCTCAGCCTCAATCTGACAAAAAATTTATTTAATACCTTTTGTTTTGGTCTTAATTGGGGGCACCTAATTACGGATATCGATAATAAGCTACTTACCACTGTGACTGTTAGGGAATGACTTCTTCAACACTTCACATCTCTTTTCACTAAGATGGGACTTTGTTGCACTAAAAAGTCTGTCAATATCTGAATCACAGTGATATATTTTATTCTCCGTTATCATAAGGTTGCTGTTGGGTAGTAACCCAACAGCAACCTTACTTTAACAAGAACAAAGATCATTTTTATTTTTAAATTGAAGCAAAATCAAAGTTAAAATAACTGTGAACGGACTCTCGGTATACAATTTTTGTCAGATTGAGACAGGTAAGATTGCCCCTCTCATCTTAGTGAAAAGAGATGAAGTGTTGAAGAAGTCATTCCCTAACAGTACCATAAGGTTGCTGTTGGGTAGTAACCCAACAGCAACCATAAGGCACTAGCTTTCACTGCTGTCAGAGCTAAAATACGACGAAAAGACTGTACGTACATATGATACTACTAAATATTGGGTCACATTGGGGTTGAGTCAGATGTACTATAGGATAATATAATATTCAAAATCAAAATCAAAATCAATCAAAATCAAAAGTCATTTATTCAAATTAGGCTGAGAATCAGCACTTTTCGAACGTCAAAATTACATAAGACAGTCTCCCAAAACGCCCGCCCTTCACCACTTCCTAGTGCTTTAGCTGTGAAGAAGAAGTGGCGCAACAAACTGCCCAGCAGCACAGCTGTCTCTTTAGTTAGATAGGCTTGATTCTATACATAGGTAGCCAGAGTAATCAACATAACGAGACACAGAACTTAAAAATTTGTCATATGTCAGCTAGCCATGCCAATATACCAACAAATAAAATGAAAACTTAACTCAAGCACAAAAAATAAAGGTAAACTAAGCATAGGTATACCAAAATAAAATCCTCCTGGTATAAATGGCGTGACAGCTTACATATGCAATGCTGGATTATGTTTACAAATGATAACCTAGGACCATCGACGTAAAATAAATAAACAGGTAGGTAATTATTAGCAACAATAACAAAATCATGGTCAGCAAGACGACCAGTCACCACAAGCAGCACCCGTTCACGAGCATAACGCAAAGATCAGCCATTACCCCCCTTGCCATATTTGAGGGAAAGAGGAAACCCGATCCCCAACGCTACCGCAAGCAGTGACATCTACGGGAGCATGACGAACTTGCTGCCGGTTACTCAGGCAAGAATAGAATTATCAACTGTCGAGGTCGCTAGCTAACCATAATGCCATACAACTCATCATAAAAAATATTGTTATGAGTAGAACATGTCAATAACTAATGAAAAAATAGATTATAATTTAAAAAAACTACTTAGTCAATAAAAATCTAAACATTAATAATTATATGAACCCATGTAACCTGTCTCTAGGTACGATTCTGGAGAAAGAACATAAACATTGTCTTGAGTTAATCACGGCGACCAACTATTCTTGTCATTTAAATAGTCGGTGATTGAATAGTAAGCCTTTAAACACAGGTTGGATTTTATTTGAGCTTTAAACGCATCAAAAGGCTAATCTAGCAAAGCAAAGGGAAGCTTGTTATAAAAGTTTATACCAAGCCCAACAAATGAATTATGAACCTTATGAAGCCGGTGAAAAGGAGCACGTAGTTTGTCCTTATTTCTAGTGTTTACGGTGTGAATATCACTGTTTTTAGTGTACAAGTGTATATTTTGTCTAATATATAAGATATTGGCAAAAATAAATTGTGATGCTACAGTGAGAAACCAATTTCTTTAAAAAAGTCCCTCAACGAAACTCTGGCACCTAGCTGGTAAATTATTGTATTGCCGAGTACTGGTAAGGTATTGCCGAGACCAATTAGTTTTTAATGACGGGAATTGGCATCGGATTTGAGAATAACCAACATTATTTTGTATAAAGTCTATACAAGTAGACAAGGGTCTATGTATAGACCGTTGTCTACCTAGAAATTCAAGGCTCGTTGCGTAAGCTAACTTAACCACATTTAGCGCAAACATGTTGTTTTACTACCGAACCCACGGATATGTCGTGACAGGCACTAATGCTATTACGTTTGTGTCACAGCCCTGATGTGTTGTGTTGTTGTCACAGGAACGCAGTGAAGGGATTGGCGACTCTATTGAATTGTGAAATAATTTTTATTATTGAATGGTAACTAAGGAGTAAGAAGTATGAATCTTGATGCACATTGACACCTTACGAGTTACATTATACAGGATACATTTTTGACAAGTGCACAAACTGTAACCATGAATTCTGCATATCGTTCTAGACCCTCCAGCGCAAAAATTTTTCGTCGGTTAAACAAAAAAAGTCAGCTGTTTCATAGAAAAGCGGTCAAAATGTATGGAATAGCTGATTTTTTATTTTTGTTGATTTTTAACGACGATGTTTTTTTTGCGCTGGGGGTTCTAGAATGATATGCTGAATTCATGGTTACAGTAGGCGTACCTACTACCCTTTATATTTTTAGACAATTCCATTTCATCTTAAAATTCATCTAGGATTCTGATGTTTCTCACGAAAGAATCCGACGGCAGAAGCTAATCTGTTCGCGACTGCTTTTGTGTGAAATTTCTTGCTCAGCGACCCACCACGTCTCATCGCATAGTCCACCAACGCTATTACTTCGGTTTCATTTAGCGTTATTTCTGGCTTTTTTTTCTTTTTGTTCGCCTCCTAAAGGTCATAGCGTGATGTTTACCGTCGTACCTTTCTCGAACATAGACTTATCAAAGGCATTTTTTTTTAATCGACTCTTGTTCTACAGATTAGCGCGTTCAAAGGAACAAACTCTTCAGCTTTAATAAATTAGTTAAGTAGGTACCTAGATACATGTTTTTAACACGAAAATAACACAATAACTCACTATCTAAACAGCAACAAACTTAAAAATACCTGACTGTTAAAAAGCCTACATTTCAGCGACGGAAAAGCTTTTTCCGACTTGAAAACGTCTAGCCTAGCCAGTTTCTATAAGTGCTGAACAAAATTGTAGGCAACACGTCCACATCATAAATACAAGAACTCAGATTTAGTAGGCTTTCGTCGTAGAATGTATAGAAAATCCAATAATAAATATTAGTTGGAGAAATCGGTTGGCCGATGCTAAGAATATTGCTAGAAGTGCTATTTTCTTTGATAACAGTTTTCTTTCATATGTAGACGAATTAAATACGCAAGTGAATAGATTTGTATTGTTTAATAATGATTCTAAAGAGAACTTAAAGACTTTTAAAATTACGATTAAATTTCAACGACAAAAACAGCGTTATTTAACATCAGACGGAATAGACAATCCCTACTAATGTTGTAAATGCGAAAGTAACTCTGTCTGTTATGCTTTGACGTCTACACCGCTGAACCAATCGTCATGAAATTTGGCGAAGATATACGGAAAAGGACATAGCTTACTTTTAGTATAAACGCCATCCACACGGGTGAGGTAAAAGCTAGATTTTTTTAAATATTTTATACAAACCGTATCTAATTTACTACTGATCAATATTTATCAAATTTCTAACGGCTTTCTAGAAAGCACAAACAATGGAATCAAAATGATAACAACACTCAACACTATCAGTTTCCGCGAATCACAATCTAACCTATCCAATTTTCTTTTACAGATATCGTCAAACGGAATTTGTTAATACCGTTTGACATTGTCTGAAACAGACTAATGCCAATTCTAGGCATTTGTGCCTCTTCTGCCACAAGTAGGTGGTGGTCTGTATTCCTATCACGCACGCTACCGTCGTAATTGGAATTCCCTTGGAGATTGTGATCTTATGAGCGAAGATCTGCGTCAAATAAATCACGTTGTGGATGCCTTTAAAATTGTAATGACAGGGATGCTTGATTATGAATTTTTGGGCATGAATTTTCGTATGTGGTAGATACCTATATAACTTTCTTGTTTACCTTTTCAGTATTTGCATCAGGCTAGGTCACGTTAGTCAAAGAAAAAAAGTGCTACTTACAACAAAAATGTTAGATATTGATATATTGATATAGACTAGCGATAATAACTATGTTTTATAAAATTATTAGTTTTTTAATCGGTATTGTTTGTATTTCATTGGTTTGTTCATTTATTTCTTTATCAATTAACGGATGTTTATCTTTAGATTCAAATACAATTTTTTTTTTTGGGTGGGAAATCATCAAATGACTTCTCTCGCTCTGGGTGGAGCAGGAGGGCGTGTCAGACTTATACTGACTAAAACCCACCCGTGTTCCCTCAGTTGCCTGTGTGCCAGGGGCCGCGGTATCTCTTTCGAACAACCCGCAACCCTGGCAGGCATCGGCCCTTGCGGGCCCCATCAGTTGTTGCTGACATCTCTAAAATACTTACCAACCATGTTGATATCCTTTTTCTTCCCCAAAAACAAAGTTATTTCTTCAGTCAATTCAACTTCACATTTATATTTTTTGTCGTAACACTACGGAAAATCCTGAATCGTTTGCTAATGTTATTGCTTGTTGGGAATTATACTCACCTCGAATAGCCTAAATAAATATTGCTCGTTCAAACTCTATACCAACTCTGACATTATTTTCTTTGCTTACTAGATCAGTGCTTCTTTTTTAACTTAATATCTAAAAGCCACAGCCTTATTCTAGTTGAGAATTTTGATTTTCGTTGGGAAAAGTATGTAATCGAGTATAGATTTTCATTGTATTTTCTGCATGTGCATACTTTCTGGTTAACGAACAGTTGGTGGAATTAACACTACTGTATGTAATGTATTATCAAAATAAAACTTTATTTCAAAGCTCATACAAATTCGGGTTAGGGGTCATTCGGCCCACAATGAAACTGGGACCACAGACCAGTTACCCCTTTATACATTGATAATGGTTAACTGGCCCCACATCTGTTTTGCTTTCATTCTGAATTCGAATTTTATTTGATATAAACACATTTGAATTTTCACGCATTATTTGAGACCGCAACCAGGCATCAGGGACTCACGTTATGTGTGTGTCTCGGCTTCGCCTCGACCCACATTTTTACGTTCGTCCGATAGAGGGAATCTAGTCGCGGGCTCGAACTCAATGATGGGCCTGGCAAAAACGCACGCTGTCTCACCAGGCATCCTGTCCGACAGAGGTAGTATCAGTGATGAGCAGTTAGACGCTAGTCTACACGCACAACGTTATTGAGTGAGATGCAGGATCATTTATAGTAAAACAGGCGTGTAAAAATTTAAGAAAAGTCTTTCGGAAAATCGGGTTTTATGAAAAAGCTACTGCATAAATCAGTTACTAATAAAGTTTATTGAACTTTCCAATATTTGAGCTTTGTTGGTACCGACGTGGTTGTGGAGATTTTGTACTTTTTTATTATTTAAACACGCTCAAAGTTAGGTTAAATTAGCAAGAAAAACGAATCTTTGTTGGCTCTTAACTTTTTAATACCTTTTTATTTTAGCATTCTGTTTCCATGCAGACAATATTAATAATAAGACAAAACCATGGCATGTTAAATTTTTGATGTACATTGTCGAACAATGGAGTAATACACTCCCGAAGTTTTTATGGAAAAAATGTCGGCTAGATTCAGCTTAATGCGCCTTTTGCAGGCCACGGCAGCCTGCAAAATGCGCATTGACAAAAGAACGTGAAAACGGGCCGAGACGAAGCCTAGGCTTACACAAAAATTCGTGAGTCCATCAATGCCTGGTTGTGGTTTCAAATAATGCGCGGAAATTCCAAATGTATTTATCACTAACATAGTATAAAACAAAGTCGCTTTCTCTGTCCATATATCCCTATGTATGCTTAAATCTTTAAAACTACGCAACGGATTTTGATGCGGGTTTTTTTAATAGATAGAGTGATTCAATAGAAAGGTTTATATGTATAATACACCGACCTCCACGCGGGCGAAGCCGCTGGCAAAAGCTAGTATCAAATAAAATTCAAAATTAAAAGCAAAACAGGTGTCCGTCAGGCCCAGTTGACCGGTATCAAATTTAAAGGAGTAACTGGTCCGTGGTCCCAGTTTCATAGTGGGCCGAATGACCCCTAACCCACAAATTCATCTAGTTCATCGACGGGTCCATTGATTTCATAAGTTATTAAAGGATCTGGTGTTAAGTCTTCGTTCAGATTTAATTTCGTCTCCCCTACATGGCATTCACAAATAGCTTGAGATCCTATTTCTAATGCTCAAAACTTTTAAAGTATTCTAGTATGGGTTGGCATCTTCACCCTGCTTCAATTCCGTAGTTTAGAACAAAAATTTCGAGATTTTCCTTCCTCAAAATACATATAACTTTTATTTATTTACTAGCTCTGCCCGCGACTTCGTCCGCGTGGAATAGTTTTTTTTAACTATTATTTATATATCAATAAAACAAATAAAAATTCTAAAATAAAAGTAGCCTAAGCTACTCCTTATTACATCAGCTACCTGCCGTGAAAGTCCCTTCAAAAACGATCCAGCCATTTCAGAGATTAGCGGGAACAAACAGACAGACAGACAGACAGACAAAAAATGAAAAAAAAATATTTTAGTATATGTACCGTATATATATTCATATGTAGCAAAAAGCGGTTATTTTAATATTACAAACAGACACTCTCAATTTTTTTTATAAGTATAGATGTATAGATAATGATGGAGAATTGTGGGAAAGAGGGATATATTATATTATCATATTTTTATATACGAGACATAGATATATGACAATGATATTATAGACTTACTAGCTGACCCAGCAAACGTTGTTTTGCCTTATAAATTATTTAGGGGTGGACTACCCCTAACATTTAGGGGGATGAAAAATAGATGTTGGCCGATTCTCATAGATACCGGATAAGCACAAAAAAATTCATCAAAATCGGTCAAGCCGTTTCGGAGGAGTGTGGCAACGAAAACTGTGACACGAGAATTTTATATATTAGATGATTCATTTGTGAGACAAAGGTAGAAGGAGAGATATTATATAATTATCTATCATTATAGTGTAATATCCTCTTAAATAATAAAGTGTAAGTTTGCTAACGGGGTAGTCAGAAATTATCCCATGAGAACGTGGCTCCCAGGGCTTGTTTAGCTAGTCTATATTACTCCTTATAACAACAGCTATCTGCCAGTGAAAGTTCCGTCAACATCGGTCCAGCCGTTTCGAAGATTGTTCTGAACAAACAGACAGTTTTTTTTAATTATAAGTGCAGTATATACTTTCATGTGTACAGTATACACCGTGACATTTTAGTCGTCTTACAAAGGTGGTCAACTCAATGTATCCGTCATAAAATACCTCAAGGCGCGATTAAAACATTGTTAACATTAATTAAGATAGGTACAAAGAAAAATAAATAACGCTTTAGGATTATGAAACACCCTCCCTGTTAATAAGGTTTACGTATCAAACGGTAATCTAGCTACCTACCATTACATTCCATCATTAATTCCATCTCCATAAGGTGTTTCAAACTATGTTATGCGTCTTAGTGACAGATGTTTTCATTTTTATTATTTTGCAAATGTTCTAAAATTCTTTCTTTTTTATAAATGATTAGTAGTCATTGGATACATAAAGTGGGCTGCCGTTGTAAGACGACTAAAATGTCACGGTGTATAGTTAAAAGCTGTTATTTTGACATCAATAACTGACACTTCAATCTGATTTATTTTATAGATAATTTGCTATTCTTGTACTATATATAGAGTTGTCGTAGCCGATACGCTTACGTTGTCATAAATGCTCAAACAGATATTTGTTTTACCTACACCAACCGACACGGTATGAATTTATTTTATGTACAACAATATTTGGTTTAGTGTGGAAATATCGAAAGTGGAGTGGTATTGGCGACGTGGTAAATTGGCACTTACTATTTCAGACAGTATTTATATTTACTTACCTGTTCTGGAAAGTTTGCTACAATTTATTTTCTATTCAATAAAATGTACGAGTACTTACATCAAATCAAATCAAAATATTTCATTTCACATAAACCTGCAAGGGCACTTGTGAAACGTCAGAAGCTAGGTGCACGGTTCCAATTTGTCGCTTCCTATGGAGAAGAGCCGGCAAGAAACTCCACGTTCTCTCTTATTTATTGCTGTAACAGTTTGTTTTACTTAAATAAAAAATAGCAATCATTAAAAAAAACTTTGTTGTGAATAATAATAATTGTAAGCCTTTTTGAAACAAATCTACGAAACATGAGCTTTTTCTCGTAAATGTTCATTATTTTTGGAAGGCAATACATATTCCCATGTAATTATATTGCAAAATATTTCCGTTCTGCGGATGAAAACATTGCAATAAAAAAGGAATGCCAGATATTCTTAAATTAATTTCTGGTAGAACATTTCTGTGTATTTTCTCCCTTCATAAGAAAATTCCTGATGTAATATGCATTCGGATTCATTTAATATTCAAGATTCATGAATATCTAATATTGGTAAAGATGGAATTTGATTAAAACAGCACACATGTATAATTTTATTTATTTCATTATTCAAGTGAAATATAAACAGTTCCTTTTGTAACATTACACAGTTTAATTTAAACAATAAAATATTTTATAATTAAAAAGTAATGAGATCAACTGATTAGCTATAAATGATATCTCAAAATCAATGTCCTAACATTATTTAATTACAATAATTATTGAATGTCACTATCAAAGAGTTTATTTACAACTTTAGGCCAGCTAATGTAAGAAACGCTATTATCTCAAATGCTATAATCTATTACAGTTATATCAATTTCAATATTATATCGTGTCGTGTGACTTAATATGCAAACATATGCCATAAAATAACGCTACACATAGAAATATACTTCTTGTATCTCTCCAAGAATAATTACATTTTCGGGTCAAAGAAATTACTTAAAGACAATTTTATTAAGATTAAAATCTTCCAAATGGAAGAAAGTAACTGCACGTGAGGAAAAAGCTTCTTATTAATACATAAATTATGTGTGCCAACAGAAAACCAAGTTACTTTATTTCAAAATACAATTAATTAGCATTCTTGTAATCTAGAAATAAGTTTTTAATCAATGTTTTTATATTGGCAGTTCACATGTAATCTATTTAGTTTATACAGCGTTATGGTCCTAATTTATACAACACTTTATTTCATATTTATTGAGCTTATTAAATTATTGATTTTCTTTACATCCAAAATTAGGTATGGGTACATTATTTTATTCTTCGCAAAAATTTCAACGTCGCTCGAAGTTTTAATGAAAAAAGGGCATTGTTTCATGCGAGGTATGTGCTTATGGAAACGACCGTATATCGTATCATAAAATTAAAACGGAAAATTTTATAGGGTTCCATTTGATCAACGCTCGTCGGATGAATGTGTTGCAATACTGTAGGCCGTTACCATAATTCTTTCGTACATGGCTATGGAAATGAAGACTGGCTCTTATTTTTTTGACATTTTTATAGTGTTTTTGTATAATTACCTACGTCACAAAAGGTACGTTATTGGTTACAATTAACTCTTCCATTTTCCACCTTTAGAGAACTTTACTCAAACATTTTCCCCAAGTTGTTACCCACAAAATATCCTGCAAAATACAATTCATAATACACTCTTATAATGTTGTCTTCCTGCTCCAATTTCCAGGCTGAGATAATCTTCTAACTCCCAGTTACGTATCGTGTATTGTGACATAAGGCGTGGAGATGCCAGCCACTTGGCTGGAGCACTGCTTCTGAGCTTGGCCAGCTTTTGGCACCAACACCAACTGTTCCAGATCGCCCTGTCAGTAGAACATTGTGTTATAATCAGATAAGACGTTGCAAGTTATTGTTTGGAGATTTCGCTGTGTTTTGCTGGTGACGCATTTGTTGGCAGTGGGGTTGCAAACTATCAGCTATACTGAATGGCTTTAATTTTCACGATTCATCAACATTCGTAACGTTATTTACTGAAGTAGAAAGATTTAATTTTACAATTTGGAGACAATAATACAAATAACATAATGAAAACTGGCATAAAAGTATTTTGTAACTATGAAATAAATCATAACATCAACACAAAAAAAATGAGTTTTCCAAACAAATTAAATGGTAGTGATGTGTTCACTATGGGTATTGCCTATTTTAAACTAACTATATTGACTAAACTATTTTAGTTATGTACCCGTTTGATTGAATTTCATTTTACGTATTCCCCGAAAAGATCACTACCATCAATAAAACTTTCAGGTTTTTATTTTTTTAATAAGACACAAAACACAAAAAACTAATTGAAAAGTTAGGCTCATGCACATTTAGAAGGGTGCCGCATCACAATAATTCTCCTATATCACTTTTATACATTTCGTATGAACCATCGCACACAGGCGGTCATACTGCACTTTTTTGTATTGCGATGTGCCCTGCGGCTTATACTGCGGCCGATGCGACTGCATTGTGTGTATGGCTTTAAACTACATAATTCGATTTACATTTCGTCAAAGAGATTTCAAAAATTAGTTATTTTTCTGCTCAATTTCAGATACAAAAGAGTGTACAACTGTAATCCTATTCAGTTTGAAAATTTAATCTAACCTATTTTTTTACTCAAAACTGTGAATGTTGATTTAGATAATAGAGAATAGATAGAATACTTTTTATGCCCTACACCATAAAATAATAGTTATAAATGTAGAAAATTTACATAGGGCAGTGGCGTTCAGTGCATTAAGACAGAAAGACTGCCTACCCTACCTAAATCTGATAAATATTTAAAACTTATATTATTTTATCAATAAACAAAAAATCTTTAGTAATAAATAAGCTCCACCTGTCGAGCGTTGGTCGTATCATTAGTAACATCGATGCAATACCTGTTCGTACAATTTGATGCAACTTCGCATTGCTACGCGCTAGCGCCGCGCTGAGTGCCTCGGGATAGACCCAAACTATTGACGTATTGATGTTTATATAGGATGACTGGTAATTAATGACCAATGTTTAAACACATGATTATACTCATCGTAACAAATAACTTTCCCAGAGAAACGATTTTTTTAAATCTATCTTATTGACCCTAATTTTATTACCCTAATAGAATATTGAGTACCTAACAATAATAATATACCAGTTACTTACAAAAAAATAAAAGAAACCACTTTTACCATGCATTATTCTCTTTTTCATTAATTTACCAATAGACCGCGTGCGCGCTCTCAGCTGTGAGTCGCTGAACCCCGGGATCAAGCGACTTGCAGCTAAAAGCGCGCGCGCGTTCCGTGCGGTGGTTAAATTAATGACTGAATTATTACTACAAACTAAAGGTAAAGTCAATCGTAAATTCAATACAAAACAATATGATTTATTTAACTGCCTCACAGGTTAGCCTCAGGCAATCGGTTATTCTGTTTTTTTTGCCTTTTTTAAAATTTTGTGCCTGCCTAAAAACTCTGTGTGCGCCACTGACATAGGGTGACAGAATGGGCGGTTTTACCTCCAAAAGCAATCTACAGACAACTTTAGGATGGGTGAAAGTGAAGGAGAGACAATAGACAGTCGTAGTGGTATACTATTTACATGTATCGTAAATACATATAAATTATCGGTTGGATTGAGACAACAATTACAAATATGTATGTATTAGTAAGACCAGACCAATAAATCCCAAACACCTTTTTCATTTTCTCTTCTTCAGCCAAAACATCAATCACATAACAAAGTTCTATGTAAATATAGAACCGTGTCCCTTTCACACGGTCCGCTGAAGATTTAATTTAATAAACCGCATACTTACAGAGAAGAGATAGCCGATAATGAGATCAGCGTCCCTGGGAGTGTCAAGGGCGTCTTTCTCAAGGACGTCGGTCCTCAGCCAGCGACAGTCTACGTACGCGCGAACTGTGTTGTCATCGTGAACACTGGGGAATAAAGATGGCGTTAGTCTATGTGATCATCATAATCATCCTATAATGTAACCATTTCTTATAGTAATAAGGTCACTTGTCCTTTAAATTTATACGAAAGTGTTAACGGAACGAAGGAGCCTGGATTTTACAACACAGAGAATCCTATTGTGACGTGAATGTAAACTTAGCTAATATTTTTTTTATACACCGTGACATTTTAGTCGTCTTACAACGGCAGCCCACTTCATGTATCCAATGACTATTATTTATTTATTTATTTAGGTGGGTGAGATTAATCTTTACCTTGTTCTTTACTTTGTTTGATTCGTTTGGCTATAGGATGTCTCTCAACTCAATGTGCCTTTTGGCAAAGGCCTCCTCCAGTAGTTTCCATTGTGTCTATTTTTTCCAGGATATCGGGTAAGTTGGTCACTCTTAGTTGCACATTGCTAATCCTATCTTGCCTTCTTGTTCTTGTCATACTTCGTTCCATACCTCTCTGACACTTTGGTATTTTGTAAAGGACCAGGTTTCGCAGCTGTAGGTGATACATGGAATGCATCCAATGACTACTAACCATTTATATTAAAAGAAACTGATATTTTTGATCATTTGCATAATTAAAAAAAAAATATCATTCACTAAGACGCATGATGTAATTTGAAACACCCTGTTATGGACATGAAATTAATGATAGAATGTAGTGGTAGGTAGATATCTTCTATCGTTTGATACGTAAACATTATTAACAGGGAGGGTGTTTCATAATTCTAAAGCATTATTTATTTTTCTTTATACCTATTATCTTCATTAATGGTAACAATGTTTAAATCGCGCCTAGAGGTTTTTTATGACGAATACTTTGAGTGGACCATCTTTGTAAGACGCCTTACATGTCACGGTGTATATGTTTTATATATATGTGTTATAGCTGGGACACAGGCCTCCTCTCATCGAAATCCACCAGGCGAGTCCATTGCGGGTTGGTTAGATGTCACATGTATTAGAATCTTTTTGTTTTACGACATGCTGGTTTCCTGACGATGTTCTCCTTCACCGTTTTGAGAGCCGTGTGGTAGTGAAATAATTTGCACAAAGTATATATAGCGCCTGTCATTACAGTGAAAACTGTGCCAAAAGCTGATGAACTGATATATTTTTAAGTACACTTAGAACCTTATTGACTCTGTATTATAGTAAACATAAGTTACCTTATTCAATTCAAAAAATGTTTTATGTCTTGAATTCATCTATGCCTTATTCAATTGAAAATTCTTAGGATTTAAATCCAAACCGATTGCAAGCCTTGGCGATAAAGAAATTTCAACGAAGTAAAAATACAAACGGTTTTGTACGGTAATTCTATTGGGATTTGTAAACCTTGGTACCTAAATGTTGTAGTTTAAGGTGAAACCCTAATTGCTCTCACTGCCATTTTGTCGCTAGATGGCGACACATCCACAATTTCGAACATTTTCAATTTTTACACCTATCATAGAAATTTTTTATAAACAACTTTATTCTTAGCGGAACCTAGGGCATTAACTTGATTTTTTTAGATCATCACTATGCTTGTTAACTGGTATCATACAAAGATTAGAACATAATAATGATTTAGCCGCATGAATTTACTCTTTACACACACATGCAAAATAAATAGTAGTAACTTCCGACTCCACTAGATGTCGTTTTATTCAAACATGGTTGGAAATTAAAATGTCCAGATGGCGTTAATATAAAGAAAGAGGACCAAATTATTTTTAAGATGAATATCCTTACATTATAGCAAAAACCGAAAACAAATATTAATTTACTAATTGAGCATACTTTAAATTACTAGAGGATTGTTATGTTCCAATCTACTTCTTAATAATATAATTATTGGGATATGCATACTTTTGTTTCTAGGCTCGTTATCAGATACCTTTTCACCATAACAAATTATTTTGGGTAATAAAGATATATTGTACCTATATAGGTTGTTGTAATGTGACTGAACCTAAATAGTACCTAAGGTGTAAATAAATTGTGACCTATACTAAATAAATAAAAGATTATGGATTCAATTGTAAAGCGTTTTATTGTATCTTACTATAAATCAATAATATTTATCTATGGTTAATATTTTCATACAAATATCGTTTTATTTACTCTCACTGCATTTACCTAAATATTTTACAAACCATCGACTCGTACCACCACACAAAGATAACATACTTTTTTCAATATTATGATATTTACAATTATGATTCTGAATTTAGTATTAGAAAGAATTATGTACGTAGATTACAATTTATGTAACATCACACGTAAGTGTAAGTATCTTACACAACAACACACAAGTGGTTGCTAGCTAACCATAACATTTATGTTTCAAGAATACCCACTTATTATACAACTTTGAACAATAAATATTCTTTTACAATTGAATTGTTTGGCTGGTACCTAAATACATGAGTGAAACATATGTACACAGAAAAATCTTATAAACTAACAAATAACATAAACTATACATCGCTACGTACAAAAATAGCATAATAATTAGTCTTTAATGTTCCCACTGCTGAGACTCAGGCCTCCTCTGAACAGTGGTGATGAAATAATTTACACAAAGCAAAGTGTCGGCTTGGATTCGAACCATCGACCACCATACAAAGATACATAAAAAATACTATAATAAAATATCTTCTCTTCTACACGCTTCTTTTTGCTGCGCCGCCGTCGCCGCGCAGTATCAATCTTCTGCTTGTCACTTTTTACTTCCATTTATATCATTTCCGTGCGATCTGAATCAATTGCTGGGAGACACAGTTTTCGCTGCAACAAATGAATTTACACAGTTTTGTTAGACTATTCTTACTGAACCCACACCTCAGAAACCTGAGGAATAAGTTAGGAAATGAGTAAGACTTATATTTTTCATACCTTTTAATTCCTTGATGTCTAGACATTTAGCATTTTTCTCAACTCGTCTCAAAATAATTTCCGGCAGTACACATGTTTTGAAAAATGTTACCAACTTCGGCATCATAGCGTTGATAAATTCCTCATCCCGGTTAACTTCTATGACAGTCAATGGTTGGGTGACAGATATAAAGCAAATGAAGTAACATTTACTCATTTTGGTAATTCGCAATTGACCCTGGACCTAGAATCAAAATAATAATAGCTGAGAAACAATCCAAGAAATACATTATATTTATACATACATGAACCAAGAAATAATGATCTTTGTTACTTACTTGATAATAATAATTATGCTTTTTGTTCATAACTAATTGATGTTCTTTCCACAGTTAGTTGATAAGCTTCAGTCTGTGGATCGGGTTGCGGCCAATTAAAATCAACAGTCTCTACTTGCTCTGTAACAGATTCAACTCTATTAGAGCTAGAGCTGCAGGCTATGGCTTCGTAACGAATTTGTGGTATACCACGTGAATACGTTTTGGGCGTATCTTGAGCTGTGGAAGGGTTGGATAGCTGATCATGATCTTGAGTTGTATTTGGACTGAAATAAAAAGTAAATAAATGAAATAGGTACAGTTATTAAAAACAATGTTGAGAGACAGAAAAATATTGATATGTCTGTACCTACCTAAACACAACAGGGCAGTCCGCGGTTTCTTCCACTACTTTTTTTTTCTTGTTACGCCATGCTTCCAGCCGGCTGCAATTTGATAAAACTTGCTCAATACACTACTTGAAACTAACCTTATCGAGCTAGCCGTTTCTTTTTTTCCTACTGTTATCGACGAGACACAATAGATAAACAATTGTCATAAATCTCCTGGAGGTATCGTAACAGACAAGGGTCTACAGAAGAAATGGCGGCAAACCAACGGCAAACGAAGACATTACATCACGGGCCAACGAGTATCAAATACACTCATAGGTACATTCACGTAAATCTTTTCGAAATCTTATGGGAATCTGATTTACTCACTAAAAATCATTAGAAGAATTTCCATGATGTCTTTTCAATGTTGCTTGCACTTTTTTCCGTGATTTTCGCGGCCCTGAATACATATGTCGTATATAGGCAAGTTTATTAGTCGGATTCATCTTAGGCAGAGATGCAATTCAATCTGTAATCAAAAAGAATAATTAAACACAACAGCAAAAGTATCGTAATTATGAAATGCTTCAAGAAATTTGTATTAGTCAGAAATAACACCACCATTTGTCACCATCAATCAAGCTGTCATGCTGTCAAGCTGTGCAAATTTGCAAAACAAGTAACAACTGACAGAACATGAAAACAGACCAAATAGAGATGTCAATCTGAGATCGATTGAGCAAAGAATCGATTTTTTGGAACAAATAAAAACGTTTTTTCAAATCGATATCTAGTACTGAATCGATACTGGGAATCGATATTTCACCCTAGAACATCAGTTTTTGTTTGTTTGAATTGTTAAGAATTGTGGTTGCGGGAAAATTACGAAGCATATCCAGTGCAAATCCTTTTGCGTAAAAATACGGATTTTTTCCAGATATGAGACCAGGAATCGTTTTTTCGGTTTTTTTTTTCAAAACGACAAGGGGCACCAATTTTTTATGTAGGGGCACATTTACAGCAGATTAGGCACCAACTATACGTTCCACTCATATAACTATAGGAGACACTTTCTTGCTAGGGTAACGTACACCCCGTAAACCCCTACATTGCGAATTTAATCGAAAACGAATGATTGATTTTTGGAAAATCATTTCTTTATTTGTGAATCGATTTTTCATATTTCCTTTCGAATCAATTCAGTAACGGATCTTTTTCAGAGAGTTTTTTTTGGTTCCTTTCGTCCCTCCCTCTGGGACAGGCAAAGTGAGTTTTTAGAGAGAATTGACGTCCCTATTAGGGGGAAATATTTGAAATTTAGAGTAGGTAGGTATGTGATGTGATGACAATCAACGAGTGTTGCTAACGTTTGATTTTGTATTTCCTCTTCTAAATCTTACACTTTTTAAAGTTTTAAGGGTAATTACTATTATAATATAACTCTGTATCACCTTCAAGCAGAAAAGCATCCTTTGTACATAAAAATAACACTTACCGTCAATAAAACACAAAAACACTTCACTTTTAAATAAAAACTCTTTCACGGATGGCACTCGTATGAATGGTTCTCAGTAGTAGCCCCAATCACCAATTCTAAACCTGAATGGTGCTTACTACTTACTTAGCTGTTCAGACGAGCGAAATTGGAACTACAGCTACCATTTTGAGAACGTCATTTCGCTGACAGTTAAAAACCCTGAAACCTTAAATGAATGATGTACAGCAGTGGTGGCTCTGACTTGTAAGTCAGAGCCACCACTGCTGTACCTATATCATTCATCGTTTTAAATATCAGAACATCCTACAACTTACTACTAAAATACTGCCCTATGTTTTATTTCCCCTTTTTCTTGGTAAACTTCTTAGATGGCAAGACCAATTTATCTCGACGCACTTTGACGTGTGCTAATAATACTAAAATGTGCAATTGTTATGAAAAATCAATGTGGTTTGTCTGTGTATTCACTTATCTTGCTGGTTTCACATAAATTAAATATGATTCAATCAATAGATGTAAGTAGTACCTACGTGTCACCATTGCGTAGGTAGGTAATTAGAAAAAAAATAGGTAAATTTGCCTACGCTGATCGCCTGACTTAGGTATACCCTAAGTTTACATGAACTTCTATTCTCTGATTTTATTCAACCCAAACCAATGAATTAGTACCTAACCGTGTCAGAAAATGTATTATCAGTACCTACTTACATACAGTAGAAAGATTTTTAAATCTTTAGGTACTTTATATTTAAAGTAGATATTACAATAATTACATTAGTATTGTATCTGTGTGAACCAAATGCAGATCGCAGATATTTTTTTTCACTTTCTAGCATTCTTTCTCATTCCCTAATAAAAAACATTTTAACAATCATAAAATGTAAAACCCGCGGGCAAACCCGCGCGCCGGCGCTAACTTTCTAGAAACACAATTTTGGAAACGATTCGCAAGTTGTCAAGACAATCACGCATGGACTGACTGGAGCGTTGCATCGAATCGTTCGAATTTTCGAACAGCGCCATCTATTATAAATGTTTACCGAACGTAAACTCGTAACACAACAGCAAATAGCTCTTTCTCGGTGGTTCTTTAAATTTCTGTTAGATGGCGCGATTCAGGTCACTCACACATGTAAAGATTTTTCGTTTTTTATTGGGTCTAATTCTCCTAGAAATACTGTTTTTTTTATAAAATTTTGGCGTTTGGCGAACATAATACATTATAAAGTCTCATTATACTTGCTTTTATTCTGCAGAAACCGTTTATTTACGGAGATTACAACCCCTGAAAAATGTATGGCGAGGCCTATCTAGGCATCGACCTTAAGCTCATTTATTTTTTTAAATCTTATGTCAGATTTTTATGTTTGTGGATTTATGACTATACTTTGTTTTCTTCATAAATGCACATGCCACGTGGGACAAAAATTCAAATTTGCATTGGAAATTCATTTTGTGTTGATTACAGAGGGGTTTTTTTTGAGGGTGGGAAATCAACAAATAACTTCTCCCGCTCTGGGTGGAGCAGGAGGGCGTGTCAGACTTTTACTAACTAAAACCCACCCGTGTTCTCTCAGTTGCCTGTGTTCCAGGGGCGACGGTATCTCTTTTGAACAACCCGCACCCCTGGCAGGCATCGGCCCTTGCGGACCCCACCAGTGTGTGCTGACATCTCTTAGAGACGCGCGTGGAACACAACGCGCCGTCAACCCGGGCTTGGTACTTACCGGACAGTAAGCTACCCATTACTCGCCATCCACAACCCCGCACCTACGGTAGCCGGGAATCAGCCTGGGATTCCCGACGCCATTACAGACGATGATTCCGTTTATTTTAAGAACTACATATATTATTTAGAAACCACTCAAATCCCAGTCGCAATCTTTCTTAAATCATCTAATTTACTCATTTTCAAATCTTGTTTTCAAAAGGTTTTTGACACACATTTTCGTTGAAATGAAATTACAATAATAATACCAGCCTATGGCTGTCTCACTGCAGGCCAAAGACCTCTTCTTATACAGAGACTAACTGCTACTAGAGGCTTTGCTCGCGTGGATGTCGGATATTATCCCACGGGAACGCGCTACCGGGACAAAAAGCCTATACTATGTTACTCCTTTCGACATCAGCTATCGGCCATTGAAAGTCCCGTCAAAATCAGTCTAGCCATTTTGGAGATTAGCCGGAACAACCAGAACGTCAGGCAGACAGAAAAAAAAAAGTTTTTTTTAATACTTTCGTATGCGTTTGTTTTTTTGACATTACAAACAGACAGTAATTTTTTTTTTTTTATAATAGAGATAAAATTTTAACCATTGCGCAAACCGTAACGATGAATTCAGCAAATCATTCTAGACATTTTTAGCCAATTATACAAAAATAATTAGCTGTTCCATACATTTTGACTGCGTAGGTATTGTACTTTTCTATGAAACACTGATTTTTTTTTGTATAACTGACGAAATATTTCCAGATTGATATGGTGAATTCATGGTTACAGTTTGCACAGTGGTTAAAATGTACCCTGTAGATGTAAAGATAAGATTATGACTTGAATTATTTGAAAGTTTGACAAGTATGATAATTAGACTTCTGGTACCGTCAGCGGCGACTGCTTTCAATCATGTGAGTAGGTTTATGCCCAGTTTGTCAATCTGCGAATACACTGCTTTAAATATTTTAATTCATAATGTCTCGAGGAAGTGCCCACTGAGCTCTTACCCTTCGTATCTAAAAACCCATTCAAGACCACAAAACTAAAACATTTACCATTTATTACGTATTTTCCTATACCGTACCAAACGAAGTTATTCGATTCCTCTGCTACCCTTATCGAACTATTCCTGTTACCAACGTTATAGCTGATAGGGTTATACCTCCCGTGGGCATTATAGCTTCGCTATTCAGGTCCCTACAGTGTGATTTTATCTGTGTACTATCTCAGTGTGATTCGGGCCTTTTTATAGAAACAAGATACTTGGATTTTGGATTGACGTTAAAACTATTCGGTCTAGTGTCCCTTGAGGAGGTTCCAGAATTCCTAATAGTACGCGTACCTATAGTAGATGAATGTTGTTGTTGCGATGAGCGTTTTGTAATATTAATGACTTCCCTTTTAGTGTTTTATGTTACTAGATAGTAACTTAAGGTGAACCTAGTCCACATTTTTCCCATATAAACCTCAGGAGTGTATTACTCCACTGTTCGACAATGTACATCAAAAAGTAAACATGGTATGGTTTTGTCTCATTATTAATATTGTCTGTACGGAAACATAATACTAGCTAATTAAACTTAACTTTGGGCGTGTTTAAGTAATAAAGGAAGTGTAAAATCTGAATAACCAAGTCAGTACCGACAAAGCTCAAATATCGAAAAGTTCAATAATTTATTGGTTATTGATTTATGCAGTGTTTTTTTCATAAAACCCGATCTTCCGAAGGACTGTTCTTAATTTTTTACCCGCCTGTTGTACTGTAAATGATCCTGCATCTCACTCTATAATGTTGTGCGTGTACACTAGCTTCTAACTGCTCATCACTGACACTACCTCTGTCGGACACGATGCCTGGTGAGACAGCGTGCTTTTTAGCCAGGCCCATCAGTGAGTTCGAGCCCGTGACTAGGTTCCCCTTAAATACGCCAAACGCCAAAGCTATCGCCGCGCGAACACACGACGGCCGCGTTTATTATGATAAAAGAAACCGAAAGCGTCAACGTGTGGAAAGAGGGTGCCTTCCAGTTTTCTGAACAAATAAGTGATATATGAAAGAAAGAAAGAAAGAAAGAAAAAGTATTTATTAGACTCGCACAGGAATATCACAAAACAACTACACAAGCTCAACAAAACAAATTAAAATTTAAAATAAAAATAAAATAAATTAAAATAAAAAAATACACGCGATGGTGGCGTATTCGCGTGGCTGGTCGCTGTGATTAGGACATGGAGTGAGAAACTACAGTAAGAAAATGGTATGTGTTTTTTTGATCATACATCTTTAAGTACTACATTATAATGACTCAATAAAGAAAATATAAATGATTTTAACTTCATGATTCCTGTCCCAAGACAGGTTACCGCAGATAACATAAAGCCTTAATTACACGGTAATTCGAAATTGTTCAATCGAAAATGAAATAATTACTTGAAATAATTGTCAGAATAAATATTGAACGGAATTCACGTCCAATTAGTGCTGGCAATTTGAAAGAACTGTCATTTCTGTCCTGAATTTAATATCACCGTATTTATAAAAGTGGATTTCAGAAATGAAGTGTATTTTCATTTTCATAATATTTTAAGTGAATTGGGAACTGTAGTGTTTTGTTTGATAAGTTTCTGAGTAGTTTTTATAATAATGTTGGTATTGTGTACCCAAAAAAACTATTTGTTCTTGACTACATTAGTTGGCAAATCCTACAAATATTATAAATGTCAATGTTTGTAGCGAAAAATCAGCTAAGCTTTACTTTGAATGCAATTTGGCACACAGATATTAACAAACCGGATAATTTTTTATCCCGGTATTATTTTCTCGTGGGGTAATTTCTAACCTCAGAAGCGAGATATATAATGTTATGGAATTTATTAACAATTTAACATTTATTGAACTGTCTAACAACTACATATTTAACGTATGTCTGCCACTACATTTATTAAAACTAAAACAAAAGCTTTAAACTCTAGATTATTTTTAATTAACCCAGCCAGCACTCATCTATTTCATGAAAAAAATATACTAAAATATTTAATTAAACGTCTGAAACAGTAAAATTCTCTTGAAGTTTCATTTCGTAGCTACACACAAAATTAAATAAGTGTCATGGCTGCTTCGTAATGGGGTAACGAGATTTTCTAACTCGGTCTCTGTTTATTTAAACTATGTCGTTGTCGCCATGTTTGTCTGGTGTTATTGAGTCAGTTTTAACTTTATTTTCTTTCATAGAATTAATTTTAGCTGTGATATTAGCATGTAAGTCTGAAATGTTAAAGGATTTTAAGTTATCGTTAGTAACTCTAAGACTTATAGCTTCAACGACAAGCGTTCGTATTGTATAAATATTGTAAATTAACTTTTGGCTGCGATTTTGCCCGCGTGAAGTTTGCAAATTATCCCACGGGAACTTACTATTATTATATTTGTTGATCCTAGTTATAAACTGTCTGTGTGACAAATTTCTTTTTTCAACCAGTCTTACCAAAGATTATCGCCTACCCAATAACTGGGTTGTGGAGGTCAGATAGACAGTCGCTCCATGTCATCATATCAGCCAAAAGACGTCCACTGCTGGACTTTAGCCTCCCTCAAAAGGGGGATATGCCATAATCGCCACGCTTGGCAGGCGGGTTGGCGATCGCAGTATGATGGTCAAATGCATAGAGAACGCTGCTGGCCATTCTCTAGTCAGTCCCTTAGTCGCCTTCTACGACAACCACGGGAAGAAATGGGATCGCTCCATGTAAAATACTGGTATTCAGCAGCATCTGGTTAGACTGGAAGCCGACTCCAACATAGTTAGGAAAAGGTTAGGCAGATGATTACAGTAAAATATATTTAAAAAACATCGTAAGAAAATTTAATTTCCAATAAATATTTACATAACCAATACCAAGAAATCATGTTAAAACTCCTAGACTGAAACTAGATGTTGCTAATTAGTTGGTGTTCCTTCAACACAGAACTACACAAAGGGTTTTGGGAACTAAAATTATTATAATTTATCATTTAGTTAGCGGAATTTACCTAAAATTGTAACGATAGTTTCTATTAATTTTACCAAGAATCTTGAAGTTAGCTTTCACGCTAAAGCTACGGTTTATTTAATTAACATCTTTAGATTATTCTGCTCCAACATCTTGGTTTAATAATACTATTCTAGGAATACTTAGTTTTCTTTGATCCTACTATAATCCTACTAAAATTATAAATGTGTAATGTTTAGATGTTTGTCACTCAATAACACAAAAACGGCTGAACGGATTTGAATGAAATTTGGCACACAGATAGTTTGTAGCCGGGACTAACACGGATGAAACGTTTATCTCGATAGTACGTTCCCGTGGGAATTTTCAACCTCCACGCGAGCGAAGCCACTGGCAAAAGCTAGTGAATACATGAAGTGATAATCAGCCCCTGCCATTTTATCCGTGTAAAGACACCTTGACATTTTAGTCGTCTTACAGCGGTGGTCCACTTCATGTACCCAATGACTACTAATAATTTATTTAAAAACATACCTATATATTTTTGAACACATGAAAAAAAAATCAGAAAACATTCACTAAGACGCATGATGTAGTTTTGAACACCCTGTTATGAAGATGGAATGAATGATGAAATGTATGCTATTATGGTAGGTACGAGACAAATCTTCTACCGTATGATACGTAAACATTATTAACAGAGAGGGTGTTTCATAATTCTAAAGCATTATTTATTTTTCTTAGTACCTATTATTTATTTATTTATTTATTTACGACATGTTTCCTTTGCCATTACAGATCATAATAAATCTAATGCGACAAAGTAACTTAAAATATACTTAACTATACCTTACATGCTATACAGTACGTGGCTCTTGTGAACTCATTATCTTAATTAATGGTAACAATTTTTTAATCCCGCCTGTAGGTATTTATGTCGGATACATTGAGTGGGCCGTCTTTGTAAGACGACTGAAACGTCACGGTATATAAAACATTGATCAGGCAGGGGCCAGTCTACTTTAGTCATCCAAACCCCAATATCTGGGTTTTCGTATCCTGCAATAGTTCTACACCAATCGGGGGCTGTTTTTGAGTGCACTTGCATAGCGCATAAAGGGTCACAGTGCGTCGGTTGGTGCCTCATTTCATTAAAAAGTTTAACGGGCTTCTGCAAGTTAGCTTTGGCCCACATTTCTTCTACATATCCGCATTCCACATTCATTTAAAATGTTAAAAATATTATTATATATCTAGGTGTTTAGAAGGCCAATTCCCCTTACTAAAACGTACAAAATGTAGTCACAATATCATCTTAGCGAAAATCATTGTCAAAAAATTTAAGGTATTTGTAAAGATTCAGACTGAGATCAAAATGTGAAAGTTAAAAAAACTTCCCCTTCAAGACCAAATATTAACAAAAAAGCTTATAAAGGTAGCCGTTGCCTTGCAGTAAGACTCAGTAGGATCATAATAAAATAAGTGTAAAGGAATATAATATTAAAATTAAAATAATTATAGGAGACACTTGAAAGGTCGCTTTAGTCAGAGAAGGTTCAGGTTTATTTATACGAACAAAAAATGCAATACGCACGCGAATTAGTTGCAAATAAATACATAATTATGTGCATGGCTGACTTTGATTTCAATGGCAATCTTTCTTTTTTCGTTTTATTTAAATTTGTTGTGTCAGAATTGTGTTTTTGTGTGAACAAAGATTTATTTTCGATATTTCAGAATTGGACCTATCGCAGGAGTTTTAACATTTATGGTATCCTTTCAGAGACTAAAAGATTGCCAATCATTTCAAAGTCAGCCAATCACTTCAAAGTCAGTATAAAGAAACTGCAAGCAGTAAAACAGTCGCATATTACCTGATAGCAATATGATGCCAGCGGAAGTCATACAAAGGTACAGCTAAGTATATGGAGCGCGATGACCCTGAGCCAGCATGGACCAGCCTGGCCGCGCCTCGGCCAGCCAGTTCCAGGGACAGGAAGGATCCTGTGCGTCTCCGTGACCGCAACGAGAATAAGGTTCCTTGCCCGTAGCCGCCGCTCTGGAGGAAAAATACAAATTAAACAATTGATTTTGCTTTATATAATATAAAAGCTAACAGTACTTATGTTCACGGAAAAAGAGTTACAGGGCATCAAAAAATTCGTCCGCATGGTTGTCAATAGGAAAAGTGCCCAAAAGGCTTTTTGTTTTTTGAGTCGGATATGATCAAATAACTTCTCCCGCTCTGGGTGGAGCAAGAGGGCGTGTGAGACTTATACTGACTAAAACCCACCCATGTTCCCTCAGTTGCCTGTGTGCCAGAGGCCGCGGTATCTCTTTCGAACAACCCGCACCCCTGAGAGGCATCGGCCCTTGCGGCCCCACCAGGTGCTGACATCTCTTTGAGGCGCGCGTGATACACAACGTGCCGTCGACCCGGGCTTGGTCCTTACCGGATAGCGAGCTACCCATTATTCGCCGTCCACAAGCGCACGCTTACGTGGCCGGAATCAGCCTGGGATTCCCGATGCCCAGGCGATCACCTGTGGCGACTAAGGCCGTGAGGGCGCACATACTGCCTCTCCCTCATGTGCGCCGCCTTCCCCTTCGCGAGCATTACTGCTTCGCAGAAGGAGGGTACGGCTACCCATGCACTCTCGCTCCGTACCATGGACTGAACCAGGGCCGGACGGGAGGACATGGCGGTGCTCCTTTCAAGCTGGGCAGACCTCCACCGTATGCTCCACCGTATCCTCAGGGCGATCTTCGCAGTGGAAACACCCGGGCATTTCCTCTCTCTTTATCCGAAACAGGAACCTCTCGAAACAACCGTGTCCGGTGAGGACCTGTGTCAGGCGGAAGGTGAGGACGCCGTGCCGAATCTCAAGCCACTCCTCAAAGTGTGGACAGCTGGCAGCATTGCCACGTTGTATGGCGATGCCGATTCATTGGCCAAAAATCACTAAAAAGTGAAAAATAACTTTAATTTCGGAAGTCGGTGACTTTGGATATGTACTCGTATTTTAATTTTTTGTCACCGCCTTCGCAAATTAAAGTTATTTTTCACTTTGTAGTGTTTTTTCGAGAGTCAGTTGTTTGTTCTTTTGAAAAAAGTTTTTATTTTTCACTTTTTAGTTATAGTACCTACCCCATTAATTCGAAATTTCATCATCCTTGGGGTCAAACCAATGCATATTTATGAGATCGCAGCTATCGCGGTGGATTTACTGTTATTTTTGAAGTGTTCCGTTGTCTGTCTCCGAAACGCATCTTCAGATCTATATGAAATTGAAATGAGACCAGACCAGACCACACGGGAAGCACCAGCTTTCAAAATAAAAAAGAATGATCAAAATCGCTTCCCCCAGTCGAAAGTTCTGACGTAACAACATAAAAAAATACAGTCGAATTGGAAACCTCCTCCTTTTTTGAAGTCAGTTAAAAATAGGGTAGCACTCTGGTCACGTGAAGAGTCGACCAACCACTTGGTGATGTCTCGAAAAACCAAGTGGGCACTCGGACCCCATGGCTCTAGTGTTTCTACCCGAAACGGCTTGAACTTTCAACAAGATCTGAATATCTTCACCGTTTGAGGTTTTCCGCACCTGCAGCAGCCGCCCCAGCTATGAAGATGGGATAATTTTTGTTGTTATCTACTTTGTTTTTTTTTAGAGCAAAATGGCAAAAACAGAACATAAATACTTTAGTCATGTCCAGCTGCCTAGCTGCCTAACTGGACATGACTAAAGTATTTATGTTCTGTTTTTGCTATTTTGCTTTTTTCTTTGTCCGTCGGTCTGATAATCCGATTGGAACACATTAATTTTATTTGGAGTCTATTTGCCTTATACCGATAAAAATTGTATTCTGGGACTCCGATAACAAAGGTAAAAATACTAACAAATTTAGTTTGGATGGCTCTCCCCATGCATGTAATTGATGGATAAAAAAAAAGTACAACGCGTACAAGCTTTTTTAGTACCTATTGTTGGATATCATTATTTATTCAAAAGATTATAATTTTGTGTGGCTTGTAACTTTGCTATTTAAGTCAATCGTTTTTCAGCTATGGGATATTTCTGGTTACAACCGCAGTGTTCTTTAGTTACTTTACATGGAAAAATATCTGCAAATCCCATGGTAAAAATATAATTGTTTATCGATTTCTTTACAGTAATCTAACATGATTTTAATAAAACATTTAACAAGCAGCGGATAACGATTGCACTATCTTGAATTATTTAAATCTTGGTACACATAAAATTAAAGCTTGCTATAATAATAAAGCTAGAACTTTTTAACATTAAACGAAAGCTAAAATAAACAATGTGAAACAACAATATTTTTACTTTTCAAGTATTTCTCTGATAACGTGATAAATGTTTTATAAAGTTATCATATCAATTCGTTGAGGAATTTACTTGAATGTCAGCAAAGCAATTTATTGTAAAGAATTCGCCTCGTTGAAGAAATAGCTTTATTTTATTTCCTTGAACGCAATGCCAGTATTTTTAACCGACTTCGAAAAGGAGAAGGTTCTCAATTCGACGGAACCATTTTTTTTAATGTATGTTCCCCGGTTACTCGAAGATGGTTGGACCGATTTGGATTTTTTATTTTTTGTTTGAAAGGGTTATACTTCCCAGGTGGTCCCATGATCATCAAGTCAGGATTTGATGATGGGATCCTGGAGAAGTAGAGAGAACTCTTCAAATTTTATAGGCACACTTGAAGCGATTTGGGTAGTTTTTGGCGGAGTACTTTTTCGGAGTGGTACCATTTCAATTTGGTGAATATCTGATAAAGAACTCCGGAGTTAGGCAACGGAACTCCTCAATAAATGATATCAAATGGACTGGAATTGTTGAACTCATGTCTGTCTATTGTTTACACCAGTTCATAACATAAAATCACGCCGGGACGCTGTAAAGGGGTAAGCACATGTGAACCACTAAAAAGTGAAAAATAAAAACTTAAAAAAAAAACAACATAATTCCAATAAAACAGTAAAAAGTGAAAAATAACTTTCATTTCGAAAGGCGGTGACAAAAAATTCAAATACATATCCATAGTCACCGACTTCCGAAATTAAAGTTATTTTTCACTTTGTATTGTTTTTTTTGGAAGTCAATTGTTTTTTTTTTATTTCCCTCTTATTGACGAAATTTAAATAAATCCTCTCAATGGGTAAGCGCCATGGTACCCCGTGAAATATAAAATGTTCTTACGTTTTTTTCCAATTTCCAGAGTGCATGTTGAACATATGATTTGGGTAAATAAAAATTATTTACTTATTTAATTATACATACATATGTGTTACGGTCGCAAAAATCATAGTTTGTTCAATATATTATATACAGCCTGACAGTAAGTGACCTGCAGATTGTAAAAAAAAAAACAGAAAAAAAATTGTGTCTCGCGGAGTACCTTAAAAGACGATTTATTTAAACTTCATCACTCCCTTTAACCAAAGGACACCAGTAGCTTTGAATCGAAATATAATTACGTTCATCAATGCAAATGAACGGTAATATTCAAAAAGCAGACATGACCATTGTTTGACATGAATATGATAATTAAAATTATCATCCAATAACAGGTCGTTTCTACCTTTCATCCCTCGTAATTAAATTCATTGGTATTCCACATTCAACTTACCTCCGGCCGTAATCTCAGTGAGATGAATAATGTGAATTCTCTAGGGAAAGTCTTCCCTGCAGAGAATAATTCTGATGATGCAATCCAGATGTAGGAATTAGGCCTCAGGCTGAACGCATGAGGTCGATCAGCTACAGGCCCCCACCTAGCCTGTGCAGGGTGGAAATTGCGCCTAGCTCCCGGCGCCAACGGGTTTATTGTACCTGAGAAGAATTAAATTATAATGTACGTTGACGTTATTGCTTTGCAGGTGAATAAGGTTTTAATTTAATTTCGCTTTGTGTTAAAATTTTGCTGGTAATTAATTTTCGTAAATTAAAATGAGTAGGTGGGACGTGTTTTGTCATGACGATAAAATTAGTATATTGTAGAGCCAGGGAAATTAATTGAACCACTGTGTCAATTTTTCGTGGTAAAAACACACAACCGTCAAAAAAATTAAGTTCAAGAGCTAAAACCCGACTATTGAAAACTCACGCTCTAAAAAGTATGTAACAAGAAAATATTTTCATTTGAAAGCCGTGGTCATAACACCTCCAGAGGGCGCCATATTCAATTTAGTGTGACGTCATATTCTATAACCAACGAACGATCAAGACGCTTTCAACGATACCTTAATTGTCACATTATGATGAGCGGTTTTGAAGTTATGAGAGGGAAACAGATGTACATACATACCGGTCAAAATCATAAACTTCCTTTTTGCTTCCCCGTATTCGTGTAAAAACGACAGTTGTGTTTGAATATTTAGTAAAGAAAATTTAGTTTGGTTTGCTTAATAATTAATTTCCCCGATTTTACGACGCGTGTTGGATTAAAAAACAGTAGCCCACAATTTTAGTAAATGCATCTGTTCAATGTTCATTCGTTAAGTCGTCAATCACAATGACTTGTACCACGTCAAAGTCAATTAAAAAATAATTCTGCAACAAGCTGTTGTGACGCTAAAATCACTTCATCAAAATGTCACCTACATTCTGCATGCTTGATTGGTAGTAGTTGGGAAACTTCCAGTCGACCTATCGATTTCATGCAGTTGCGATGTCAGTTAACGAGCTAGTCTGGAAATAATTTAAAATCCAATATTCGTTTACGTTTAGACGGGGAAGTTTTCTAGTGATCTGTGGAACGTTTACTAAAATGTTCGCTTTTAAGGTTTCAGAATTGATTGGAGGTTTGCGGAATGGAACTTAAATTGAAATTGCTTTTTAGTAGAGGATGTGTGGTTTTGAAGGTTTATGAATGGCTGACCGGTTTATTTATTCGTGATATAGTAAGATTTTTATGCAGCAGTGCAAAAAAGTATTCCAGTATTGATCAAGCTTCTAAGTAATTATGTATTAGTCAAATAACGTGCCTACCCAAAAGGGTTTAGAACAAAGCGAAATTAAACAATAAACGCGATTTAATCCGTAAACTCCCATTTCGGAATTTCAAAGTAAGTTCGCATTCCGTTGCCTTAATTAAGGCGGAAATCTACTTACCTTCACAGTCGAAAGAGTTACATGCCCTTCCTTGTTCCCCGTACCCCTCGCAGGTGGGTTTCGAGCAGTACCTCCTGCGGGTCTGACGTCCCCCTCCGCAGGTCCTGCTGCAAGCTCCCCATTCCCCCCAACCCGCCCAGCCTGCAATATTGATAGATGAACTCTCCTTCGCGAGTTATTGCAATAGTTTACCGTAGTTTTATTTGTGGAGAAGTTTCATGCCGGGAGCTATGAAATTTCGTTTGTAAGCTCCATAAGGTGGAATTAATTATATTTTTGATAGTCGACTTGGAGTTTTGTAGTGAAATGTTGCATTCGTTAGACTATAAAGTCTTCTTTTAGAGCGAATTAAACAAGTTTATAAGTGTGAATGTTGTTTAACTTAACACAGGCCAAAGTAGTATGTTTTTCATTTAAATACAAGTGCTGAAGTACCAGAGAGGATTACCTCTCATACTACTACGATTAGTAGATGCTGAAATTAGATCGCAAATGTAAGGTTAATCTGTCAAAAATACCTCTTGTTTTCATTAATTTTTGCCAAGACATTGCTTGTCGGCAAGATAAGATTAAGACTAGATTTTGAACATTTTGAATAACGGGAATGGGCCTTCAAGATTTGTCATTTGTTATATTAAAAATCTCAATCAACTAATGCTTCAGAGTCATTTTTTTTTAAACCCACTTCCGTATTTACTAAACAGAATATCCAAACAGAAATATCAAAATATCATTAAAAGTTTTTCATAACAATCCGAGGTTCGTAAATTTTCATAGTGTTTGTTAGAAATGGCGATTCCAAATCTGGAAATACAAACTCATTTCTCTTAGTTTACTCTTCAAACTTTTGCAGTAAATTGTAAACTTCGTTCATCTATTTTTTTTACTTCGCTGTGTAATTAACAGGTAAATTTTAGTATTCATTAACGGAATTCAGTTAATGGCCTTCTGTTTCCGGTTGAGATTGAATTAGTGGCTACGGTATTATGTTTTTTAGGTGGAAGTACAAACTAAAATTACAGGGTGGTAAGGTATCGACGCTCAACCTCTTACTGAACCCAACTGCGGTAAAAAATTTCGACGCTCGTTAAAAAAAATAGCTCTTCCATACATTTTGACCGTGTAGGTATTGAACTTTTCTATAAATCAGCAGATTTTAATTTGATAACCGATGAAAATGTATGCGCTAAGGTCTAATCATGTGATAAAGTCATGGTTTAAGTTCGCGCGTCGATGTCCCTGCCATCCCGTATTGAAGACAAGAAAGTTTTACGGTTCTAGAAAATTCTGGATATAGACTAACGTTTTTTTTTTAAAAAAAATTATATTTAGAAAAAACAAGTAACAAATGACTCAAATGTGTTAGTAACAATATTTCTTAACCCTATCTTAGTAAAAGTAACCTACACACTTAACCTACACTGCCCATATAGTTACAATGCGAATCCCTGCTACAAGCTCGGCACCGGGGTGGAGAGTTTGCAGCAGCGAATCACACACAAGCAGTCCAGTCTGCTCGCGATACACCACAGTATAATGTTGGGGCTGGCCCGCACCTGGGCACCAGGGAAGCGCATCTTTTTCGCATCGTAGCGAATATCTAGCGTTATATCTAGTTATCGTTGAACTAGACAGGTACTCGGAATGTCGTGTATGTTAAAACTCGTCGTTAAGTTAACAAAGTAATTTTCATACACAATGGTAACTTACAACTATAATAAAATTGTGATTTAAAGGCGAGAGAACAAGTTTTCCAAAAGTTCACTTCAATTCTGGTTCACTTCAATTGCGTAACATACTTACAAATACAATTTGAAGGATTTTGACAGCAATTTAATCTAATATTTATTTTATTTATTAAAACTGACTTAATGCCTGAGGCATTTTCTACCAGTCTTATCTCGACCAGCCAGATCTATTGCTTCAAATGTAAAAAAAATTGATGTGCTCAGCAACGTGAATAACGCAATGAAAATGAGTAAATTGTCAAAATGAAGGACCTGTGTGTTTTAAATAATTAGGTTGATAACTTTATAATTGACCAGAAACAAAAGAAGTTTAGAAATATTCCATATGTCTTACCAACAGCGTTCCATATGGCTATATCAACGCCCAGGCTCCAAGGTACTGCGGCAGCTGTTGCTTCTAACCATGGACCATCAGGAGGCGTCGTCTCCAAGTCTACAGCAGGATCACTGATCCTTGCGAATACCACCAGCTCACTTTGCGAAGGTGTCATGCTCCAATTGAAGCAGTCACCAAATTGAGGACTTATTTTTAGATTCACCTGCCTGTGGACAAAATACACGATCTTAAATGTGTTTATTCTCCTTAAAAGTCAAACATTCTGCCTAGAATTTTTTAATGATAACATTTTATTTCTGGAAGTAAGTTTTTACAAATACTTTTACACGTCAATCATATATTTTCAACTAGATGAGGTGGAAGTTTCCTGCTATATGACTACTCTGAGAAGAAAGGCCGAAACAAACTCAAGAAAAGCCACAATCTCGGTCGGATTATGTGAAGACCATGTAGGTAGGTGTCTTTTGAGGAAAGAACTACACAGATTGAGTAGACCTATCCAGTCATTGTGCGCATTTGTAAGTAACCGCGTAGGTCAACTTACCTTTCCCCAACTATGTTCGGGTCAGCTTCCAGTCTAACCAAATTCAGCTTTAAACAAGTATTTTACATGGAGCGACTGCCGATCTGTTGTCCACAAACCAGATTCACCCAACACGATACCCCTTGATAAGTCTGGTTTTCAAAGGTTTGAACTACTAACTACCCGTATCGACAGTCAAAGAGGCACAGAGGGTTTCGACGGATGATCACCCATCTAACTGACTACGGCAATCGTAGCTCCACCTTCGATCGACCCGTGGGGCTGCTACTATTCAGCCATAAGCACCTCTGATGCTGCTTGAAGGTCAGCTGAATAAATAATGTAACTTGATCATATAGTAAACTCTTATTTAGGTCGCATGAGATAGGGCACTTTGAAATTACCTTTCCTAGCTCGAGATTAGATTAAAGCGATACACTTTCTTTAGCGTATAGGTTGCTTTGATGAAATACTCCGCTAACAAGATATTATATATATTTTGTGATAATATTATGTAAGATATTTTCACGATAAAAATTTTCTCATGTCACAAGAAGGCGTAGAGTATTATGCTCGGAAAGATATTATACACCGTGATATTTTAGTCGTCTTACAAAGGTAGTCCACTCAATGTATCCAACATAAAATACCTCTAGGCGCGATTAAAAAATGTTTACCAACTTAACATCAATTAAGATAATAGGTGTAAAGAAAATAAATAATGCTTTATAATCATGTTAATTATATTTATGTATTAAACAGTAGAAGATATTTAGAAGATTTCATCTCCATTTCGAGCCATCATTCATTCCATCTCCTTAACAGACTGTTTCAAACTACGTCATGGGTCTTAGTGAATTATGTTTTAATTTTGAAATTATTCATTATGTTCATAAATACATATTTTTTTCAATAAATGATTAGTAATCATTCGAAACATGAAGTATGATGCCGTTGTAAGACGATTAAAATGCCACGGTGTATAATTTTTACACGCTTTATATTAGCTTCACTTGTATGTTTGTTTGTTTGTATGTTTGTATGTAACCGACTCCTTTGGACGCTATTTTGAACCACTTTAAACGGTCAGATTTCATTTAAACTTTGTAGACTTATCGAGGACCTATGACAATTCAATAATTTAAAAAAATAATAGAGAAAACACGCTTTTGTAGTTAGCAAAACTAAAAAATAGAAAATAAATAATAGTTAAAAAAAAACTGAAAAACACGCTTTAAAAACCAAACTAAGACTAACTAAACTAACTAACAAAGTAGAAAATAATTTAATTCTATTATAAAGCGTGGGGTGCTTGATATTAATTGATTATAAAAATACCTCAAAAAGCACCCCACGCTTTTTAATAGAATTAAATTATTTTCTACTTTTTAGTTTGGTTTTTAAAGCGCGTTTTTTAGTTTTTTTAAACTATTATTTATTTTTTGTCTAACAATCTTCTGATAAAATTAACCAGGTAGCCTACTGTTGCAAAATAATATTGTCGTTTAATTTTTTGTGGGCCTTGTAGACTGTAGTTTTGTAGACCATTTTCTATAATTACCTGGTACTTGATGACAGGCCAACACTGTCGTCCCATACATATTAACACTGTAATTTAAAAACCATAGGAAACGAGCAATTGGAACCGTGCACCTAGCTTCTGTGTAGGTTTATGTGAAATACAATATTTTGGTTTGATTTTTCTCGACGTTCTAGTGGTCGTTAGCGCTACTGATGAGCATGACGTCTTGGATTCGATTCCCAGGTCGGGCAGTGTTATTAGGGGTCCATCTGAAATTTCTCCGTAGCAGGAGCCTATATTTGTGCTCGATTGATGGCAATAGGCTCGCCCACTATTAAATAGGACTTAAACATAACTGGCGAATTTTGTGAATTACTTCGGGGAAATAAGGCGAAATGTTTGATTTGATTTCAATTCTAGTTTTTCGTGGAGTATTTACCGTTTAAATTTTTCCATCATCATGTTCTATTTACTTCTTAATGATAAGCTTGTAAATGCTAAGTTTCTCCATTTACTCAATTAGCAGTCAACGGCATTTTTACAGCAGATAAAGGTCAAGCAGTGGCACAGTTTAGCTCGAACTCAACAGTACTTGTAATAGAAAGACGGTCAAGAAATGTCTTAGAAAACTCCAGTAAGTGTGCCAAGCATTCTTGGAAATGAAAACTTAAATACAGTGGTTAATGCTGTCACTAAAAATACGAGTGAGACAATATTTTTCAAGATATTTTTTATGTCTCCTTGTTTTTAAACATTACAGCTTCAATTTATTCGAGAGCATTTTATAAACGTGGCTTTCATCTCTTGAAAATAGAAGAATGTAATATTTCCGTGAACATGGTTAACATTATAAAGTCTTTATTTGTTGTTTTGTGATATATTGCACTATTATGTTCTTTTAAAAAGTAACAACAGCACCCAATTACGTAACGCACAATGAATCATAATCTGAATCATTTTGTAACAGATTGCTAATCCATTGCTACATATGTTCGAAAACTATGTCTTTTCAACAACTTAAATAACGCAATGAATAGTGTTGAACTATCAAAATTCAATTAGGTTTTGCTATGTTCTCCGTGGTTAGTCCCTGGATGTCCCCAAGTAGGGCTAAATTTAAAACTTGATGGCAAGAAACTAGATGCTATTTCCGAAACTGTTTTTCTAGGAATTACTTTAGATTCAAGATTGCAATGGGGTGCCCACATTAGAGCTCTCTCAAGTAGATTAAGCTCAGCTGCTTACGCAGTAAGCAAAATAAGGCAGTTGACTGATGTAGCCACAGCTAGGTTAGTATACTTTGCTTATTTTCACAGTATTATGTCTTATGGCGTTCTGGTGTGGGGATCGGCAGCTGACGTAGATTCAGTTTTCATTTTACAAAAGAGGGCAATCCGCGTAATCTATAAAATGGGGCCTCGCGAGTCTCTTAGAAACAAATTCAATGAAATTGACATTCTAACTCTGCCTTCTCTTTATATCCTAGAAAATGTTGATTAACTAAAACTAGCAAGTCATTTCTAATAAACAGTATCTGCTTCTATAACAGGTTGCCAAAGTCGGTTGCACAACTTAGCGATGGAAAGTTTAAAACTCACATCAAACGTGTCCTTATCAAAAAGCATATTATAAGATAAAAGACTACGTTGAAGACAAGGAAGTTTGGCATTAATTCCTTCTGCACATGTGGCTTCTCTGGTAACTCATTAGCAGCATAACTATGTAAGCGTCTATTAACTGCTTCCAAATTACAATGTTAATTTTATTCATTTGATTTTTTACACTTTCTGACATATTTTCGTCATTATTTGACATTATACAACACTTGTAATATCGAGTATTTATTAGTGATTCTCATGGAAATCATATCACTTGGTTTAAATAGGTTGATTTTACATAATTATGTAGATTCTTTTACATATTGTGAATGAGAGAACATTGTAGGCCTACAGTTTCTATTCTTTATTTTCACTCCTCTAAGTACCTGGTACTTATTGACAGGCCTGCACTGTCCTCCCATACCTAATGTCACTGTAATTTGAAAACATTATAAAAGCCAATTATTTTTAAAAGAGTAACCGTGGAGTTTCTTGCCGGCTCTTCTCCATAGGAAGCGACAAATTGGAACCGTGCACCTAGCTTCTAATGTTTCATAAGTGCCCTTGCAGGTTTATGTGAAATGAAATATTTTGATTTTGATTTTGATGGGTGACCATCTTAACTAACATACCGAGACTTTTCCGAGCCTCGAAAAGCAGGTTAAGCCGTTAGCCCCGGCTGCTGTTAAGTTGCTCCAATGTACCCTCAAGCAACAAACTATTATATAAGCTAAGTGTATTAGAATACTATTGACAAACAAAAAACGAATAATTATATTTATTTTTATTATGTTAAAATTATTATTATGTTGCCGTGCCCTAACTGGGTTTCATGTTGGAACTTACTTACTTAAATGTAAAACAACGAAATGTACACATGAATGTAATAAATAGATTTGATTTGATTTGATTTGATTTTGACATTTCATATTTAACTATTGATCTAGGTGACATTATTTTTGATGACATTTAAAGAGAAAACTAACTGTGAATGTGAGTACTATGCAGGATAGAGTGAACACATGACTATATAACTCATCTGGTGGTTTTGAGTGTGTTGTAAATGGTCTACACAAATGTCCTGCAAATCTGGTAGCGTCTTGTGACGGGTCGTTGAGCTCCCTAAAATGGGTTGAGCTACACGGTGACCGATACATACGTGCCGTCTGTTGGGACAGGTCAGTTCAAAGCTGCAATGGCTCTTTCTTCAAAAGGCCCTTCCAGAAATTGCCCTGCATTGTTAGGCTCACATAAAGAGATCATGACCTCTGAGTTGGTTTCGGCTTTTCTTCTTAGGAAACAGTCAGCTAGGAAATGCCAGTGCCATCTAGTTTTTAAAACATTGACCAACAAAATATTGACGTGTAAAAATGTCTTTTAAGATCTACTTACATAAATAAACATTTCAATTCATGTCATTTGTGGAATTTTGACAGTTATTGTGGGTCGTCAAAACCACGAAAGTCAGACAACTAGTCTTACCAAGGGGCGCAGCGTGTTACTTAATAACTGGGTTGTGGAGGTCAGATAGGCTCCATGTAAAATACTGGTATTCAGCTGCTACCGGTTAGACAGGAAATTGACCCCAACGTAGTTGGGAAATGGCTAGGCAGATCATAATGTTTTTTTTTTTTTTTGGGTGGGAAATCATCAAATAACTACTCCCGCTCTGGGTGGAGCGGGAGGGCGTGTCAGACTTTTACTGGCTAAAACCCACCCGTGTTCCTTGTGTGCCAGGGGCCGCGGTATCTCTTTCGAACAACCGGCACCCCTGGCAGATGACGTTCTTTTGAGATATAAATTATGTTAGAAAATGAGTTTGCAAATGGCTTTTTTGTAGGAGTAATTATAAATCTGAAGTAAATATGATTAGTTTTGAGTCTAGGGATTAAAATCCACTTTTTAAACAACTGAATGGAAAACCTTAGTTAAATGAAATTTATATACATAGTAACAAATTGCAACAAGTTATCCGCTTCTCTAACACAAAATAAAAAGAACAAATTCTGTTTCACTACTTCTCCGTTAGTTTTAATAATGCAAAAAGAAAATGAGCTGAGAACTTTTATTCACAACAATCCCTTTGGCGGTCCATTGTTTTATTTATAGTTAGAAAAAGGAACAAATCATTTGAGAATGCTAACAAATGATACAATTTTACCTTCATGCAAAAGCCATTAAGACTCAAACGTGAACGTAGTAAATTATTCAGGGACGCAATCCTCGATAATAACGTTCATTTGTCTGGTAATTATTGAGTCAAAAGTTTGTTTAACTTTTACATTAAAATTGCTCTTTTTGTTATTAATGTTATTTATTAAGGACGTTACCGGGTGCTTTGGCATGATAAAACAATAAGTGGTAGAAATATTTTTGCTATGAATTTATAATGGGAATGTTGGAAGTTAATTATGATGACTGATGGTTCAAATATAAATAGGTAACTAGCTTTGAAGACTTGAACAACTACGTGTGTATTTTTTGAACGGTGTCGCGAGTTCAATTGTTTTTTTCCCATCTCAAAAAATGCCAACGCGCCTAAAGGAGTTTTCACTTCAAATTCGTAGATACAGAGGTGTCGGTAACGGTAACGGGAACAGTGTCGCGAGCCAACATGCATGTGTATCTATGTACGTACATACACAATATATGTACATACTTATATACAGAAGTATCGTAACGGTTAGGGTAACAGTATCGCGAGTTCAATTGTTTTTTGCCATCTCAAAAAATGCCCAACGCGCCTAAAGAAGTTTCTCTTCAAAAAATATTGGCTCAATAACGCAAATAACGCAATGAATATTGTTGAACTGGTATTCCTACCCTTAGTGTGTTACGCAGTTACCCCACAGATAAGTAACCAACCCACCAACCAACTTAATCTACCAATCTTATTTATTACTAGGTTCTGCTCGCGACTTCGTTCGCGTCAAATTTCTTGCTTCCCCGACCCACCGCGTCGGTTGCTGCGAATCGCCAGCCCGTGCGAGTACTTCGTATTCGTGACGTTTTTCTCTTTGCGCGGCTCCTAAGAGTCATGGCGTGATGTTATATGCATATAGCCTCCCTCGATAAATGGGCTATCCAACACTAAAATATTATTTTAATTCGATCCAGTAGTTCCTGATGAGATTAGCACGTTCAACCAAAGAAACAAACAAATAAACTCTTCAGCTTTATAATATTAATTATAATTAATAATAATAACTAGCTTCTGCCCGCGACTTCGTTCGTCAAATTTCTTGCTCCCCGACCCACTCCGTCGCTCGCCTCGCCTGCCCGTGCGAGTACTTCGTATTCGTGACTTTTTTCTCTTTGCTCGGCTCCTAAGGGTTTTAGCGTGATTTTATATAGCCTATAGCCTTCCTCTATAAATGGGCTATCCAACACTAAAATATTTTTTTAAATAGTTTGATCTTACTAATGTAGATTATTTTAGATATTGTGAATGGGAGAACATTGTGGGCCTTACAGACTAGATTTATAGACGATTTTCTATTCTTTATTTTCATTCCTCTAAGTACCTGGTACTTATTGACAGGCCTGCACTGTCCTCCCATACCTATTATCACTGTAATTTGAAAACATGGTAAAAGCCAATTATTTTTAAAAGAGTAACCGTGGAGTTTCTTGCCAGCTCTTCTCCATAGGAAGCGACTAGATTCTGACGTTTCATAAGTGCCCTTGCAGGTTTATGTGAAATAAAATATTTTGATTTTGGACCCGTAGTTCCTGAGCCTTCAAGCAAATAAACTCTTCAGCTTTATATATTTAGTAATAGAAGTAATAGAAGATAATAGATAATAATAATTAATAATTATAGATAAGTATAGATTTATTATGATATAATTTGTAAAGTTTTTTTAATAATTGTTCCTCTCAACCTAAGCACCTGCCATCTAATCTCTTCACCACCTTTGGTTGACCGGTAGAGAATGCCTATGGCATTAAGTCCACCTTTGTACCTTTTTGTGTGCGAGAAGTTTAAATAAATAAATAAGGGAGGTTCATTTGAATAAATTTGAGTTACCGATAGAAATAATAAAAACAGGAATGTCATGGTTCAAAAGATTTCTATTGCTCGCTTAGGAATGAAATGAATGTTAAAACTCCCAGATATTTCAGGTAGGTAAATCTCGAGCAGGTACGCTCAAACATACTCTGAGATTTCCGGAAATAGTTGGCTGATGCGAACGTTTAAAGTTTATTTTATTTGCGTATTTTCCCGTTGCCTTTGCGCCAACCTTATCTAAATAAAGTCAAAATCAAATAATTTATTTCAAACAGGCACATAAAAGCCACTTTTGAACATCAAAATTTACAAATAAATAAATTTGGTTTGAGTTGCCTCTTCCAAAAATAACTTTCTCATAGAGGAGAATGGGCTAGAAACTCGTTACTCTTTTGTTTTAAAATATTTTGTTTAAGTACCTACATTAATCATTCGATGTGGAGACGATGTACCTAGAATAAAATTAACACACCAAAATAGGTAAAAATAAAGCAATGAATGGTAAATTGTGATATTCCTAATATTTTTATAAGTAGTAACTTAGTATGTGAGTTAAAGTAATGACAGACTAAGATCTGTCATTAAAATTGTAAATTATACAATTAATTTGCAAACAGTTTGATTTTTTTGAGAGGAGGCAATTGTCTCAGCAGTAGAAACGGTAAACATTGATTTTTCATATGCCTATTATATCTAGTTTTTATGCTGTACAACATAAAATGACTTTTCATGGGTAAATAAAGCAGATATTTTCTGAGGACTTCCTTTTAAATTCAATGATGAAAGTCACAATGAGCTCGGTATTACAGTATAAAAACATAATCGTGGGTATCACATGTTATATTTAATTAATAATACTATCGCTGGATTAAAACTTAACGAGTTTTCCTTGTGCAGAAAGACAAAGGATTTGTCTTGATATAAGTGCACATTTTCATTACCAGCCTTGTAATCTAGGTATGTTTGATTTTCAACTAGCTTTTAGCAGTGGCTGTCTGCGTGAAGGTCGAAAAACATCCCAAGGGAACGTAGGTACTATTGAAAAAAATCAGTTTCTTATGTGTTAATCCAGGTTGTAAACTATCTGTGCCAAATTTTATCCAAATCCGTTTGGCCGTCGCGTGATTGAGTAACTAACACAAATTTTCTTATTTCATATATTAATAGGAAGTAGGATAGTCATTAGAATCATTAATTATAATAGTCGATCATATTTCTTGCAGGATATGTCGAACATTTGGTTGAATGAAACCATAGTTCTATTTTCATATTTAATATATTACCCTAGAAAGTTAATTAGAGGGGCTTGTGGTTAAGTAACAATAGCTGCACGGGTCGATCGATCAGGTTAAGCTACGCTTGCCGCGGTTGGTCCGTGGATGGGTGACCATCTTTACATACCAAGACCCCTCCGTGCCTCGGAAAGCACGTTAAGCCGTTGGTCCCGGCTGTCATTTGTGGATCTTTGACAGTCGTTACGGGTCGTCAGAAGCCCGAAAGTCTGACAACCAGTCTTACCAAGGGGTATCGTATTACCCCAGTTACTGGGTTGTGGAGGTCAGATAGGCAGTCGCTCCATGTAAAAATACTGGTATTCAGCTGCATCCGGTTAGACTGGAAGCCGACCCCAACGTAGTTGGGAAAAGGCTAGGCAGATGATGACCCTAGAAAGTTAATATAGCCAAAATATTATAGAGATAACTCTACTAACTTCCTACGGTAATATTCAGGTCCAATATTATTACACTGTACCGTGCACCAGCATACACTTGTGCTGTAATATCACCGCCATCGTGAGCATATTTACTAAGCCGTTATTAAAGAGTACTGGGGGTCTAAAAAGGCCACTTTGGCAGAATCATAATATGATCATATTATGAATCATATTTAAAATTGTGAAATTGTCACAAACTGACAATTCATAATATTATCTGCGTTGACAGCACGCAATTCATCTATTTGACAGTTTTGTATGGAAATTCGTAAAATGGTCACCAAATTATGAATTGCTTTATTAAAGTAAAATGTCAAATAGCAGAATCACAGGGCAATTCAGGAAGTGAATCACTTTTAGAGGAATTGCTTAATGTGGCCTTTTTAGACCCGCTGTTCTAAGTTTCAGCCTTCGACGATATCTTCTTAGATGAACTTTTTGCGCCATAACAATATCACTAATATTAACTATAATATACTGATAGCGGTCAAAAAAACCATCTATATCACCATATTATAATCAGCCTATAATTTTCCCACTGCTGCGACACAAGCGTCCTCTCTATGATCTAAGGGTTGCCCATCGCAGACTGATGGGGTAAATTCAATATTTCGTACTAAGATGATCAGTACATGAAATTCAGGAACGTAATGGGACTTCAACGACCAGATTTTTTTTTCATTATCTCATATGCAGTGTACCGGGGCTACATGTACGGAGCGGATGGCAGCGCAGCTAGAATTCGGCAGCTAGGCAGAAAGTGCACGGCTGATTTTGCGCGTTGTTCGTTTGAGTACTTCAACATTAATTGCTGGTTTTTATTTTTTTATTTTAGCTGTTTGATTTACATAAATCGAATGCCGCGTACAGAAAATATAATTTTACATTGAAATAAAGAAAAAAGATAACAAAAATGAAACTTTTCCTGATAAATTTTCCGGAGGAATATGATCAGAGGTCGGAGTAGGTAGATTGATTTTATATACTTGCGTCAAGATATTATAATATGGACATGCCATTTTATCCATAATATGCGGGAAGTACCGGAAAAAGTTCCGGAACTGGAATTATGGAATAAAATAAAATAAAAAACATACAGATAGGCAAACAAAATCGTTTGTTATATGAATGATTGATTGAATTCAAGTTCTGTCTCATACTGTCAAGCGTCATTTCTAATTCAACAGTAAGGGACAAAATACGGTGTAACTATTCCAAGGTATTTTTGTATAAAATAAAATACTGATTTCTTTCACCATTAGCTAACACTGGTAGCGTAGATTGATATTATTAATACGTTTTTCACCTTAAACACAAATTCGTGCTAATTTCAAAATTCCGGAACAAATATCACAATAAATACGAAGTTCCGGTATTTTGGAGGCATATCCATATTATCCTCTACGTTTGACGTAAACGACCTTAAATCAATCTACCTACTCTGACTTCTGAATATGTTACAAAATAAGGAGCTGAATCCGCCCTGCCAGTATCTGCCGGGCCTATGCGGAGGGTACCGTATCCCACTAGCTCTTTAAAATACAAGTTTCTTTAACAACACAATGTTGATGGTCCAACAACAAAGCCGATAATACTACCATGTAACTTTCTTCTCTTCTTGTTACCATCCTTACACCTAGTTATATTACTTTTAATAGAACGTGACGGTATCCGCACCTCGACTCCAAAAAAGGGAGTAGAAGGCAAAAACTTTTTACGACGAGCTTACGTGACTTCTTTTCGTGATACGAGCCCACCATGTTCTAAATTGAGTGGGAATCCGACTAAATGCGTTGTCAGAACGTAGCTTAGGTACAAAACCGCAGTAAATTGAATCTGTAGTCACTTTTCGTAGATGATTGGACTCGTAGGAAAACAGAATGTATGGGCCATGTTAGATTTGACAGTTTGTCGTCTTTGCTTTGTTTTATGAAAGTAAACGATTTTTATTTTAATACTTGCTTTTGCTAGCGGCTACGCCTGCGTAAATTATCTCAAGAGTACGTTTTATCGGGATGAAAAGTATTCTTTATGTTGATCCAGGTTATATACTCTTCTTCTATCGATCTTTCATAAAAATGCGCAACCATAAATAAATTTGTAAACAAACAAAGCATCTAAAAACTTTGCATATACTATGTCAACTTTAACAACTACCTAAAAAGTTAAAAATGAACAAGTCCAAAATGTAAGGTCTACCCCATAAATTGAACTTACTTTGTTCGTTCTTAATAAAAGTACTTAACTGCCACAAGTCAAATGTTAGTTACCTATACCGCGACCGAGGAAACCTATTCCACCGTAATACAGTTCATACTAGTACGGGGGACAAAGCGAATCAGTTCCGTATAAACTAACAACCCATTATTATGTTACAATTAATTAGACTTAGCTTAACGTAAATTCTTCATTAAAACTGTGATAGAAAAAATATTGCGCAAGGTTGTTAGACTCATTTGGCAAATAAAGAACTTTTTTTTATTTTTACACTACCTATGTGCCAAACTTCATCCAAATCTTTGAGACCGATTTTGCATGATTGAGTAACAAACATCCCAACGTCCAAACATTTAAACATCCAAACTTTCACATTAATAAATTAGTAGGAGTAGGAAGTAGGATAAGATTTGTATATGATATTGTTTTTGTGAAGCACTCTCAACATAGTTCTGTCCTATTTGAATGTTACGTTTCTAAACTAAAGTATCCCGCTATCAATAAATTCTTCATAGCAATACAATCGCAATTGAATATACACCGTGACTTTTTGTCGTCTTACAACGGCAGCCCACTTCATGTACCCAATGAATGCTATCTATTACCAAAACATTTTTTTTTTAACATTTGCATAATCAAAAATATGAAAATATCACTAAGACGCATGACGTAGTTTGAAACACCCTGTTATGGAAATGGAATTAATGATGGAATGTAATGGTAGGTAGGTAGATATCTTCTACCGTTTGATACGTAAACATTATTAACAGGGAGGGTGTTTCATAATTCTAAAGCATTCATTATTTTTCTTTGTATCTATTATCTTAATTAATGGTAACAATGTTTTAATCGCGCCTAGAGGTATGTTATGACGGATACATTGAGTGGACCATCTTTGTAAGACGACTAAAATGTCACGGTGTATAAAAGACACATAGCAAAGTAAAAAAACTAGATCAAATAAACCAGAACTATCACTCAACCGTAACCCTCAAAGCATTTGCAAAGAACTGCTTTCCATTACTCTGTATCTTCAACCTTATTTCAATAAAGCTGAGTTTGCGAGCGATAAACACCGACGCCTGCATTCGAAGTACATTCCGATCACGCAGCACTTTTGCTGAGAAAATTTAATTATACGGATCGCGATCTCTCAGAAACTTCGTTGCTTTAATTGAGTTCCGTGTTAATCTTTAACTTGCTTCCCCTGTGTGGCGAGACTCAAGCGATAAGCGTTTATCGGTTGAAAGTTTTAAAGATGTTTTCTTGAATGTTCGATAGTTTACGATTCTAAGTTTATAAATTACGTAAGAAGTGGTTTTCTCAAGTCCTTTGTATCTGTGAATGGGGGAAGTTATCCTTTGGTACGTATTAACAATCCGTACAATGGAAGCAAAATTAAACCTAGCATTTTCACATTTGGTGTAACTAACTGAATGTCGCAACGATTATTTATATACGTTTACATAGTAAAAGCGATGTCAAAATTGTTCTTTAAATAATGGAAATGAAATTGTAGTTGCTACGAAGTGTGAGAACGAGTTTTTAGTTATTTTTCCGTTTGTCTAGATGTATGTTCCGGATTGACGAAAAATGGCTGAACGGATTTCGATGAAATTTCGCGTACAGATAGTTTATAACCTCGGATAATACTTACGGTCCTTTAAATCCTTGATGATGATGATAATGAATCCCGGTAGTACGTTCCCTTGGGATATGTTCGGAAATTCCGGCAAAAGCTGGTACCTACTCACAATTTATCTAGAACTTATGGATCGACTAAAATCAAGCGTTCAACGCAATGAATTATCACAACTTGTAACACGAAAACCATTTCTCTCTATTTTAAACTGTCGTGTTATTCCTGTAACTAATTTCAACAACATTCCCTCACAAAATTAGACCGCAAACGCAACCGTAACTCAAAGCCACAACTCGCTACAATTACAACAACTTCTCACTGAACACATCCGTCACTACGCTTATGATTTAGCCCATACTGTTGAGCTACTGCGTGTTTATTCCGGACTTCTTAGGCAAACTTCTGTACTTTCAATACCGCCGCGGTGGCTTTCACTTAGTTTGTTTTGTTAACCGTTTTATTACGCTACACGGTAAGATTGAGGGCTTACATGGCACCCTGATCTTCAACATCTTCAATGTAAGTGAGTTAATTTGTGACGGGGTTGCGGTGAAACGTCAGAGTTTGGTAAGGTAACATTTGAGTAAAGTTTCGAGTCATGTATACAACTCTAGTTTTAGTAAATACGAAACCCGAATCACGTCTTTATGTAAAGATACTATGTACTTTCAAAATTGTGTCATGAAAAATTACAAAGTTATAAGCTTGTTAAGTTACCGAGTTGTCTACACAAAAATGGTCACCACGCGGAACCCCGCGCCGCTCGGGCGTCCAGAGTCGTATTGTTCTCATTGATAATAATTAGGCAGTAAGTACCTAACCGTTTTTTTTTTTTTTTTTTTCTGGGTGGGAAATCATCAAATAACTTCTCCCGCTCTGGGTGGAGCGGGAGGGCGTGTCAGACTTTTACTGACTAAAACCCACCCGTGTTCCCTCAGTTGCCTGTGTGCCAGGGGCGGCGGTATCTCTTTCGAACAACCCGCACCCCCGGCAAGCATCGGCCCTTGCGGGCCCCTCTGTTGCTGCTGACATCTCTTTGAGGCGCGCGTGGAACACAACGCGCCGTCGACCCGGGCTTGGTCCTTACCGGACAGCGAGCTACCCATTACTCGCCGTCCGCAAGCCCGTGCCTACGGTGGCCGGGAATCAGCCTGGGATTCCCGACGCCCAGGGCGTCTCCTGCGAAGGCCACGGCTGTGAGGGCGCATGTACTGCATCTCCCTCACGTGCGCCGCCTCCCTCTTTGCGAGCATAACTGCTTCGCTGAAGGAGGCGACTGCCAGCCATGCCCTCTCGCTCCGTACCATGGCCTGGACCAGGGTCGGACGCGAGAGATCGCCTCCGCCGATCACCTCCACGAGGACACGGCGTTGCTCCGCCCAAGCTGGGCAGACCTCCACCGTATGCTCCACCGTGTCCTCTGGGCGATCTTCGCAATGGAAACACCCGGGCGTTTCCTCCCGCCCTATCCGAAACAGGAACCTCCCGAAACAGCCATGTCCGGTGAGGACCTGTGTCAGGCGGAAGGTGAGGACGCCATACCGCCTCTCAAGCCACTCCTCAAAGAGGGGACTTACCGCGTACCTAACCGTACGGCGATTGTATTGTAATTAACTGGTGATAACATTTATCCATCACGCTTGCAAAACTTTTTGGGGAAAAATATAACATTGTGTAAAATATTGGAATCGATTCAGTTTCTTATTATGAACAAACTATATACTAACAATAATTTTGTTTAATACGTCAAGCAAAAACGTTGTATGCACCCCTTTTTATGAAAATTACGTGGACGGAAGAGTATGTTTGACACAGTTAAAGTTTGTATGGAGTGCAGAAAGCATTTTTTTTATCATGTTCGTATTTCGTATTTTTCCATTATAGTCGAATTTCAACAACATGGCGACCTCTATTATTTTTAAACAGAAGAGAAAGGGATTTGATTACAAGTTGATTGGGATGTAATAACGATCAGATTTTAGTAATGAAAGATTATCATTAAAATATCGCTTACGTCTAGCTCAACAAACACAAGAATAATCCTAAAAGCTCCTTTAATCTTACAACCATTTTTAATATAATCCTCTTTTACTAAAAAATAACAAGACATTCGTATCGTTAGCGATGATCAAAATAAAAATAAAATATCATCGTAATTCCCGTTTCAAAGAACATTGTTATATTCGAGGTAGACGCAAGACGTAATGACACAAATAACAATTACCACGGCGGTTATTGTAGGTGGAGACAGGGGAGTTAAATTAGCGCGTATATTAGTATGTAAGACGCTGATGAGACAATCATAATTATATTCACTATCACGCCTCCTGGGGATTGCCTTGTTCTAAAAAACAGGTGAAATGTAATTTAAAATAGCGAGAAGTCAAGGTGAATTTACTAATATTACGGTAATTACAATTAAAGTGGGGACCCGAAATAATTTATTAGTATTGTTCGCTGGATTACACAATAAAAACGTTTGAAATGAGAAAAAAAATTACAAGAATTAAAACTCTTTGAACTCTGTCTAAAGACGATATTAAAATTACACGAAGGACAACACAATTTATTTTCTTCAAGTTTCGCTCATATAAAAACTCCAGCAAGCTAAGTTAAAGCCAAAAAATCAATTATACCAATGTTGATTTATGAATGAAATAACAAAATCGAATCTCTAACATTTGTAAGGTCAATAATTTCAAAGAGAGTCGTAACCCTTTGATAGATTAGCAACATCAACTGGAATTGTAGTTTCTTTTTAAACGATTTTTCTATATCCTAGAGGTATTCTTATCAGGTATTTCCGTGAATAGATTACATCCCATTTTAATTAAGAAACTTCCATTTAACCTGTCTTTTCCAATACGTTGATAAACGCTCTCTGATAATGATCCTTCATTAGGTTAAAAATATCTTTCTAATTGTTATTTTATTAAAACATTTTATAAGGTCAGAATCATTAATTTAAATATGGTTTGAAGTTTCTGAATGTCCTACGATGAAATCGTTAAGGAAATGATCATATTATTGATTGATTCAAGTCTGAAAGTGGCACAGATAGTTGAAAAATTGTGTGGACATCGATTGTCATGGTATGGGCATGTGATTCGTGGGGATGAGAAAAATGTAGTGAGGAAAGTTTTGAGCATGAATGTCGATACCCATAAGAGTAGGGGGAGACCAAAGAAACGATGGATGGACTGTGGGAATGATGATATGGTTAGAAAGGGTGTGACGGCGGAGATGAAGACTAATAGCGGAGTGTGGAAGAAAAAGATATGTTGCGCCCACCACAAATAAATTGAGATTAAGGCTAGAGAATGATGAAGACACAAATTATCACCACAGAGCCCGAAGAGGCCCCGGGGGCAATGCTAGAGGTGGCATTGGCACTTTCAGCGCCAGAGTTTTAGTACAGCCGTTCTAGACACTGCTGATGTACGGATTCCGTGCCCTCTGATGACATAACATCACGCATTGTTTCCCTGACGGGTTGGGTAGAATTGTACCTATATAGTACACTGACATTTCGCCAGTTGTGTTTTAGTCACATGTAATCGGAGGCAAGTCTATTGCCATCTACCGGGCACAAATCCAGACACCGAGCTGCTATTGAGAAATCTCAAATAGAAAACCCGAATAACAGTTTGCCTGACCTGGGAAACGAACCCAGGTCCTTATGCTCAGTAGTAGCGTTTGCGACCACTAGACCAACGAAGCAGTATTTATCACAATCGAATGAAAATCAACTTACAGAATTTACACAGAAGTTTCCACCAAAATTGTACATGTATGTACATTGTACGTAGATGTTTCATTTATATTCTTACCATCATTATAATATCCGAACGAAATCCCACTTATTTAAGGCACGCAAACGAGGAAGCGAATAGCTATCAACTCTTTTAATCGCCGGCGATTAACTAGAAGCGGGTAGAGCTAGCATCTAAAAACGAGATAGCGAGCAACGAGCAGCAAGTAAACGGAACGCCGGCGATGTGAACAGTCAGCGATCAACTACTTATATACCTACAAAGTAGCAGGGACAGCGACGCGTAAACTAAAACCATGAAGTCAGCACATGATTCTAGACCGCAAGAAATTTTTCGTCGTTTATCAAAAAAAAAAACCGAGCTGTTTTACAGAAAAGTGCAATAATTATATCCTACATGGTCAGAATAATTATACACCGTGAAATTTAAATGGTTGTTTTCCCGCGGCAGAACAACTTGCCATAAGGAGTACTTTCGAAGCATAGAGTGCAAGTAAAAAAAATGTTTTTTTGTTTTAAAATAATTAAAAAAATATTCAACAACTCGATAAAACACTACTCAATAGTAACACTAGAGGTAACTTTTAGGTACTACTCGAATCGCACGCACCTCCGACAGAGAGAGCAGCGATGCATAAATGTTCAAAGCAAAATAAACTCTCGCACGTGGTAATTTTTCACAATGGTTAATCTGCCATTTTTTGTTTAGTATTATTTTATTTGTTTATGAAACGATTGTATTGTGACCATGACCTCTGAGTTTGTTTCGGCTTTTCTTCTCAGGGAACAGTCAGCTAGGAAATGCCGGTGCCATCAAGTTTTTAAAATGTTGACCAATAAAATATTGACGTGTAAAAGTGTCTTTTAAGATCTACTTACATAAATAAACATTTCATTTCATTTCATTTCATTTCCCTGTCACCGAGAGGAGGCCTGGGTCCCAGCAGTGGGAACATTAAAGGATGATGATGAAGTACTGAATCCCTGGTAACAACTTGCGCGTTGATGTCCCTGTCACCTCGTATGTATCTCTTTTACTTACACAGGACTTAAAACCTTATGTCGGTTTCATGAGCGGGAACATCGTTGCTTGTTAGGAAAAAAAAAAGTTTTTTCTTAATAAAATAATATTTCTTACCTATCTGTAGTATTGTATGGTGAACCAGCATATTGGCTGATGGAAGCCAACTCCACACCTCCTCTGTATATAGAAACTAGAGCCAAGTCTAGTGTTTTACTCTGAAACAAAAAAGAAACAAACTAATACACGCTTTTATTTTATACGTCAATACGGTACATACGGCTACATATCAAGCTATACATATCCAGTCTACGCTGATCTTGCACTGTACGGAAATCCTACGCAATGCGAGATCAGCTTATACTGGAAATGTACAGCTCGATGTTTAGCCGTGTGTACTATCATGTTGAAATGTCTAGCATTTTGCCGTATAAATTACCTGACTAACTGACAATACACTGCCTAATAACTAAAGGCAAGGTTTAGTTTTATTAAATTTAATAAGGGGTGGGGGCGTCTATGCTGGTGCGGGTGCTGCGTACCTTATGGGTAAATGCAGTATTACACCGTTTGTGGTGAAACGAATTAGCAATGCCATTCGACGTGGCAATGCTGCCAGTCTTCTGGGTACATTTCCTGATGACAGCGATGCGGACGAATACTTCGACACTTAAGTGTCCTTTTGTTTTTGTATTTATTTGCATTTATTTAGTAATTTAACTTAGTATAATCGTTAGTTTAGTTCAATGTAGTGTATATAATCGATGATTTAATAATTAAATTAAATTATGTCCTATTGACAGATTACTGGTATGTGTAGAGAAAACTGTAAATATAAGTTTGTTCTACCGCTCGTAATGATTAGGTATTTGCGAACCAGTTAGTTTTTTTATTTTTTATAAAACTGTTTATTTTGTTCTATTTACTTCAATATTTAAGTTAACAGATGTAAACACTATTAATAATAATATGTACATGTATATAAAAATCCGGAAAAAATCACAAGGGCATTACAAAATTCGACTCCATCGCTGTTAACAGGAAAAGTGTCCAAAACGCTGGCAGCAATGCCACGTTGCTTGGCTATGTTGATTTCTTTCCAAAAATAAACCAGCCACCTGGTCACGTGTAGAATCGACCAACGGCTTGGCGGTGTCTGGTAATTAGATTTTAATTAGTTTTGTTTACATTTAAACAATTATTCACAAAAAAAAAAACCTTTTAGAACTAATTATGTAGGTAAACATAACAGTAAATTAATTATAAACCTTCATCAAATTATTTTCCTGTATAAAAATTAATTAAAGATAAAAGCTATGTTTATTTAGGCATCTTCGTAATTTTATACGTACGTCCATTATTTGTTTATATTGGTATACGTTGGTACTCGGTTGGTACAGGAAGGAAATTGTTATTTGTATAAATCCTTCATTGTGTGTCAATCTAATATTTATTAGGGTTTTAGTTTTTTTAATATTACTATAGCACTACAAAGGAATTAGCATAAAGACATAAACTAATAAACCCCTCCTTTGCGTTGCGCAGTCGTGTAAAAAAATGTCTTAAAATTTTTGAGAGACTCTTTCCCGAAAAAGGCATAAAATATCAGTGTTACGGGTTACCAGCCCCCCCCCCCCTCCCTACAAACGTATTTATATATAGATAAATTTAGATAAATGAACAAAAAATATTTGATGAAATTTAGTAAAAATCGGGGTAGCTAAATCTATATTTATATAAAATGAATCCCTATTTTCCTTGGTAACGGCATCACACGTGAACGGCTGGACCAATTTTGCTAATTCTTTTTGTGTTGTGTTCGTTAAAGTCAGGAGAAGGTTCTTATGAAAGAAAAAATAAGAAAGTGGCGCGGAACATCTAATATAATTGAGCACGCCACGATTGCGGCGGTAAGTCCTCTCTTTGAGAAGTGGCTTGAGCGGCGCCATGGCATCCTCACCTTCCGCCTAACGTAGGTCCTCACCGGACACGGGTGTTTCGGGAGGTTCCCGTTTCACATAAGGCTGGAGGTTCCCGTTTCACATAAGGCGGGAGGAAACGCCCGGGTGTTTCCACTACGTAGATTGTCCTGAGGACATGGTGGAGCGTACGGTGGAGGTCTGCCTGGCATGGGCGCGGGCTCCTCGTGGAGGCGATCGGCGGCGGCGATCGGCGGCGGCGATCTCTCACGTCCGGCCCTGGTCGAGGCCATGGTAAGGAGCGAGAGTGCATGGGTAGCCGTGATGCTCGCGAAGAGGGAGTCGGTGCACGTGAGGGAGAGGCAGTATATGCGCCCTCACGTCCTATGCCGCCGCAGGAGACGCCTTGAGCTTCGGGAATCCCAGCCTGATTCCCGGTCACCGTAGGCGCGGGCTTGCGGACGGCGAGTAATGGGTAGCTCGCTGTCTGTATGGACCAAGCCCGAGTTGACGGATCGTTATGTTCCATGCGCGCCTCATTGCAATGTCAGCACCGATTGGTGGAGTCCGCAAGGGCCGATGCCTGCGGGGATACGGGTTGTTCGAAAGAGATACCATGGCCCCTGGCACACAGGCAACTGAAGGAACACGGGTGGATTTTAGTGAGTAAAAGTCTGACACGCCCTTCCGCTCCACCCAGAGCGAGAGAAGTTATTTGATGATTTCCCACTAAACAAAAGCTTCTAATATCATCACGCGAATATTGAATTTAATATTCATGGTTAAGTCAGGACAACGTCTGTCGGTTCAGCTGGTACAAAAAAAAAGACATAGTTAAATTATTCTAGGCTGGACAATGGGCATACATAAATGTGATCTAAGTGTGTGTAGGATAGTGTACGTTTGTCAAGGAGAAATAAATTCCGCAGATAGGAAGCAGAAGACTCTCAAATGCCTGAAAATCGAAAGTTTACATCCAAATTTACAGACTAAATCGAATTTATCAGCACTTGAGAAATTATCAACGAAACTCATTTGTATTTCACCTTATCCGGAGATCAAAATTAAGAGAAAAAAACAAAAAAGAACAGATGTCCTACTTTAAGTTGAGAAAAAAAAAAAGCCAACCAAATAATAAATTACTTCATCTCGTTAAACAAAGCCAACGTTTGTAAGTCACTCCTCGGAAAATTATAATTTTACACAAAAGTAAAAGTGCGTACATTTTTCTGAAAACAAAAAGATATATACCTACGCTTATTTGTCTTTGTAAGATACAGAAACAAAATACGGATTTACCAGAATGACTACGACATATCCATAAAACGTGAAGATAATCGCCCGACGAGTAATAAAACTTCAGACGCGGAAAAACCTACCTTACACTACCCTGGTAGAGTTTGCTTTTCTTTGGGGGAAAACGAAGGAGTTTAGGTAACATGGGTATCTGTCTTGTCTCATACGCTTGTGTGAGGGTTTGGTCGAGCAATATTAATATTTTCGCTTTGTCTCTGAAATATTTCTTTCCCTCTTAGAACAAAGAGACAAAGTTCTGCTTCCGGGACATAAGGACTGGCCTCTGGGATGGTGCAGTTGCAGGAAGTTATGTCTTTAAGACTATGGAAGAAAGTATTTTAAGAGTAAGTTGGGGTGTAGTTTTTGTTGCACGTTTGCGCAAAGGAAAATTGCCTAACTAAAGGAAAATGGTTAGGTACTGGGACCTGTTGATGACTGAAACGCATAGAACACTGATACTGTGGGATATGGACCTTCATCGTCCGATCGCGAGTGAAATTTAAAAAAGCTGTTCTGTGTCAATTTAACTTAGCAAGGAAAAATGGTTCATGGCTAATATTTATAATGGTACATGTAATACTCATATATCCTGTCAGTACTCCTTCTGATTTATGTTAATTAATTGTGTGTTGTACGGGTATTATAACTGTAAATAGCAGAGTGACTTTTATTCGTTCTCCCGCACACAACCCTCACACATTTTCCAAACTGGTGACCCCGAGGTGATTTGAACACGAAAATTTATTAACTTTTTATTTATTTAATTTATTTTTATTTATTTATTTTATTTATCCGTGGTACCTTTTGGGTACCAAGACATAAAGTTGTCATGTGCATGCATTTAAGTGACAAAATACTCGTAATTTTTAATGCCTCGTTGATCTAGTGGTCAAAGCTATTGCGGAGCATGAGATCTTGGGTTCGATTCCCGGGTCGGGCAAAGTGTTATTGGACTTTTACATCTGGAATTTCTCAGTAGCAGCCCGGAGTCTGGATTTGTGCCCGATTGATGGCAATAGGCTCGTCCCCTATAACATAGGACTTAAATATTACTGGCGAAATGTGGGTATACTATTCGTATAACTTTGCTTAAGCCTTCGGAGCTTAAATGTGTAATGTTATGTTACTTGTAAGTACACATTTCTATCTTGTTCTTAATACTTTTATTAGAGATTGGCTCATTTAAAATTGCACGTATGGGGCAATGTATATACACGCATGCAATGCCTGTATATACATTGTATATACCTACAGTATATACAGGCATGCAATGCCTGCAATGCACGCAATTTACATTGTGTCTGAATGTTTTACAAAGAAAATTAAAATACGCAAATAATTAAAATAATAACAAGATAAACACATAAATAAATTAGTTCAATTCAATCTCAATGTCTACCTACACTAGTATTATTTACATTCATAAAAGTTCAAAATTAAAAACAAAGTCAACAAGGATAAAAAAGAACTAAATATATGTCACTAATACCTACCTAATAATTTCATTTAATTTCTATTACTAAAAAATATAAAATTAATTTACAATGTCCACTATCCAGATTAAATCTAAATTAGATGTTCTCTAAATGCAGGCAGTATTATATCTTTGATCAAAGCTCTGTGTTATTATATTTTAGTATCTGTGGCAGTCGTACAAATGGCGTCGTATAGATGAAAATCAAAATGGGTCATTTTTTTTTCTGACCGACATTATTTCAATCTTTTCTACTACACTTTAGTCCATACTCAAGGTTTGCCAGCGTGCAATGCAGCACAGTATTCAAAGCGTCAAATCGACAGACCATATTTTTTGCAACACCAAACTGCGCTCCAAAACACAGATTACTGACGTTGCTCAAAAAGCCGCTGAGCTGAAGTGGGACTGGGTTAGCCATGTCTGCCGTATGCCCAATGAGCTGTGGGCCAAAATAACTACTACGTGGAGCCCTGATACAGCCAGAAGGCTCCGCGGCAGATGGCGGGAAAACCTGAAGAATACACACGACCAGTGGTTCCCTTTAGCCCTGGATGGAAAGAGCTGGAAGTCATGGAACTTTGCCCAGCAGGGGGATGATGTGGGCTACCAACAGCTAATGCATAGCATAACATAATCAGCCTATAATATTCACACTATTGGGATACAAGCCTCCTCTCGGTGAGAAGATGTGGGCCGTAATCCACCAGTGCGAGTTGTTGCATGTGACGAGTCTTGAATTTTTGGCTATGGACATGCTGGTTTCCTCGTGATGTTTTTCTTCACGCTTTTGTAAGTAGTGGTGATAAAATAATTTTCACAAGGTAAACCGATTGTCTGAGATCGAACCTTCGATCTACAAACTCGTTAGTCACGGCCGTTGTCACTAGGCCACACAGTAACTGCTCTAATACATCTAATTCATTTAAGTTATCAGCCTTTGAGCAAATGAGGCAATGTCTACGTAACAAAATACTTTCTTCCCGGGGCGGTAAGACCTTTTGTGCCCACCCCGTCATGAAACACAGCCAGGATACTGTTGAATGTCATTAATTAATACACTACCAACATTAAAGTTTCCCATCCTGAAACATAATATGTCATAGTCGCAGAGTAGTTCTAAGTGAAGCTCAAACTTTGAGCACGGAGTTATGGACAAGTTTACTACACGAAGACGCTCTGTTATAACTTTTTTATGGGAAGTTTTGTTATTAATATCATGGGGAAAAGGTAAAAAGATTTTATAACTTTACTTCAGTCAATTCATAAGCCGTTTAAGTACACTAGATCCGTATGCAAGATTATTTTCGTAAACATATACAGCCTAGCATGTTCCCACTGTTGAGATACAGGCTTCCTCTTTTTAACCGACTTAAAAAAGAAGGAGGTTATCAATTCGACATGTTTATATATACATATTTTTTATGTATGTTCGGGCATAACTCGGCATATACAGGGTAAGTTTTTACCCATTATTTTTACCACTTGTTAAAAACTTATCCTGTATAGACGGACGGACGGATTTGCCAAATTCTTTTTTTGTTCGAAAAGGGTTTATTCCGAAATGGTCCGGAAAAGGTTTTTTTTTTTTGCTTTGATTAGCCTCACCTGAAAAATACCTCAAAAAGCACCCCACGCTTATAATAAAATTAAATTATTTTCTGCTTTTTCGTTTGGATTTTTCTGAGAGAATTGGCCGTAACCCACTGCGCCGCCCAGTGCGGGTTGGTAGATGTGATATATCTTTGAATTTTTGATTCGAAGACATGCCTATTACCAAACTATATTTTCCTTCACGTTTTGATAACAGCCGTCATAAAAAAACCCACCAGATCGGGTGTGAATCCACGACGTTACAACTCAAGTCCACTGCACTAAAGTCTTAAGTAAGTTGTAGTAGTAGTTAAATTTAAAATGTCATATCTACCTTTAATTATATTCCATGAGTTGTCAGTGTCAATATTCAACAACATTGATGACGCTGACAATTCTTGAACTTGGTTTAGATGTGCTGATCCGTTCATTCGTACATTGGTAAAATTCGTCCTACGTCAGGCTTGTAGGTAGAATGTAAGAAAACTTAAATATTATAAATTCACGTAGATAAGCTAAAATGGACTTATATCCTTACATTATAAGTTAAAGTACTGGCATAGTGTTTGCTGTAAAAAGAGGCTATGAATATTGTAGATATCATAAAAGTTTCAGTCTCAAAGGACGTAAATATTTTAGATGAAAACTATGCTTCTTTAAAAGTGTTCGTAAAATCTCAACCTACGTTCATGTTCTAAGTAAGCAACTAGTATAAAAACAAAGTTACTCGTCTCTTAAACACTTATTTTCTCCCATAAAAACAACCCCTAAACACCATGGAATCTAAACAACGTTCAAAATTACTATGGGCCATAACATCATAGACACGATAACCCAAGATTAAACATAACTTCATATCTACGATCCAACCCGTACCTTTATTGAACTTAGAATAATAAGAACATAGTGCCCCATAAAATTATATGGCAGGTTATCTCTGCAAGGTAATAATAACCTTATGACCTTCATTATTGGGTCGTGATCCGATATTGACAATTATGCGTTATTATACGTTTTGGAATTAGGTGAAAATGTGTTCAATGTTATCGAGTTCAAGCGTGCAATCTGATTGAAATATACGGTTATGTTATTAGAAAAGTTTTTATTTAGTTATTCAGTAAATTTAGCGAAGTTCAGTTGCTCAGTTGAAAGTTATTTTGTGTCAGCATATTGAACATTTGATTAAATCTATACATAATTTAATATAAAATGTACGTAGTTTTTTTTAAACAAACTAGTTTGTAGGACTTTAAAATGTTGATTTTGCGTACAAACCTGAAAGGGTTTTTCAGTTTTTGTCAATCAACAAGCATGCTAGTACAAACTTAAGCATTGCAAAATTACAAAATCAAAATAAAAAAAAATCAAAAAGTTATTCAAACTAGGCTGAGAGTCGGCTCTTTTTGAACGTCAAAATTACATAAAACAGTCCCCCCAAAACGCCCGCCCTGAGGGGCGGGCGTTTTTTTCCCAGCTAAAGCACTAGGAAGTGGTTCACCACTTCCTAGTGCTGCACGGAAGAAGAAGTGGCGTACAAAAACAGTTCATAGATCTCGTCTTCAAATTGTGTCAAAACGATGCATTTAAAACGATGAAAACACCGACAGACATGGCGTCTTGGCCAACTCTGCTCTCCTAGGTTACATGCTAGATGTCATTCCCAAAACACAAAATATACAAATAATTTCTCAAGAAAAGTTTCACAAGTATAATACTGATTTCTAATTGCCCGAGCAAAGCCAGGGTCGGGTTGCTAGTTATTTATGTAAATAAAACATTATGTTATTCCATTTACCACTTATCTATAAATCTTATTCAAATAGCCGCTGTCTAAATTTTATAAAATTTGATTTAGAAGGTAAATATTTATCGTGCCTGATATTAAATTCTGATACTTATTAAGAAACCTACAGATTTACTTATCTAATAAATAATTCATGTTTGTCGAAGGACCGATGCGTGATGGCTGGTGGAGCAGATGAGTCCTGGAGACCGCGTATTGGCAAGCGAAGCGTGGGACGCCCCCCAGCTAAAAAGACCGACGACCTCAAAAAGGTGGTTTGAATAGACTGGATGCGAAAGGCGGAGGATAGGCCTAACGTATACTTTACCGTACTTATATGCTTACTACATCAAAATTCTTTGCTGAGTTCGGAAGAAAAACGAAGTTTCACAGATAGACACGAAAAGCGTAATTATAATATTTGTAGATAAAGATGAATGGATAATATTTATGGTATGGATTGCGTCAAAAATATTGTGATCCTTGTTTTATTCGTATACATAATTTATTACCCATAAACAGTCTAGGCACTTATCACATGACAGTCCACAGACATACCATTACAAAATTTACCCAAAAACATCATAAATCCCATAATATAAAACAGACACATTTGCCACCAGACTGGAGTAAGGCAATTTGGTAAAATTAAACCATAAAAAGTCACTCTCGCAAATTGTGCTAGATATAACTTCCATTTCAGACTAAAATATGGAGCTTATATTATTATCTAGTTTAGTTTTAATATATAAAGCAAATTTCACGGTCTGTCACACAGATGTCAAAACCGTCATTATTGGGGAATGTTGACACTGACAGCCCTTGATTGCGGTTTGAATGTGCTGGGGGGCTGTGCTCGTAACTTTAAGAAACATTCAGCGTCAATCTGTCAAAAATACCTCGAGTTTCCATACATTTTTGACAAGTTTTTGACATTTGACGTTCGCCGAGATGAGACTGTGACTAGATTTTAAACGTTTTTACGAGAATTGGCCTTCTTTTGCGTTCAGTTTGATTGGTGAAATCGGGCCTTAGTGCTAGTGATAAACTGGTACCTTGATCACAAGCTCAAATACGATGTATGTGATCCTAGGTTAGATTCCTGGGTTGGGCAGGGTTTAATTCCATATGAACATATAATTAATGTGTAAGTAGTTATATTTATTAAAGAAAGAAAGAAAGAAAGAAAGAAAAATAGATTTATTTGTCACAGAAACACGTGCATATAAAAGATGACATACTTAACATAAAAAAAAAACATGATACACACACAGATATTTATACATAGGCATAAAGAAGATAAATAATCGGCAGCTGCACGCCGTGACTGTGACAAGAAGGCTTCCACTCAGCATGATGCTCTGCTATGGGATGGGACCCACAGCACAGCGCTGATTTTCAGTGGTCACCCGAAAACAAGGTAACCGATTAACGGTAACCAATAGTCGTGTTGTCATGTTACATCTCTAGTTTCATAATCTGGCAACATTATTTGAGACTATCTGTATTCTTTTTTATTAGAAAAATTGTCTGGGTCACGGCGCGCGTTGGGTCCTGATAAAATATGGAAATAAAAAGTTTCTATCCCAAAATTAACTTAGTCCATAGGTTGGTATGCTACTAATATTATATTTGTGTTTTTTTAATGTTTGAATGCATTCCATCACGCAAAAACGTCTGATACTGGTACGGAGCGAGAGTGCATGGCTAGCAGTCGCCTCCTTCAGCGAAGCAGTTATGCTCGCAAAGAGGGAGGCGGCGCACGTGAGGGAGATGCAGTACATGCGCCCTCACAGCCGTGGCCTTCGCAGGAGACGCCCTGGGCGTCGGGAATCCCAGGCTGATTCCCGGCCACCGTAGGCACGGGCTTGCGGACGGCGAGTAATGGGTAGCTCGTTGTCCGGTAAGGACCAAGCCCGGGTCGACAGCGCGTTGTGTTCCACGCGCGCCTCAAAGAGATTCAGCAGCAACAGATGGGGCCCGCAAGGGCCGATGCCTGCCAGGGGTGCGGGTTGTTCGAAAGAGATACCGCGGCCCCTGGCACAAAGGCAACTGAGAGAACACGGGTGGGTTTTAGTCAGTAAAAGTCTGACACGCCCTCCCGCTCCACCCAGAGCGGGAGATTGATGATATCCCACCCAAAAAAAAAAAAATCACGCAAAAACGTCTGAACGTATTTGAATGAAGTTGGGCATACAGATAGTTTATAACCTAATTGATCACTTTAGGTACTTTTTATCCCTGTAGTACATTTCCGGGGGATAATTTTCGACATCTACGTGGGCGAAGCCGCTAGCAAAAGCTAGTAACTTACAATATTTGATTGTTTGAAGGCGGCAATACGTGGTTCTTATACAAAACTGGCGAAATGTGGAAAATAATTATACTCCTCTGCTTTGCCTGCGAGGCATATAAGCGTGATTTAATTTGTATATTAGCTAGGTATATTACGTCGCTGTGGTTATATAATAGAGTGTGGTTACGTGGTTTAGTTAATTGAATTAATGATAGGTTTTAATTACGTCAACCATCAGCGGGAGTGGTAAACCACACATTTAGATTTCTGACTCGATTCAGTTTCATGAACTTGTTTTTAATGCCGAAAACGTCAATAGTTTTTCTCTTTATCTTATTTTATTTTATTAATTTTAGGAAAGCTTACAGCTAATACATTTCGATATCTAGTACAATGTGTAAACGATGGCCAATTACAAGCTTCCACTGACGATCGACGTTCCGTGTGGTGCCGGACGTAAAAGAATAGCACCATCCCATTTCTTCCCATGTGTGTCGTAGAAGTCGACTAACGGACTTACTATAGAATGGGCAGCAGCGTTCTCTATTCATTTAACCACCATGCTGCGATCGCCAGCCCGCCTGCCAAGCGTGGCGATTATCAAATGCCCCCCTTTTGGGGGAGGCTTATGACCAGCAGTGGAAGTCTTTCGGCTGGTATGATGATGATGACTGACGATTAAGGTGAGTAATATTAACAAACACACGAAAACAGCAACGCGAAATACGCATTCAAAACAAATAGAATAATAAAGAGAAAAAAAAGGTTAACATCGTAAAAACAATTATTCAAACTCTTCTTTACTTCGTTAATACTACTAGTAAACAAATCCATGTCGACACCCTGACACACCATATTAAAAATGCAACAAGCTCTTATCACATACGAGTAGATAGTTCTAACTTGAGGCACATGGAGGAGACGTGGTCTCCGAAAAAATTGCATTCGGTACTCGAAGACCAATCTTGCCCACCAGCTGGTGGGTAAGATCCCTAAGTCTCTGAGTCCCCGAGATCAGGGAAGTCAGTAGATCCGTTCATAACACTATATAAGAAAGCAAGATTTGCAAAATGTGTTTTTTTTTTACACCGACTTATATAATTCGGGACATAGGTATTTGAGCGATATTGAGTGATTCTTCTCTCGTATTGGCGCAAACTAGGTGCAAACATGGTAATAACTCACGGCTGTGGTAAATATATCAGCCAGTCGTACCGGAACTGTCCAAGGTGCACTGAATGTATATTTATGTGACGCCATTCGGTGAGGGTATTTCAGGCATTTTATGTTGGCGAATCTAAATTATACACCAACCGCTGCGGTCTGAGGCAGGAAAGATCTGTGTCTCGGAAAGCACGTTATGCCGTTGGTCCCGCCTGTCATTTGTGGATCTTTGGCAGTCGTTACGGGTCGTCAGAAGCTTGAATTCCTGACAAACAGTCTTACAAAGGGGTATCGTCTTACCCAGTTATTCGATTGTAGAGGTCAAATAGGCAGTCGCTCCATGTAAAATAATGGTAATTAGCTGCATCCGGTTTTTTTGGAAGCCGAACCAGATTAATTCATGACGTATCATTAGCAGCCCGTAGTATGGATATGTGGTAGTTTGATGGCAATAAGCTCGCCCTCTATTCATGGTACTCAAAAATGTCCATGGAAAAATGTGGAAGTTACTATAATGGTACACTTTTGGGAATACAAGTGTTATGTTGTGTTTATGCATGTAACAAATCTTCGTAGTTTTAACACACTATCAATAAGAATCTGAATTCCTTATTCGTTGCTTCATATGTTCGAAAAATTTGTCCGCTCAAAAACATCAAAATGAAAAACGTTCCTAGTTCGAGTGTTATTTAATTACACTTCTGACACTCGTAGTTGATAATCAACACAGCATATTCTTACCATGATCACTAAAAGCATGGCTAGTGCCCGGCCAATCATAGAAAGAAAGTGTTTGGTTGTAATTTCACCATTCAAAACACACCAAACCATAGACCACTTTTATTGTATATTCACTACAGCTTCAAAGACAGCCGTAATGTTTTTTGTATTTATTTTCGCTTAATGTCGGCGCTTGTGACCCTTTGCTTGTCACAGGGATGCCACAGAGTCAGGCTCTCATGCCCTACCGCCGGCCCCGTCACCATCGGGGCGGTCCGGCCGGTACTCGAACGCTGGCTCGGGAGGAGGCACGGCTCCCTGTCGTTTCGGGTGACACAGGTGCTCTCGGGGCATGGTTGCTTCGGGAAGTACCTGTGTCGCATAAACAGGGAGCCGGACGCTCGGTGTCACCACTGCGTCGACTGTCGGGAGGACACGGCGAGGCACACGCTGGCAGAGTGTGCCGCTTGGGCGGAGCCACGCCGTGCCCTCATCTCAGGAGTCGGCAGTGACCTGTCGCTGCCGGCCGTTGTCGACTCGATGGTCGGCAGCGAGGAGTCCTGGGACGCGGTGGTATCCTTCTGCGAAACAGTCATGTCGCAGAAGGAGGCTGCGGAGAGGGAGCGGGAGATTGCTTCCGCTAACCCGATCCGCAGCAGACGCACCGGGCGTCGGCGGAGGGCGGACAACGCCCTCTTCCAGCCCCCCTAAATGGGTCCAGGGGCAACGGATCTGGGGAAATTCGTTGCCCCCTACTTGTTAGGACCCGAGATGGCGGCACGTAGTGTTCCACGCGCGCCTCTCTATGACGTAAGGGGGGAGTTTAACACCTCACTCCCCCCCTATCGCGAGGTGGCCCGCAGAGGCGGGCCGGCACTAGCCGGGGATCGCGGAAGTCACACTAGTTCACACAAGTGAGAGACGGAACACCGGGGTGGTTTTAGTCAGTAAGAGTCTGACAGACCCCTCCGCCCTCCCCGGGGCGGAGGACATCCATGAGGATTTCCCCCGTCATCAAAAAAAAAAAAAAAAAAAGGGATGCCACAGAGTGCCTCAGACACTTAAGGCATTGACAAATAATGAGGTCACGTTTGGCGCTGACGGTATTTTGTTTTATTCGCTAACATATTACATTTTATCTATCTTTATAACTGACTATTTATAATATCCTGTAACTGCCCGTGACATCACATCGCTCGGGCTCTATCAGAATACCAGCGCTGCGACACTTTTTAAATGTCGCAGCATCATGCTGAGCCTTTTGGCCTCGTGCAAGTTTTTCTGTTTTATTTTTAAATTATTTTTATTTCCAAGAAATTTGTTTTTTACAATTGTTGTACGATTGTGTGTTTAGTTTAGTATGTAATCTTCCTGTGCGAGTCACAATAAATACGTTTTCTTTCATTTTTCTTTCGTTCCAATGGTACCCAGTAATATAAAAGAGTTAGTACTTTCACAAACGAATACTTTTATAAAGCTTGCAGACTATGATATTAATTTATTCATATACTAAACAACGAGTACGTCCACATGGAACCATACGATGAATCCTTGCAACGGAGCCAAATTCGGCCATCGTTATAGTGTCATTCACACAAATCTGAAATAACATTGACTTGGCAAAGTCCAGCCATTTCCCATACTACGCTACAACGTTTATTCGTATGGTTAAGCCTTTTAATATTTTAAATTGGAGTGTTTGCTTTCTTACAAAGTCGTTGTGACTCGAAAGTTTTTAGATAGTTATGTTCTGTTAGATTGTATCAGATAATATTATACTTGGCTTGATTTTACAAAAAATACTGGTATTCAGCTTCTTCCTTTTAGACAAGAAGCTGACTCTAAAATACTTGGGACAGGGCTAGGCAAATGACAATGGTTATAAGGAAAACTGAATCTTAATCATTTCTAGAAAAACTTGCCTTCTTAGCGAGAAGAAGGCTTACTGCGGAACAATCACATGTAGATTTAGAACCGCTTGACCCAATAATCACAAACGTTTTTAAACCACGTTCTGGTGCTCTGAATCGTTTGAATATGACAAACACAGAATGATGATTTTTTGTTTATTGTTAGACACATTTATTCATTTGTAAAGAAAGACAAAATTGTTTATTCTGCATAAACAAAACGCACATTACGAAAAAAAATACATAAAATACACACATACAAAGTAGCCGTAGTAAAAGACTGGTATATTTAACCAATTAAAGTTTGACAATTTTATCCATTGTTTGATATCAGGACCAGGGACCAAAGACAATAAACATTGCTTAAATGTCACGACACTATCTAATGAAACAACAAACAAACTATCAGAAAAAAAACAAGATGCCGATTCCAGAGAGTAAAAACGGAAAAAAGAAACGATCAAATGCAATCAATTGTAATTGTAGTAATATTGGCAATCGCTTCAATGCAATTGAAGTTGCTAGACGATAAATTTGCGCATCAATGTGTATCAATCACGTAAAAATTGGCAGTTGCGATTTATCGTTTCGGGGGACCCTTAAAAAAGTAGGTACAACTATGCCGTGCGTCGCGTCTGTGCAAGAACCGGCCGTTGCTCAGCAAAATGCTATGACTTCGGACGGACTTACCTTCAAATGTAGTGCAAGTCGTTTCTTTATGTTATTTTTAACCGACTTCAAAAAGGAGGAGGTTCTCAATTCGTCGGAACCTTTTTTTTTAATCATCTATGTTCCCCGATTACTCGAAGATGGCTGGACCGATTTGGATTTTTTTTTTGTTTGAAAGGGTATACTTCCCAGGTGGTCCCATGATCATCAAGTCAGGATCTGATGATGGGATCCTGGAGAAATAGAGAGAACTCTTCAAATTTTACAGGCACACTTGAACCGATTTGGATAGTTTTTGTTGGAAGATTACTTTCTCGGAGTAGTTCCATTTCAATTTGGTGAAGATCTGATAAAGAACCTTGGAGACAGGCAACGGAACTCCTCAATAAATGATAGCAAATGGACTGGAATTGCTGATATCTCATGTCTGTCTATTGTTTACACCAGTTCAGAACATAACAACACGCCGGTACGCTGTGAAGGGGTAAGCACATGTGAGCCACTAAAAAGTGAAAAATAAAAACTTAAAAAAATACAACCGACTTCCAAAAAAAAACACTAAAAAGTGAAAAATAACTTTAATTTCGGAAGGCGGTGACAAAAAATTTAAATACTAATCCAAAGTCACCGCCTTCCGAAATTAAAATTATTGCAACCTCAATTTGGTAATTGCCACTTGCTAGAGAGGAGCAGTGGTGGCCCAGTGGTTACGGCCGCGACTTACGAGTTGTAGGTCGTACCTTCAAACCCAGACAGGCGATTTACTTCGTGTTAATTATTTCATCACCACTGCTTTCAAAACGGTGATGGAAATCATCGTGAGGAAACCGGCACGTCCTAGAACCAAAAAAGTCGAAGACATGTGTCATCTACCAAACAGCATGGGGCCCGCGTAGTGGATTACGGCCCACTCCCTCTCACAGAGAGGAGGCCTGTGTCCCAGCAGTGGGAACGTCATAGGCTGATTATGCATTTGCCAGATGTTTTATTTTAAAGTGCCGGAATGATCACCAGCAAAGATTAAGGTTCCTGTCATTCTACAACTGTGTATCGTAAAAGCAATTGATATAAGTTTTTGGGACAAAAGACAGTATCATCCTTCGATCCGAAAATATACTGTGACCGCAAATCACTGTCGAGCGAGTATGATAGTTAAGCCCTTCGTTCACGACACTACGCAAAACGGAACATAAAGGAACGGGTAAATAAATAAAATTAAAAATAAATTCGTAACGATCAGTCACCTCTACCATTTTTTATTTAACTGATAAATTGTATTTGAGCGTTGTTCGTACGGTTGTTGTTGATACTCTTAAGATACAGGCCTAAAAATAAATTAATTGGCCTGCTAAGCTTGTATCAAGAGACATAAATTATTTTAATGTATTTACGTAGATTTTACTAGCCTTTTAACTTTTACACAAACAATTATGCGTCATTTGTGCTCACCCTGTGTCTATGTTTTACTTTGGATAAATAAATATTAATAAATTTATTTAAGCTTTTCATATATCGGAACCATAATAGGGTCCCGGATATTTGGTAGGCATACGAAGCGCCGAACTACGACACTATAGTAATGGTAATTAATTAACCAATCGACGAAACATTTCTACGTTTGGCCAACCGAGCTAAGGCGTGGAAATGTTTCATCTAAAACCATGTGCTAAATTTATGATTGCGCGTTGTGTTCCACGTGCCCCGCAAAGCATCAACTGATGGGGTCTGCAGGGGCCGATACCTGCCAGTGGTGCGGGTTGTTTGAAAGAGATACCGCGGCGCCTGGCACACAGGCAACTGAGGGAACACGGGTGGGGTTTAGTCAGTAAAAGTCTGACACGCCCTCCTGCTCCACCCAGCGCGGGAGAAGCTATTTAATGATATCCCACCCAAAAAAAAGGTTGTTCTTCGATATCCCTGCAACCGTGTATAGGTCCTCTCTTTCGTTCCATGCTTCCTTTGAACAAAAGGAAAGTGATGAGAACCTAACGTGCTATTAGCTAGTTAGTAAAAAACGCGTCGGTTACATCAATAAATGTTATTACTCCATTTGTTTATTTATTTGTTTATTTATTTATTTATTAGGCTTCTCAACAATGAGTACACTGTTACTTTATAGTATAAACATTACAATCTTAAGACTAAGCGCCTCATTACTTAAAGAAAAGCACTGCATGCACTACATTATGCGCAGATATAATAACACAATTAATTAATTAAAACAAGTACTTAATACATAGATTGAGAAAATAAAAATATATACTGTTAAAAGCTAAATTTATAACAAAATGTTAAGATTAAATTAAATAATAAATAAGACAAATAACATGCATTAAATTAAATTAAATGAATAAAACTAAATGATATAACTTTATAGTTACCTAATTAATCTTGACATCTTTAATTTTTACTTTATTTTATTGACCATATTATATGAATTTTCATATTGATATTATTGTAGACTATTAAGCACTTGTGCTAAATGTTTGCATGCCTAATTTAAGGTAGAATGTATCTCTTAATTATAAAACCACCTGCATTTTTTCTGTACCTACTTTCTATTCAAATAAATAATTATTCTATTGTATTCTATTGAAAACTAGTGCTGTGACATTATGTCTATTCATTGTAACTCGGGTCGTAACAGCTATGTGAACATAATCCAGCATTGTAAATGTAAGCTATCACGCCCTTAGTCCGGCTTTTGTTTGGTATTATGCTTGATTTACCTACATTTTTTTTTAGTTTTTGTGCTTGAGGTTTCATTTTATTTGTTGGTATATTGGCATGGCTAGTTGGCATATTACAAATTATTTTATTCATGTTCTGTTGCCTACCTATGTGTAGAATCAAGACTTTCTAACCAAACAGACAGCTGTGCTGCTGGGGAGTTTGTTGCGCCACTTCGTCTTCCCAGCTAAAGCACTACGAAGTGGTGAAGGGCGGGCGTTTTGGTGGACTGTCTTATGTAATTTTGACGTTCGAAAAGTGCTTATCCTCAGCCTAATTTGCATAAATGACTTTTGATTTTGATTGTTGAATATGAATTTGTGACTGTTCCCTTTTACATAGTGTCGTGGACTACGGGCCTAACCGTAAAACTGGCAGCTATAGATTTTCTATTATTTCGCTGCATGGTACTATGGATTAGTTCAGTAAACTTGATTATGATGGCAGTTTCATCTCATGGGCGTAAATAGCCGTCTATGTCTGCTTCTATGCGTCTATGGCTTTTCAGTAGATGAGTTAACGTATTAGGATGACATTTAGCACACAGATAGTTTATAACCCGGATTAACGGTAACACTTTTTATCCTGGTAGTACGTTCCCGTGGGATAATTACCGACCTCCACGTGGACGAAGCCGCTGGAAAAAGCAAGCATTATTTTAGGCGCTTTTTGTGTCTGTTTGTGTGCCCACGTTGTTCTTTTTCCTGATAGTTTATGTGTATAATAACTTACATTATTATTAGAAAGCTTTCTTATAACATAACTCACACTCGGAATCTTACTAACCCGTCAGATATGTGTATGTCTGACGTCTGGGTGGATGTATGTACGTGTGGAGTATAGCGTGTGTCTATGTCCCCACATACTCAAATTATTTTTATTTTTTATTATTCTTTATTTTAAAGCCTTGACATATACAAGATTCAAGTTTCTATTTAATTTAATTTAATTTTAATTTTATATTTTGTTTTTAACAATTTCTGTTTTATTCTGTATCTTCGTTTTTATTCTCCACTCAAATTGTATTTTAGATTTTTGTAACTGTTCACAATTAAACCTATTCAAATTTAACAATAAAAACATAATTATTTATCAAAACTCAGTTACTGGCACCGCCTAGTTTAGGGACCATCGCATATAACAAAATTAATGTCACCTACAGTTACTGTTACATGCAAAATTATTATGTTTACAAATTTTAAGGTAACGATAGTAAGAATGTTCAGATAAATGTATAATTATATTATTATTTAACTTATTTAAAATAGATAAAACTCGATCTTTGTACAGTCTTAAAACTTGTGCGAAGCAGGGGCTGTTTTTTGAACAAAAAAAGGTTAAATGTAAATAGTAGGTACTAAAGGCTTTATACACACTATAAACAGTAGAAAATACGGTCCGTAAGCCAGCAGTAATTAAAAATAAATCCCCGGTGTCAGCGAAAGTAGGTTTTGCAATCACTCTTTTTTTCTGCGAAACAGGTTTGCGGTTTGAAAGGACCATGTTGGAAATGAAAATTATTAAAAAATCATTCTTCTCTTTAAAGAGTTTCTGGTACGTTTAATCTACTCGCTTGTTTTATGTTATACCTAGATACAGTCATTTATGAACGCAAGCAATGCGCTGGAGGTAAAGTGGCGGACACCAGCCCAATATATAAAATATAACAAGACAAAATGCCTACACATTTTTTTTTTTTTCATTATTTCATACCAATTTTTGTAGCTTATAATTTTTTAAGCGCCACTATCCTTATTATGTCATTATTTTCTTCTAGTGTCAGAAGAAAGAAAAAAAGACGGTGAAATTATTTATTCTTCAGACACATTATTTCTAATACAACATAGCAAAAAGCCTAGTATTCCAAATCATAAAAGTTAAAAGTTTGTATTTTTTATACATCCAGGACATGCGGTAGCATTTATTGTTCAATGGTTCAAACCTAACGTCAAAAGATTTTCAATATGATTTGTTTCATAATAATATTCCCAATTTTGGGACTACACTATGTAAATTTTTGTCCCAAAATTCCCAATCTTTTAGCCAAACAACGCGTGATTCAAAATAAATATACCCCTTAATCGTTCCCGGCTATTCAACACTATCTAAGTCAAAACCCTACAACAAACAAAACAAAAAACAAACCCAACTTAAATTCAAAATATTATCAAGCTAAAATAAAGGGTCGAGAGGGTTAAAATGAAGTCCTAATTACCACAACCCTCCACTACCGAGCAAGTCAAATTGCCTCATTATTGTTTTTCATTTGTGATACGTACTTGCAAGCGTTGGCCTCGCAAATAGCGGATCTCTGCCAAGCCGACAGTGGACCTAATTTGTGGGATTGTGGCTGCGGACGACCGTAAAGATAGCTCTCGTGTTAAGGGGGAGTTGAGAGTTAGTTCTATTTATTTTTATTTTTGGATATTTTTGAAAAGTAGCGAGTAGTGATCAATGCAAGGAGAGAATATAAACTTTTAATAATCCCTCAAAACAACCTATCATAAACACCTGTTTTCCTAAAAGGACATTATACCTAATGTAACACGTCATATCATCATGATCATCATATCAACCGAAAGACGTCCACTGCTGGATATAAGCCTCCCCCAGAAGGGGGGATTTGTCATAATCGCCACGCTTGGCAGGTGGATTGACGATCGCAGTATGGTGGTCAAATGCATAGGGAACGCTGCTGCCCATTCTCTAGTAAGTCCCTTAGTCGCCTTCTACGACACCCATGGGAAGAAATGGGACACGTCATATACCAAACAAAAACAATACATACACAAAATACAAAGTTATCGGAAAATTCGGTTAGATAAGAGTTCACCACTATTTATTTATGTAATACTTAATTTAAGCGGCAAACAGAATACAGAGGCGGTCTTAATACCACAGGCATTTTCTACCAGTCAATCTTTGGGTGTGGCAAAAACAAATAGTGGTAGGTGCAATACAGAAATTTTATGAACAAATATAAAGATACGCATAAGCCTAATCAACATTATTGTATCGCTAACTTTGATGCTTTGACGTAGAGTTTGAAGTCCTCCCACAAGATGGACCGATGACCTTGTGAAGGCCGCAGGAATGCGCTGGATGTGGGAAGCACAGAACCGGCCGAAGTGGCGGACCTTAATTAAGAGACGCCTATGTCCAGCATTGGACGTTATTCGGCTGAAATGATAATGTTGATGATGAACTTTGATTAAATAAAATAAAATCTAGCAATTTGGTACAATCAATCCCTAATAGACAAAGAAATCTGATAAAGATTAACACTACATAGAAGTTTAAAAAAAATACCATTGATTACAAAACACGAACAAACTTTACAGAGTTTTCCACAAGTTGTTAAAACTGGTCGCAAAGAAGTACAAGACCAAGTTGATAAAATGAAGGCAATAGTTTCTATGAACTAGGAAATTAATTATATTTAAAGGCAAGTAGGTAGTAAGTTCACTTGAGCTTTCAATTTCCAAAGAAAATGCTTTAACAGGTTTCTATAAGCAGCTTCAGAAATTAATAAATCAAAAGGTATTCGTTGTTATCAGAACAAAGCCTTTCATTCGCTTGCAATTTGTACAAAACCCAATTTACAAATCGGCTTCGAATTATGCCCGTTCGACTAACACTAGGCCGAACTTAAGTGAACGCCTAATAAAATCACGTGGTTGGATTTTCAACTCTGCGCTATACCGGCCGGGCGTTGAAAATCAAACAGCGCGCTTTTATTTACCTGGGCATTAATGTCACCAGATATTTGTGAAAACGGGCCTTCATTTCTAAAACGATTGAACATTTTGTACAATTATTATTAATTATTATTTATTGTTCAAATCGTATCTTTGTCTAGAATTATGTTGTCGTCTTAACGTTGCCCTGATAATTTATTGTGGTCGGCTTCCAATTTGAATACTAATACAAAATAATGCTTATTATTCCTAGCTTTATTTATCTTCGGTAACGTGGCTGTGGTTGTCCTTGGTTTTATAACTCGTATTATCTCTGTTCTCATTACGTTTCTCGACTTTAAAGTACCTACCTTTGTATGGTCTAATTAATATGATCGGTTTGACTTCGAAGAAAGAAGGTTTTTATATATAAAAATAACGCCTACTTACATGAAATTGGTGTGTAGGTAAAAAGGAATTACTAGGACTATTTGGCCCTGGCCAAAAAAAATGATGAAATAACTCTTAAACGTTTTTTTTTATAAAAGCAAATTACATACCATTAGAAAGGTCACACACTAGGGATGTTTTGCTAGAACTGGAACTCCTCAATAATTAAAAAAAAAAATGCAAGTTGAAATTAAGATTTAAGTATTTTTTACATCTTTCTGTAAATTTGAGGACTCGTAACTTTTTTTCTAGCTAACATCTAACAAGAATAATGCCTGTTTTACCCATTTTGAATAAAAAATACACTTTAAAGTTAAGAAAGTGGTGAAACTAGAAGAAAGCAAAAAAAAATAATACATATATCCAGGGGGCACATAAATTAGGGCTGAGTAAGTAGCAGATGACCCCCCACCTATCCACCATTTTCGTATGTTCAACGTTCTGCCAAACGCCCTGTAGTATCCGAGATGGATAATTGACGAAAAAACCACGCAGCTTTAAATGGCAGGTCCAACCAATGCATGTATCAGTAATCGTGTAGCTCAACCCAGAACTAAAAGAGCTCAACGACTCGACGAACAAAGAAACAACATTTGGGTGGTTCTCGTTTGGGCAGACACTCTCTCGGATTGGGCAGTGATGTATCTATAGTACATCCACATTTTATCAGTTATATTTTATTCCCAGGTAACAGGGGGCGCGCCTATTACCATCAACCAGGCTCATATCTAGACTCCAGGATGCCACTGAGAAATTCCAGATTTAAAAACCAATAATATTGCCCGATCTGGGAATCGAACCGGACCTCATGTTCAGCAGTAGCGCTTGCGACCATTACACCAACCAATCAACCGTGGATCGGTTGATTGGTTGGTGGTTGGTGTATCTTAAGTAATTTATTCAAACTAGGCTGACAGTCAGCACTCTTTGAACATCAAAATTACAGAAAACAGTCCCCAAAACGCCTGCCATTTACCACTTCCTAGTGCTTGGAGCTGGAAGCAACGAGGCAGTCGGTATGATTAATTCACTATCAAGGTATTCCAAGTATTACCTACTTAACGATATCGCTGGAAGCTAAAGTAAATACCAAAGCGACCCTAACTTGAACGAGTTTATCAGACGATTTGAGCTGTACTTAATTAAGCTACAGCAAGCTTCTCGTTTATTAGGTTATCGCCTCTATCCTTCATAGGGGACCGGTCCTAGGAGAATTTGTTGGTTGGTATGTGACGCTTTTCTCATTAATTTGGCGTCCGTTGAGTTTATGACGTCATTAGTGGGGCGGAATGTTTTCTAACTGGTACGTAAGGTTATCTTATAATAAAGTTTCTTCTTGATGTAAAGTATTTAGCTAAGCATTACCCCCATATTTAAAAACGTTGCTGCAAACTTAGAGACGTTTTTAAACTTCAAAAAAGTAAGGTTAATCTAACGCCATGCTGAGATTTATCCAATTATTCGTCAAAGATAGGTCAACATGACTTCGTCAAAGATAGGTCTTGTATAAGCAATCGCTTAATATACACAACGCAACTTTTTGAAAATATTGATAACAGACGACAAACAGACGCAGTATACACTGATTTTTAAAAGTTATTCGATAAAGTGGGTCATAGATTGCTGCTCAATAAAATTGCGTACAACGGTATCAGAGGGGATCTCTTGCGTTAGTTTATCTCCTACATAACGAATAGGACCCAAGATATTGTGATCAATGGCTTAGAGTCTAGCTGCATTCAAGTTAAATCAGGAGTCCCTCAAGGCTCAATTTTAGGACCTCTATTATTTATACTGTTCATAAATGACATAAAACATTGCTTTCAAAATTCAAAATCGTATACGCTGACGATTTAAAAGTTTTTTTAACAAATTTCAAATGAACAAGAGTGTGTTGAGTTCCAAAGTGATCTTGATCGTTTTTCGGACTATTGCTGTTATAATAAACTATACCTTAGCTTGCCTAAGTACCTATCACAGTATAATGTTCACTAAAAATAAAAAAAATCATAAATTTCAATTATCAACTTGCTAATAGTGTTATTAACAAAGTTAGCATCTTCGTGATCTTGGTGTGCATGGACTCGAAACTTAATCTTGATATTCATGTAGAAAACATTGTCAATAAGACATAACAAATGTTTGGCTTTGTAATGAGAACATCTAGAGATTTACATCGTCCCTGCACCTTCTTGCACCTGTATAGGTCCATAATTAGGCCGCAATTAGAATACGCAGTTCCGATCTGGTATCCTTAATATGCGAAATATATGGAAATTATAGAATTAGTCCAACGCAAGTACCTTCGTGCTATGCAATTTAGATGTTTTCGAAAGAAAACATCATCTTAAGAATACGACCTGCTTACATTACAGTCAAGACGCGTCCTCCTTGAGACAATGACGTTATTCAGTGTATGTCGAAACAAGTTTGATTGCCCTGACGTGGTGACTGGTTTGTGTTACCTGGTTCCTCGAAAGGTACATGGACGGGAGGTACGCACCAAGTGACTCTTCGCTACCAGCTTTTGTAGATCCAATGCTGGTATGCGCTCGCCGCTATACCGCTTAGGGCCGGTTTTTTGATCCGTAGTAAAATAAAATATAACCATTTCTTAGATTAACTATAGTGAACTTCTAAACTAATGGTTACAGGGCTATTACGTTTCTCAATATCCATTTCATCTAAAGTCAAACTTAACCATTGGTTATAATATTGCCTGTAATGAGAAATGGTTTCCTAAAAATTGCCATGGTTTTTTGGGGTAAAATTTTTCTATGTGACTACACTAGCTTAGTGAGTGAATGAAACAAAAACGAAATGTCTTTTTTGACAGTCTAAATGTCAAACTGCATTCAATATAAAATAACACAAGATTGTATACAAGCTGTTTTTAGTTTTACTCCGTCTATTTTGTACTTGAATTTTCACCGTGACCGCCAACGATCTTAATTAAAATGTCAGGAAACAGGCAACAATCATACTAGTACGTAATACAACGTTTCCGTGTGTTTACTTTGAGTATATTACCAAGAGCATCAAACGTTATCTCGTGTTTTATTTACATAAATATATGCATGTTACTTATTGTTTTTTTATTCAAGGGACCGCAGCTCTAACTTCTGTAAGGAAGAAACAAACAAACTTATGTTGTTGCTAAAGGATTACCCAGTAATAACGAGTAAAAAGACTAATCACGCCAGCACTCATCAAAAAGACGCTGCTTGGAAATTGCTCACTGAGAAATTTAATTCCGATGCTAGAAAATACCTTGCTCAAAGCAGTTGCAGCATAAATACAATAACATGAAAAAAACTGCAAGAAAGGTACCTTTTTCCCGATGAATGTATAGTTTCATGCTGTAATGCAGAGTATTGATGGTAAGTATTATTATATAATTGATGCATATTATTTTGGTTCTGGAAAATGGTTTTACAACTTTGTACTTGTTCCAGGAATATCAAAATTAAATGAATTTGACTCGTCTACATCAAAGTCTATGCTGCGAAAACCAGTGTCAAAAAAGCTGTGTAAGTTAAATGTAACGCATGCGTGATTATGAAAAATTTACATAAAGCCATTTGTTCTTTATTTGTTATGTAATCTTATGTTTCAGCTTTCAAAGAAAAGAAACAAAATACTGCATTCACTCCCTTGGAAACCAAAAAGCGCATCATTATGCACACTGATCGCAAAATTGAGTTTTTGACACAAAAGCAGCAGCGAGAGAGAGTACTACCCCAGTATGCCAAGGAAGAACATGAACGAAACATGAAACACAAGGAAGAACTACACGAACTGAAGTTACAATTTAAGAACAAAATGCATGAGATAGTACTAGAAAAATGTAAATATGAGACTGAAAAGGCAAAAATAGATTTTAATAAAGCAAATACTTCTTACACTAAACTAAGTTTTATTTAGTCAATTGTGAATCAGCAGGAAAATATAATCCAGCATTATTAATAAAATTATAATTATGGTTACTGAGCACCTTCGAAGTTTAGTAATGAGGAAAAGTATGTTTTTATGAGATCTCTTCTGTATTGCTGGTCATTTGCTGTCACTGGGAAGGTAATATTTTCTTGCTCATGCTCGATTAAAACACTTCCACCGCTGGGTAAATCTTCTCTATTTCTAATGCATAGATTATGCAGTATTGCAGTGCTGACAATAATAGCCTGCACTTTATCTAATTTCACTCTTAATTGAGAGCATACACATGGAAATCTCCTCTTCCAAACACCAAATGTTTTTTCCACAACATTTCTAGTTCTGATTTGGCTCTCATTGTAGAGCTTTTCAGCTGCATTTTGGGGATCTGCCAGTGGTGTTAATAAATATGTCTTTAATGCATAGCCACGATCTCCCAAAAGACAGTACCTGCCTAGTGGTTGGGAGGTCATTAGATATTGAACTCTACTATTGTTGAAGATAGTACTGTCGTATACAGAGCCTGGCCATCTTGCAACTATATCCCTTATTTTTAGGCCAGCATCTGCTACTACCTAGATGTTTATAGAAAATACATCCTTTCTATTTCTATAACGCTCCGCATTATCACCCCCTGAAATGAAATTAAGTTGCCCTCCGAGCGGAGATCCTGCGGGCCAGGTTACTGGCCCGCGAGGAGTCGCTGGAGACTCTGAACAGAGACCCGTGGGGACGCCCCTACAAAACGGTGCGGGAAAAAATCCGCCCGTGGGCTCCTCCGCTGACCCAGAGTCTCCGGCCTCAGCTCGTGCAGGACGTGGTGAGCGCTCTGTTCCCCTCGCGAGGGGAGCATGCTCCCCCGCCCATGGCTCCGCCTCCTGCGGTGCGCGACGCGGACCACACCGACGACGACGACGATGCTCCAGAGGTGACCGAGGTAGAATTGAGAGTGGCGGTACGTAGGCTGAATGCCAAGAATACCGCCCCAGGACCCGACGGCTTGCCTGGAAAAGCCTGGGTCCTGGCCTTGGAGGCTCTCGGGCCTCGACTAAGAGGGCTCCTGAGCGCATGCTTGGAGGAGGGCCAGTTCCCACGTCACTGGAAGACGGGGAAACTGGTCCTCATCAAGAAGCAGGGGCGCCCCGCGGACTCTCCGTCCGCTTACCGGCCCATTGTGCTGCTCGACGAGGTGGGCAAGCTCTTTGAAAGAGTCATTGCAGACCGCCTCGTCGGGCGGCTGGTGCGGGTGGGGCCGGATTTGGCGGAGAGCCAGTTCGGTTTCCGCAGGGGGCGCTCCACGGTGGACGCCATCATGCGCGTGCAAGCCCTCACGACGGGGGATGCAGTGGCCCGGGGTGGGGTCGTCTTGGCGGTGTCTCTGGACATCGCCAATGCGTTCAACACCCTGCCCTGGAGTTGCATAAGGGAGGCACTCCGGTATCATCGGATGCCGACCTACCTCTGTCGTGTGGTCGAGGCCTATTTGACGGACAGGGCCGTCATCTACCCCGGTCACCTAGGAGAATGGAACCGGCGAGAGATGTCGTGCGGTGTCCCACAGGGATCGGTCCTGGGGCCGCATCTGTGGGACATCGGATACGACTGGGTGCTGCGCGCCGACCTCCCTAGCGGCGTCAGTGTAGTTTGCTACGCTGACGACACGCTGGTCCTGGCACAAGGGAGGTCGTACCAGGCGGCGGCCGACTTAGGAACACACGGGGTTGCGACAATCGTGGATAGGATCCGGCAACTGGGACTCGAAGTGGCCTTGCACAAGTCCGAGGCCATGTGGTTTCATGGTCCTCGGAATGCGCCACTGACGGGTTCCCAGATAACGGTGGGAGGGGTTCACATCGGCGTCGAGTCGACGATGAAGTACCTAGGACTCGTCCTCGACAGTCGGTGGAACTTCGCGGAGCACTTCCGACGTTTGGCTCCCAGACTGGAGCGGGCCGGAGCTGCCTTGAAGCGGCTCCTGCTCAATCTGGGGGGGCCGAACGCCTCCTGCCGGAGGCTCTACGTGGGGGTCGTGCGGGCCATGGCCCTATACGGGGCGCCGGTGTGGGCGCCCACATTGGGGCGCCAACCAGCACGCCGGTTGAAGGCGGCCCATAGGGTCATGGCCATCCAGATGATCCGGGGATACCGAACGATCTCCGGTGAGGCGGCGGGCCTCCTTGCCGGATTGCCGCCATGGGATCTGGAGGCAAAGGTCCTCGCGCACACTTGGGAGTGGCGCGAGGAGGCCAAACGCCGGGGCGTAACTCCGCTGCCGCGGGAAATCACGGCACGGCGGACAGAGCTCCGGCAGGATCTCATGGCGACGTGGAAGGTGCGATTGTCGCAACCCAGTGCTGGGCACGCCACGATCGCGGCGGTAAGTCCCCTCTTTGAGGAGTGGTTTGAGAGGCGGCATGGCGTCCTCACCTTCCGCCTGACACAGGTCCTCACCGGACACGGTTGTTTCGGGAGGTTCCTGTTTCGGATAGGGCGGGAGGAAACGCCCGGGTGTTTCCATTGCGAAGATCGCCCAGAGGACACGGTGGAGCATACGGTGGAGGTCTGCCCGGCTTGGGCGGAGCATCGCCGTGTCCTCGTGGACGTGATCGGCGGCGGCGATCTCTCGCGTCCGACCCTGGTCCAGGCCATGGTACGGAGCGAGAGGGCATGGCTAGCTGTCGCCTCCTTCAGCGAAGCAGTTATGCTCGCAAAGAGGGAGGCGGCGCACGTGAGGGAGATGCAATACATGCGCCCTCACAGCCGTGGCCTTCGCAGGAGACGCCCTGGGCGTCGGGAATCCCAGGCTGATTCCCGGCCACCGTAGGCGCGGGCTTGCGGACGGCGAGTAATGGGTAGCTCGCTGTCCGGTAAGGACCAAACCCGGGTCGACGGCGCGTTGTGTTCCACGCGCGCCTCAAAGAGATGTCATCAGCAACTGATGGGGCCCGCAAGGGCCGATGCCTGCCAGGGGTGCGGGTTGTTCGAAAGAGATACCGTGGCCCCTGGCACACAGGCAAGTGAGGGAACACGGGTGGGTTTTAGTCAGTAAAAGTCTGACACGCCCTCCCGCTCCACCCAGAGCGGGAGAAGTTATTTGATGATTTCCCACCCAGAAAAAAAAAAAAAAAAATGAAATTAAGTTTAGTATATTTTAGTTTTAAAAATAATACATGAGCAGTTACATTTTTTTTTTGATAGTAGGTATATACTTGCCTGGGCTTAAAATACGTATATGAGTGCAGTCTATCGCCCCAATTACACTTGGAAATTTAGCATTTAAGCAAAACGTCGCCACTACTTCCCTTATTTCCTCTGGGGTGTGTGGCATTTCAATAAAATTATTTCATTTAGTGCAAATCGTTCTAGAGACCACATGGATAAGTTTACATGCGGATGATTTCGATATCCCAAAGAAATCTCCAGAACAACGTTGCATGGTGCCGGTGGCGTAGAATCACAATGTAAGCTTCATCTTTCTAACACAAATCTCTAAGCACAAATAGCTTCATCTTTCTAACTCACCGACCTTGACAATTCAAAAGTGCCTGTAATTGGTTTATTTGAAATAAATGCTTTGAGTTTGAGTTTAAGCAATATTTGTTCAAGAGGTGTTATGGCTTGATTCCTAAAACGCAAGAAATAATTTGATGTATGCTGTGAAGATGAGTTTGCCAATAAAGATGCAATCATTTAAACTTAAATAGGTACCTAGGTACATTACCTACCTTGTGGTGGGAGTTTTTACATCGGTTCCTATTTCACCTACTAACCACATAACTGTTTCCTTTGATAACCGATACCGTTGACAAAAGTTTACACTATCCCAGGCTTCCAAGGGTGGGTTGCGTGGTCTTAAAATTTTCGGCCTTCTCATTAACACGTACTCCGCAAAAATATCATCGTCTGATGAACTTTCCGACATAATATCATAATATCTAACTATGTTTAAATCCATGCTAGACAATACTGAGAATATTACAAAATTACAAAATCTTTCAAGTACAAAATATCTGTTATGCTTGAGTTAACCGTCCGCCATATTGTTTAACCCTCCAATATTTGGTGGTTAAATATTGAAACTAATAATTAGTTATTTGACCATTGGTTTAACTAATAATTGATTGAAAAGACATTTTGCCGAAATTTGACCATTAGTTACCATTTTTAACCATTGGTAGAGTAGAGCCCTTAGTCGACACATACAATACGCGTTTTAGTACAATTGACAATAAATTATTTCTAAGCAAATATAAATTTAAAAAGGATGTAAATAAAATTCTAAAGAAACAGCAGTAGGCTCCATATGTTTTACGCAATGTAGGTATCATTATTAATTGGCTAGGATCCTGTGTGATACATCAAGCGTGGTTTTTTTTTTTTTGTAATTTTTTTTTCTTTTGTGTTTGTTACACCTAGAATACTGTTAAAAAAATTCTTTTTTTTTTTTCATTAAGTTAGCCCTGCTATAGTTAACGTTTGCTAACAGCTTGTTTTTATTATATAATAGTAATATGTAGAAAATGTTGTGGGTAATATATTTGTTAAGTTTCATTTAAAAAAAATCTGTTTATGCTTAATATACTACTGTTTGTTTCCCAAATGTAATAAATAAATAAATAAACGCTAATCATTTAACTTTAAACGACCTATAGAAGTAATTGTCCAAGAATATTAGTAAATTGAGGGCAAGTATCTCGGAATGAGAGATAGTCAGCTATAAACTTGTATAAACCTTTACTTTGGCACCCTAAAACTTGTCTCAAAACTTGCTTATCGTAGGGTGTCCGCGACTACAGATATTCCAAGGTCACAAAAGCGTTTTTTTACACATTTACTGCAAATGTCTCGTGTCCTATTGGTTTTATGCTATATATATTTATTATAAATATTGTAGAGGATTACATTCTCTACAACTTTTGACTTATCTTGAACCATTTTCAAGATAGAGGGCAGAGCGCGCGCAGTGTTTAACTAGAGTAGAGAATCATTCGGGGTCAACCTGTAGTACCGATTAAAGTATAAAGTTTATAAATTATTGATAAATATACAATTCTAAATAATTTGCATTTTTTATTTACTATTACGTTATAATTTTTTTGAATCATTCAATATCTATTACTCTAGTACTACAACTCTCGTAGTTATTATCGATTGAAATCTTACATATTTTTGTCGGTCAGAAATATTGAACTTCTTCCAGTACTTCGATCAAAAAGAAGTTTTTACGTCAAAAAAAAGGTCGATGGACTCGAAATTATCTATCTGACAACACCTGAGTAGAAATTGCGAAATAAATTCAGGGGTCAAAATGCTCTTTAAAAGTCCAGACTTAATCTTGGTCAAATCATGTGAGGATTGGGCACGCCGCGATTGCGGCGGTAAGTCCCCTCTTTGAGGAGTGGCTTGAGAGGCGGCATGGCGTCCTCACCTTCCGCCTGACACAGGTCCTCACCGGACATGGCTGTTTCGGGAGGTTCCTGTTTCGGATAGGGCGGGAGGAAACGCCCGGGTGTTTCCATTGCGAAGATCGCCCAGAGGACACGGTGGAGCATACGGTGGAGGTCTGCCCAGCTTGGGCGGAGCAACGCCGTGTCCTCGTGGAGGTGATCGGCGGAGGCGATCTCTCGCGTCCGACCCTGGTCCAGGCCATGGTACGGAGCGAGAGGGCATGGCTGGCAGTCGCCTCCTTCAGCGAAGCAGTTATGCTCGCAAAGAGGGAGGCGGCGCACGTGAGGGAGATGCAGTACATGCGCCCTCACAGCCGTGGCCTTCGCAGGAGACGCCCTGGGCGTCGGGAATCCCAGGCTGATTCCCGGCCACCGTAGGCACGGGCTTGCGGACGGCGAGTAATGGGTAGCTCGCTGTCCGGTAAGGACCAAGCCCGGGTCGACGGCGCGTTGTGTTCCACGCGCGCCTCAAAGAGATGTCAGCAGCAACAGAGGGGCCCGCAAGGGCCGATGCCTGCCGGGGGTGCGGGTTGTTCGAAAGAGATACCGCCGCCCCTGGCACACAGGCAACTGAGGGAACACGGGTGGGTTTTAGTCAGTAAAAGTCTGACACGCCCTCCCGCTCCACCCAGAGCGGGAGAAGTTATTTGATGATTTCCCACCCAGAAAAAAAAAAAAAAAAAAAACATGTGAGGACAATTTAGATTAGTGCCTTAAATTTAATGGTCTTTTGATGAAAGAACCACAAAGATTTGAATGGATAAGTCCAGTCAATTCAAATATTTGTCAAAAATCGTGTAGCTCAACATGGACTGCTTGTACCACAAATCGTTTACCGCTTAACATATTTAAACATCACTCTGTTTCTGTCCATTATTTGAAGGTGACGGAGTCTTAATGACGTTTTAAATATGTTTATAGTTTATTCGCGTTAAGAAAATACTGACTCATCGTTCTCACTCAGATTAGCCACGCCCCTTGACCAATTAGATCATAGTAAATGAGATAGCCGTGTTCAAATTGACCAGTTGAAGTAAGCCCTTCCGACATACACTATAATTTACTATGATCGAATTGGTCACAGGGCGTGGCTAAGCTGAGTGACAACGATGAATCACTATTTTTTTAACGCGAATAGACTATAGCGCTAATTGCATTTTTAATTATTTATTGACAAGTGAGCCTAAATCTATAAATCTGTAATCAGAGAGTTCTAACGTTAATATTTACGAACAGAACGCGATTAACAAAGGGTATTTACTAGGTAGGTGTGAGTGGAAACGCCGGGAGGAGACACCGCAGAAGGACAAATAGTGACCTTATTGGTGATGTTCTTCAGAAAGGTCAGGTGCATCACTCATATTACATCGTCCTGTCAACGAACAGTTCATCGAAGACGCGAATGTAATAGAACTGTTTCGGAAACGAAAAGGCAAAGCTAAGGAAAAGGATTTTTAAGAACTTCGTTTATGAGAATTTAACGAGAAATTTAGTTGACATGAAAAGCCTGTAGATTAAATAGATTTCTTAAAAGCGAATGATACTGAATTCCTTGTAAATCCTTAGTTTTATGAACTTCTGTTTCGTAGAAACACGAACTAAGATATCTTTAATTAAATCAACTTTACTCGCGAAAGACTTATTTGTTAAGTGATATTTCTTAAGTCTGAGAATTCCCGGAACACAAATTACAGGGAAATTAATAATACTATCAAAACATTTTGAAAACACTCGCTGAATACTTCAACATGTTGTGGCAAACTTAAATTGACTTTCTCCCTTTGCTAATTATATGAAACTTTATTACCAACACCAATTTTATAAGTCAACAAAACGACACTTCCTTATAACTTCGTAGACTTAGCTTTATCTTTATTTTATATCAGCTGAGCTGACACACGCTGATCTGTCCAAATTTCAATATGGTGTTGAGTTCATACAAAAATTCAATAGCTAATCCAATACCTTTTTCCTTTGGTTTTTCCCGATTTGAACATTTTCCAGGAAACTTTTCGAGTTGTTTTTTCATTAAACTTAATTCGGACTATTACGAACATTTTAAAACTGTTTCAATAAAATAAACAAATTCAAATTAAAATTTCAGTTTAAAAATGATTCAGCCGTTCTCAAGTAATGCGCTTACCAATGAACAGCATTTCATTTAATTTAAATAGATATACAGGATCGAGGACATCGAAGCCAATCTGTTACCATGTATACTAAAACCATGGTAACAAACATAATAATAATGGGCCAATCTCTTATAAAAAAAACGCAAATGAAGCGAACATAGTTTGTTTCCAAGCGAGCGAAGCCAGCCCTATACGGCCTACTCCAGGTCTGAGCAGAGCGCGCTTGACAATGAGCGAGCGGAGTGAGCCGAGCGCACTAGCACATGACAAGAGTGAGCGAAACGAACCCCCTCAAAATCAGCACTTTAAACAGACCCGATACCAAAACGAGTGAACGGAACCAGCTGAACTACATGACGAGTGGGTAGTGCAAACTTTTACATGGGAAGCGCGATTGCATCTAAAACGATAAAAAAATTCGTCAGTTATCACAAAATTAATCGCGTACATAGGGTACGCGATTAATTCCTATACCCCTAATACCCTTTTTGTAAGAAACACCAGATTTTTTTGTAATACCTAACCTACGAACAATTTCAACACAAGTGTGGCTACCAGAATTAAGTGTTGAATCCATGGTAGCAGGTATTGCGTCAATGTCCCTGCCACTCTGTATGGAACTAGCTTCTTCTCCCGATTTCCTCGCATGCTGGAAAAAATTCACTCAATCACTCAGAATATTTCTGGGCTACCTCCTCAATAATCACTTGTGAAATCAGGCAGGATATTGTATTTAATTGGACAAACGTAAGATATCGATATTTCCTTTTGATTAACAGACATCAGAGGATACTTCAACTACTTCGCGTATTACAGGTACCAATTCTAATCCGGAATTTGATTATATCACAGGCATAAATAATTACGTGAAATGCTGTGTTTGAAGTGTAAGAGATCTTAAGCGTTCTATGTTTATTACAAAGGAATCTATGAGTAATTAAATAGATGTAGAAGGACGTGATCAAATTAGTAATCAGGAATTAGTCTTGTCATTAGTTGCTTGTATCTCACACTAGGTACGATATATTTTTGACTGCGGTTCTGCTATCTGCGGGGCAAGTCCCATAAATCGTATTCTGGTCTCACTCTTAATATGTCAAAGAAACATGTAATTATCGTACATTTTTAAAAAGTTTTCGACACTGATTGTTGCTGAGCTGAGATTTGAACTAAAACAGTTATTTATCACCAAAAGCCAGTTTATTATTCATATTCATATCTTTTTTTGCATTCCATAATGTTGAAAGGTCTTACAATTGGCTTAAAGCTAAGGTACAATTACGGACCCTGTAGGGCACAGCAAAAAAAATAAAAAACAATTCTAAAAATAAAAAATAAGAAACAAATTGCAGTCAACAATTTTTAAATAATCATATCATTAACATTAATTAAATAAATTTATTTTATTCAGATCAGTTATATGTTGTGGTACATCATAAATAATTCCTTGGGTGAACAAAGTATTAAATCATATTATAATATTTAACTATGCATATATAATATATAACTATAACAATGTATCTATCAATGTATGGTGTTAAATATTTTTTTTGTTACCTATGTATATATTCGTTTATTGCATTATGCCTAGTTCACATTTAGCTCTAGTTAATGCTCACCTTTTTTTGTCTTGTAAAAATAAGGCCCGCTTATTTTATATCTGGTTACTAATTTGATCTTGAGCAAACGATTGTTAATAAATTGCCAAGAAGTTAGATTTGGTATTTATTTAATTTCATCGATGTTCCATTTTGTGATTATTTTGTACCTTTTTCCCAAAGTAAACAATTTGTTTGGTAAATACATGGAGTTGTTGTACACGAGCACTTGGCGCTGTATCAGGGAACGATAGTATTTAGTTCCAGCGGCCAATCATTTTTATTTTTTATTTTTGGGAAAGAAATAATATTCTGCACTTTTTTGCTGTGGTATTGTATTACCTAGTAACTGAGTTGTGAAGGTCAAATAGACAGTACGCTTCAAGTAAAATACTGGTACATAGCTGCAACCAGTTAGACTGGAAGCTGACCCCAACTTAATTTGGAAAAGGCTAGGCAGATGATGATGGGATACCTACCCTAGACAAATTATTATAACGCTACATGCTATGTAAATAAGACTCACAGGAAGTTATGATAACGTTATCAAAATACACTACGTTGAAAAATACGTATTTTTGAAGCTCAAAACGAAAACTTAAAAACCCCCAATATACATCGTGACATTTTAGTCGTCATACAAAGATGGTCCACTCAATGTATCCGTCATAACATACCTCTAGGCGCGATTAAAACATTGTTACCATTAATTAAGATAATAGATACAAAGAAAAATAATGAATGCTTTAGAATTATGAAACACCCTCCCTGTTAATAATGTTTACGTATCAAGCGGTAGAAGATATCTACCTACCTACCATTACATTCCATTATTAATTCCATCTCCATAACAGGGTGTTTCAAACTACGTAATGCGTCTTAGTGATATTTTCATGGTTTTGATTATGCATATGTTAAAAAAAATGTTTTTTTTATGAATGGTGGTAGATAGCATTCATGTACCCAACATGAAGTGGGCTGCCGTTGTAAGACGACTAAAATGTCAAGGTGTATATAAAAAATAATTTCCAAAATCGATTCACAATAATTTCTGGATAGATCTCGTGACATACCTCTATGCAAAAAAAATACAGTCGAATTGAGATTCTCATCTGTTTTGGAGTTCGGTTAATAACTAACTAATTTTGGTTTGTAATATTATATTCATTTTGGTATGTACAAATATTTAGCTTTTGTAAAAAAAATCTGTACCGTACAAGACAACACACAACATAACATCACGCTATTTCAACACTTATGTTTCATCATCATCATCATCATCATTTCAGCCGAAAAACATCCACTGCTGGAATTAGGCCTTCCCGAAGCAAAGGCACTTCTATCAGTTTTGATCATCTCGCATCTAGCGGATCCCAGTGGCCTTTTTTTTGGGTGGGAAATCATTAAATTACTTCTCCCGCTCGGGGTCAATTGCCTGTGGGCCAGGGGCCGCGGTATCTCTTTCGAACAACCCGCACCCCTGGCAGGCATCGGCCCTTGCGGACCTCAAGAGTTGGTGCTGACATCTCTTTAAGGCGCGGCGGGAACACAACGCGCCGTCGACCCGGGCTTGGTCCTTACCAGACAGCGAGCTATCCTTTACTCGCCGTACGCAAGCCCGCGCCTACGGTGGCCGAGAATTAGCCTGGGATTCCCGACGCCCAGGGCGTCTCCTACGGTGACTAGGGCCGTTAAGGTGTATATACTGCCTCTCCCTCATGTGCGCCGCCTCTCTCTTTGCGAGCATTACTGCTTCACAGAAGGAGGTGACGGCTACCCATGCACTCTCGCTCCGTACTATGGCCTGGAACTGGGCCGGACGCGATAGATCGCCGCCGTCAATCGCCTCCACAAGGACACGGCGATCGCCCAAACCAGGCAGACCTCCACCGTATGCTCCACCGTGTTCTCAGGGCGATCTACGCAGTGGAAACACCCAGGCGTTTCCTCCCGCCTTATACGAAACAGGAACCTCCCGAAACAACCGTTTCACGTGAGGACCTGCGTCAAGCGGAACGTGAGGACGTCATGGCACCTCTCAATTCTCTCCTCAATGAGGGGCCTTACTGCCGCAATTGTTGCGTGCCCATTCCTGCGGCTTTCAACAGATCATCGGTCCTTCCAACGTTACGTCTTCTGGTACGTAGTTAGCATTCCAAAATCTTTCGGCCTCAGCGGCTATCTGTTCCGGGATCAAATTGTCCTTCTCACTGCCACATAAGTTGGGTAATTCTTCGGATTACATCAGTTTTGTTTAAATCCAATTTTTTCAATTCCAATTGTATAATAAGGGGTAAGCCTGCTTTTAACAATCAGCACGTATACAAACTCCGGGCTATTACTGAGTAATTCCAGATGGAAAAACACAATAACACTTTGTCTGACCTGGGAATGTAGCGCTTTCGACCAATAGACCAAATAACTTGAAATATTTACCAATTTTTCGCATGATTAACATAAACCAGTTGAGTACACTAGTGACTATTGAAGTATCATTAATTCATTGAATTGACAATATTTCACGCGGCTCCACAAAACTTTGATTTCATTTATTTTCATTTACTGCATTTAATTATTCTCACCACTGAAGTTTGTTTCAACTGAAGTTAGTTTAAAATATTTTAATCAGTCAATATGACTTTGTAGATATTTATACACATTTCGGATCATTTGTATGTTGTCTTTCAGATCATGATCTCGTTTGGGATCATTTTAGTCAACTGATTTTCATTATATGCCTAGCCTTTACCCACTGTTTGGCTTCGGCATCTAGTCTGGATGCAGCTGAGTACCTACTAGTCTAGTATTTTACATAGGACGACGGCCTTGGATGATCCAAATTCAAGGCAGTCGACATCACTGAACAAAAACCTTGTAAAAATTCGCTACAAAATCCGTGTAAAATAATTTCATTATTCTCTGAACCAAAGTTTGATCCCGTGGTCCTTTTTTACAATTCCCGCGTGAATTAAATCGGTGACCTGATAAGTGTCAAATTTTTTATCCCAGTCCCCTAGCACTCGGTCTTACAAAATAATATCTTCCTGGCTTTTTGTTAGAATTTCCTTTTCGCAATTATCGTCAGAATCATTTCAGCCGAAAGACCACCCCCGGTCCTGTACTTCTCACATCCAGCGGTTTTTTGCGACCTTCACAAGGTCGTCAGTCCAACTTGTGGGCGGCCTTCCAACGCAATGTCTTCGCCGTCGTCATCACGTGTTTATGAATTTTGACCAGGTAATTAAATTTTTTCTTGTAATATAGTACCTATTTGTTCAATTATTACATTTATGTATATACACCCTGTATATACATAAATGTAATAATTCAGGGACACCGAAACGCAAACTGTAACCATGAATTCAGTACATAATTCTAGTCCTATAACGTCGAAATATATCGAAATAAAATATTTTGCTTCATAGGAAAGCGCAATTCGTGGTAAAAATGCACATCCACAGCAATGTTTTTGTTTAATTATCAGCGAAAATATTCATCGATCCATGGTCAAAGGTGGCTCATAGATATCCCTGCCACCCCGTGTAGGTACTACTTACGTATTGAGATAACTTAATACCTTCAAGATCAGTCGTAATACTAGTTAAAAGGATTCTATTCAAAACCAGACAATTATAGGCTGATAATAAACCTGTCTGAAGTCAAACCAATGATAAAATTAGACATCGCCTGGCTTTATAAAGGCCCATTGTTCTTGGAACAGAAGATAAGTAAATTCAGTTTAATCTCAATGATACTAAAGACATCCTTTTGAGACCTCATCTTTGATAGAGGTCAAAAGCAGTAAAATTTTACGCCATGCCTCTGATGGTCTGATATATTATTCATTATTTGTTATTTAAAAGGTAGACGATTCGACGAATTTCTAGGTTGAAAGCCTTTGGGATCAAAGATGTGAGAAATTATTAAGATTAAAGTATAAATAGTTCTGAACAAAATGACAATACTGAAGAAAGTTAAGGATGCTACACATTTTCGGATCGGCACATTCGATTCGGCAGTATTTGTTGAACAGCAAAGCGAACTCGAAGCAAATACTACACTTATTCTGGTTTAACATTATTCCCGTTTTCGACACCCTGCCATTCTTTAAACGCAATTTTCTTCTCTTTGATCATCTTTTGCACGTTTTCATTTCACCACCATGTATATCTTTCAATCATACCTTTACCTTTCGACCAAACACATCTTTTGCTACTTTTCTTATACAATCCGCCATCTATTTCCAACATTCGTTCACGGATTTTCTTTCCATATACTTTTTTATTAAAGTAGACCTATTAAACCATCTCAAACCACAAAACAATTTCATACGTTTTTTTTTTTTTTAGTTGACCAGTATTTATTTATTTTATTTTAAATAGAACGGCCGAAGCCAATTACACTATTTAAACACATCAATATACACATAACAATATCTACATTACAATATCTACAATCTATTTACACAGTCATGCATTCTTCTCACAAAAATTCAAAAATTCTGACAACATCATCTTCCATTCATTCGCAAACATATCGAGATCTGTATTCGAGTTCAGAAGAGCGTTAATAGCAGTTAGTGTCCGAGGAATAGGTGACTTGGAGTGTGCAACAGTACGGCAAGCTGGAACAGCCATTAAGCGGTGTCTTCTGCCACGACAGTAATTGTCCGGGACAAATAGATTGCAGATCTCGTTATGTAGATCAGGAACATCAATAACGCCCCTAAGAATTTTAAATATTACAGTCATCTGATCTCGCGACCGTCTTACTTCTAGAGAGTTGAAACTTATGCAACCCAAGAGGATTTTAGTCAGATATAAGAAAGGATAAAACCCGTACAAGTGTTTGTAGAGCCATCTAAGGAATGCTTTTTGAACTTTCTCTAAAGTTAACACATACTGCTTCTCGAAAGGATTCCATACAACTGTACAATATGACAACGCTAATGATATGGATATGAAAACACTGTTCTAAAACTTTATCTCAGAGCGTGGTGTTTCTACCATAATGTTAATTATTATGCGTAACAAACTAAGGGAAGGTACATTAGATACTATATAATTTTGGTATCTACGCCATGTTATGAAGGTAGGTTGTAGTATTTAGATTCGTTTACTGAATTTTAAAAATATCCGTGTTTTTAATTAGTAAATTAATTTTAAATTACAGAACATGTTCCGGAATTAACGCACACTACCAAACACCTCCATTAGAATGTTGTGTTACAATCATAATACATACGTACACTGAATTTTTACTATTGTATGTAAAACATTGTTTCATTATTAAAATATTTTTATTGCCCGTAGGAGAAAATTGTGGTCACATTACAAATCTACGCTCACACACATATAAGGGTCTAACGAAGTAGGTAAGCATCCATTATGGTTTGTTTTGACTATACAGCGGAAGTGTGACTCTTTACTTGGTTTTAATAATTTTTGGGATGAAAAATGACCTGTAAATGATATAAATCGATTCAGAAAACGATTCAAAAAAACTATTTTCATAATATGCATTAATTCAGTTACACATTGTATATAGGGTGACAGGGACGCGCAAACAGTAGCCATGAATTCAGCACATGGCCCCCGTGCAATTATCGATATGAATCGAGTAGATAATCCTGTATAGTCCACCTTATACTTACTTTACTACTCTTAAGGTTACATTCTCAATGCTCAGTCAACAATGAGAGTCAAAAATTCAGTGCACGATTAAAACGCATGGTTGATTCCAAAAAAAACGAATGAAAGACATTAACCTGAGCTAACATTATTAGCCTTTTCATTAGCCTTTTTGGCTGGGAGCTAAAGCGTTCCGTGTGGTGCCGGACGTAAAGAATAGCACCATCCCATTTCTTCCCGTGAGCGACTAAGGGGCTTACCAGAGAATGGGCAGCAGCGTTTTCTATGCATTTTATCACCATACTGCGATCGCCAACCCGCCTGCCAAGCGTGGCGATTACGGCGATCCTCTCCCGGTTTAGAGGAGGCCTATGTCCAGCAGTGGACGTCTTCGGCTGAAATGATGATGATGATGATATGCAGGCATTTTATACAGTCGTTTTTTTTTGCTTTTTTTGTGCCTCGGTAAGTATGTTAAGCTGTTGGTCCCTGGCTGTTATTCCTGGATGAACTTTAACAACCAGTCTTACCAAGGTTTATCTATCGTGTTACCCATTAACTGGGTTACGGAGGTCAGATAGGAAGTCGCTCCATGTAAATACTGGTATTCAGCTGCATCCGGTTTTTTTTTGAGGGTGGAAAATCATCAAATAACTTCTCCCACTCTGGGTGGAGCAGGAGGGCGTGTCAGACTTTTACTGACTAAAACTCACCCGTCCCTCAGTTGCCTGTGTGGCGGCCAACAAGGCCACATACAAAAACTACAAATCAACAAATGTGGTAAACACAAAAAGTGAAGTGGCGCCATCTACAATGCCATATGCGAACTACTCAAGACTTGACGTCACACCGCAGCTACATCACGCAAGCAGAGTTTACCACGCAATCTACAAATATACAACATCCCAACATAAATCGCCGGGCAGTTGCCCACCAGACACAACACCCGTCTGGTCGGAGAATCCCCCTTTACTATAGAGTATGAGTGAAGTTTACACCGTTCCACATACCTCTATATCTGTGTACCTGAGATCACGGTATCTCTTTCGAACAACCCGCACCCCTGGCAGGCAACGGCCTTTGCGTCCGGTAATACGACCAGAACATAGTTGGGAAAAAGTTAGGCAGATGCTCAATTTCAAGATCTTTTTGTTGCAGTACCAATAAACGCATTAATAATAAACTTAATATTTTAACTAGGATATCTGAGAACTTCCACTTTTTCCACTACACGTTATATAACGCTGCTAGCAACACTTCTCTGCCGTCCACAAGCAATAATGCCATTACTCGCATATGGTCGATTTTCGTTTTTTGATGCCACCATAATCAGAAAAAAATTCTCTATCTTTCTGTCTAAGCAGTATTTTTCTACTATTTATGGATGCCGAGATAAAAAAAATAAAAACGGCGTTAACCTAAGGCAGGTTTGACATGTTTACCACGCTAAAACCCAGTAAGCAACATTACTAAACTAAAAAGTGACTAAGGGCTTATAATTTTCATTTTTACCACATTTTTTACCATCCGCTGTAAAACTAAATAGCGTGCATTTTATATTTTTCTGTGCTTTTTTCCATAACTCAAAATATGATTTTGTTGGATAACGGCATTGTAGCTTATGGATGGCAGTTCTATTCTATTCAACCAGCACTTTTTAAAGCTTTCGAAAAAGAAAAAGAACCGCCATTTTGTTGTTCTTTCATTCCAGATAAGAATGAAGAGGGAAACTGGGGAACAAAAATATAAACACTTCTTTTAAAGTTTAGTAGCGATGTAGATTGCAAATTCCTACAGCTGCATCTTTGTTTCTACTGAGTGGGTTCACGGTAAAAGATTAAAGGAACTTTGAACTTGCTAATTAAATGAAGTAAATGGAATAGATGGTTGAATATTATATCCACTAGTTAATAGGTAGTATGCTAATGTTTGGATGGTTCCATCTTTGCAACATACAAAATGTTAATAAAGATCTTTCCTCAAATCTGAAATTTTACAACAATCATATTGGTTTCTGATTGTGAAATTAAATATTCGCAATTAATTTATTTTTCTGACGAATAATATAGTGATAACTGAAAGAATATTATGACATGTATAATAATTTAATGTATTCTGTAATTAAATATTTGCACACCACATGTAGGTAATGGTAGAATGTAAAGGGGCCACATATATAATAACATCATACTACTTTGTACACCTACATTTTGGCAAATAAAGTATTATTACTATTACTATTATTCCTTTTCTATGAGACTGCTACGTTCCTGGCTATTAATTTTAACAGTATTTACTTTTTTTTTTAGGTGGGAAATCATCAAATAACTTCTCCCGCTCAGGAGGGCGTGTCAGACTTTTACTGACTAAAACCCACCCCTGTTCTCTCAGTTGCCTGTGTGCCGCGGTATCTCCTTCAAACAACCCGCAGCCCTGGCAGGCATCGGCCCTTGCGGGCCCCATCAGTTGGTGCTGACATCTCTATGAGGCGCGCGTGGAACACAACGCGCCGTCAACTCGGGCTTGGTGATTACCGGACAGCGAGCTACCCATTACTCGCCGTCCGCAAGCCCGCGTCTACGGTGGCCGGGAATCAGCTTGGGATTCCCGACGCACAGGGCGTCTCTTGCGGCGACCAAAGCCGTGAGGGAGCATATACTGCCTCTCCCTCACATGCGCCGCCTCCCTCTTCGCGAACATTACTGCTTCGCAGAAGGAGGTGACGGCTACCCATGCACTCTCGCTCCGTACCATGGCCTGGACCAAGTTCGGACGCGAGAGATCGCAGTCGCCAATCGCCTCTACGGGGACACGGCGGTACTCCGCCCAAACACAGTATTTACTGTTGTGCATATTTGAGATTCCATTACCAATTTTGAAACATGTGATAACGCTAAAGTCAGTCGTACAACAAAAAAAAAAATTGAAAAGAAAATTTGTTCAAAATCGAACATAACCAAAGTATTTGTGAGTACCTATAGTTTCAAATCAAATCTGATTTTTTTTCGTCTATGATTGCGGAATATGACAGGATAATCACAACACATACCTACGCATCCATCATCATCATATCCTCGTTATTCATAAACACTGCTTAAAGTTAAATAATGACTAGCGATACATTTAAGACGTTTAAACGTCTCCTACCTATAAGCAACGTTTATAAAAAAGCGGCCAAGTACGAGTCGGACTCGCCCATGAAGGGTTCCGTAGCAGCAAGTATCGCGCGAATTATAATTATTATTTACTTAGGCACCTATTACAGATTTATTATTAGAAAATTTATTATTATTAGAAAGTTCACGGTTTATGTTTATGAAATTAAATGTTTTTATTTTATTTTTATATTTTTGTTGATTGAATGAAAGGTAAATTGCGGTGTACGATTTATGACGTATTAAAAAGAAACTACTGACTAGATCTCGTTCAAACCAATTTTCGGTGGAAGTTTAAATGATAATGTACATCACATATTTTTTTTAGTTTTATCATTCTCTTATTTTAGAAGTAACAGGGGGGGACACATTTTACCACTTTGAAAGTGTCTCTCACGCAAACTATTCACTTTAGAAAAAAATGATTTTAGAAACCTCAACATCATTTTTGGGGAACTCCTTAGTTAATTGTTTTTTTCTATTTTTGTGTGAAAATCTTAATGCGCGTCACAGAATACATCTACTTACCAAGTTTCAACAGCATAGTTCTTATAGTTTCGGAAAAAAGTGGCTGTGACATATGGACGGGCAGACAGACAGACAGACATGACGAATCCATAAGGGTCCCGTTTTTTGCCATTTGGCTACGGAACCCTAAAAACTCCAAATAAATATAATATTGATAAAAATAACATACCTGATAATGTGTTTGTACGACCACCGCCCTAAAAACTATGGACGCATCTTGTACTCTCGTCTCGAGTGGCTTTTCCGCAAACTTTGGACACTGGCTGTCACAAACTATTGTCCTGCACAAGAACAAAGCAACCACCAACAAATCTCTGTTCGTGAATCTACCCATTGTTGGCCACAACATTGCTAAACCCATTTTGAACTTTAACTTCGTCTGAATGAATTACATTTTTCTATGGCACGTCCATCGCACGACACTAATTCTCTTCACCCGCCTTTTCTTCTGACGTTTCCTGGCTTGCATTTTTTATCTGTAACAAGGAAATATGTATTAAATTTTCTGTTACTTTGTTCCATTTCAGTAATTAATGGGTGAATGTTTTATAAGGGAATATTAGAACGTCAATCCACTTGCTACTTTAGCATTGTTGCTACCCGAATTTTTGTGAATTCAATGTTATTAGACGGAGTGTAATTATTTATTTTGTGTCCAAAATCTTACATTTAAGAGCCATTCATGTTTTGCTAACTCAGAAAACCTCAAAATTGAAAGCACTTTGAATCAGCCTAAATTTCTAAGTTATTACAACCATTGAATGCCGTCAAACAATTACAAAAACATTAATTACGTGCTTAAGTAAACCGGAGTATTCAACAAAAACCCAACTAAAATTAAAGTAATTGGTACCTTGAAAAGCCGATGTTGATAAGCGAAGATTCTATTATTATTTAACACGGAAACTGTAATTTAAACTTTGTTTTACGTCAGAATTGAACGGTTTTATGGCATGCCATCGTAAAAACCTGCAATTAACATTTAATAACTAATTTTCTATTAGACTTTGCCCTTTCATTACGTATATTTGACAAAATTAAGATTGTGACGACAATCTCGCTTGTGTGTAATTATTGCCTCGTGTTGCGTATGTAATAAATTTTAAGTAGCGTAGGTACCTACTTATAAAGTTTCGTTTTATTAATAAATTGTAGGTTAAGTAAGTTTAATGAGAGTAATAAACATATTAAGCACAAATTGTATGCAAAGAGGCCGGGAGAATAAATGGCTGGTATTATTGTTTAAACTATTCATCATCACACAAATGTTTAAAAACGTTAACCAAGAGGTGTTCAATGAGGCAACGATGACAATTTTCCTCTTCTTACCCGAAAATGTAAAGACTATGCCGGCAATGGGGCTCACATTCCGATCTCTCGGGCTACTTTACTGGAAGGTAGGTAATTTATAATAGATAGTATATTTGATATTTAATTTGTACTGTAACATTGCTGTTAACTAAAACATTTGTAAATGATTTTTATATGAAAGTTCTGTTAGTCATATTTTGAGGTAATTATAATCCACAACGAACAGTAGTTACTAAATGGTTTTACAAAAAACTGTCAACGAGAATATTGTTACTACTAATTTGAAAAACTAAAGGCTACGGCACACAGCTCACTTCCTGTAAACTGCAAAGTTTTACAAAGCATTCATGATTGCAGAGTAATACACGCGTTTGGACACACCAATCCGTTAAGATCACAATTCATCAGATTTGCATCAAGTAAGCCTCGTAATGTATGGCTCACAAATGGAAATTAATAGACTGTTATGGAAATAAATATACAATCAATGAGAATAAATATTAAAGCCTGTAACGTTGGAACAGAAAATTAATATTTGATTTAGTACGGATACCTGTATAATTGAGAAGTGTTGATGTTGGCCTTGTAATGGGTTTGTGATAAAATGATTTTGGTTTTGTAGTACAAGTGTTGTGATCAATGAGTAGGCAGGTACTTCTCAAATCGCTTAAAGAAAAAATACAGAAAATTCTGCAGTAAGGCACTTTCCCCATGGCTGAATCAAAAACGAACTTCCTATAGCCTATAAAATATATATATAGACTATAAAATGTACAGTATAGAAATTCTGTTTTTGTTTCTGCTACAGTATGCATAGATAGACTGATTTTACAGATATTTATATACCGACTTAGTAAATGAGACGGTAACGAGTATACACAATCATGGACCTGAATGTAACGAAGTGAAAATTATGTGAAAAATTTATAAGCAAAACCCACACGTAAATCGAAATACAACAGAAAGAAATCGTATTTGTAACAAAAATACTAACCTTGATAAAAAAGCAATGAATAGGAAAAATATTTATTAGTTCAAAAACAATAACTACAGAATTGTACTTACCAAGCCTCTGCAAACTCAATATTATTTCCTACATAACACACAAGGGGCCCCAAATTAGAATCCCGTGTACCCGCCCACTCAAACAATTATGTACAACTTGTATCGTATATCGAAACAAAATTAATTCAAAGGGTTACGGCAAAAAAGATGTAGGTACTGGTTCAGTACAGTTCGCGGCTGTCAACGATGAAGAGGGTTGTTCATTGTTTTTAGCCTACATGGGAATTGTTACATAATAATTAAGAGTAATAATTTGGCGGTAACTGAAAATGGGTCAGGGCGCGGTGAAGGTTGATGGTTTTATATACTTGTCTCTGTCACAAGGACATGTGAAATTCAAGATAGTTGAACGTTTTGATCATGTGATTTAATTTGAAGACGGCTTATGCACCATTACAATTATCGATCGATATTTATCGCTATTAAAACCAAAACTATAGCCAGCCGCAACAAGAAAGCGAAGCTACAGGCTGACTCACGTCAGCCAATGAATAAATACGTCTCAGACACAGTCTCACCACGAATGGGGTTCACGGACGGCTCAGATTTCAAGTGCGTATGTGGCACCTCCCTACAGTCAATGGCCCACCTTCCATCACTGTATATATTGACTGCGTCAGTGAGCGGAACTCGCGCAACAGAATTAGGGTAAAGTTATTTAAAGTACCACCAATACCTTAAGAAGAAGAAGAAAACTGAAAGTCTAGAGACTACAGCATAGCTCTGCATAGAAATGCTCCAGATAATAGTGCAATGCTGATAGTATTGTTAGTGATTAAGATACTTACAAACAAACCGATAATTCATGGATAGCAAGAGCTTATCACCCGAAGCCAGAGAAAAATCTGATCATGGTAACCTCAAGAGCCTTAGCAATAATGAATAAACAGCAAATGTGGTAAACTACAAACCAGACACAAAGCAACAATTGTTTCTTAAAAATACAAGCTATAAACATAAAATCTATTCAACTAGAAACTAACAGCATATATCCCAAATCCTTGTTCACATAATCGGAATCCCTACAACTAAATTTGTTGACAAGGGTATTAGATTCGATCATTAAATAGGATGAACTCAATCTGCAAAGCATGAGTAATCCTTCAAACACGGCCTACTTAGGGTTTCATATCCTGTTATATGAGCCTTTAAGCTCCGAAGAGTGCCACTCCCCTCCTCATATTCAGAGATAAACGAAAACCTTCTTACAGCTGTGCTAATAACATACTAGAGGTTTTGTGTAACAAGATCCTGATGTATGTCAAGAATGTTTGAAATGTTAAGTGTGTTTAAGATGGAAGTATTTATGTAATTTTAGGGTACACAAGAATGAAATACATCATTTTTTTTCTACAGGATATGATCACTTGCAAAACGACAAAAAAATTGTTAATCTCATGGGTGTCTACACCGTGACATTTTAGTCGTCTTACAACGGCAGCCCACTTCACGTATCCAATGACTACTAATCATTTATTAAAAAAAAAACATTTGCATAATTACAAAAATGAAAATATCATTCACTAAGACGCATGACGTAGTTTGAAACACCCTGTTATGGAGATGGAATTAATGATAGAATGTAATGTTAGGTAGCTAGATATCTTCTACCGTTTGATACGTAAACATTATTAACAGGGAGGGTGTTTCATAATTCTAAAGCATTAATTATTTTTCTTTGTACCTATTATCTTGATTAATGGTAACAATGTTTTAATCGCGCCTAGAGGTATTTTATGACGGATACATTGAGTGGACCACCTTTGTAAGCGAATAAAATGTCGCGGTGTAGAACCCAGATATGTATAATAGAAGCAAACTGTTCTAAAGTCATGCTTAATATCCTTTCTGTGTAGGACATAAAACTAAAATGTTTTCCGGGAAACTGTACTAGCCGTCCTCATCCATGTAAGTCATAAAGCCGACTTAGGGATTACGTGGAAGTGGATTGGTAGGAACGTCCTCTAGTGTAATAATCAATACAACCCATATGTGAATCTGGGGATTATGGCAATATTCCCCTTGGCCATCAGTTATAGCAGCCTTTCGAAACCCCATGATTATCTATGGAATATTGAAGATTGCTCGGACTACAGAACCAAAAACAGCATCGCACGCACTTTGGTGAGATATTATGTGGTCCTTTTTTCGTGTCGACGGTACTCGTACACTTTTTTTATTTTTATTGTTAGAGCCCAGCGTGCAGCCAGCCCAGGTAGCCACGTTTATAGCGGCATCAGTGGCTTTATTGAGATCATCCCAATCCGTGCAGGTGAACGGGCACTTAGGGCACTCAAGCAAGTGGGGCATGGTCTGATCAGAAGCACCACACTCGCACTGGGCGTTGGATGAGTCAATAATCCCAGAGTTTCACAAATTGTGTCTACAGCGGCCTACTTGTGTACGCAATCGATTGAGAGCTTTCCATATAGGCCACTGCAGATCACGCCCAGGAAGCAAATGTTCCTGGGCTTTAACGAAGTTGGGAGGTGGTGGATGCTTCTCTTCCCACAATTTGCTTCTCACAATGGGTGGTTTGTCTTAGATGGCCTGCTTAGAGCATAAGAAGCTATTACGACTTTTAAGCCTGCTCTAGATCATTGTATAATCGTACAAGGGATGTCGAGAATCGGGTTCTTGGATCTTTTATTCCAGCGCGCATGCGACATCCTTTTGTAAGGCAGATGTTGCGATTCCTGCAAGCGGGTAGTGCTTGTTCAGTGGAGTCGGTTTTATGCAGCCCGATATTATCCGAAGCATTTCATTTCGGGCACTGTCGACTTGTTTGGCGTGAGTAGATCGGTGCCACACTGGTAGTAAGATGCTTGTTAAAATAATGATTCGGTACTAGCTTCCGCCGCCAACTTTGTTCACGTGAAATTTTTAGCTCGTCCCCATCGCCATGCATCGCCTGCCCGCACTGCGTGCTTCCTTCATTTTCTCTTAGTATTCTTCCTCACTTTTTCATTTTGCGTGGCTTCTCAGGGCCCTAGTGTGATGTTAAATAGCTTCAGCTTTCTTTAATGTCTTTCTCAAAATTTGGGCTTTCAATTGTAAAAATATTTTCTTTTATCCGACGGGTAGTGTCAGAGATTAGCACACTCAAACAAACAAACTCTTATGCTTTATAATTAGTATAGATATGGTTTGACTTTGAAATAAACTACTGATTTGCAAATGACTGCTAGTTTAATACGACTAAAGGTAAACCTAGACAATGATAGCTACAATAGTATTTAAGATAATGTTCAGTAACATCATAATGAACCTCAAACAATCTACCATTAAACCTAAGTGCTCCAGAGATAGCAAACATTTCCACAAATGTAGACGACACACGTCATTTATTCCCGCTTACTCCTTATATTCCATCGTCTTAAATCAAAGTCGTATCAAAGGACCAAGAGACAGGGTTCAATATATCAGCATTATTACTTTAACAAAGGTTGAGGACGTCATTTACCGATTCTGTTTCACTGGCCAAGGAAAATTGATTTATTGCCAGATAAGAGTGGCTTGCGGCATCTAGGAATACGGTCCTTTTTTAAGTGTGTGTTTAGATTTTCTTTTGAAGACTCAAAGTGATAAAGTGGGGCTCTAGTGGGTTAAGGACCTCGTTCGTTCGTAAAAATGATAAATTATAAGACTCTTTTTTGGGATTGTGTTATGTTCTAGTGAACTTTGCTTGTATAACATAAAATTTATTATTACTCTAAGTAGGCTTGGTTTTCCATCACTTTATTCATCATCATCTGCCAAGCCACTTCCCAACTATGATGGGATATGATGCAGCTTAGCTTAGCGTATTTTACATGGAGCGACTGCCACCTGACCTCCACAGCCCAGTTACTGGGTAATACGATATTCCTTGATAAGACTGGTTGTCAGACTCTCGGCCTTCTGACGACTCGTAACGACTGTCAAAGATCCACGAATGACAGCCAGGATCAACGACTTATCGTGCTTTCCGAGGCACGGCGGGGTCTTGGTATGTAGATATGGTCACCCATCCACGGAACAACCGTGGAAAGCGTAGCTTAACCTGATCGATCGAACCATGCAGCTGTTATTAATTAGCCACGAGACCCGTTTGTATTTAATATGTAAGTATGTATACTAATACCACTACTTACTACTACTAAGTAAGTATAGTAATTATACTTCTTAAAGCTGTCGATACAACTCTTCTGATACGCGTCTAGGTCGTCTCGCCCCTTCTTCACTGGTTCAATGTGGCTAGCCGAACAAAGACTGAAAAAGGATGCCTGGAAAGATTTGGGGAAAGCCTTTGCTTAGCAGCGGGATGGTGTCGGCTATCCGCCATATGTCCACACCTATTCCCCTTAGTACCAGATAAATTAGTTCGAAATAGACGCGACAATAGTAAGCTATGTATCCCGAGATCGAGGACAACTCTAATGCGTAAAAGCATATTCTGTATGGCGCCAATTCATTCTAAAAAGTTGCCAAAACATTGGAGAGAGTTAACTACTGAAAAAAAGAAATAGATTAAAAAGCCTTAAAATCATTTGATGCTGTGTAGCGTCCGACATCTTACATTTGTACGCCGTTCAGGCAAAACATAATTGTCATAATCATAATTTGATGTAACATCTTGCATACTATGTGTGTTTATACTCATGTTTTGGACAAATAAAAAAATTCTTATCTTATCTTATCTTCAAAAAAAAAATCGAAAGTGTACATAAAATAAAAGTCTTTACACTTTTTTTGAAGGGCAATGTAGGTTGGGTTATGCCCAAGAATAACTTTTATTATAATTTGAGATGTTGTTTCCTGGCATTAAACTTGAAGGACGTATTGTAACGACATAAAAAGGAAGTCTTATTTTTAGACAAAATCCCAAACCACTTACGATATTGATGGGGGTGCACAAAGACCCATACGACATTATGAGCACTCTTGTTTAACTTTGATTTCTTGATAAGCTTCTCAGAAAATAATCTAAAAAGAGCTCACGTCAAATAACTTATATGTTTTCTCTAAAAATAAAGGCGAAACGTAATATCCCCATTTAATAATAAAATACGAAGCAATCATAACCACGCATTCAATGATGAAACCATAAAAATGAAACAGAAATATTTTTCCATGTTATATTATACCTGCGGGCCTTAGAAACCATAAGAGTGCTAAATATAATATTTCGAGGAAATATTTGATTGATCCTGTTTGGAAGTATGAACGGAATGTAATATGATTGGATTGGAATCCAAGAACTTGAAAATGTTTTAAAACAGAAACTGAAAAACCGAGAGAATTGGAAAGAGATAAAAAACCTTAAGCTACAACACCCCGTCATCGAGGGTGGCCTAAGAAACGCTGGTGCAACGACCTTGACTCTTTCTTGACTAATTTGCCGGAAAAGACAGCAGGCAAAGATGAATGGCGAACTATGTGGAGATCTTTGCCCAGAAGTGGGACAGGTTAATTATTATTCTTCTTCTTCGTAACACTCTTGTCAGAGCGGTCGTAGTCTACACGAAATTTCTTGTCCAGGGGCTGATGTAATTCGCCTCACGATTTCTCGCCATCTACGTAATTAATCATTATTTAAACTTAATACTAGCCATTAATGTCCCACTTCAGTTTACACTCCTCTCTTTCCAGAGCTGTTAAGAACCAATCTTTATAAAGGAGTCCAGCGATATCGTTTGTCATTAAGCGGGACCCACTGGGTTGTAACTTTAGTACATTGATCGTCTGACATACGGCAAATGTGTCCAGCCTAAATACATTTAAGCGTGGCAGCTTTCCGAGTGACATCAGCTATTTTGGTGATGGGACGGATTGTAAATATAAAAATAAAAATAATAATATTATAAGCTAAACAAATTTGAACAAAACTCTAAAAAAGAAAACAACGGATTCATAACAAACAATAAAGAAAATAAGTGATCATATTTATAAAGAGGAAAATGAAACGGATGAATATGTATCCACAGATATCCCTGTCGACGGTAACGTTACAGCACAGCTCAGCATATTTCTCGGTACATTAACCACTTGAGTTATATCCAAACAAATGGTCTGACGGTGGGTGGCATATGGAAGGAAATTAAACTAACATTTTTCAACATTAGGACGAGTTCAGAGGTTAACAGTTGTGGGAAAGAAGGGATGCGTGTGATGTCAGTAATTTGTTTTGAAATATGACAGGACAGTGTTGTTTAGACACCAGGAAAATGGTCTCTAAAATAACTGTGTAACTGATATACAAATAAAAGTGTAGGCACTTTTATTTGTATGTCAGTCTGACTATGACGTATTCAAATAACACTTTGGTTAGCTAAATTCTACAGCCGTGGTGGGTATCGATATGTAATCACGATTAAACAAAAAGATTCGATGTTTTTGTTTTGGGAATATATAACGACTGCTGTTCATGTTGTTATTTGAATTAAGAGTTGACATTATTGAAATATTAATAAACCAAAACAGTGATTCCAAATAATACTTACCTACTTACTCCAAAATCGTTACAGAATCTCATCTCTCACAACGCCACAAAAACCACATTCAGGTCTATCCCATGTCAACCCCGATTTTTCTTTTTTCCTACTTAAAAAACGACGCGTCGAGTAGTACACGGAAAATTAAGCCCGCTAATTCCGAAACGCTGACTTAACGCATCTGAACACACCGTTATAAATGGAGTGATTTTAACTGGATAACAGACCTTTTCAGTGTAAATGTGAAAAGGGTTTTTGAGTTGGCAGTTTTCGAGCGGTACATATGGTTTTGGAGCAAAAAAAAAGATGCGAAATTAGTTGAAAATTACTCTGAGGGAAGTTATTTCGCAGTAAATTGGGCGCTTTTATCTTCGGGTGAGAATGAGAGTAATATTGCGGATAATATTATAATAATAATCTCCTTTACTCGATTAGATCTTCCTATAGAGTCTTTTTTAGATAATTGGTTATTACACCCGAATAATGAAAATACTTATTGAAATAGGATTTCATGGTCCAGAGGGTTCTTAGAGCAAGTAATTATGGATTATCGTTTTTTCCTTAAATAGTATTTGTTAATCTACTTCAATTTCCTACTTGTTAGTTTTTTTTGGCAATTTCTTAGAGGTTTTCGGATGACACGCACGTGTCATTACAAGCAATTACAATAAATCCACTCCTCCACTCCTGTGATCACCTACTTTGAGAACCAGCAGGCTACTAGGGGCTGATGTAAACACAACATCTTAATGAAAACCCATCTTCTGTAATAAAAAGTAGTTCCTCAAAAAAACTATGTGGTCTATTACAGATAAACACTTCAGGGCTAACCCTGATTCTAAGAATATAGATTAAGTCAATGTATCATACAAATTGAATACAAACAAAGATGCTTCAAATCCCGGGTGTGAAGAACTGGAGATACCCTTCAACCCGACCTTCATGAGTCGGGATTCGAAACAAGACCTCTTCGTAATAAGAAAAAGGTTTTATATGAGTTATGGAATAATCTATGAAGTGTGGATAGCTGTGATGTAGGTGCAGAAGCTTCGGATGAATGAATAAGTTTTAGGTTTGAAATAGTTTATTTTTTGTTTGAATTGTGAAATGGAGCTTTCGATATTGAATGGGTATATGGTTGTAAAGATACTCTTTTATGATGCTACTGGCAAAGAGAGGATAAATGACAACACAACGGTATAACATTAGAAGTTGACGAAGAGCAACGTCTTTCTGTTTATGATAACAAACATTGTGATAAGCTTCGTGCTTATGAAAACTATTTTCCAATGGCCCGTCCCATCTAAAAACAGAACATGGTTAACGTTAATGATGATGACGAACGTATTTATGAAATAAAGAGCTACCGTGCGCTTCAACCTAAAGTGAAAGTAAGGCTGATACAAGCAAGTCTTAGATCACTGACTTTAAGTATGGAAATGACAACGATGACAACAAAATCATGCAAACATTATTCCGAGCTTTCAAAAGTTTAACTCTGCAGGGACAAAGAAGATTTTCTATACAATGTAAAATAGGTAACCCTTAAGGAAACAACAGTCGTTGGTGTTGCTCGTAGCTCGACATAGAATATGTTAATGCTCCAGCGACAGGTGGCGTTGACTCTGACGGTTCTCAGAGAACTACATACATTTAGAACATATATTTTAATACGAGGCGTTTTTTTAGGCGTTTCCCTCCCGTCGTTTGTAATTGGTGATATATTTTAATGAGGTTTTTACATAGCCAAGTTTTGTAAAGGCAGATTCGTGATTTCTGGAAATATTTTTAATATATTCGCCAGTTGTATCGTTTTATCTGCTTGTTTTCTCTTCTTTTTAATCTCTTAAATTCTAGTAAACTCGCCTATTTAGGCGTTCAGGTAAAATCTAATCTTTCATCCTATGACTAATATTATAAATATGAAAGTTAGTATGTTTAGATGTTTGGATATTTGTTACTCAATCACGCAAAAACGGCTGAATGGATTTGGATGAAATTTTGCACACAGATAGTTTGTAACCTAGAATAATACATAGATTACTTTTTATCCCGGTAGTACGATCCCGTGGGATAATTTCCGACCTCCACGCGGGCGAAGCCGCTGGCAAAAGCTAGTCCTTTATATGTCATTCAGACTAGACCGACACTGTTATCAAACTTGTGATGACTATACTAGTCATGAAGTTGTTATCCCAATATTTTTTTATCGTGTTTATAAATATTGACATCTTTATCTGCTTTATCATAGGCTCTTGCAAACTCAAAGTCAAATGATTTAAAAAGGCACATAACTACACTTTAGTACGTAAAAATTTAGAAGATAATATACTGAATTCTAATATGAAGAGGAATGAGCAAGAACCTCAACAGTTTCTTGCATTAGTAACCGTTTGAAGATAATCTAAGTCTTAGGATAATATCTTTGCCAATACAGCTCCTATCTTACCAACTACGCATGCGTACTGTCCAAAAACCTTGTGACCCTAATCAAAACAAGCTTTAACAAACAACGAACTACCTGTGTTTTGGTACTAATTGATGTAATCTCGGCGAGTGCTCTGTTATCGTATTAATTGTTCCCCAGTCTACATTTCGGTATCAGATCGTGAATAAGTGATCATCTCCTATTATAGGTCTATTAGCCAATGGGCTATGTCTAAGGTCGAATGATTAGGATCGTTTATAGGACCAAAGTTTGTTGTTTGGTGGCTATGGAGAGGAGGCTTTCAATGGTAAGGTTGGGGTCGAGGATAGTTATGTCACATCTTTACACAAACAAGAGTTACAAGATTCCAAAGATAACGTTTACAATACCCGTTGGCGAGACTGGGTCTCAAAGAGTCCCACTAAGTCAAAAGGACTACCTGCTATAAGTGGCCTATTTTTACAAACATCGTTAATTACAGGGTGTTTGGCAGAACGTCGAACATACGAAAATGGTGGATAGGTGGGGTCATCTGCTACTTACTCAGCCCTAATTTATTTGGCTTTGGCAAAAAAATAAAAATGAAATAACTCTTAAAGGTTTGTTTTTATAAAAGAAAATTACATACCATTAGAAAGGTCACACACTAGGGATGTTTTGGAATTGGAACTCCTCAATCATTTTTTTTAATGCAAGTTGAAATTAAGATTTAAGTATTTTTTACATTTTTCTGTAAGTTTGAGGACTCATAACTTTTTTCTAGCTAACATCTAACAAATATATTGCCTGTTTTACCCATTTTTAATCAAAATTACACTTTAAAGTTAAGAAAACTAGAAGAAAGCAAAAAACATTTTTTTTTAATATCCAGGGGGCCAGGGCCACATAAATTAGGGCTGAGTAAGTAGCAGATGACCCCACCACATATCCACCATTTTCGTATGTTCAACGTTCTGCCAAACCCCCTGTTTAGAGATGGATTTTGACTGAAAATAAACTGTTTGGAGTTGGGCTTCAGCATAAATTGGGTAGTTCTAATTCCAAAATATGTACTCTATCTTTACTCTAAAAATACAGATATTAGACAATAGGTAGCTACATCAAAATTTCCAATATACTATTTAGTAATATTTAATAGCTTTGAAAAAACTGCATAGAATGTTATACAATTCTGAATAAGGTACGTTTCTTGGAACTGACTCCGTTATTGGAGAACTACGGTGAAGGCTGAAACCTGGCCGCCCTCAGTTTTCTATTCCGCATTCAACTTATTATTTATTCTATCTACGGATCTGTTTTCTTATGCAGAGAGAACAAATCGTCGAGCTCTTTCTATATTAATGACTGACGCTGATTTTAATTAATGCTGATTATTAATGTTAATGAGTAGCATAAGACTACACAGACTGCATAACGTCTTAAAACAGATCTACGACGGAAGATGTAGAATTTTATTGATACAGAAGAATTTTCATAGAAAATATACAAAAGTATTTAAATATAAAAAGAAACAGTAAAGAAAAAAATAAACATGACATAAATACAAAACTGTTCCAATTCAAATAAAAATAATAAAAACACGCATTTATTATAAAATACTAACCTATTAAGCTAAATCCTAAAACAAAGATTTCTACCAATAAAACTGCTCGTTTTGCATTTGAAACTAATATTTTCTCCGTTACTGACATTTTTATTCATCTCTATGCATGAATATTTTTGATTGCTGTTATTACGTTCAAATATTTTAACTAAAACGCTTTGAAACGTAACATATTTTTGATTGATGCCCGAAGCAAAACACGTTTCTATCACGTTGCGCATAAAACGTTTTCAAAATAAAATTGCCTTATAATGACACATTATCATCATCGTTTCAGCCGAAAAACGTCCACTACTGGACCTAGGCATCAAGCACCGCCACTTGGACCGGTTCTGTGTTTCTCCTATCCAGCGAATTCCTGCGGCCTTCACTAGGTCATCGGTATACCCTGTGGGAGGATTTCCAGAACTACGTCTTCCAGTACGTGGTCATCGCCCATTGGCCATCTGTTTTGCAAGTAATATGACCAGCCAACTACCACTAATTTTTTTTATGCTAGGCTATGTTTATGGCTACACATTAAATGATTTAATAAATGATAAATGATTTTATTTCTGTAAGTAGGTTTGTACAAACACTTTTAAACGTCAATAATATTTTTTTAAACTAAATGAGGTCGTTTCCTATCTGACTACTCTAAGAAGAAAGGCCGAAACAAACTCAGAGGTCACAGTCTCTTTTAAAGTCCAGACATAATCTTGGTCAGATCATGTGAAGACCATGTGGATTGGTGTCAGAAATGGTTTGAGAAAAGAACCACACAGATTGAGTGGACCTGTCCAATACTAGCTCGTGGGTAGATAACAACAAAAAATTCTGTTTTTATTGAAAAACTAACTGACCCAACAGACGTTACCATGTCCAAATTTCAATTCCCATAGAAAAAAACACTTTCAGTTTTTTCCGAGTTGTCGTATTTTCCGGGCAACTTTTCTGTCCTTTTTCTTAAAAACCTTATTTCCAAATCGGTCCAGTCGTTCTCAAGCGACGCTCTTACCAACAGACAACATTTTATTTTTATTTGTATAGATATATAGATTTATTAGGTACTGTAGTAATTTCTTTTTTTGGATTGGTATCTCGCAGGTGTACCAAGGAGGTTGTCGGCTGCTTCACGGCCTCTTGCTGCCTCAATAAATTAAGGGCAGTCACGGCTTATAAAACTGAAAACTAAACGACTACATGCTAAGGGCACCCTCTGTGGGATACGGGCCTGACAATGGACGGGCTGGATCGAAATAATACTGCAGTGTATATATTTAATAGATATTTAAACACTGTCTCATTCACAAATGTAGTAAGGTAGGTGCATTCACTAATGTAATTTGTCAGTCTCCAGGAATCGCGGGAAAATGTTTAAAAAGTGAAGTGGTCCTGCACGAGAGCCTTGGTGTGTTGGTAGTTAGACAGTGTTAAACAGAATTATAAAGGTACGTTTGTAAATAAAATGTATACCTACTAAATCTATAAAAATGATAGGTAGATAAATTGTTGGCTTACCGTTGAACGAAATGTTGTATCTTCACTACAGGTTTAATATAAATATTTTATGTTCCGAATTTCAGCTTCAATAAATATCAGGCTTGATAATTCAACCTTAATAAATATAGCAAAAATTCCTACTTAAACTTTTGCTGTATCCATTGGCTTATTCGTTTTCAGCCTTTTTACGTGAACCTCATTTAGGTACTTTTATTGATATAATAAATAAAATGTAATTGCAGAAAATAACGATCCTTTGTTATTTTAATAGTCGAATCAATAACTGTATCAGATTTAGCCAACAATTTACAAGGCCTATCTACGTACCTAATTGTAATATTTAGCCGAAGTTATGTTTCATTTATTACTACTAGAATTCATGTTTATTTTTGTTGATACTATGTATTTAGTATTTTTTAACCAAAATAGGAGATTAGTTTTATAAGTTATCTAGGTATTCGTTTGGTAATTTGTTTTCATTGGGCACAGTAACTGTTTCACGTTATGGCAGATATTTTTTTAATGTTTTACGCCAAAAGTTAATGTAATTTTAAAACAATGACTAATCGTGATCAACCAGGTAGTATATACGTCCTCACGGCCCTAGCCTCCGCAGGAGACGCCCTGGGCGTCGGGAATCCCAGGCTGATTCCCGGCCACCGTAGGCGCGGGTTTGCGGACAGCGAGTAATGGGTAGCTACCCATTACTCGCTGTCCGCAAACCCGCTGTCCGGTATGGACCAAGCCCGGGTCGACGGCGTATTGTGTTCCACGTGCGCCTCAATGAGATGTCAGTACCAACTGTTGGGGCCCGCAAGGGCCGATCCCTGCCAGGGGTGCGGGTTGATCGAAAAAGATACCGTGGCCCCTGGCACACAGACAACTGAGAGAACACGGGTGGGTTTTAGTCAGTAAAAGTCTGACATGCCCTCTTGCTCCACCCAGAGCGGGAGAAGTCATTTGAGGATTTCCAACCCCCAAAAAAAAAACCGTGATCATCAAGGTCCTTATTTCTTTCATATTAATTTTCAAGTTATAGGAGGTAATGACCAAAATGTATGAACGTGAACGAGACAAAATAAGTATGCATGGATCGTAGCAGACGGCGTTCTGTAGTTTCTGCCGACACCCATAGGAAGAATGCGTGAATTTATGTATGTAATTTGCAGAACTTTTCATCGGTAAGCAAGGTTAGCAAACATTATACAACAAAGCTAAACCATAAACCCTAACAAATATCTAACAATTGCGGCATCTACACAATACAACAAAATAGTTTATTCAATTGTAATAAACAATCGAATAATCGATTGTAACCACGAGGTATGTGTAAAGCAAAATTCCGACTACAATGGTCAACTTCCTCCCTATGAATAGAGACTCGATACTATATAATGCAACCCGAGCTCTATTCGATTCACATCGAAATATTCCATAACGGTGAGGTCATACCCTCTATTTAGTAGGCCAGTATTAGATACATGTTCTTCTAGGAAATTGCCAGTAATTTAGTAGTTTTGTTCACTTCAGGTGGGCTAATTGGTAGTAGCTCTAGATTTTCAGTTTCAGCCATCAACAGTTACATAAAAAACATGATTAAAACTCTTACTTTTACATCTCGTCTAAATTGATACAAAATAATTCGATGATTGACGACGAATGATTGATTTCAGCATTACATGATAACTTAAAGATAATAGGCACTCTTTAAATTTTGTATCAATGTATTCTGAAATGTTTGAATTTTTTTGGTTATTATGGTTTTAAAAACTGTAGTATTAGCGGCATATATTGCTGTGCTATCTTAGTTGCAATAGTTTCTAATGAGCTGGCATAAACTATTACAAGACAAACGTAAGCATTGCTAAGAGTTTGATTTCAATGACTTACCATTTTATTTAAAGGATATTTGTGATGTTGTACTGTTTGCAGATGATACTTCTCTTATTTTTAAAGTAGACGGGAATAGACAAGATTTTGACGACGTAAACAGTGCACTCTCAATGGTTACGGATTGGTTTACGGCAAATAACCTAGTTCTCAATGCCAAGAAAACGAAATGTGTAAAGTTTGCCTTACCGAATGTTAGAAATCTGGGTCCCAACATTGTCTTAAATAAAGAGGTACTTGAGACTGTAGACTCGGCAGTTTTTCTGGGCATAACTGTAGATGCCAAACTTCAGTGGGGATTACACATATCAAGCCTAGCAGGAAGGCTCAGTTCAGCTGCCTACGCCGTCAGAAAAATAAGACAATACACTGACGTCGATACAGCTCGGTTACTCTACTTTAGTTATTTTCACAGCGTTATGTCCTACGGTATTTTGCTATGGGGCAAAGCTGCTGATATTCAAAATATATTTGTGCTTCAAAAACGTGCTGTTCGAGCAATTTACCAGCTAGGTGCCAGAGTTTCGTTGAGGGACTTTTTTAAAGAAATTGGTATTCTCACGGTAGCATCACAATTCATTTTTGCCAATATCTTATATATTAGACAAAATATACACTTGTACACTAAAAACAGTGATATTCACACCGTAAACACTAGATATAAGGACAAACTACGTGCTCCTTTTCACCGGCTTCATAAGGTTCATAATTCATTTGTTGGGCTTGGTATAAACTTTTATAACAAGCTTCCCTCTGCTTTGCTAGATTTGCCTTTTGATGCGTTTAAAGCTCAAATAAAGTCCAACCTGTGTTTAAAGGCTTACTATTCCATCAACGACTATTTAAATGACAAAAATAGTTGGTCGCTGTGATTAACTCAAGACAATGTTTATGTTCTTTCTCCAGAATTGTACCTAGAGACAGGTTATATGGGTTCATATAATTATTGATATATTTATTTTTATTGACTAAGTAATTTTTTAAATTATAATCTGTTTTTTCATTAGTTATTGACATGTTCTACTCATAACAATTTTTTTTTTTTATGAAGAGTTGTATGGCATTATGGTTAGCTAGCGACCTCGACAATTGATAATTCTATTCTTGCCTGAGTAACCGGCAGCAAGTTCGTCATGCTCCCGTAGATGTCACTGCTTGCGGTAGCGTTGGGGATCGGGTTACCTCTTTCCCTCAAATATGGCGAGGGGGGTAATGGCTGATCTTTGCGTTATGCTCGTGAACGGGTGCTGCTTGTGGTGACTGGTCGTCTTGCTGACCATGATTTTGTTATTGTTGCTAATAATTACCTACTTGTTTATTTATTTTACGTCGATGGTCCTAGGTTATCATTTGTAAACATAATCCAGCATTGCTTATGTAAGCTATCACGCCATTTATACCAGGAGACTTTTATTTTGGTATATGCTTTGTTTACTTTTTATTTTTTGTGCTTGAGTTAATTTTTGACTTTATTTGTTGGTATATTGGCATGGCTAGCTGACATAAATGACAATTTTTTTAAGTTCTGTGTCTCGTAATGTTGATTACTTTGCCTATGTATGTATAGAATCAAGTCTATCCGACTAAACAGACAGCTGTGCTGCTGGGGAGTTTGTTCCGCCACTTCTTCTTCCCAGCTAAAGCACTAGGAAGTGGTGAAGGGTGGGCGTTTTGGGGGACTGTCTCATGTACTTTGACGTTCGAAAAGTGCTGATTCTCAGCCTAATTTGAATAAATGACTTTTGATTTTGATTTCATCTTCATAGTATAGTAATAGATCGTAGCTACAAAAATCAAACGAGACTTTCCATACCGTATTCTACGATTTTATCTAATTCTTCATTCAAAGTACATCTTTTTAACATCACATTACTCCTGCGCGTCTAAAACGGCCACATTAAGTAATTCCTCTAAAAATTATTCATTTTCTGAATTCCCCTATGATTCTGCTATTTGACATTTTACTTTAATAAAGCATACAAAACTGTCAAATACATGAATTGCGTGCTGTCTATGCAGATAATATTATGAATTGTCAGTTTATGACCATTTTACGATTTTAAATATGATTCATATTATGATTTTATTATGATTCTGCCAAAGTGGCCTTTTTAGACCCCCTGTAATCACCAAAAATTTAGTCAGAAGCGAAATTAAAGTACACCTAAATTTGCCTGTTATATTTTTAAGGCCCTCCGTAGCCTCATTAATCATGACAGTAGTGTCATCAATCGAGAACAAATCTAGATTCCGGGCTACTTCTGAGAAATTCGAGATGGAAACCTTATATCACTTTGCCATGGGAATCGAACCCTGATGGGCAGCAGCACTTGCGACCAACGAGTCTTAATTTATAACCCGAATAAAATACACACACCACCCAGTCCATCGCTGACTCAACGAGCAACAAATAATTGATTGCATCCAGTCAAAACAAATTGTGCACAAGAAAAATTTGTATCTACACGTTTTTCGTTCATCTGAGCGCGCACAAAATTTAAAATACCACTCAAATACTTTTAAAAGCTGTCATCAAAGCGAATTCTCAAAACGATGGAAATTGTAATTTATATCGCAGTCAGGAACAAAATAATCACAAATCATTTGAGGGCATTCAATAACTTTTTCAATTATTATCAAATACGCATTAACTTTTACAATAGCGTACGTATAAACGGTTTGTGCTCATAATACGGTCTCGAAATCAGTTTTTGTTTTGTAAATGCCGCTTTGGAGCACAAAGGAGCGCAAATTTTGAGAATAATAAAGTGTTTAAGGCTAGCGCGATTGCTGATGCCCTTTCAACTTTTGTTATTTGATGTTTTGTCGACTATTTCTGTGATAATCGCTTTTATGAATTTGAGTGATATTCTATTTGTTGGTTGTGTTTATACGGATCAAAATTTTGATGGTTAGTTTTGGATATACGAGTATGTCTCTCATCTTCTTTTCGTTGAAGTAGGCTTACATAAATACACAAAAATCTTCCCATGGGGGTTGGCAGAAACTATAGTACGTTATCATCTTCGTTTCTTACGTGTACTCCTTTTGCTTTGGTTACGTTCATGCATCGAAGTACTTAGATCTATTAACATACACACAAGTAACCTGAACCTGTTTCGCATGGTTTTTACGACTTGATAAAACATCGAGATGTCTTTATTATATATAAATAAATAAATAAAAAAAATAAAAAAGCCTTTTATTTCCAGTAACACATTAACATGCAAATGTTGTCTCCTACCTATGGTACTTAGTTAGCAAAAGGATAAAAAAAAATTGAGAAAACTAATATCTATACACTTAAATACAATTATCTTAATAACTATTTAAATTTTACTAATATTATAATAATAGGCAGTAGCATGTTTTTACTGTACTGGAACCCCTCTCAGGTAAAGGCCTCCTCCAAAGCTATCCATTTCTCTCAGTCTTGGGCTATTCGTTGCCATTCTGGACCAGCAATTTTTTTTATATCGTCATCCCATCTAGTCAACGGTCTTCCACTATGCCGTTTGCCTGGTGGGCCTTTCCATGACGTAACCGTTTTGGTCCATCTGCGATCTTTAAGACGTGCTATGTGACCGGCCCATTTCCACTTTAGCTTCTGGCTGTATTTGAGAGCATCTATTGCTTTTGATTTTGACCGTATTTTGTTGTGGTTTATTTTTTGTATTTTCTTGATATTTAACATGCTGCGTTCCATTCCTCGCTGACATGTAATTATTTTATTCTTTACTTTGTTGGTATATTTCCATGTTTGGCATGCATACGTAAGACAAGGAATGAGAGACGAGTCCATGACTTTTTTCTTCAGTTTGATAGGCATAGGTTATATATACTTAAGTTTAATAATATTTTTTATTATTAATTAATACAATTAATGCACTTCGCCCCCGACTTCGTCCGAGTGTAATAAATTTAAATATCCGTTATGTAGTTTTTGCGTTTATCCGTTACAAACATGTTTACAAAAAATCTTATATTTCCTCTTTATAATGTCAGTGTACACATTAACCTTCCTGAATAAATTCTCTACATGATGGTGAAAACCATAAAATCTGCTGTTTAGCTAAAAGAATAACGCGGTCATACAAACAGACACGAAACGCGATTTTGTTTTATAACGATAATGGATAGAAAATAATATAAAAATGAAATAAGGAGGGGTAAAAAAGCTACATACTAAGCTAACTATATATTATACCTGATTTCATTTCTACCTTAAGAAACTAATCAACTGTTTATATTTAAATCTAATCTAGTCTTGTATCTTCATGATTTTGGACTCCATTTTATTCGCTGTTCAAATCATTCTCACAATTTTAAACGAACACTTCATAAATGAAATACCTAAATATTTTCCCCGAAATCACAGCGACAAAAAGTCGCAAGTGTACATCATTAGCGTCCGACCCTCACACCGAAGCGAACTTTCGTATAACAGTTATTGCGCTTCGAAATTCGCCCGATCTGTTCTCTCCAAGTTATATAAACTTTGATGGAAAAGGTGCTGCAATAAAAAAATCATAAAACCCTTTTTGCTAACTCGGCAGATTACGGTTCCCAGTACTAAAGTTGGTTCTCTGGAAATACGAGAACAGTAATCAGTTTACAGATAAGAAAATACTGAAGTATTTCATTCGCTATTTTTATTTTTATCTTGATCCAGTTGTGTTTTGTAAAGTCGTAAAGTTGATCGTCATTTGGGTTACCTTTGGTGGCTGTGAATGGAATACCAAGCGTGCATTACGGTGGAAAGTCGCAAATTATGAGACGTAAATGGAATTGAAACCGATGACTCAAAATACTATTTCTGTATGAAATAGTCATGTCAAATAATCATGTACAGTATCCTCAAATATCTGATCAAGATTATTTTAGGATTTTATAAAGGTACACATTGACGTTGATGAATTTGATATAATTATACAATGACATGAGTATTGACTATAAAATGTTATGAATACAGACACTAAAAGAGATTGTGAAGAATTTTACTCATTCTAAGATAGTCAGTTTTGACAAGACTTGAAATTATCAAGGAACTAGGAATGTTTTAAAAAATTTCTGCGTTACATTTTTTTTTTGCTAATTCACAAAATAAATGCCTTCACATTGTTCTAGTGTTTTAATGATAAACTAGCTTTTGCCAAGAGCTGCGCTCGAATGGGGGTCGGAAATTATAACCACAATATAAAAGTATCCTGAATTAAAGCAGGTTATAATCTATCTCTGTGCCAAATTTCAATACATTTGGCCGTTATTTCGTTATTGAGTAAGAAACCTCCAACATACAAACATATGAACTTAAACATTTGTAACATCAGGATACTAGGATTCTTCTGAAAACCATTCTAGGTGAAAATATTGGCCAACAACATTTGTCTTTGGTTAGTTATAAGTAACAAAAAAGACACCATCAAGTCTTTTACAACCTCAAATTGTTCCGGCCTAAAGACAATCCAAGAAAGATTAATGAATTGGACCTTGTAGCGACAATAGAGGGCCACGTTAACATTTCCAATGAAAGTTATTACGTCTACCATTCAGACGACCGATTTCTTATACCAAAGCACTCCGAACTATTGTTTCGAGGAGCGGTAACCGAATCAGACGGCACAATGGTTGAATTTTTGTTTGAGATTTAGGTAGCTACATAACTTGGCTTTGTAAGTTAAGACTGATATGTCTAAACAAATTGAAAATATACCGGGTGGTAAGTACCACGCGTAAACTGATACCATTTTTTTTCCGGTTGGGTAATCATCAAATGACTTCTCACGCTCTGGGTGGAGCAGAAGGGCGTGTCAGACTTTTACTGACTAAAACACACCCATGCTCCCTCAGTTGCCTGTGTACCAGGGGCCGCGGTATCTCTTTCGAACAACTCGCACCCCTGGCAGGCATCGGCCCTTGCAGGCCCCATGAGTTGTTGCTGACATCTCTTTGAGGCGCACGTGGAACACAACGCGCCGTTGACCCGGGCTTGGTCCTTACCGGACAGCGAGCTACCCATTACTCGCCGTCCGCAAGCCCGTGCCTACGGTGGCCGGGAATCAGCCTGGGATTCCCGACGCCCAGGGCGTCTCCTGCGAAGGCCACGGCCGTGAGGGCGCATGTACTGCATCTAAACTGATACCATGAATTCAGCATATGACTCTAGAACATAGAAATGTATCGTCGATTATCAAAAAAAGTCTGCTGTTTCATAGAAAAGTGTAGTAGGTACCTACGTGGCTTTTTTTTCTGACTAAACGGAAAAAATTGTATTCTTATGTTTAGGTTTTCAGAATCATGTACTAAATTCATGGTAAAAGGTTGCGCGTCAATGTCCCTGCGACTCTGTATAAACTGTATAAATAAATAAAATAATATTATGATTAATAAATATTGTTTTTCATCAAATTATACAAGGGGCATTTCTTTCCATGGGTGTCGTAGAAGGCGACTAAGGGACTTACTAGATAGATAGATAGATTTAGATAGACAGATTTATTTATTTGCATAGAATGTAGGTAATTAATACAATTAGGTGTTACAATGTTTTGAATCCTTATACATTCTGCCTCATGGCATGCAAAATTATTTTTAAAACTTAAACTACGATAACTATTCTATTTACTTATAGCTATTTAATTATTTAATAAATGAACATTGTAAGCTAAATAGTCTTGTCATTCAAAAAATCTGTTACAGAGTAATAGCATTTTTAAACTAGTAATTTTTTAAAGTACTTTTTAAATCTGCCTAAAGGTTGCTCTTTGATCATTTTTGGTACATGGTTATAAATAAGAGGAGCCATGCACATAACACTCTTTCTCAATAATGCAGTTTTATATCCGCCAATGCATAACTTGTCTTCGTATTGAGTTCTTAAACTTGTAGTCCTGTTTCTAGTATTTTTCAAAGTCGGGAATAAGTGATCATTTGTTTTAACAAAAATAGCTATTTCTAATATATATAGGCAAACAAAAGTTAAAAGATGATATTTTTTTAAAACATGTACGCAGCTGTCGGTCACTTTAAGATTCAAAATGGTTCTAATACAGCGTTTTTGCGCCTTAAAAATATTTTCTCTCTCGCTACAGTTGCCCCAGAATATTATGCCAAACCTCAATACAGAAACAACTAGACTGTGGTATGCTATCAATACTGTCTGAACGTTAACTTTTTTGGATAAACTATATAATGCATGTGCAGCTGAACTTAGTTTTTTGCATACGTCATCTGCTTGAATTTTCCATGTCAGTCCACTATCAATTGAAATTCCTAGAAATTTGACATTATTGACCTTATCTATTGTTTGTCCATTATAATTTATATCCATATTTGTGTCAAATATTCTTTGATAGAAATGCATTACTTTTGTTTTATCTAAATTTCTAATTAAATTATTTTTATTAAGCCAATTTATAAATTGTTCAAGCGTACTATTGACATTAGCTTCATAAGACTCTTTATTATGACATTTAATTATCAAAGTACTGTCATCAGCAAAAAGGATCATTGGATTTGGCATTTGGCTTGGCAAATCATTTACATACAGTAAAAATAATAATGGGCCGACTACGCTGCCCTGTGGGACACCAAATTTGATATTTCTTGTAGAGAATGGACAACAGCATTCTCTATGCATTTTACCACCATACTGCGATCGCCAACCCGCCTGCCAAGCGTGGCGATTATGGTAAAACCCCCCTTTTGGAGCTTATATCCCGCAGTGGACGTCTTTCGGCTGATAGGATGATACAAGGGGCAAGGATATCGACGCACAATCTGTTACATGCAGTACTTGTTTCTGAACAGCATAGAAATTTGTTATAAAAAAAATATTTATATACATTTTAATCACGTAGGTTTTCACTTTACTATAAAAAAAATGTTTTTTTTGATTACCGACGAAAAATGTATATCCCACGGGTCTAGAATTATGCGCTGAATTCATGGTTTCAGTTTGCGGGTCGATAAACCATCCTGTATACTTTTATCAACAAATTAATATTAATTTGTGTTCTAAATACATGGCGGCTTCATACCTTCATAAAATTGCCATACAGCCTAAAATTTACCATTCAGAGGACTAATTTAGTATACCAAAAGCACTCAGAACTATTGTTTCGAGTAGCGGGAACCGAATCAGACGGCACAATGTTTGAAATTATGGACATAACGTCTTTGAAATACTTTAATAGTTGATACTTGGAATCAATTAGGATTGTGTTACTTGAATTTTATGGGGTTTCAATTAGGGTTGTGTTACCTACTTGAATTTTATGGGTTCATTGTAATTTACCTGAAATTTTGGTTATTGATTGAGATAGGTAAATAATTAAATATTTATTTAAATAATTTTAAAAGAGTAACGGTGGAGTTTCTTGCCCATTCTTCTCCATACGAAACTACATTTTGGAAGGGGCGACTAGAATCTATTCTATTTCAATGTAAATGTTGACGTTCAAAAGTGCCTTTTAAGTGACTATTTGAAATAAATGCTTTGACTTTGACTAATTTAGCTCTGTAAGTTAAGATTCTGGAATTTGAAATACAGACTGTATATTTACATTCAAAGTACCTCTGGTACTTTTTATACTCTCCTATGGCTTCGTACACAACAAAAATAAAATTTACTGATTCGTTTGATCCATACTAAAGGCCAATATAAATTTTCAAGATAATATTTTAATACTATAAACGAATATAAAAAAGGGAGTGAACGAATCATAGGGCAACAAACAGATTCGTACGCATTGCAGTCATCAGGAACGATTACCAAGACGTCGGTAGCATTACTACGTCGAATGGCAATTAACATCCCGTCCATCTTCAAAGCAAGCATGAAAAACCCCATGTTCTAATTACTAGAAACAATCCTACTAAAACCGACCTACGTAAACGACTTAATCAAATCGATAGTCTCACTAGGTCTTTGAACTCTTTGATCAAGATAACGGTACAAAACAAATTATAGAAACAGTACCAACAGTTAGCCTATGTACAATTCAAACATAATTCTGTTTCCATAAAAATATATACAGTTACGTCCTATATTCAAAACGAGGCCACGCATGAAACCTTATGGGGTAGCGAAGCAGGGTAGCGAACACCACCGGCTACGATTTCAACCACAGTGGATCAGTCTACTAGCCTACTTTGATTTCATAGTTTTCCATCCTGATAAGATCCTTTGTTTTGTGGTAGCTTGGGGTTGTTTTAATAAAATATGTTGTATGTACTTTTTATGCTAGATCAAGATCGTCCAAATTGGATTTCGAAAAGAGGTCAAAGCTACAGTTCTAAGTTTGATGCAAGATGATGATAACGGCACAGTGATTGACGGCTCGGTTGGCGCAGTGGTTAAGCGATTGACTGTTGTGCTGCGTGTCGCTGGTTCGATTCCCGCACGGAACAAATATTTGTATATGACCTACAAGTAGTTGTCCCGGGTCTGGCTGTTTGTGTATGTGAGTTTAAATGTTTGTAAAAGCACTCACATTACAGGAGAAATTTCTAGTGTGGGGCCACGTTCTTTTGAAAACAAAAAAAGAAATCGAATACAGTCGGTTATAAGGAGAGCTTGGAAATAAATTAATGACATTTCCGTGCTCGTTGTCACTGTTATGTTTGCGTAGATGTCTTAAATTTTTATTGGTTAAAATAATAAGCTTCGGACAACCTCTCAACACGCGCTAATGAGAGACAATTGATTTTCTATTGTATCGGGCCGTGGCGCGGCCCAGCCGGGACTTTAGAGGGCATTATGTAACTTTCCTACATCCATATCTACATAAGCTCACGTCTGCTTACCATGGACGTAGGTAGAAACAACAGAACGCCACCTTCTAAGATCCTTACATACTCCCTTTTGTTCATTTTGGTACGTTCATACATCATGGTTTACGTTCATACATCCTGTTCATACACGCACATCGGTTGCACGTATTAAGCACCGGACTTTTGTGAAGAACAGCACCAATAAGGTCACTATCCTTTAAATGTTTCTTAAAGCTGTGATTATACCAAGAACATTCGTTATGGCGATCTGGCCTTGGTCGAGGCAAACTCAAACTCAAAGCGTTTATTTCGAATAAAGCAATCACAGGCACTTATGAATTGTCAATGGGTCAGTCAGTTAGACAGATGAAGCATGTTGCCCATTCTAAAGCGTAGTAGGTTTCTATGGAGCTAAAAGGGCATAATTGCATACTAGCCCCTCATTTATAAACGCTGCTTGGAGTTAAAGGTGCTTCTAGGCCTCGCAGACATAGATTTATAGACGATTTTCTATTCTTTATTTTCATTCCTCTAAGTACCTGGTACTTATTGACAGGCCTGCACTGTCCTCCCATACCTATTATAACTGTAATTTGAAAACATTGTAAAACCCAATTATTTTTAAAAGAGTAACCGTTGAGTTTCTTGCCGGCTCTTCTCCATAGGAAGCGACAAATTGGAACCGTGCACCTAAATTCTGACGTTTCATAAGTGGGCACTTATGAAACGGGCTTGCAGGTTTATGTGAAATAAAATATTTTGATTTGATTTGATTTGAAAGGATTAGCGTTATTTTTGGAATGGGCAAGAATTTCTACGGACACTCTTATAAATCAAAATATAGTTGAAGTTTTTATTGCAGTCAAAGACTGATGATATGATAATTATGTTGATGAAGGACCAGTAACATAAAATAAATTAGATAAAACCTTTCGGTTAGTACTAAAATACTCTCTTTTAAAATAATAACTGTTTTGAATCGAAAATTATGTAAACAAAGCTTATAAATTGAACAAAACACGATTAAACAATGCCAATAAATAATTTTAATACCCATAATGTGTTCAAATGTTTTTGGAGTGATTATTTTACGAACCGAACTCTAAATGTGATTCTGTACAAATTGTAACTGAATGGAAGGAGAGCAGCTTTGTTCTGATAACAGCAAAGATTACATTGTTTGATTTAATAATGTTTGAATCCACTTAGATTTTCTTCTAGTGTTTCTGACTGATATTTCGACTTGGATTTTATATATAGTGTTATAAATTATGCCTATAATTAAATATGTTTGTTGAGTATTTATAATCATATCTATGAACCTTTAAGATTAAATGTAGTTGTATTGACTTCATGTGATTGGTCGAGACTTTGACAGTTCTCGACCAATCATAAGCAAGTAAAATGGTGGGAAGTGTGCAGACATTTGAATGATATACTCGGCACTCTGGGGCATTCGTATCGGGACATCTGTGCTAGTCACTGGCATTGTATAATATATAGTAAACTTGAGTAATAAAGGTGGTTTTCAAAGTCTCTAAAGAGTGTTTTTATATTCCAAGTCCTTACTTCTGAGTATTGAACCAGTGTGGTTCACAATAGTAAGATTAGGATGATAATAAATCATCTGCCTAGCCTTTTTCTCAACTATGTCGGGGTCGGCTTCCAGTCTTACCGGATACAACTATCATACCATAATAACACGCCGCTTTTAACCGAAGGGTTACGTCGAGGTGTGCCAATATAGGTACACCTACAATTCGCCATTGGTAATGTTTAAGTTTTATATAATAGGTGGTCCTAATACAAGCGAGCGTATTGCTATCAACTGCCCACAAATCTAGACTCCAAACTACACTACTGAGAAATTCGTTATAGAAAAACTCAATCACCTTTTGCCCAACCTTGGAATCAAACCCTGGACCTCATTAACTGCGGTAGCGCTTGCGACCATTCGACCACACAACTACTAAAGGTTTACTAATTATCATTGCTATTTTGGGTTGAAATTGTTACTTCGAAAACTAAAATAATATTTAGGTCCTGATATCGATATCGATGGCAGTAATGTTTCTGGTCATGCGAAGCAGTGATTAGTATTTTGAAATAGTTTCTGAATTAATACCTATGTAGACAGCGAAATAATTTGGCTTAAACCGATTTAAAGTAGAAAAGAAAATAATGAAAATGTGTTTTGAATTACTCTACCTCACTCTCCGGGGATTACAGGCGTTATGTTATTTTATGTGTGTTCTACTTAATAAAAGTTTATTAAAAAAAAAAACCACCGATTTCTCAAAGTGGAATTTTAATTTCAGAAGTCGCTGTCTTTGGTTTTGTACTGTTGTTGTTGTTGCACTTTGTACTGTTTTTTTGGGAGTCGGTTTGTTTTTTTAACATAAGCTTTTTTGTTTTCCTCCTTTTTTTTAGGTCGTTAAAAAAAATCAAGTCACAGTCTCATTTCAGCAACAATCAAAGCTGCAAATGAAAATGTAGGGTTTTTTTTGCAGATGAGGCATACCAGAATGCAAGCGTTCCTAAAAATACAGGATTACCCCTGGTCTATGTTTTTGTTGCCTTTACTGTTTATTACTAAGAAATGTATTATTAAATCACTACATAGTATAAAACAAAGTCGCTGTCTCTGTCCCTATATCCCTACGTATGCTTAAATCTTTAAAACTACGCAACGGATTTTGGTGCGGGTTTTTTTAATAGATAGAGTGATTCAAGAGAAAGGTTTATATGTATAATACACCGACATCCACGCGGACGAAGCCGCTGGCAAAAGCTAGTACAATATAAAACGAAACAAACAACTAATAATAAACATAGTTACAAATAAAAGAGCTACCTATATTTTCTGTGAGTTTGTTATTGTTTCATTGTTATCTCTTTATTTTTTTCAGCATGACTACTATCTATTGCTAATTAGATAATTGAAAGAAATAACATCTTTGCTGTTTTTGATGTTTGATTTAGATTCTGAGGATTTCAAAATAATTCTATCCACTAGGTAATATTACCAGTGTTTTTATTTCGAATTGTAGTCGTACATCGAATTAAACATTCGATAACATAGATACTGAAACCTTATAGTTTCCTTTATTTTAAATACCTGGTGATTACAGCACTCAACGCGGCTTTTGACACGAGGCCGCTGTCTAGTAATGGATCGTAATTCCTAGAAACCTTTCATTCAGGTATTGATTTAGGATTGTAACATTGTAGGCAAACATTTATGGTGCTTCATTGGGTTTGTGTGTCCATGTCCATGATTTTGGTGCTATAACGCCGGAAATACACAGTTCACTTTGTCCTATTAATTTTGATGGAGAAACACAATGGAATCGTTGTAACGTAAATGTAAATCGGTTTCATGTCGGCCAGACTCAGTTTTAGCCTTTCAATTAAAGTTGATGAATTTTGTTGAAGCTATATTGCTATTATCTTCGTCATCATTTCTTCCGAAAACACATAGACCCCAAGCTTCACCATACCGCACAATATTGCCATACTTAGCACAGTATAAATCAGTAGCTGAAGTTATCTACTTTATTAAAATAAACTGAACATTTTTGACGAAAGTTTTGCAATAGTAAAGTTTTCAATAAACGCAATTCAAATGAAATGAATACACACAAACGACCAACAACACGCCACAAAATTTAATATGTAGTAGGCATAGAGATAGCTTTTTTAACTTCAAACGAAATGGTACATAATATATGAGTTTTAGTGAACCTCACATATTGTTCTGTACTAAGGGTAAAAGAGCATGAACGGAGGGTGAAAATTTTACCGTTGAAATACTGAACTTGACTGAAAAACACGCCAGATGTGAAAAATGAGGCCTCGTTTGCTGTTGAAAAGTTCATGTCGCCTCTGTTTTTGATCTATGCCCGTCCTTATTTTTCATTTTTGCAGTTTAAAACTGCATGCCCGAATTTTCACTGGCTGACGAAAGTTCCGTAATTTTTTTCCGAAAATAATGACTATGTTAACGGTTATCAAGAAAAAGACTTTAAATAGTTTATAAGCACTCCAATATTCAAATATCTTTTATAATTTCAAAACTTCCATCTTCGCAAAATGGCTAGATGAGGGCAGCCGGAGAACAAGTAACATAACATGTAACATCGAAGTCCTTATTTATTTATTTATGTATACTTAATGTACCTACACCATAAAATACATAACAAAAATAGATTTAATACTACAAAACATACAATGGGTGGCCTTATCGTTTTCTGCGATCTCCTTTTGCACTTGCAAGAAGTCTTTGCCCTACAATGACACCTAGACGTGCTGGTATTATAGTAAAAGTCTATATAAGAATTCAATACCACCATTATTAAAATCCACTCCTTCAAAATCCACTCCACTAGCTAGTAAGACGCCAATATTGTAAGATAAAAGACTAAGAATCTGCATAGTAAACACAGCCCGGAGATAAAGCAAGCAACTCTGCGCTTAACTCTAAAGTAAAACCACAGACTAAAAGCACTAGTTTCAAATTCATGTCTTATGAACTAGTTTCCCTAAAACATCTAGATGGTACAACAAAATGTGTGGGAGAGTACATTATGCATAATATCAAAAGGAGCTTAAACAAGAACAGAACTGCGAACTTCATTAAAGCTGAACTCGAAGTCAGCTAAGTGAAACACTACCTGGTCTGAATCTGATTTACATAGTTTGTTAATTAAATTGTTGTATTAAAGAGTTGGGGCCTGATGTGTGTAAATTTAGAGATGAAAGTCCCTATGAGATAGTTTTGTTCATGAAGTAAGGCAGAATTTCCAGTTGGATGGGTCATCTATCATATCTAATTTCTACAGAATGAAGGTTAGTAAATAGTTCTCGATTTGGGGCGAAATTGATGAATTCATTATTGTAGAATAGAATGTATGGACATCTATATTATTCCACAGTGTGAAAGGTTTGATAGAATGAATTGAGGAAATGACGGTTGATAGAAATGTATGGAAATAAAGAAAGAAAAGTATATATTGTGACTAGCACAGGAAGATCACTTGCTAAATTAAACACAATTAAAAACTTTAATAAAGTAAATTATCTTTTAACGGTCTTATTCATAAAAAGTTATCGAACATCTAAAACTAAACTAAAGACTGGTTGTCAAAAGTATTATTCATAAACGCATTTTAACACAAAAACGTTCTATAACCCTACTATAAAGTTATAGAAGCCAGAACCCTACTTTGACAGTGTTTTAAGGAAAAAATGGCTGACTCTCTAAAGCAGCTGATTAATTACAAAGAAAATGACATTTGATCATTTGACGTAAAAATATTATGCGTCACTAAATGTCAATTTTCAAGTAACAATGATAGTTACATTTTCATATTATTTGTCAAATTTAAATAACAATGACGTCACCGCGTCAGAAGTGTCGAAACTGTAGACAATTAATTGGTTGCCAGTACTTAACAATGTTGATGGTAACAAGTAAGTATTCGGTGAGTAGGCATACATTCTCGTTTGACGATTCGATGTGTTGGTCAATTTGTTGGATGACTTCGTTAAAATGGCAACGTTTTGATTTATAAACGACGTATTAGTTATAGAACGTTTATGACTGCAAAATTTTATCAATAGTTTTAGAAGCTTATCGAGCAGTTTAACCAATGAATGTCTTAAGCCTTCGATGAGCTTTTTTTATTAATAAGACCGTTAGAAAGTAAAAAAAGAACTGAAAGTCCTGTTCGAGGCCAAAAGGCAGCATCATGTTGCGACATATAAGAAGAAGGCCATAAAGAAGAAGAAGAAAAATGTTGCGCCAATTTTAATTAGTTAAATATACAACACCACTTAAAAAATAAAAATATGACTGACATGTAAAAGTGTTTGTACAAACCTACTTACAGAAATAAAATCATTTATCATGTATCATTTCTCAAAGTTATGATCTTTAACATACCCCAAAATATTAACAACAAAATAATATGTCAAGACTTGAAAATACCCAAACCCAATACAGTGGCAAATACCAAAAGAGACTGAAAACATCAAAATGAACTTGCTCTAAAACTAAGTGGTGATTGTGGCCTGCAATTTAAGAAATTAAGGAGACAGTGTGTCCCAACTCTTCTGGATACATTCAGCTAATTGGAAGGAGAATCTTAATCGTAGTTATAGTTATCACCAAGCTTCAAAACCTAATAAAAAAAACCCAGAGATATCGGATAAAGAAGTGCCTATTTTTGTTGAGAACAAATTGCTGCAAAGCGGAAAGAACCAAAAAAGGTTCAACATCGTGTAACATTTTTTAAACCCTGTTTTTCTGTAACAATTATTGACAACTACAGTAATATTCTGAATAATCAATAGGAAAATATTTTTAGAAGTAAGTTGATCCAATCCATTAACATCAATCATTCACATTCTATATAATAACGGAAGAATCATTTTGTTATTTTTTTTTAACAAAAACAACCTATGTTTTATCTTTTACAACGAGCTATCACTAATAGTAGTAGGGGAAAAAAAAAACAATGGATGGACTGTATAACATATAATATGGCTAGAAAGAGGTTAATTACTGAGATGAAGACGAAGAGAGAAGTAAAAAGTCAATCAATATACCTGGCGTTTTCTAAGCTATGTTGGGGTTAGCTTCCAGTCTGACCGAATGCAGCTCAATACCAGTGTCTTATATAGAGCAACTGACTATCTGACGAATGGAGACGTATACTTCAAATAAATTGGCATAAGGGCAGGAGAATGAGATCTATCACGAAAAGTCTTGTTAACTGTTATTTGAAATTCAGTATCATTGACTTACGGGTTGAAAAGTTGATGCTAAAAAACCCTAAAAAACCGAACCAAAAAGCCAAATCCTGATACTAACGTAGAGTATCGAGAGAATTTGAGGTTACCGAAAATACGATAAGCCAATCATCGATACCACTACCAAAAGTAATTCCCCCGTTGACAATTCCCAGAAATTGTTGGAATAATAATGATTCCCTTTTCCATTTTATACTTACACTATATATTTCAGGAAACAGCTGCCAGCTACCGTTAACGAGATCCACAATCAGCAATTTCCTATCATTTGACCTTCGCAATTCCGTAGGATGTTAGTATACTTCTCTCCTTTTATTCCCAAATTAAGACGGAGTTCCGGTATCCGGTCGCTGGTTAACATGTTTCAATTACATACCTTCCAAATTGGGTGAGTTGATTAGTTACTAGCCGGAGCTATATTCACACAGGGATTGGTGCTGAGCTTTTAAATTTTTGGGTGACCAAACCATTGGCTACGGTAACCATCCTATGGTCACCAATACGTTTGGTGGCGAGACCATCCTTTGCTGCGATAGGCTTATTAATGCCTGCTTCCTAAAAGGCTTTCAGTTCTAGATGTAGTTATTGTACCTATTGCTAGAAGTTTGACGAATCTGTTGGTGGAAGTGACCAGGATATTATGACCGTACCAGATGCGATTATTTCGGATATTTATAGAAAATTTTATCAGTAAGTCTGAAATCTGAATATAGATCTGCTGTGATAACCCATCAAGCGATTGATTGACTTTTACAACAGCCAATGATAGTAGGTGAACCTGCGAGATCAAGAACGATCAAAATGACCAGACTTCTGAAATTATGACGTTGTTATTTGTAACGAAACATCGTGATAAATATCTAGAAATGTTAAAAAGCTGCCAATTTCGTACCATTTGGCCGCTTGAAAATCATAAAGATAAATCAAAATTACTGTTGCAGGGCAATCTATATAGGTGCTCGGAACGCAAATGTTGAAATATCGGCACAAAATGTTAGGGAACGTTAACGTTGGGTCAATTTATTTGAAATTCGTTGGCGAAGTATTTCAGGCAAGAGTAAAAAATGTTACGTTTCTATAGAAAAATATTGCCCGGTCGAGTTTATCAGTGGTAATCGATAAAATCTTGCCTAATTTGTTACAGTTACCTGAAATAAAACCCTATCTATATAAATATAGAGATATAAATCCTATCAAGTAAGTTACAAGTGACATTGTCTTTGTTTCACAGATACTAATGGTAGCACAGATGTAGCCTAGATTTTGACTGCATAATATAATATCCTAGGTATGACTCCAGCTTACATTTTAAACATGTACAGAAGGTTTTTACCTCTACTATTCAAAAATAAAAATGAATAAGACCTTAACAAGACGTAACTACATATTATAGTTACGCAAACAAAGCGCAAAATGCCCGCATCCGATAAATTAGAGATCGTAAATCAAGCCTGATTGGGCCGAAAATAATGAAGCATTAAATAATTTTCACGTCAAAATATACGTAACATTAAAGTGTATTTTCCAGCCGTAATTAAAAATTAGTTTAAAACAGACGTGCATCATTAATTAGCCGTTAAAACAAATTATTCACAATAACAAACAACGTTACTTACTTCTATGGCAAGTTTATGGAATCCCCTTTTTAATCACAAACACAAAAAAGTTAGATCACCGATTTTTATTCACAGCCACGCTCCCGTTTAAGTTAGAACAGAATAGGTGGGTGGATCGCTCGGGACGTGCGACCTCCCCAACGCTCGGGCCACGACTGAAGCTCCCTCACTACAATCTAGATACGAAAGGGTGTGAAGTAACGTCATATCAACCCCTACATTATAGGGACATTAGTAACTCCCTGATCAGTTAATTAACTAAAACTTTACAGTTAGTATTACGATCATTTTGTAGGAAATTAAGTTCAAGTTATATTCCAGATTTTCGAGTAGATGTTGATTTATGGTAGATATTTCCTGTTGAGAAGAAATATGGGGTGAATTTAGAACTTACACATGTTGAATGACTGTTCAAGATTAGTTCCAGAATTTTCTCTTGGACGAATAAGCTGTCAGGACTCTTTATATTTCCGGAGTTTGCTGCTTCGTCGTAAAACCCTTCAGGTGGGAGTAGGTACCTGTTTTGTAAAATTCAGACTTAAATTTTTGAGCACACCCGTTTTATTTGCTCGTAATATTTTTACGTGACACGTTCCAATTTTCGTCAGTTCTTAAGTATAACTTCCTGAGGTTTGTAAATGTAGAAAGAAAATGAATTTATTTAGCACAGATTAAAAAGACACATAATTTACGGCAAAAAACTACCATTTTAGAAACCAAATCATAAAAATAATACCATTTGGAACACCAAATCACCAGGTACCACGGTATCTATATACTTACCTGTAACTAAAAAAAAGTTATCATTGTTGATTGCTTTGAAAACGCTTCCCTGTAAAATGAATTTTATGCAGATTCGTAAGTTTGTAACTTAACGTTATTTCTTTGACAAAAAAGACAGTTTTCATTTCCTATAATTTTCTAAAACTATGGTCGTTATTACCACGACCATATTAAAAAAAAAATATATTACGAAGATGATTAAAGTAAACGTAATTAGAGAAAACCCAATTTAACTATTTTGCCACAACCCCTTTTTAACCGACTTCAAAAAGGAGGACGTTATCAATTCGACATGTTTAATTTGTTTATGTATGTTCGGACATAACTCCATCATATATAGACGGATTTGCAAAATTCAAAATAAGTTCGAAAGGAGTTTATTCCGAAATAGTCCCGTTTAAATTTAATACAGATCTGATGATGAGTTTCGGAGACAGACAACAGAACTCTTTAAAAATGACAGCAAATCAATCGCGATTGCTGCTATCGCATAGATATGCATTGTTTTGACCCCGAGGACGATGAAATTTCGAATTGGTGTGGGATAGGTACTGTAACTAAAAAGTGAAAAATAAATCGGTTGTCTGTAAAGTCGGTTTACTGACGATAGTTGAACGTGACAACGTCTTAAGAAAATACTGATGGAATGGTTGCATTTTTCAAAAGAAAATTTTTATTTTATTTGTTTGATAGATATTTTGTATGGATATAGAGAAGGAGGTAAATGGAAATCATAATTGAATTGATCAAGTTACATTTATTTGTACGCATAAATACAATTATGTAATTATTATTTTTTACTATGTACATAGTTTTTACAAGTATGAATGTGCGTTGAACAATTGTTTAACAACTTTTAAACATGTGTGATATTTAACTTCTTACAATTTGTGTTATTCTGTTAAGAATAGGACGATGATAGGAAAAGTAGGAAATGAAAGGGAGTGTATCGAGTGTAATGTGTCTTGAAAAAGTCAAATCGATGGTGGTGCCTCTTAGTGTTGTTGACTTATTAACGTCTGATGCACAATCGAGATTGAATGTCTTTCATGAATTTGATAAATGTTTCGTCATTTTTCATGTTTGTGTTGAAGTCGCCACAAAGAAGAATTGGTACATCGGTATCAACTTCCATGATGGGATGTACATACTAGCTGTTGTAAACATACGGAAATAGTGCTTGATGCAGCAGAACAAATTTTCAATTGAAATTGGATCACAACTGTCACGCATCCACGTTTCAGTATCACTGAACATATATTTAATAACGAGAGAATCATTACCTTTATCGCCGCAATTATCGTTGCTATTGACACCACATTCACTTTTCACTGCACTTCATACTTGACGAAAACATGTAAATGTATTATTGTATAGCAGTTGTCCACGCTGACGCATCGCTCACTCAAGTAGGAGAGAGACAGATGTCGAACGCTGCCGAACGCGGAGGCCGATTGTGCCTCTTGGTCGCTCGTTCCGCTCTCTCGCTTGCACTTCAAGCCTTAAATGGAAAACCTCAGAGCGAGGTAACGCCGCATGAGTCATGTTTTTTTCGTGCGTGCAGCCGGCTCCATCGAATTATAAGACGTTGTCACGTCAAAAACTAAAAAAAAAAGCAATTGACTTCCGGAAAAACATTACAAAGCGAGACATAACTTTAATTTCGGAAGGCGGTGACAAAAAATTAAAATACCTATCCGAAGTCACCGACTTCTGAAATTAAAGTTATTTTTCACTTTGTGGTGTTTAACGGAAGTCGGTTGGTTTTAAGTGCAACATTTTGTCTGCTTTTTTACCAATCCACTATATCCTTCTGGCAATTTCAGCGTGGCCGTAATCCAATTATCATAATACAATGCCATTATATTTGATAATCCTCTGGATCCATTTAAAATCATAACCCAGTTCCACATGGGATCAAATTATATTCCAATTCATAAGCAAAAGTAATTTTATTGATGGGCTTAATTAGTTTACATTGAATTGATAAACATAAATCGAATTGATAATTATCGGTTTTATAAATAACCGAATCGTTTAAAATTTCAGACGGTACGATTTCAATTATCAGGTTATTTTATTTTTATTTTTTGCTTTGATGGATTGATTGATTTTATGAGTGTGGAGAAATTGGAGAAACATTTGGTATGCCTAGATTTGTTATAATCTAGGCATACCGAAAACTTTGCTTTGTATAAATTGATACATGATGATGATTTGTACCTTTTCAATGGAACCTTTAAAAGTAAAATTTTTCAAAGCAGCGAGTTTTGAAATCCTTATGTAAATTTTATCATTTGTATTTTTGATTAGATTGGGAAGATTTATGTAGGTCATGGTACTTGTGTACCTACGCACGTATGGTTCACGTTTCCCGCAATTGGTTCTACAAGTTATTATTAGAAGACATATAACTAGAGATCGGATATTCAGATGCACATTTACCTAAAGTAAATTTTTGGTTATGAAAGTATGGAAGCGGCTTTTAAAAACATATTTTGATGCCAGGAACACCGGGAATGCATAACTAGTCAGGTGTATGGTATGGAAGCGACTTCTAAATTATTAGCTTTGCAATACTATTCAGATACATATTTATTTAGAATCACTTGACTTTGTAATGTGTTTGTGAATATGAGAGAACAATAAAGAATATTATTATTATTATTATTATCAATGTTTAAGCCCCGATGCAAATATATGTATGTAGGGTGTAAGGGAGGGGGTGGTAAATTTTCCCAATTATTTCTATGTCAGAAAAAGTTAGTTATTTTCCAAAAGCATGCCAATAAAGAGGCGAAAACACGCACTTTTCCATACTATCTTCTATTATCTCATTCTTTGTACGTGCTAGCGATATATTTTCTCGAAAGCCTATTCACAAAACCTTCTGGTATATTCAAGTAAACTAATATTTACAGAATACAAACTTATTTAGCGTATATCAGTATTTTTCCAGCCCACACAATGCGGAGGCGTGTCAAAATATAAAATAATATAAGAAAAATTGATAAGGGAAAATGTAGGTGTTGGTGGATAAATGTTCATATGGAGAATAAAGGGCTAGCTAGATACACGAGACGCGGAGCGATGTAACGCGACAAGGTTGATGTGCTTTTGTTGTGATCGCAACTTAATTTACGTCACCGTTCTTCCAATTTTGTATCCATCCATGTTGTTGAACTTATAACCTCGACGAATGAGCACGGTAACTCGAGCAAAATCGATTGTAGTAAACGATCCCAGATTAACACTGCTTTAATAACGGTGAAGGAAAACATCGTGAGAAAACCGGGATGTCCTAGAACCTAAAAATATAACCTAAAAATTCAAAGACATGTGACATCTACCAACCCGCACTGAGGCCTAGTGGTAGATTACGGCACACTCGCAGAGAAGAGTCCTGTACTCCAGCAGTGGGAACACTAAAGGGTAGTTATGGGGAAATCGAAGAAAAATTGAGAAGTCACAACGATAAAAATAAGTAGTAGTTATTCATATAAAATGAAGCAGAAAACACGTAAGAAAAACATAAAGATCACGTCACACTAAACTGCAATGATGTAGCTCAAACTCAAACTCAAAGCATTTATTTCAAATAAACCAATTACAGGCACTTTTGAATTGTCAAGGTCGATGAGTTAGAAAAATGAAGCTAGTTGCCCATTCCAAAGCGTAGGTACCTATGGAGAAGAACGGGCAAGAAACTCCATGGACACTCTTTTAAAATCATGGTGTTGTTACAAAAAGTTGGTTACATCATTATGTTGAAATTTTCGATGTGAGAACGATGTAAAAAGACGTGCACATTAAAGCGTCCGTAATAAAAACAAAATTAAAATAACAATTCAGAAATTGAAATAAGCCGTGGGAGCCAGGAGGTGACCAGTCCCTACTGGCGGCGCCCGTTCACGAACATGACGTGTGGATCAGCACCATTCAGCTCAACCATTTTGAAGGGAACTTAAACTCCTTAGGGTAAGACCATTATAGTACAAACCTCTCTAGGTACTTGATACAGTCGTATAGGCGAGATTCATCGTGTAAGCGCGTATACCTTAACGCCTACACTGTCAGTGGGCAATTGAAAGTTTCGCGGTTTACTGGTGTATTTGCACTGGACTATCGTAGGTGTTTGCTGGACGTATACAGTGTAGACGCGGAGTAGACATAGAGTAGTACGAGCGTGGGAGCGCGTTTTCCGCTCCCTGTCGTGGAACGCGTTCCAATATTAATGAAATGAAAATGTTTTATAGGTTCGTATGCTACGTCGTAGCCACGGTTGCTACGATATAGTCACGGTTGCTACGTCGTAGCCGCGTATGATACGTCGTAGCCGCGTATGCTACGTTGTAGCCACGGTTGCTACTTTGCAGTCACGGTTGCTACTTTGCAGTCACGGTTGCTACGTTGCAGCCACGGTTGCTACGTCGTAGCTGCGTAAGCGTGGTCGTGGCTGCGTAGACGGTGTCGCAGTTGCGTAGGCATTGTCATAGATGCGTAGGCTTACTTATTGTGTGCGCGTCCCTGCTACAGAGTACATTATGTTATACTATACTGTGGCCTATAAGTTTAAGTTATAAACAACACTCGACGGACGGTCGATTTATGAAGATCGCAGTCTTTTATGGTGGGAGCAACAATTGCGTTAACGCCTAACTGTTTCAACACTGTCCATAGATACTGATACAGAAGCTAGTGATTAAGATTAAATATCAAATACCAAAATCACTGTGAACGATGGTTAATAAATCAGAGTGATTAATTAACTAAGCTGATTAAATAATTTTTATTTTAGAAAATCTTTTTTCTTGCGAAAGTAAAGTACTTCATGCTTTACTTGTTTGTTATTTTGTATTAATTAATTAAAAGGGAAATATATTTTCCTGAAAGCAGCGGGTGTTTAAACTATTTTCGTTTTAACCGGTAAAATTAATCCGGCTGTAGCAAAGCTTCAACTTAATTCTCTCCAATTTTCTGGAGTTTTTTAATAAAAATTGGTAATCCTTGTTTATATTGCGGGTCCACGTTTGTTAGTTATTTTTAAATTTAATTTTTGTTTTATGATCAACCAGAGATTAAGAAACCTCCCGTCATAGTAAACAAAAGCTACCGAACGTTGCTGAAGCGACATCGTTTTGTAAAATTCAAATTTATTTATTTGTAACATGAACCTGTTGGAACGAACATTTGAACCTAACAGTTTAAGTATCAAGTTAGTTCTGAAATATGGCAATAGTCGCGCTGAATACCAGTAATTTACATGAAGCGACTTCATATCTGATCTCCACAACCCGGTTATTGGGTAATACGATACCCCTTGGTAAAACTGACTGTCAGACTTTCGGGTTTTTGACAACCCGTAACGACTGTTAAAGAAGAGAAAGATATTCGTGGCAATGTCCTTACAAGACTTGTTGAACAGAAGTAGGTCCCACAATTTTTATATTAGGTGTAAACACGGGATTAAGAGGCATATAATATTGCACACTAGGCGTATTTAATCGACCTGAAGGCCAATTCTCGTAACTAAAAACGTTCTAAATCTAGTCGGAATCTCTGCTCGGCGGCGAACAGATGTCAAAAACTTTTCAACAATGTATGGAAACTCGAGGTATTTTTTGATAAATTGACACTGAAATCAGACTGTGAACGCTCTTAAAATTACGAGAATTGCCCCTTAGTATCTAGTCACTAGCAGAAACCTACTTCCAGCAAAGGATATCTTTGTTCCAATATGACGGTAGAACAATATGATCATATTCACAGTACCTTACTTCCCACAAGTCAATCTGCTGGGATAACACACACCTCATAAACTGATTGTTCAGTGGCGTGGCCGTTTAAACTGTCGCCGGTAGATTCTGCTGAGCGGTTCGGCGGGCACCAATCACGGGGTTAAGATAGATTGCCAGTACCTATGCAGCTTTTGTGCTCCACTTAGGACTTCGATTGGTGCCTTAACTATTAAAATATAAAGTATTATCAGACGTTACGTTACAGAAATTTGTGATCGCCAATTTCTGGGGGTCTATAAAGGCATACTACTCTTTCGCTAAATCATAAAAGAACCATAATATGAATCATATAAAAATCGTTAAATGGTCACAAACTGACAATTCATAATATTTATTTATTTATCTTATTTTATTTTATTTAGTTATTTATTTGTCGGTTTGTGCACAATTTGTTACCTTAAGATACTGCTGACATTACAATGTACACTAAAAGTCGCCGGTAACAGTCACAATACCCCCCGTACTAGTTGATACTGTATTGCAGTATCAACTACTGTATTAACTGCGTACAATTCATATCACGCAATTCATCCAATTTTCAATTAATTCATAATACGATCCTTTTATGATTCTGCCAAAGTGGCCTTTTTAGACCCCCTCCCCCTCCTGGGCGTAGTAGCGCATAGTGTTTATGTAGTGTGTCCAACGCTTGTCTGTTATATTTAAATATCTACCATGATGTTATAGGTGTTGAGCCTATTGCCCGTAATCTGTCACACATCCATGGAGACTCAAACTCCGGATTGCTATTGATAAATTGGTAATGGTGGAACCGAATAACATTTTTGACCTCCTACTACCACACTCTAGTCGCCCGAGAGACTACAATCTTTCTAAATATTATGAAACAGTATTTAAGAAATCATTATTAAGTAAAAACATTAAAAGGAAAGTAGTTTATCAATAAGCAAAGTGCTAAACTTGAAGGTACTAAGGTACCAACGCAACGTAATTAATCTTAAGCTTTATAATTAAAATTTTATTGAGCCCCGATCAGCTACGTCAAAAAGATATAAAAAGTCGAAGTTCTTTTAAGAAATGTTAATTGAAAACCATTTTCTCATTGATTGCGATGAAAGCGAACAAATTGTGATAAAATTAATTAAACTCGTGGATTTAATTAATTTAATAAAGGTCGTTATTATATGTGATTAGATTGATAATTACCTTAAAATAATTACATAATCGGTTGACTATTTGAAAATATTATCTTGAATAAAACTTTTTTTAAGGATGTCTTCCAACAGGCTCCTCAAAGAGATGTCAGCAATAACTGAGGGAGTCCGCTAGGGCGCGGATTTGTTCGAAAGAATTACCGAGGCCCTGGCACAGGCAACTGAAGGAACACAGGTGGGTTTTAGTCAATAAAAGTCTGACACGAAGAGAGGCAGAAGTCATTTGATGACATCCCATCCAAAAAAAAAAATAGGATGTCTTCATACGTTTAAAAATATTTTTCCAACTACAGTACATAAAAATGTTAAATTGATTTTTTTTGACAAAAACAAACAGAACCTGAGACCTAATTAATCATTGTTAGGCCCAGGGCACCTATTTTTTCCTACCAAGATCAGCCAAATATCAAACCCTCTTAATATTCTACCTAATCCCTAAAAAATACAAAGCAAAACCTACACCAAATAAAAAACAAAACAAAAAACAGTCCGTACTAATAAAACAAAGCTCAACCAACTACATTTGGTCGGAAAAATAAAAAAAGCAAAGGATCGAACCGAAAGTTAATAAAAGAACGAAACCCGACAATACCCGACTAGGTTCGATCAATCACCCGACAAGTTCGGATGAAGACCGAACGTGTGATTACGGCATAATGACGGTGCCACGGACCTCTAAAATGTGCCCACATATTTATAGAGTTGTCTCTTTTTGTATTTACCGTTCTCCTTGTGCAAAGATTTTGTGGAAATAGAGTGGGCATTTTGTCAAGTGGATTTTTCTTTAGCGTGCATTTGGATTGGGATAAATGTAGAAGTTTGGAATGGATAGATTTTAGTTTAAAACTTTAAAAGCAGCGTTTATTCTCGCATAGTAAAACTAGTTTTTTTAGGAGGACAATATACAGGGTGTAACAGAAACCCTATTGCTATCCTTAAGCACTAAAGATAACAGCTGATATGATATAGAATCACTATACATAGTTTCAGCTCAAAATAAAATATTCTAAGAATTGATACCAAATTTTCGGTTTCATATTTTTCTTAAAACCAAATCTTATCAAACGTGTCACCGCACTACGTAGGCCAATAACTTTCCACGTTACTTGCCAATCATCATCATCATCATCATATCAGCCGAAAGACGTCCACTGCTGGACATAAGCCTCCCCCAAAAGGGGGGATTTGCCATAATCACCACGTTTGGCAGGCGGGTTGGCGATCGCAGTATGGTTGTCAAATGCATAGAGAACGCTGCTGCCCATTCTTTAGTGAGTTTCTTAGTCGCCTTCTACGACACCCACGGGAGGAAATGGGATGGGGCTATTCTTGTACGTCCGGCGCCACACGGAACCAATATCACGATAAATCTCTTCCGAGTGATGTTTTATTTCAATTTGTAAAGTTCGGTTCCTGGTATCAATGTATTAAAAATTCTCATAACTTCCGCACATGTAGAGATACGATTAAAAAACCCTTCCAGTATCGTTTGATATCATCCAAAGACGCCGTGCCCTTGGTATGTATATACCCTTTCCGTTACACGTTGTATATTTTAAGTTAGTAAGAAAATGAAGTATGTAAAATGATCCGACGTTTGTTTGTTTATTGTACCACAGTGTAAAAGTAATTTCGTCCACACTCCGGTACGTAGATCGTTTTGCTTTTCCCGTGAGTTGAATTTCTTCAAACTCAACCTGAAAGCATTTGTTTCAATGAAGCCAATTACAGGCACTTTTGAATTGCCAAGGAGTCGGTCAATCAGAAAGATAAAACACGTTGTCACAAATCTACCGCTCTTGAATTGGTCCAAGAGCGGTAGATTTCTATAGAGAAGAACTCCACGGACACTCTTTTTTGAGCGTCATTTATCTCGCATTTAGTAAGGGCACTTGAAATATGTATGACCTGGAATTTGAAACAGTTATTTGTATCAATTTATCTAATTGAATGAAATGCCAGATGTATGTTACAATCAGTACTATTTCAGCTAAGAACTTCATCAGGGAACCAGGATTAAAAGGGACCTAGGTCCTTCTTCAAGTCATGGTCCACACATATGTGAAATTTCATTCAAATCCGTTAAGCCAATAAAAAGCCGGCCAAGTGCGAGTCGGACTCGCGCACAAAGGGTTCCGTACTTATAAAAACGGCAAAAAAATCATGTCTGTTGTACGGGGAGCCCAACATAAATATTTTTTTAGTATTTTTTTGTTTTAGCGGCAACAGAAATACATCATCTGTGAAAATTTCAAATGTCTAACTATCACGGTTCATGATATACAGCTTGGTGACAGACGGACAGACAGACAGACAGACAGACGGAAGGACAGCGGAGTCTTAGTAATAGGGTCCTGGAACACAGTTACGGAACCCTAAAAACTGTTTTCTTTCTATTATAATATTAGTTAGTAACTGCCCCGTTGGTCTCATGATCGTATTCGCGACTGCTGAGCGTGTGGTTCTGGGTTCGATTCCCCGGTCGGGGAAAGCGTTATTGAGATTTTCCATTGGGAATTTACCCGTAGTTTGGAAATTAGCGGTGTGATACCCCCGTGTCTCGGAAAGAACATCAAGCCGTTAGTCCTGCACCTGGTGTCTCTCCGATCGTGTCGGATTGCCGTCCCATCGCATTATGAAAGTGACGGAAGTGCGAGTGCACCTGTGTCTGCGCATACCTTGTGCACTATCATATCTCCCACGCCAAAGGCTAGTCTCCGTTGAGTTTGGCCGCCATGGCCGAAATATGGCCTGGAGGACATTATTTAGATAAAGTAGATCAACACAATGCTCTTCATATCACATAATGCTAAGACTTCACAACAATATTCACTATCTTCACAAATATTAAGGCCAACTAAAGGACTAAAGGGAATCGATACGCAGTCATTATTGGTACTGCGGTAGGAAACCCGAATTCAGCACTTACATGGAAGAAAGATGAAATGATTTCTGAGAAACGAGATAAGTAATTTATCTTACTATTGGAAAGAAAAGCTGACGTAATGAATTAGTACTTAATAAATTAGGCGTTCATTGAGATTGAGAGTTTTTGTTGAGTATTGATCAACAAAAGGAACTGTGAAGTTTTACTTTTGGTGCATTTATACTGTAATAGAATGTCATCATATATTTAACTTGCGTTCCGAAAGACGTAACTTTGAAAGATCTCCCCACACGGTAGACCGATAACGTGGTGAAGACCACAGGAATCCACTGGATGCGAGAAGCACGTGACGATGATTGTCTTTCGGCTGCAATGATGAAGATGAGATGAATAAAAATAAAGTTATTATTTTTTATGTAAGTACTGTTACGTCAAAATGCTTTCAAAGATAAATGCTATCAATCATAGACGCCTATTTTTTTAATATACAAATACTAAAATATCATCCCCTGTCTTCGGTGGACTGTACCTATCACCACGATGGATAAAGAGCTATTAAAAGCGCTGTAATCGCTTTTTTTCAGTTATCAGTAAATTGTATGTATGAAAAGTCTACCCATTTTTTGACTAGAAAGCCAGAAAATAACACATACCTACCTATTTACATGCGACTTTATCCGCGCTGTGACTACAACTTCACACTGCGTAAACACAAAATAAAACAGGATAAAAGTTTCAATAAAGTACGATTTCGTTTCGATCTTGTTACGAGTCTGCTCGCTTGTGAAGCGTACAGTCGCCCACGGAAGTTGTGTCGTACCAAGTTTCTATTTGTATTGACCCTGCAGACGTGTTTATGTTGAGCGTTGTACTTTGAGATGATGGTATGTTATTGCATTCTAGTATTGTTGGTGGATGGAGGTAAACAAAGTAATATTAGAAAATATAGCCAGAAAAGTGAAAATAAGAGTTTACTTAAAGTGTTACCATTTCTATCATCTTTCGGTAATAGAATTTCACAATGTTTAGGCCATTCTATACGCTTCTGTACCTAATGAACATCAAACAGTGTTACCGTAGGAGTCCTACAATATGTAACAAAAACCCTGTTGTTCCTTTTAGGGACGTATACACTTACCTACAAGCACAACATTTACGAAGTTATAATTTAAAAAATAAGCATTGGCTAGTCGAGAGTTCAGTATCAAATAACTATTAAAATCGACATATTCGAAAAAAATGTTTACAACATCTGATTTTACAAGTATCCTTATTTTGCACAATAGACTACGAACTCGGCGCCTTTCTTTGATCTAACCAAAATCAGTTAAACTTTCCAAATATTAATAATTAAATATTTATTTTAAATATTTTTGTTGTTTTTATAAATGACTTGCTTTATTACGTATGTCATACCGTTTCTGAAAACGTGGGTAGAAGGAACAACAGGGTTTTTGTTACATATTGTATAAACGCTGTTCACAAATCTAAAACCCGAAAATTTGTCAGTTTATCTACATCTGCACTATTTACATCTACACTAATATTATAAAGAGGAAAGATTTGTATTTTCGTATGTAACGAATAAACTTAAAAACTACTAGACCGATTTCAAAAAATCTTTTGCCGTTAGAAAGCTACATTATCACTGAGTAACATAGGCTTTATCTTATCTCCGTATTTCTACGGGAACGGGAACTACGCGGGTGAAACTGCGGAGCATTGTTAGTATCAAATAAACGACCAAGGAGCTAGGCAAATCAGGTTATCGAAATGTATCATTTTTGGTACTATAGCCTTTCGAAAGGTTCCTAAAAGCTATGCTGGACATAAAGGTATGAAATCGTCAATCACCAGTACGCAATTGTAATGCTCAATGCCCGTTTGCCATGATTTTTTAAAACATAAAAAACACCATTAGTGCAGTTGTATGTAATCAATACATATAATTATAAACCTATAAAATTTTTAGCTAATTGTAGTGTAATTCAATGTTGCAAAAATCCTTTGCGCTAATATCCTATCTTTCAAATTCCCAATATCTTAAATTATTCTTCCCTCGAGTAATCTATTGTTGTTAATACACATTTCATCTCATAATTTATTAACATCACACAACGGAGTCTTTACCGCTAAGATGTGGAAAGGAATCAGGGCGAGCACTAATTAGTCGTGAGCTCTCGACGTATGTTTGTGAAAACATCTGCAGTATTTGTGGCGCAAAATAGATTCTAGTGCATGTTCCTGGGTATTGTATATTCTGAAAATGGAAGCGTAAGAAGAGATTAGATCAATTTAATAAAAGATTTCGCCGATATTATTAAAAGGTAAGGTTTAATTTATTAAGTGAATTATTGTTTTTGGTTATAAATGTAGTTTATTTTCTCTTTTACACACGCTGTCTACATTTCTTTATGAAAAGATATCTCCTATCGCAGTTATGCTAGAAGAGATTTTTTTAGAAATAAGCAACACCTCTGTACCTATTTTTCTGTTCTATGTGTGTACATAAATGGTTAAATTAAATAAATGAATCAAGGGAATTAACTTTAAGAAAGCAGAAAAAGGAAATGAAAGAAGGAGTAAAGTAATTAACATTGTGCGAGCACCAATTAAAGGTTCTCGACGTGTATTTCTGAAGAGACGTCTTCAGAAATACACTTCGAGAACCTTTAATTATCAATAGCAGTATCTGTAGTACGAAAAACAAAATTATGTTATTCAGCATGACAACGCAACTCATGCGCAAGAGTGATGGACGATAAGTAGGTATAATTATAGAAAAAATTCCTGCTGATATTATGAATGTGAAAGTGTTTACGTTTGGATATTTAGATGTTTGGATGTTTGTTACTCAATCACGGCAAAACGGCGGAACGGATTCGAATGAAATTTGGCACACGGATAGATTAAAATCTGTATAAACACATAGGCTACTTTTATCCCCGTAGTACGTTCCCGTGGGTTAAATTCCGACCTCCACACAGGCGAAGCCGCTGGCAAAAGCTAGTGTTATATAAATATTTAAACTAAAAATAATTACATTACATTACAAATATTTGATTCATTTCGTTCCGTGTGTTACCGGGCGTAAAAGAATAGCACCATCCCATTTCTTCCCGTGGGTGTCGTAGAAGGCGACTAAGGGATTTACTAGAGAATTGGCAGCAGCGTTCTCTATGCATTTTACCAACATACTGCAATCGCCAACCCGCCTGCCAAGCGTGGCGATTATGGCAAATCCCCCCCTTTTGGGGGAGGCTTATGTCCAGCAGTGGATGTTTTACGGCTGATATGATGATTTCATTGGAAGTATAAAAAAATCCAGAACAAAAATATTGCTATTGGAGGTCGGAAAAACACGTAGAAATAAAAATCCATCAACAATCATAAATAAACGCAGGTCTTAAATCCAATGCCAAAATAAGAGAACATTTTGAAAATGCCGATTCGATCATTTGAGCACCTGTGCTCATATAAATTACTAGGCTTGGCTTGTACATGTAAATTTAACATTTGTATTGCGGCACAGAATTTCGAAGCGATAATATATTCAATTTTCATTTTAAATATCCTATTGCAACACAATTTGTAAATAAAATACACACTGTTTTTGAATCTATTGAATTTGCTCAAAGTTTATATTCAATGTTAACGTATAATTATAGATAAGTAATTAATGCTGTTGTCTGCATCTAGAAATTTATACAAATGATGGTGGTGGAGTTATTCCGTCATTTGTAGATATATCTTTTTTTTGATTAGGAAATCATCAAATAACTTATCCCGCTCTGGGCGGAGCAGGAGGGCGTGTCAAAATTTTACTGGCTAAAACCCACCCGTGTTCCCTCAGTTGCCTGTGTACCAGAGGCCGCGGTATCTCTTTCCACCCCTGGCAAGCATCGGCCCTTGCAGGCCCCGCCAGTTGGTGCTGACATCTCTTTGAGGCGCGCGTGGAACACAACGCGCCTTCGTATATTATCCTTATCGGATAGTGAGCTACCCATTACTTGCCGTCCGCAAGCCCACGCCTACGGTGGCCGGGAATCAGCCTGGGATTCCCGACGCCCAGAGCGTCTCGTGGGAACGCTACGGCCGTTTGATAGTCCTTTCACCATAAATATTTCTCTTTCTATATCAAGAAATGTCTACTTTGGGTATTGGCTACTGCCATTAGAAAGGTCAATGGCATATATCCCAAAAAACTTACTTAAGGACCTCAACTTTGCTCTATAAGCCTTTCAGTGATTAAAAAGTTGAACGTTTATAATTCCCTTTGGGGCCGTCAAAATAACTCTTTTCAGAGCATTTTGTACGTCCCTATACACAGCCAGCCTGTGGGGTTCATATACCCAGAAGCAGTACAGCGCACTCCGTGTTCAGTTTAATAATGCGTTCAGGGTGTTGTTGGGGCTGCCCCGGCACTGCAGCGCATCAGGGATGTTCGCCGACGCCCGTGTCGACTGTTTCTACACGACGATGCGAAAGCAGTGTGCATCTCTGGGGCGCAGGCTCTGCGTCACCTCCAACACCATCCTGAGTATATTTACAGACAGGTTTGATTGTCAGTACATTAACCATTATTATATGACAAACAAATGACTCAAAGGCAGGCGTATTAATAGTCGATTTAATTTTATGAGTTTAGTTTTTTTTTTACTTTTATTTTATAAATTTTAATTTCGATTTTATTAAACCATTGAATTAATTATTATTATTTATATTTATTAAGATTATAATTTTAATTTTTTTATTTGGTAATACTAATATTATTCAAAAATGCCATAAAATGGATTGAAATAAACGATTTTGAATTTGATAGCCACTTGTTTCATTTAAAATACTTGTATTTTGCTGCATGTAGTTAAACTAGAAGCCGAAGTCAACCTTAATTGGGCAAAGGCTAGACAGATAATGATGATGATGGGATTTACTAGTGTTCTCACAACTATCTTTACAAAAGCATAATTATGTACATAATGGTTCTAGAACTTAACAACAATAAAGATATCATAAGGAGTTTATATATACAAAAGGAGTCTTTGCACTGATCACTCCATATCCTCCCAAAGAGGTCGTATATGCGTTTAATAAGCCACGAGCGGAGAACCTCGCTGACGATGCAGGAATTCTGAATAGCATTACTGACAATACAATGAGAAATCTTAAAGTGGAGATAGCGAGCGAACTTTGTGTGGCCTTTCATCTTTGGCTTAGATTTCTAGAGTCGAGATAGAGGAAACTGATGCCATAAACATTAAAGATAAACACATGATTGAGTTGTTTGTTTTGAAATTAAATGCTTATGGTTATTCTACTGTTTTATGTGTAGTAACATTTTGGAAATCGTATTTTATGGAATAGGCATTATTGATGCAGAGGTTTGAGGGACAATCTTGGGAAAAGTTTAGAGATTTAATGTAAACATCTATATAAGAAATCTGAAGAAGACTATATTCTAGTCACGGCTTCGCCTGCATGGATGTAGGAAATTATCCTACGGGAACGTGCTACCGGGACAAAAAGTAGTCTATGGTCTTCCCCAGAATGCCATCTATCTCCTCGCCAAATTTTATCGAAATCTGTTTTGCGACTTAGGTTTGAAAAGATTACATACAGACAGAGTTACTTTTGAATTTATAGTATTATGAACGGTTACGTATTATAATTTCTAAAGTTATTCTATTTTCGAGATAACTATGGTCAAAAGATCTACTGTTTAAAATTCCTTAAGATCGTTTCACAGATTTTTGTAATACCCAACTAATGAACGAAATACATACAGGAGAATTAACCTACGGCTAATTCACCTACGCTTTATTCAGCTACAATTAACCTTAGGTTGATTGAACTAACGGACAATTCACCTATTGTTGGTTTTTGTGCTTTTGAACCAGAAGAAGACGGTCGACGTCAGATTCGGTTTGGTAAGGTTACTTTAAACCCTGCAGACAGAAATAGGAGCACCGCGCAATGGGGCTCCGTCGACCTGATGTCGACCATCTTCTTCTGTAATACCTATACCTACCTGTAGTAATAAAATAAAACGAATAATATGAAATAAAACGAGCGCGCAGTATTAATAAACTGTAGGCGAGTCGTCCATTAGGTATTTCATACATAGTTGAAATATCCAATATCTTAAAATCATTAGATTAATCATCCGTTAGTGCAATTGACTTTAGTTTAATCAAAATTAACCGCTAACGTAAGTAGGTAACGTAAGTAAAACAGTAGTTCAATCGACCAATATGTGTTATGAACATAATTTAGGTGAATCAACCGTAGTTATCTCGAAAATAGTTGGAATAACTTTAGATATTTTAATACGTAACCATTATGAACTATGGATTAGTTTGGATGTGGCTAGAAACGCATTGAAAACCAAGATGAAAAGTGATTGAGTTATCATGAAAGAAGACATGCTGCACCGACCTCAAATATCAATCTATGTTTCTTTTTACTGTTTAAAACCAGAAAAGAACCATATTGAACTTTTGTAAGTTTTTCGAAATATTGTCAAGTCGACTTTTCACGTGACCATAGTGCTGGCCAATATTTTGCCGAAAAAATCTCCATACGATATGGCAGTGCTGCCAGTCTTTTGGGAACTTTCCTATTGACAACGATGCGGACAATTTTTTACTGATTGATTCTGCTCTATCGAATATACTTTGACATATAATTTTAAGATTGCTAGCTTTTAAATTATGTAAATATTTTAAGTAACTTTCAAATTAATTTCCCTTTTATACATTTCAAGCAGTCAAAATCAAATTAATACTTAATACTTTTCAGAAGCACCTTATTCTCACTTGCATTCCAATATACGTCATAAAGATTCCCAACTGTCATTTGTTCAAGACAGATGGCCTCGATAATTCCCTAGACCAACTCAAACGGTTATTAACCCAATTAGAAACTACACATATTAAAGTAAAACATCGATAGATCATCTCGACGACTGAATTCCTGACCCATTACAGTAAGAAACCCTAATAAATAATACTTACATGTCATCCGAGTAATTAATCAAATAAATATCGACCTGTATCTAGAGACTGGTTTAGATCATGCTAGTTTGTGGGCAAGTAGTTTTGGATAGTAAGGAAATATGACCTTGATTATGATAGACTTCCGAGCGGACCTCTAGCATAGAAACAGTAGAAATGGATTCAATATGCCACTGAAATGTCGAACGCGTGAAAATTGTAAACGTTAAAATGGTAAGCGTGAAAATGGTAAGTGTGAAAATGGTACATGATGAAATGGTAAGCGTGAAAATAGTAAACAGGAAAATGGTAAGCGTGAAAAAGGTAAACGCTAAAATGGTAAGCGCAAAAATAGTAAACGCTAAATGGAAAACACTAAAATGATTAATTCTAGGATGCTAAAGGTTAAGATGCTAAATAGTAAACTTCTAAATGGTAGCTGTACCTACTACTTACAATAATTCCTCTCCGCGATTTAAAATGAATTTGAAGCTGAGTTCAAGATACGCAGATCGGAAAACATTTGATATAATGGAAAACCTCGTTTTACGAAAATAGTGTCACTGGCACAGATATCAAAACTGATAATAATTTAAGCTAACTTTTACTACCTTGGATATTTTATTGGCAAAGGTGTTAACTCAAACTTAACGGTACAATTTTATTCGATACTTTTACTACTTTGCACTTCCCGGTTTGTGATAGTAAACTCCAGGTGGATTCACTTGGATATCATAAAAGGCAACTAAAGGATTATGTCAGTGGGGTGAACAGTAGCAGTCGCCTGTGTTAATGCCATCATCAATTCACTTGCGAAATGGTGTTTTACAACCAAGGGTACTTGAAAAGAATTTCTTTTTTGTGTTTCCATTTTGTATGCTTGCTTCTCAATGGTGGCTCGCAGTAGGTAATTTTTAAAATATTTTTTAAATATTAATTTGTAAAAAATATTCCCCGTTACTTATAAGTATGGGAGATGTAAACGTCAAACAATGTCTGATGTAGCGGAATTTAATTGTTATTTAACTTTATGAAAAGTTTGTAAAAGGTGTTTTGTACGCATACGTTAGGTTTTAGACAAAAGCGAAACAAGTGTTGGTACTATGAAGATTATTATTACATTCAGATTCAACATATATACAGCAAAAATAAACAAAACACAACTGATTTGTTGACCATTTTTAACCGGCCACGCCTTCATACAACCAAAGCCTCAGATTCACAATAAAATATTTGCTCTGCAACACGTTTTCAAGCTGCAACTTCGCGCAGCGTAGCCTGCGACGTGACTACCTAATACAAATTGCAGGAGAACCTCTTCCAAGCAACTTGGTTCAGTATTGTGAATCGTTCAACAGGTCGGTCAATATATTGCTCGACATTTGTCGTCCTTCCACGAGGCCTTAATCAAGATCTAACCAACAATACGACTGTCTCATGCAAACAGCTATTAGTTTCGGTCCTCTGTAGTCTTGGTGCAAGGATGATCAACCATTGGCACAAATTGTTGGCCTTAATTGAGGCAACATAGCATGAAGTGAAATTATTGACGTTTTGGGAAAAAAGATGAAGAATCTTTTAATCGGTGATTTTTTTAAGGTTTAATCAAAAGACTTGATTGCTATTGTGTTGAAAACAAGTACACGGAAAAAAATGCTCGCGGCATTAGTTTTCTTCCAAGAATAATTTTATTCTCAGGAGTATTGTTTAATGTTAAATAAATATTTACTTGAACTAAAAATAATATCTTAATCCAACTGAAATGATATTCTCCACGAAAAATAATATTATTCTTCTTATATTTACTAGAACCAAAACAATGATTTTCTTTTTAAGAAGTTTTGAGTGTTGTCTGAACAATATGTTACTTTTTTGAACTAAGATTTTTTAAGTGTCTCAATACAAATAACATATTCTAAGTTCAAGAGCCTTTACTATTTGAACCAAAAGTTGTACCATTTACTTAAACTAAGAACAAAACATCAAAGCATTGTTAACTAAAATTATAAATACAAAATCCTGATTTTCTTCCTGTTAGTAATTGACGATTCTCATATTTAGAAAGTAGGAACGTTTTCGCCGAAGAAAAATATTTTTCGTTCTAAGAAGAATACATTGAATGTGAGAAAATAACGGATTTGAAAGGAGAATCTAAAATGATTCGAAACAAGATAGACTTACATTTTGTATTAATAAAATACAGGTTTGGTTTAAACACTTTGTTTTTGGGTAAGTAAATAATAGCATTGACGTAAGAATCTAAATTATTCAACTAAAGGTAGTCAAATGTTTTCAAACAAGACATTTTTGTTTTGTGGTAATAAGTTATGGTGTTGAACTAGGAATCTAAATTGTTTCAAAATAAGATATACCAACGATTTTTAGTAAGAAAATGCGTGTTTGGTTTAAGAAAAGTTTGTTTTTGGGTAAGTAAATAGTAGCATTGACGTAAAAATCTAAATTATTCAACTAAAGTTCGTCCAATGTTTTCAAACAAGACATTTTTATTTTGTGTTAATAAGTCATGGTGTTGAACAAAGAATCTAAATTGTTTCAAAATAAGTAAACTAACGTTTTTTAGTAATAAAATACGTGTTTGGTTTAAGAAAAGTATGTTTTCGGGTAAGTAAATAGTAGCATTGACGTAAGAATCTAAATTATTCAAGCAAAGTTCGTCCAATGTTTTCAAACAACACATTTTTGTTTTGTGTTAATGAGTTACGGTGTTGAACGAGGAATCTAAATTGTTTCAAAATAAGATATACTAACGTTTTTTAGTAAGAAAATACGTGTTTGGTTTAAGAAAAGTATGTTTTTGGGTAAGTAAATAGCAGCATTGACGTAAGAATCTAAATTATTTGAGTAAAGTTAGTCAAATGTTTTCAAACAAGACATTTTTGTTTTGTGGTAATAAGTTATGGTGTTGAACTAGGAACCTAAATTGTTTCAAAATAAGAAATACTAACGTTTTTTAGTAAGAAAATGCGTGTTTGGTTTTAGAAAAGTTTTTTTTTGGTAAGTAAATAGTAGCATTGACGTAAGAATTTAAATTAGGTATTCAAGCAAAGTTCGTCCAATGTTTTCAAACAAGACATTTTTGTTTTGTGTTAATAAGTCATGGTGTTGAACAAAGAATCTTAATTGTTTCAAAATAAGATAAACTAACGTTTTTTAGTAAGAAAATACGTGTTTGGTTTAAGAAAAGTTTGTTTTTGGGTAAGTAAATAGTTTGTATCACTTATAATGAGGGATACCTACTTGATCCGGGGGGTGCACCTCTCCCGTATATGAATGTAGGTATACCAAGTACACCCTAACCAGTAAACGTGTTAATTCCTCGTGTTAAAACACTTAACCACTTCGAACAACTTTCACAAACAATTAAATGAACAAAAACACATTTACAAAAAAAAAAACAACTGACTTCCAAAAAAAATTAAAAGTGTAAAATAACTTTAAATTCGGAAGTCTTTTAGTTTTTTTGCCACCGGCTTCCGAAATTAAAGTTATTTTTCATTATTATGGTTTTTTTGGAAAGCGGTTGTTTTTTTTTTGTAAAAGTCTTTATTTTTCACTTTTTTGTGGGTCAGGTTGTAATTTATCTAAGTTGCAATAGCCTAACGTCAACTGCTCATCACCTTTTACAAAATTTTGCTTTTCCCTATGCAGGGACGTTAATTATTGAGGAGTTCTCCTAGTAAGAACCAGAAGAACTGATGGCGGAGTCACCATCACTATATGCGTTGTGACGAGTATAAATTGCTTAGCAACCATATAATCGAATCACAACCCGTGAAATATAAGTACCTACTTAGGTACTAATGGTTGAGTAATTCCGATGGACATCTGTGGTCCTCATCATCAGTTCCAATTCACCAAATGGTGCTTTCCAAGAGCAAATGCACGAAATACTATAAAAAAAAAATAACCAAATCGCTGTAGAGATAGATTTCCATGGGACCCGTCATCAGATTCTGACTTGGTGACAATGGGACCACCTCGAGAATATACCTTTTCAAACAAAAAAAGAACTTTGCAAATCAGTTTATTTAAGACCTATGTCGGAGTTATACGGAGTTATGAGTTTATGACCGAACATACTGTACCTATAAAAAAAAAAAAAAATTACTTAAATACTGGCGTCTGCCCGCGACTTCATCCGCGTCAAATTTCTTGTCCCCCCGACTCACTCCATCGCATCGCAGCGCCTGCCCACGCTACTACTTCGATTTCACGTAGCGTTATTTCGGACTTTTTTTTCTGCTCGGCTCCTAAGGGTCCTAGCGTGATGTTAAATAGCTTAAAACCTTCCTCAAGAGTTGGGCTATCAAATGCAAAAAGAATTTTTCATATCCGACTGGTAGTTCCAGAGATTAGCGCATTCAAACAAACAAAAAACAAAACAAACTCTTCACCTTTATTATTAGTAAGTATTAGTGTAGAGAATATAGATTTTTTTATCTACCAATAATAGAAGGATTAATAGGTACTATGTAGGTACCTAGGTCAAAAGGCCATCGTCAGTAAGCGTAGGTTTGTATTATTTATTATATACGGAGACACAAAACACTTAATAAAAAGGAAATACCTATTCAAAATTATCCTATAAATAGATAGGTACCTACTATTAAACGAGCAATATTAAAAAAAAAATAGACACATAAATCATGTTTCTTGAAAGTTATCGACTCATAAAATACTTATAATTAACAGTCATCAAATAAACGTTCTTGAAAAATTTGCTACTTTTATTATTATTTAGTCATCCAAGAAACGTTATTCTTAAATCAAATTCGTGTTTCTTGAAAAATTCGCTACTTTTATTATTATTCAGTCATTCAAGAAACGTTATTTTTAAATCAAAATCGTGTTTCTTGAAAAAATGTGGTTACACGTTTACGTTACACCCATCCACAGTTAAGAAAAACAAGTGTTGCAATTTCAAAAATTAATTCCCCATTTTTTGGGAGTAATGTTTAAAAGTCAATCTGTTTTTATAGTCACAAAGATATAAAATAAAGTAGGTACACAAGCCATGCGTTCCGTTTGGTTATACTGAACTTAAATGCTAATTTGCTGATGCTGAAAACAATTTGGAGAACTTACTGGATTTATTTTTGTAATGGTCTTAGTATGTATTTACATACTAAGACCATTACAAAAATAAATTATTAAGTAAGTACAAACTAATTTCTAGTTTTGAAGTAATTCCTACGTGGAAAAACAAACACGAAGTTCACATTCACGAAGTTTGATACATTTGTTTAAATTAGATGCTCAGACAGACCACATAAAGCACATAAACTTTGGCGATTTACGCCAGCGACATATTTTGCACTACCGAGTAGGAAATGGGTTCTACTCTAAGTATTCTATAGATTATGCTAATAAAATAGGTGCTATACTTCCAGAGTAACAAGTACCTAAGCGATATTACCATACATATTTTATTACCTACATAATTGCATACTTAGAACTTTCATAGTTCGAAAGTATAATAATTTTATATTCCTAGTCTAAATCCTAGTCATAGTTTCTAAATCAGTTCAATTCTGAATAATACTTGCTTTCATCTCACGCTCTGACGAGATTTACTATTTTCTTAGCCCACATGGACAAAGACGTGGTCAGAAGCGTAAAATGATAACATTATATTTTTTCGGTGCCATAAACTGTATAAATATGGTTAAAAAATACGTTTAAAAAGCCTATTTGGCTCTTGTTAAGACGCTGGTCTTAAGTCAGAAAAATGTACGGAGTTTTGGGGGGAAACGCGAGAAAGCTATCTGGCAACAATCATGCGCTCGCGACTCGCGTCTCGCTCGCTGTCGACCGACCGGCTCAACTCAGTCAGTCAATCAACATCAAGACAAGACAGTCAACTGCCGGCGCACTGACGTACACGCACTCCCCGCACAGACCCGCAGTGCATCACAAATAATCACAATATCGCATTACGTTTTCTGCAAGTGTCAGTTCGTGGTTATTCTTTTGCGTTGTTGTGTGTGCTAAGGTAAGTGTTTAATTGGATTATAAGTAGATCTAATTAAGTTATTGCATTTTAAAGATGACTGAGACACGATGAATGACATGGCACCGGGGCCAGCTACCGGCTAGGCGCCATGTTGTGAGCAAAAATCATCTTTTAACTGGTTTTACCTACATAGTCGGTTCGATTATGGATTCACTTGTGAAATGATAGGCTGGTAGGGGTAGTAGGTAGACAAGCGAAGCGGTAGACATTTCGCGATTCCCGAAAGGTCTCTGCACACAGTGGGCGCGGCGCGGCGGGACGGGACGGCGACGCGACGCTGAGCAGTTGTAATGTACTAGACGTCTATGGCATCTAGTACATTACAACTGCTCAGCGTCGCGTCACCGTCCCGTCCCGCCGCGCCATCAATCTGTCAATCCGTGGGTTACACGATGATTCTCCGATCATTCTGACCACAATGGCGCCAAACTGAACGTGTAACCTTGCTCTTGCGAATTCTGCTCAAAAAAATGCTTTGCGCTTCAATATTCAAATTTACCGGTAACACGCAACCGCATTCTCGGTATTCTCTTCTCACACCGTGCTACGAAGCTGCTTTTTCGTCCCGAATCTAGGCAGACCCGGCCGGTAGATGTAGGTATCTAGCTGGTGAAAATACCACCAGCCGCCTGACCGCCAAGTTTGGTGAAGTTCACCGAACATAGGCATCTTCTGATTCCAATCATTCAGCTTCAAATCTTTGCGGCAAGCTGGTAGATAAGAATCAGAGGTGTCTTAGCTCGGTGAACTTCACAAAACATGGTGGAGAAGGTTGCTGGACTGCCTTTCACGTTATGTCTTTGGGTGATGGAAATATGTAATCACTACCTACCTTAATGAGCATGAGGTTCTTGATACTGTAATATAGGTACCTACCTTATCTGCAAAGCTAAATCTGCTGAATGTTTATCCTACCTGGCTGTTTTTTTATATAGCTTTGAGTACTAGAATAATCACTAGGTAATTTATGTTCTGTCTATTTGCAGATTTAAATCAAAACCTGTATTTCAGCATAACTATCTATAATATCCTATAGAGGTTAATAATGGAGTTGCTTCTTAAGGAATGGAATATCCCACAGGATATAATTACAAATTTCAACGGTAGGTGAATATTTAGATAAACATTTTGTCAAGAAAAGGCCATGAAGTGAGTACTCTACTGTACTAATAATATTACTATTTAAAAAAAATGTGCAAAGTTGTAAATTATAACATAGTGTCATAAATTCATTTATATACAATTTTAATGTGTTAATGAACTTTAGACTGCTTAACAGCTGGTATATTATGATACATCAGCATCAGGGCTTGTTCAAATGTTATAAAATTAAGGTAATTAGTAATTTGTTTAAACTTATCTAGTGATTATGGAAATTATTGTTTTAGAAAATGATGTAACTGTGGATCAATTAAAGGAAATCAATGACAATATCCTGAAAGAACTGTGCCCAAAGATTGGACTAAGAATAGAACTAAAAAAAAAATTGATGAGTATTTAGTAGCGACCAGCATAGTAAGTTTCCTACCTACCTATTGAATATTCTGTTTATAATGATAATAATTATTATTTCGGTCGAGGGGTATTTTGTCAGTTGGTCGGCCAGCTTTGCTTTTCCTTGTTTTTTTTTTTGTAACAAATTAAGTACCTAAACAGGAAGATTTAAAACATCAAGGCTGATCTACAGGCAAATCTGGTTTTCTTATAATAATTACTTAAATGTTTTCAGACTAATACAGTAACAAATAGCAGCATCACTGCTTCTAATCTATTCACGGACAACGAAGACCTGGAAGACTTGCAAGATATACTTACAGGCGATATTTATGTCCGACCAAATTTCCCTGATTTTGACCTCAAGACGCTTCTAACAGTAACACCATGTGGCAAGAGCATATTAAATTATTACACTGCAAGCAGTACCCTGACAAACAAGCACCGAAATCAACTCACTGATATAATTGTTAGACATCTCTTCACACGTGTCGTAAATTAGTAAGTACCTACCAGTACATACTCATTAATTCATGTTCTCACTATAATTTCATGTGGTTCTTTGAGCACAAACTGGGGGATGCAATAAAAGCATTTCCCTTCTCTTGATAGACCTTGTGGATGGATAGGGTCTAAAGATCATTTATTGTGGCATTTTTGATAAACGGGAAGGCAGTATGTGTTCACTAGCTGATGATGATAATACTATGTTTTATGCTAGCTGACCTGCAACGCTTCGTGCGTTGCAGGTCAGCTAGCATTCAACAACTTCATTTTTGTATTGTTCTTAGGATTCCAAAGTCCAACAAGGAACCCTTATAGTTAGATTTATTTTTACCTATTTCAGTAAAATAACATATGAAGAGTACAACATTTTAACTGCGAAAATAATAGCTTTATTTCCATGTGAAAACACTGGCACATACTTTGTACCACCAATTAAAAAAAGACAGTCCATATCCGGTAAACCTTCATTTGCTAAGGGCAAGCTGGTCGATAAAATTCGGAATACCCTGTATAAGTCTGGTGAAAAGAGAAAAAATTCAACATCAGAAGAGAATGTCATTCCTAATAAAACAAAAAAATATGAGGAGTTGAAAGGTTTTAAATGATTACTTGACCTACATAAATAGTAGCTAGAGTAGTTACTTGTCTATATACTTGAGATGGTAAATTTTTGCAAAATCTTTATGCTGGCTGTACACATTGGGCCAAGAGACAGACAGTCGCATAGATATCAGTCTTCTGTATGATATATTTTTGTAGATTTAGACACTGTTCAGTAGATTTGTTTGCATTATGTTCATCTATAATGAGCACCGGTGGTCTAGTGGGGGCGACCTCACCTTCTGGTCCTAAGGTGGTGGGTTTGAATCTGGTGGTGCACCAACGGATTTTTTTATTAAAAAAATGCGTGCGCAATACCAGTGCTCTCGAACTTTAGTATTTTAGCAGTAGCGATGGGCTTGCAACCTGACATGTATGGAATACCAAACCAACCGCTGCAAATGGTGGGTACTCGTACCTTACCAAAAAATATGCCAAATGTAATATTTGAATATACCTGACCACCCCTTAGACATTCTCAAAGAATATCAAGCGGGGACTTGGCATTAAGAGATCTGAGAGGATATCCTAACCTGGGGATTAAATTTGTGAGGCTATTTTTTCCATCTTATAATATCTACTTATTATGTAGTCGGTAGTTAGGTACTTACTAAGTAGGTACTTTGTGGATCATAAATTATAGGGTAAGTAGTAGCACCCTGTCAGGGCCTCAAGTCTGCTATTACGATAGCGTCAGAATGGTCGATCATTGATTTCATAATTGTTGATTTTGACAAGTTTGGTAATCTACTATTATAATGGCGTTATTATGACTTTCCAATGGTCGGCCACTGACACTACATTGAAAGACATTGCATATATTGGTAATCTTGTACATAATGACAAATGAATGACATTTCTACTAATGGGTTTTACACTGAATTTATAAACATAGCAGACTTGGGCCCCAGGTAGTTTGTATTAGTAATACCTACAAGCAATTTATCTATATCTGTCTTACGTATTGGCTAACATAACATTTTTATAATTACAGAAGATCACACAGACCAAATATTTTTTCTTAAGAATAACAATGAGCCATGGAGTGAAATCATTGAACGTTGGAACGAAACATTCAAAGTGAGACAGTGTAGTACCAACAACAACATTTCGGATTTTATTGATGAGTGGAACATTTTAAATGATTCAAGGAGTGATAGTTTGGTAAGTTTTTTAGGGTTCCGTACCCAAAGGGTAAAACGGGAACCCTATTACTAAGGCTCCGCCGTCTGTCTGTCTGTCCGTCTGTCACCAGGCTCTATCTCATGAATCGTGATAGTTAGACAGTTGAAATTTTCACAGATGATGTATTTCTGTTGCCGCTATAACAACAAATACTAAAAAACAGAATAAAATCAATATTTAAGGGGGCTCCCATACAACAAACGTGATTTTTTTGCTCCTTTTTGCTCTATATTGATAACGGCAACAGGTAGAGTAGACGCTTGAAATATTCACAGAATATTTAATTATATATTCACTTTAAAAATAAATAATTAAATTAAAACAAATATTTAAGGGGGGCTCCCATACAAAAAACTTTTTTTTTTGCCGTTTTTATAGATGGTACGGAACCCTTCATGCGCGAGTCCGACTCGCACTTGGCCGGTTTTTTTTTTGTACAAATACAAAAAGTTTATTTTCGTTCACAATTTTTTTTTTTAATTTTCTTAACAGTTTTTAAAACCATTATTAGCCTAAAGTTGTAGTTATAAGATACATTTTGTACAGCTTTGGTTTTGTTGATAAATAAAATAAAAGAAGTTATGTATTTACAAAAATAGTTGTTTATTTATTTTTAGATTCACATTTTCATTATTGTTTATTATTCGATATTACACTGTTCACTAACCAATTTGAATCTACATTTACGGAATTTAGGGCTAAGATAGTATTGTGTGGATTGCCAACAAATATCTATTTGCTTATGTTGGCTTTAACTAGATTGGTCCAACACCAGCACGCCAAATACTTTTCTGTAAAATTATAAATGTTTACAGATAACCAATTTTTGTTTCTAGATAAACCTGGATTTTGAAAGACTGTATCCTGAAAGATCAACATACTTTTTCAGGAATTGGAAATGGTTTATTAATAAAATCATCAGCCTCAAATTTGGTGAATCAAAAGATGGCACATTGATGACTTTATATGAAAGTATTCAAGAGCAGCCTGATGATAGTAATAAACAGTTTAATTTTCATTTATTAGGTTTACCGTCAGCGTCACCGCCACCTGTTAGGCAAAGATCGACAAACTTGGGGGGGAGGGGGGTTTGTTTGGACTTCTGTCGGCACTCCCGAAGTTCCACGGTGTTTTTCTGACCCTGAGTTTTATAGGGCATCGACTAAGAAGTATTCTTATTTAAATTATTTACGTTACTAGCATCCGCCCGTTGCTCCGCTCGCATGGTACTTACTTTAAGGTACTTACTACATGGTAATCACTTGTTTTATACATTTCAGATCTAAAAGTGGCAGATCAAATAAAACTTTTGTCTTACCTGATTCCCCCGAGAGGAAGACTGAACAAGCGTAGAAAATTTTCCACATTAGAATGCGTCGAAAACTTCATAATTGACGTCCAGGTAAATATATTGGGGTACTATTTTATTTAGTTGAATGGTATGGTAGTTAATAATTCTATACCTCGCGGTTACGTAATTTATGTTTTGATTTTTTCCTGGATAAAAAATAACATCTGTTATCCAGGGTATAATTTACATTCATACCAAATTTCATCAAAATCCGTTTTACCTTTTCGGAGATAAGTGGGAACAAACATATTCTTTCAATCACAAGCTTTCCCATTTATTATATTAGTAGTAAACACGCGTGCTTTGTCAGTTTTGCAATTTTTATATGTTTGCTATTGTTTTCAGAATCCTGGAGATATGCAAACGAAAATTGATGAAGTAAAAGAAAAGGCTCTACGCAGCAAGCAAAGTGTTCAACCGTACCTAATTAAATGTGGTGCTGGCGATGATGGTAACGATAACTATTATTTGGTAATAGACAAGGTTATGTGGAAGTTTACCTCGCCAATGAAAGCTTTTGACACATTGTTCAAATCATACCATGCGCTTCACGCCACGTATCCAGCAGCTGCTGCGCATTTATACGTGCTGATTCAGCGTTGTGTCTATCAAATAGAAACAAAGTATGATAAGATAGTACCATACATCGCAGATTTGTTGTCGCTTGCGAAAATGTAAACAAAATTGTTGTTTAATCTTGTTGAAATACTGTACTATAAATAGTTGCACGATGAAGTGCCTTGAATGTCGCAACGAATATCAAGATTTTCAGCAATACTTTGTGCATTTGCGTTACGCGCATAATATTGTCAATTATTTTAAATGTCCTGAAGAAAATTGTGCCAGGTTATATCACTCTAAGAGTGATTTAAAGAAGCATTTAACTCATTATCATGGAACCTCAAGTAGCAATCTCATCTCAGATGCCAATGTATTTGATGTTAGTGGTAAAGCAAACTGTAATTCCGGTTCAACGTCTGAATTAACACCTTTGACTGAAGCCCCTAAATTGAATAATAATACTAGAAATGAAACCTCAAATTTATCTGATTATCAAATAGAAGTCGATAATGCGTTACTTACATTTATTGCAAAATTATATAACATGTCCAATTTGCCAAGAAGTGTCATCCAAAATATAATTGAAATTGTGTCTGAGCTGTTTATATCGGAGCCGTTTAACATTATTAGACAATCCCTAATAATGTCAAAGAATGATTTGAATAATGATAGTTTGCGATGTTATCAATACTTCAAGATTCGTTTAAAAACATCAATACCGATTATAAAAGAATGGAACATTTTAAACAATTAAGATGTATGTCAAACCTATTAAAAAAACCATTGGTGTTTCCGAAGATAGTAATCGTAGGAATAACACTATTGAAATGGTAATCAAAAATAGATTTTCTTATTTTATACCTTTGCGTGAAACTCTTAAGGAGTTCCTTGAAGCAGCAAATACATTAGAAAGTATAATTAACTACCAGAAAAAAGTAAGCGAAGAGACAGGTGTCCTTAGAAACATAATAAATGGCACATCTTGGCAAGATACAAAAGAAAAATGTAATCACGAAACCATTTTACCTTTGACAGTGTATTATGACGATTTTGAATCTGGCAATCCACTAGGCAGTCACGCTGGCAATCAGAAAATAGGGGCTGTATATGTAAGTATATCTACAATACCACCACAGTTCTGCAGTCGTTTAGATAATGTCTTACCAGTTCTTTTGTTTTATACACAAGATAGAAACACTTGGTAATGAACCTGTTTTCAGACCATTACTTAAAGAATTAAAGTTTTTACAGGAGGAAGGGATAAACGTAAAATCTAAGAAATCTAGTATATCTGTTACTTTTTGTATAGCCAATATTTCAGGAGACAATTTAGGGATTCATTCAATTTTAGGTTTTCACGAAAGTTTTTCTTCCAATAATTTTTGTAGATTTTGCACAGTACAAAAAGAGCAAACAAAAACTGATACCAAAGAACGATCTGAATACATTCGCAAAAAGGAAGAATATAATGCACATTATACTAACAAAATTGGCGTTAAAGAAAAATGCATATGGCATGATTTAAATTATTTCCATGTTTACAACAATTTCACGTGCGATGTTATGCACGATTTGTGTGAGGGATACACCGTTATGACATGTGCTTAATAATCAAACATTTTATTGACAACAATATTTTTGATTTGGACAACTTAAATTCAAGAATAAAATACTATACTTATTTAAAGTCTGAAAAAAATTGTCCTCCACCTGTCACAAAACAAAACTTGCTAAACGGCAAAATAATGTTTTCGGCTTCTGAGATGTTGTGTCTTGTTCGTAATTTTAGGTACATAATTGGTGACTTAATTGCGGAGCATGATCCAGTATGGAAACAATATTTAACTCTGTTAGAAATTACAGAGATATTAACATCTCAGATTTTCACTTCACTCTTGATTGACTATTTGAAAACTTCAATTGAAGCTTACTTGGAAAATTTAATTCAATTATTTAACTGTACATTAAAACCGAAACATCATTTTCTCCTACATTACCCAAGAATAATACAAAAAGTTGGTCCACCAATATTAATAAGTGCCTTTAAATTTGAGGCTAAGCACAAAGAGTTGAAAAAAATAGCACAATCTATAGCTAGCCGTAAAAACTTGCCACTAACACTTGCTACAAGACATCAATTGACGAATAGTCATAAATTACTTGTTAACACTGGACTTACTGATCGCTATTTACACGGAAAAATATTAAAAGGAAATAATATGACAGAAATTGATGGTGATGTTTATAATTGTGTTGGTTTTATAGAGATTAATGGTATAACATATTGTGATAAAAATGTTATCTTGTATAGGTATCACCAAGATCTACCATTATTTTTGAAAATTGAACAAGTGTTATCTAACGAATCTGATAAAAGTAAAATTTACTTTAAGTGTAAAGTTCTTAAAACAATTAATTATTCTCCTCATTACATGACGTATTTGGTCAATTGTACAAGTAGTTTTGAAATTATTTCTTTACACGATTGCTATAGCACAACACCGAATATAATTCATAAAATAGGTATAAATCAGTATGTTGATTTGAGAAGTTGATTCATTATTAATGATTAGTAACAATACAAATGGTACTTACAATACGGCCGGCGGATCTTGGCGGTTCTGAAGTGAGTCATTTGTTCGAAAATGGCCAATGACTGATGGAAGGGTCGCAAAATGGCTAACTTCAGACCTCCCAAGATCCGCCGGGCGTATTGTATCTTGTGTAGAGATTAACGAGAATAGCTGTTTGTTACAATTTTGAAGAGTGAATTAATATTTTTATAAGAATCTGATGGTATGTAACCCGCGCCAATAAAGCAACGAATCTTATATGGCGGCGTTAATCTATAGGTATACTTCTCAAAAGTACTGTGTCAGCAATAGTGTATTATGTGAGAGGCAATGATTTACGCTGCCATTTCAGATTGTTTTTTTTTATTGAAGTGGGTTATAGCTAAAGCTTACTATGTGTAAATAATATTCAGGGGTGAACATTTACCAACCAATTTTTGTATAATAATCTGATGGTATAATAATAACCTGCACCAATAAAGAAACGAATTAAGTTTCGTTTCTTTATTGGGCGGGTTATAATAAAGTAAAACTCACTTATGAGTGAGCTATGTTTATTGGTGCTCATAATATAAATAATTATAATTAATACCATTGATGCCTTCTCGTTCGCATATTTTGAAAGATATAAAATCACTTTGTTTACACTGTAACACTATGAAAAATCGCAATTAGCCATGTTGTGTGCACACGATTGAGCAAAAACATAATTTTGATCCAAACAAATTTTCCTTCCAAAATGTTTGCAAAAGTATGAAAACCAGTAAGGCAAACTTGTTTGGATTAAAATATTTTTTTTGTTGCTTAACTGTTTGCAATATAATATAAGTACACAAAATATTCGAGCGTGTTGAAATGTACGAGCGAGAAGTTATTTGATGGTTGTCAAATAACTTTAAAATATTATGATTAATATTATGATTAATTATGGCTATTTCAGATGATAATGATAGGAATCCACAAATATTTTGTATGACTATAAAAATGTGATAGTAGGCGGGTTGTCAGCGCCTTAAGATTAAGAATGATCATGATAAAGCGATATTATCCGAATATTCCCGTTGAGTAACACCTTTTCGTCAACACTGTTGACGATCGGAAAAAAAAGTCCCATTCGTTCAGTGTTGACGAACGGGACTATTCTTCGCAATTTTTCGACTATTGCCGATCAGTCCATCGGGAAGAAAAAGTTCGTTCGTTCAGTGTGTAATGCTTAGTCCAAGAGTCAAGGTTTAGAAAAGTGGAGTTCAATTAAAGACGACACGGATTTTTAAAATGCTTAATTACGAGTTCAAAGCAATAAATTACATTTAAAAAAATCTTATTTTTTGCTTTACAATCAGTGAGTGTACTTTTTTATGAAATCAAATAAATACAAATTTGTAAATTTGATGATTAGATTACCTGTAATACTAAATATTATATTGTAGAGTAAACTTTGGTTAATTATTCTAAATTAGATAGAAAATAGAAAGTACTTTAAAAAAAATGGGTTTATTAGTAAAATATTTGATTTTCAGTATTGCAAAATTCCTATTAAGTACGCTGATTGTAAAGCAAAAAACGAGTATTTTTTAATTTGATGTTAATTTATTACTTTGAAAGTCATAATTAAAACATTTAAAAAATCCGTGTCGTCTTTAATTGAACTCCACTTTTCTAAACCTTGACTCTTGGACTAAGCATTACACACTGAACGAACGAACTTTTTTTCCCGATGGACTGATCGGGAATAGTCGAAAAATTACAAAAATTTGTCCGTTCGTCAACACCGAACGAATGGGACTTTCCCCATCGTCAACCGTGTTGACGACAATGTGTTACTCAACGGGAATATTCGATAATATCAAGATGTTAAGTATTATATTTAAGATGATAATTATTGAATTACTAGGTATTACTGGTTATAAGAATCTGATGGTATAGGTCCAATAAAGAAACAAATCTTAAATGACGGCGCTAATCTATACTTCTCACGAGTGCAGCTAAGCTTAGCTTAGCTGCACTCGCTGCACAGTAAGCAATAGTTTGCGATAGCCCTTATGTAATATTCACAGTAATAATATTATTAGGTAATATGATTAATACCTGGAATATATATAAAATTATCAATACTGTTGTTTTAGGAAGTTTATTTTTTAATAAATGATTTCATAAAATTCAATCCATTGTATTATTTTATCTATTATTAATTTGAGTACCTCTCACTCATTTATCTACATCTATTTTCAGGCATGCAATGGCACGCGGAGATCAGATTGAAAGATGTGACGGTCATCAGGCTCGAAATTCTGTGAGTTTTAGTGCTTTTTCTTGTTCATTTCATGTTTCAAATGGTACTCAATAATCATGGTATTTTAGTGAAGCTGTTTCAGTTCTATGTACAGATTCAAGAGCTTTGTTATATACGGAGTTAAAATTGTCTTATTTGAATTTGAATTTACAATATAGTCTTGGTTCAATGGTTAAGATGCGTTTCAGTAAATATTATATTTTTCAGTTCATCGTTCGATTTATTCAAGCTAAAGTTTAGTCAGAATGTGACTAAACAAATACTTTTTGTCACTAGCTCGAAAAAAAAATTTGTTCATTTTTATTTACTTAAGTACCAACTTTTTGTACGAAATATTTGTGTCAACATTTTGTTTAATTACATTCTTATTAAAATTTTGCTTGAATAAATCGAACGATGAACTGAAAAATATTTACTGAAACGCATATTAACCATTGAACCAAAACTATTGTAATTCTTCAAATAAGACAATCTGAACTTCATATGAAACATGCCATGATTTGAATCAAGAACTGAAAATTCTTACAGTAAAATACTTTTTTATTGAGCCAAGAGATTTCTGATCTCCGTATAAAACATGCAATGAATTAGATCGAGAACTAAAACTTCTTTACTGAAGTACAGGGTTTTTAGATCAATAATAATTACATTATTCGTAGGAAACAATCTGATCTCCGTATGAAACATGACATGCATTGAACCAAGAACTGAGATTTCTTGCAGAGAAATACACTATTATTGAGCTAAGAGATTTCTAATCTCTGAATGAAACATTTAATGAATTAGATCAAGAACGAAAACTTCTTTACTGAAGTACAGGGTTTTTAGATCAATAATAATTACATTATTCGTAGGAAACAATCTGATCTCCGTATGAAACATGACATGCATTGAACCAAGAACTGAGATTTCTTGCAGAGAAATACACTATTATTGAGCTAAGAGATTTCTAATCTCTGAATGAAACATTTAATGAATTAGATCAAGAACGAAAACTTCTTTACTGAAGTACAGGGTTTTTAGATCAATAATAATTACATTATTCGTAGCAAAACAATCTGATCTCCGTATGAAACATGACATGCATTGAACCAAGAACTGAGATTTCTTGCAGAGAAATACACTATTATTGAGCTAAGAGATTTCTAATCTCTGAATGAAACATTTAATGAATTAGATCAAGAACGAAAACTTCTTTACTGAAGTACAGGGTTTTTAGATCAATAATAATTACATTATTCGTAGGAAACAATCTGATCTCCGTATGAAACATGACATGCATTGAACCAAGAACTGAGATTTCTTGCAGAGAAATACACTATTATTGAGCTAAGAGATTTCTAATCTCCGAAAGAAAACATGCAATTAATTAGATCAAAAACTAAAACTTTTTCAGTTAAGTACCTGCACGTTCTTAAATCAACAATATTGGTTGGAGACAATCTGATCTCCGTCTCAATTGCTTATTGTTTTGGAATTAAGAACTGGGCTTCTTCACTGAAATACGCATAAATATAAAACTAAGAACATTGATATTATTCTTTCTAGAAAATGTGATCTGCGTTTAAATTCGATAATATTATTAAACTAAGAAATAAAACTTCTTCACTAAAAACGCATGATTATTGAACTAAGAACGTTAGACTATATTTTTAAAACAACGTGATCTTCAGAGAATAACTTATTATTATTGAACTAGTAGCTAAAACTTCACTGAAGAGTATCAACTAGTATCTAAGATTGTTGGTATTCTTCACTATAGATAAATTGTTCTCAGTGTGAAAATATAATTAATTGATGCAAGAGTTAAAGCTGCTTCACTGAAATGTGCCGTAGCATACCTACATAAATACCATTCTTCTTACAAGTCATTTATTTTTCATACTGAGAATTTATTTTCTTGTAAGAAAACGCCGTGATCTGTTTGACAAAGTGTTCAACTGAGAAAAGCATTATTCTCAAATATATTGTTTAATCACAAGTATGTAAATTGTAGAAGGAAGACAAATATCTTGACTTAACTATTTATTTACTAGCATTGAGAATAGTGGTGTTTTGATACAACCATTTATTGTTTTCCCCATATATGAATCACGGAAATTCTTGACCAATAGATATATTCTTGATCAGAAACAATGAAATTTCTTGTCCAATAAATATATTCTTGTTATGAGATAATAAGAGTATTACCCCTCATACTCTGAGGAGTAATCGGTGTATGCGAAGCGTAACTTCGAAGCGTACATTCTAAATTTGAGAAATTTAAGATTCTAGACTTAAAAAAAATTACTTACTTATGCAAAGAAAACGTTGCTTTCTCATTGCAAGAATAGAATATTGCCTTGGTTAGTGAATAAATATACTTGGAAGAAAAATGAATAACAAGACAAATATTTACTAATTTTAAGAATATAATGTTTTCCCCATATATGAATCACGCAATGTCTTGACCAAGTGAAATATTCTTAGTTTAAAACAATTTTTTTTTTCCGTGTAGAAATATCAACAGCTTACGATACCAGGCGTGGTTTTTAATTCAGTCTAATTAAACATTGCCCGCCTTTTGCTAACATTTTGTCTTTTTCTTCATTGAATAGACTTCAAATGTAGAATCCACCATGGTACTCATGGAGTCCGCAAGGGCCGATGCCTGCCAGGGACTGATGGGGTCCGTAAGGGCTGATGCCTGCCAGGGGTGCGGGTTGTTCGAAAGAGATACCGTGCCCCCTGGCACACAGGCAACGGTTCTTCCGTTGCCTGTGTGCCAGGGATGGGTCATACTCAGTAAAAGTCTGACATGTCCTGCTCCATCCAGAGAGAAGTTATTTTGATAATTTCCCAAAAAAAAAAAACATAAAACCATGGTGCACTCATCATTCAATTATTTTAAGGTATGTTTGTTGTTCACATATTTTATTTTAGGCCATTTTTATACTATACAAGTCGATCCCGAGACAACTCAAAAATACAATCTGTTGATGAGTTCCTTGTTAACATCATGGATCGCTTTACATTTCGACCTACTCATAATCTTCTTATCCCCACTGAAGCAATTAATTCCGGATATTGCCGGGATTAACCTACAGGCTCAATTATTTTTAGTTCGTCCGGTCTTCATTATCCATCCTGATTGGACCCATGTTTAATCATTTAGCACGTGTATTGGAAATTAATCGAAATCTAGTTAAGACTCTGCCCGGTTTATATATCACTTAATATTTCAAGCTGGTCTGGATTAAAATTGGTATGGTTACTCAGCTGTAAAAACGTGATAAAAACAGAATTCAGAATTAATTTTCTTATTTACAACAGTAGGAACGACGTACCTTAAATAATTACCATCTAATATAAGCAATTCCCATAGTTATAAGAACGCATTCTAAACTCAAATTTAATATGACAAATATGCCATTTTTTTATCTCGTGTCAAAAAGTTAGATAAAAGCAATTTTTTAACTTTAACTTTTTCTTTTGTCTTTGTTCTTAAATGCATTTTTGACACTTAAATGTTGCTGAGATGAGTTAGGGACTATAGTTTGAAGATTTTCAAGTACGTGAATTTGCCTTTGAGAATAACTACTCGTCTCGATTACTCGACCAAATCACTATCGTAATCTGAACCAAGCTCTACTATCAATATAAATCAGTCATGTGGAGTTCCAACAAGATAGATAGCGTAATATCTCGGGTCATCTTAATTGTCTCCAGTGAGAGCCAATCAATCACTTGAAAAAACAAGATGAAGGTTTTTCAGCCAATCACGAGATTGGACGTAGATTGTGAATATTAAAACAAGATTTACGATGATAGCCATTTAATGCTTCTATTTTTAACAGGATTTTTATAGTGCTGTTTGTTTTTTGTTGATGTTTTAAGATTACTGTTGAGATTTTTATTAGCAGATGATTTTAGAGAGAGTGTAGTTACGATGCCTTCAATACAGAGTCACTTTTCTTTCAAAGTATTTACAAACAAAACGAACAGCTGTTCATGGTCATTCAATTTAAGGGTTTAGAGACACATAATCAGCCTATAATGTTCACACTGCTGGGATAACGGCCTCCTCTCTTCGAGTGGGAGTGGGTCATAATCCACCACGCGGGACCAGTGCGGTTTGGTAGATGTCACATGTCTTCGAATTTTTTGGTTCTATGTCATGCTGGTTTCCTCACGATGATTTCCTTCTCCGTTTTTGAGAACAGTGGTGAAGAAATAACTTACAAAGCACCTATCGGGGTCCAAACCAACGACCTACAGCTCGTAAGTCGCGGCCGTTACCACTGAGCCACCAGTGCTCTCAGTTTAGAGACAAAATGTAGTAGATAACCAATTTTGGGAGATTTTTAGGAACACACAATGTTTCTCGAATCCCATGAATTTTCTTAAATGTTGTAAAGGGGTCACACTATCACATCCTGGATGGAGTACGTTATATAACAAGCCATCCTGGTTACTGGTCATATTTTCTTCCATAAATGACAAAGTGTTGGAGATACTTGGGAACTTACAGGAAAACAACTAGAACAATTTCATTTTTTATTCCCAAATCTATAGTAGAAACATTTCTTATTTTGTAATTTTGGTAAGTACACCGAGGTAGTATTATAAAAAGTTCTCATTTCGGAAAGTATCGTCTTTATAATTATTTTTTTAAACTAGATCAAAGCGTCCTACTGATATTACAAACAGAACCTTAAAACATAATCCCATAACTAAACCGTCTAATAAAAAATAAAGGTGACAATACAATTTTGGCGACTGTCAAAAAAGCTAAATTTATACCAGGCTGGTTATCCAGTGCCTACTCTCTATGCATTGTGTCGCTCCCAGACTTATAGCCGCTTGGGACTTGTGCTTTTTATTTAAGCTTAATGGCTTTTTGAAATGTTACACCGTTAAGTTTCGCTTAGATAAGTACCTACTGAATTGGGAATCACGGGATAACAAAGTAAACTGTGCCAAAAAAATCGGTTAATTTGAAGCGTGGAAATTAGTAACAGTCACATAAAATTTAGTTTAGTCTACACTTCCCTACTTTCCTATATTGCATCCACATAACCTATGCCAAATCAAAAACGGATATATTATAGATGTCACCGTAAAATTGTAAATACCGTTAGGTTATATAATCTATCTCGCGAGATTGTAAACTGTCGAAATATTGTGAACCGTAACATACTGTTTTCAATTTAACGCATTATTTTTCGGTAGATTATAATGTATCGAAGTGAAACCGTCAAATTGTTAACTGGATCAAGACGGATAATACCGTGCGCTATTACTAAATAGTCAAGTAACTGCCGTTAACTTGGAAGTAGCGCTCGCCGGCTGTTACCCGCGGCAACGCTCGCTACGCTCGCTCGACTCGCGCGCATTTCGTCGCAATTCTATCCTAACCTAACCCATTCGATCGGTAATGCACAATTTATCGTATATAATATATAGATATAAAAGGTGTTAAAAAAAATATGCTTAGAAATTTAAGGAGTTGTTTAAAATGACATTCTAACCATAATCACGAAAAAAATATTTATTCACTACAATCCGTTTCAAAGATATGCAATATTTTCCCTACGTACTAAATGATTAAAAATGCACATGCGCACCGTACCTAAACCGTGTAGGCACAGACAGCCGCGCGAGCGAGACAAGCGCGTTGTCAAACACCTACGTAAACAGCTGATTCTAATTTTCCCATCACATTTCGCAGACTTTGGACTGGCAATTTATCGAACTTACCTAAAATTTAAATCGCAAATTTTTTTTTTGCTGTATGTTAGTTTTTTGATACCGAGCAAGCACACGAAATTCGAAACATTATTTTTTTAACACCTTATATTATAATCAAACGGTATTTACAATGTTACAGTGACACAAACACAAAACTAGAGTGGTAATGACATGACATTTTGACAGTTCACCAACATTCATTGCGTTATTAAAGTTGCTGAGCAGATTTTATTTTCGATAATAAGAAGCAATCATCATCATCATCATCTATCTAGCATTTTCCCAACTATGTTGAGGTCGGCTTGCAGTCTAACTGGATGCAGCTAAATACCGGGATTTTACACGGAGCGATTTGCTTTCTGACCTCCATAACCCGGTTACTGGATTATACGACACGCTACGGTAAGACTGGTCGTCAGACTTTCGGGCTTCGGACGACCCGTAACGACTGTCAAAGATCCAAAAATGACAGCCGGGACTAATGGCTTAACGTGCTTTATGAGGCACGGAGGGGTCTTGGTCTTGAACATATTAAGCAGTGATTTAGGAATATTTTTAAAAATTATTTAGATTCTAATTGAAAGTGCGTTAGGCAATTTTTTTGTGTATGTAAACTTTACGTATTGGAGCCATTAGGATGCTCATGTTGAAAATGTTATTGTAATAAGATAATATTATTATATCTTTCATGATTGATTAAATTCATTGAAATCTCGTAAAATACAGAACCTTTTATAACTTTCAGAACGAACTCAAAGTGTTATCGAAAACCAGTATTTCTGAAAAGTTCTCTAGACTTTTACACACAAGTAATATTTAACTGGATGATGTACAGTCATCAAAAGAGATAATATCGATTGTCAGATATACATAGTAAGAAGTACAGTAACAAATTGATGGGTGGAAAATAATTTGTCTATTACTTTTAATTCAATCCGAAAACATCCATTGGTTTCTCACTAAAGTTTAACCATATCCGCCGAGATGGGTATATACGAGATGTGGCCTTTGGGGAAATAGGGCGTGATGTTATGTATATGTTATGTCCGACGACCCTGGTTGTTTATCTCTTTTGATGACCGTACACATTTACTTAAATTCAATTAAATAACGCACTTGATCGAGTAATACAAAACGTGTTCTCAAAGCCTTACCGCCTACAATTTCAATGAAAGCATTTTACAGAAAATCGATTAGAAGTAGGTACAGTAGGCCACACGTCAATGTGGTAATAAAACTAGTATAAGCTGGCGTCTTATGCTACAGAAACTTTGTAAACGTGAAACGTCTGGTAAATTATATTATGGAGTTAGGTACCTTTATTAAGTAAGTTAAAGTGGGCAGGAGAATTGGCATGGCTAAAAGCGCCATGTCTCAGCTTGAAAAAACTGAAGAGATCACAACATTTCCGTAAAAACGAAAACCAGACTGGTACGCACCCTGGTCTTCTCGATCTTCTCGTATGGCACTGAGACTTGGGCACTGAAAGCTGTTGACCGAAAACGCGTTAACGCTTTTGAGATGTGGTGCTGGAGAAAGATACTGCGTATCCCCAGGATATCGGACAAACGTCTCCATACTACGAGAGCTCAAAATATCCTCACGGCTGTCATCCGAGTGCCTGCACAGTCTTGGAATACTTCGGTCACATTGCGAGGAAAGACGATAGCAACCTAGAAAAGCTAATCGTAACTGGCAAGGTAGATGGGAATAGGCTCCGTGGACGCAGCCCAATACGATGGTGTGACCAGATCCGCAGCGCCCTTGACTCCACAGTCCACAGTGCCCTTCACACAGCCAGAGACAGAGACAGATGGAATAAGTTCATCCGAAAGAAGGTGATACTGAAAGGAGGTCACGACCCTCAGCATTAAGGAATACGATGCAAGGAGGGGAGGAGGACCTTTATTAAATTGTATAGTAGACCATGAGACCGTAAAGAGAAAGGTGGAACAAGCTTTTTTACCCATTGAATTTTTTGGCTCACTGCACGCCAAAGGCCTATCTTTTAAATTTTTTCTCCTGTCTGTCTTCAGTTAGTGTGCATTAAACCTGTCTGTAGGCATCAAGCTCGTTCCGCCATCTTCTGCTGTGTCTGACTGGACAGGTCTGCATTGACGTTATAAAGCAAGAATTTTATTTCGAATCACCATCAAAAGCGGCGAGGTGTCAATTTTTCTGAGAGAGAAGCCGATGCGAAGTCGGGTTTAACTTACTGACTTTCCAATAAAGAATACTTACTATCATCCTAAAATTAATATAGGAAGGTAAAGAATTAAAAAATTTAACAGTTGAAAACCAAGTAAAATGTGCTTTATTCTGTCATCTCGTTCTCGTTGACGCATTTTCTATATCTGTCTCTGTCTTAACCCGTTGTACAGTGACTTGCTCTCGTCCATATTGAGCAGTGCCACGTGACCTAAAGTGACATCAGTACGGGACCGCTGTTGTATGAATTTTTAGTTCTAGATTATGACGTTTTGGCGCCGGGTTTAATTTAGAACATTTTTTTTTGTTGTAAAACAAAGCATCTTTGTTGTGTGAATATTATGGTGAATGAAGTACCCGTAGTGTAACTATATTTTTTGGTAATAGTAGACACTATTGACGTGTAATTTTTCAAAAGCGGTAGAGATGCGAATCACCGAAGGGAAGCCGGTAGAAATCGTGTTAAATGGTGCTTTCGCTACTGGTCCCTGGTTGGATCTTTAATGGAAATAATTAAATACGTGTGCTTTCTTTTAATACCACTCAGTACTAGAATACTAAGCTGCATCACAACGTGGTCCCAAAAAATGACCAGGTTGTGGTTACTATCCGCAGAAACATACTGTAAATCAGTACGTGTATCTGCCAGGGGTGCGGATTGTTCGAAAGAGATACCGCGGCCCCTGGCACGCAGGCAACTGAGGGAACATGGGTTGGGTTTTAGTCAGTAAAAGTCTGACACGCCCTCCTGCTCCACCCAGAGCGGGAGAAGTCATTTGATGATTTCCCACCCAGAACAAAATATCAGTACGTGTATCGCCTGTTTCTCTCATTTGACTTGGTTACCTACCTACGTAACCTTGGTTACTTTAAAAGTTTGACTTTAAAAAATTTATTTTGAAAACTGGAGTTTTTGCATATTACTTATGGCAAAATATTATAATGCTTCTGTGCTTTGATCGTTTTATAGCGTTAATACCATTTTATAGCACATTTCGCAACAGCATTAAAATTGCGGTCAACCCTAAATCCATGAAAGGTCATAAGTATATTACGGCCTACTTATCTTACACTCACCAACGCCCTCTGGTGAAACATAAAACGAAATAATTTAAAGATTAGATGTTGAATTTTTATTACAGTCCTTTTTTATCGGTCATAATAAAAAAAATGCCTTTTGCATGTTCCAACGTGTCGTGATGCCGAGTGGTTTGGCAATCATCTGTACGAAAAATTACAGTATTTTATTTCAAAACCCACCACATATTAGAACTTATACCGAATACAAATCATACTACGCAACTTTTAAATTAAAGACCAACAAAGTCCATTATGTTTTTTATTTCATATTCATGCCTTAACAAAATCAAATATTTATATAAACTTTAGCTCGTAAACTGATATAAAGAATTTAAACATCACAAAACTAAATAAAACATAAATTTAACAACTCTATTCTTACACAGAACGTAAATGCCTTGAAAAGCTTTCCATAAAAACATTTTATTTAGCCACAGTAAATGGCTGGTATAATAATAAAAATAAAATTTGACGCTAACTTAGAAACATTTTGTTTTTACGAAGAAATATAAGCTGAAAATTCTTGCTTTAGAAGTACATAAAGGCAAGCTATTAAGATTCTTTGGAGACCTACTTTTCACTTATTTAGATAGTCTGCTAGTAGTTTTTGCGTCTAAATAAATGGAAAAGGATCGAAAGGCTTTTTGTATCTGATATTATACACGATATATTTTTATATTATTTTTCGCTTTTCTCATTTTTCGCTTTTCTCATCCCTACTAATATTATAAATGCAAAAGTAACTCTGTCTGGTAGCTACCGTTTTACGCTTTAGCCACTGAACGGAATTTGATGTCTACCACACAGGCACGCAAGTAGACCATGACCTAGGTTAGCTCAAAGGATACTTTTTATGTTTTGATAACGTGTACCCCACGTTTTCTTAAGTGGACATCGCGAATCGGCAAAACGTTAGGTAGGATGCCCTCAGGGTCGGTAAAGCGACGATTTTCGCAGGGTGGCTTGTGAAATGGGAGTTGCCGAGAATCGAGTTGAATGGCATGCAATTGGAGAGACCTATGTCCAGCAGTGGGCTGCTGTAGGCCGATGATGAGTACATACCCGTGGTATAATTTCTAACCTCCACGCGGGTGAAGCTAGTAATATTATTATAAGTTTCCAAAATATATTAACTTGCTTTAATTAAAAGTTTGAAAAATAATATTCCATTAAGAATAAACACTTTGACACGGTGACCTAAATAGCCCCTAAAAGGCCAAGGTTTGCTGTGATTTTTTCTTTTCTCTCACATTCATTCATCTTTTTTTTCATATCGTCAAAGAACTTATATATTTGAAAAGTTATAATTAAGTCACTTTCAAGATTCCAGAATCAATTAAGGCCATTGTTAATTTGTAATATAGGACTCATTACCAAGCTAAATATAATATATTTCTTATCTGAAAATACTTTTTTAGTATCTAATTTTAGACTTCTTAACTCCATTACGTAAAAGGTTTGCCAAAAGTCATTTTGGTAACTTTTCCTTCATATTTTTAACTTTTCTTGTACTATCTACATCAAAAACTTCGCTGAGCTATAAGATCCATCTTATCGGCTCTTGAAGATTATTCCTCAGTGCTGCTCGTGCCACTTTCTGAAAAAACTTTCAGATTAAAAGTCTGTGTCAGTGTTGAGACAAAGCTTTACCCTTGCCTTTTTAATCAGAACGTTAGAAAGTAGGGCAGAAAGCTCCTGAAAATATTGAGGTTGCTATACAATGATGCTTTTGAATCGATGTTTGTACTGTGGGAATCAATTAGTTGATAGCTTGTGAAATAACAATACATTATATAATTCTTGTAAAATGAACTCCATTTCTTTTGGTTTTATGCAGATTAATGCATTTTAAAAAGCTATTATCGTACCTATATATAAGCTAAGTGTTAATAGAATACTGTTGACATTTTATATTTAAGTATTGATCTACGTGACATTATTTTTGATGACATTTAAAGAAAAAACTAACTGTGAATGTGAGTACTATGCAGGCTAGACTGAACACATGACTTTATAACTCGTCTGGTGGTTTTGAGCATTTTGTAAATGGCCTACGCAAATGTCCTGCAAATCTGGTAGCGTCTTGTGACGGGTCGTTGAGCTCCCTAAAATAGGGTTGAGCTACATGGTGACTGCTACATGCCGTCTGTTGAGACAGGTCAGCTCAAAGCTGCAATGGCTCTTTCTTCAAAAGACCTTTCCAGACATTGCCCTGCATTGTTAGACTCACATAAAATTTAAATAATATAATGTTTGGACTTTAAAAGAGACCATGACCTCTGAGTTTGTTTCGGCTTTTCTTCTCAGGGAACAGTCGGCTAGGAAATGCCGGCACCATCTAGTTTTTAAAATATTGACCAACAAAATATTGACGTGTAAAAGTGTCTTTTAAGATCTACTTACATAAATAAACATTTCATTTTATTTCATTTCATTACCTTTATGCGTGTTCATTAAAAAATGTTTAGTTTGCATTTATTTGTGCAAACACTGATTCACTTCACCATTTTATAAATGTTGGTCTTCCAATATTCGATTTTATATGAACTATTGGATCTAAGATACGAAGATTTTTTGGCATAACCTATTCGGCGACAATATAGCAGGTGCTGTCATAAACTAAGATTTATAGTAAAAATTAAAGCAAAAAGCTGTTTGAGAACACCAGATTTTAAAGTTACAATGATTTTAATAAATAGCACAGATCTTCAATGATTTTGGTGCCGCTAAAACTAATGCAAATTTTAAGCATATTCGATACCCTTCCTGACTCTAGCAAAATACTATTTTTTTTAATGCTATTTATGTTTTCGTGAAATCGCATGTGTAATATAAAACAAAAATAAAACGATTTTAAACCATTTTATTAAATTATTCTTCAAATTAAAAACATTTTTATTAGGTTAGAAAATTATTTTTTTAGATTTTCTAATTTTGTCTTTTCTTTGGGGTACTCCCGTGTACAACCATCCCAACTGTATTATCTATCGATATAGACCTTTTTTTTTTGGGTGGGAAATCATCAAATGACTCTGCTCTGGGTGGAGCGGGAGGGCGTGTCAGACTTTTACTGACTAAAACCCACCCGTGTTCTCTCAGTTGCCTGTGTTCTTTAATGTTTTGAGGACTCCGTACGACCTCTCGAGGGTTAATGAACCAAATTATAACAGAATAATCGGCACCAAAAAAATGTTTTTTTTTGCAGGCCTGTTTAATTTTTATGAAGACACGAGTAAGTTTTCGAAAACTGACACGTTCCTATTAATTTGATATGGGTCACATATGTCAGGCATTACATTTACAGCGAAATATTCCTAAAGAACGTAACAGCCACACTACCTATTCCTTGAAATAGTTTATAATAATGATATTAAGAATGCACTATTTTTCAAACATAGGTAATAACTTCTTACTCTTCAAGCATTCAGAACAAATCCACGTAAATGGCAAACCAAAAACATATTTGGAACGAAAAAGCATAATATGAATTGAACGAATTTTATGTAATTGTGATTTATATATTGAGACTTGCTGCCTTAGTAAATAAATAAATAAGTTTCTTCAAAAGATTCGAGTTCTTTCAAAATAATTGCATTAACAAATCAAAATCTATACAAATCAAAGAGAACTAAAAACATGTCAGGTATACAGCGTGTATCAAAAATGTGTGGTCAATTTTACGGGTGTGTTACAGACCATCAAACTGAACAATTTTCTCCATGGTATGTACCTACATCGTAAACGCAAAAATATCAACGGACCCATACAAAACTTCACTACACCTACTCGACCCAAATACATGGGAAGGCTGATAATTTTTTGCCAATTACGATTGTCCCATGAAGAAAGTTCAGCTTGGAGATCTGTACCACACCATTAAATATGACCACACCTTTGTGACACACGCTGTATTCACAGCCAGACAAATCGATAGCAAACTATAAAGGCAGCTCTAAATCAAATTAATAAGACTAATTTCGATGTCTACTATTGACTGAAATGTATTGAGAACATTATTTCGTTCGTGTATTGAATATTAACCAATTTTGGTAGGTACTGTGAGTATAAGTTTGGTCTGTAATTTAGCGCAGGTATACGTGACTCGTGAAAATGTTCAATGTTTCTCCTTTTGGTATCTTTAGAGATATTGTCATCAGTAGAACAAAAGGAATTCCAAAATAAAAGGTGAAGTTGGAATTTAGTCTTGATTTATGTATCAATTGAAATTGGCGATGAAAGTCTCAAATAAATGTGAGGTAAACGTGTGAGGTAGGAGTCAATCAATAGCAAATATATTCGATCTTATTAAAATTAGATAAATTAAATACGTCATGTATTAAATCGTACCTCAAATAATTCCCATGTAACCCGATTTTCATAACTGTGCACTTGTCAACTTCAAAATATTGACATGTTGGCTGCATTGGTAGCGTCAGCAACAGTATTTTGGTTAGATTTAGTTATTATGCTGGTAGGCGGCAGCGGTGAGGTAGGTTAGAAATTGCTGTTAAAGTGAAAATATTGACAAGATTTAATTCACACGCTGAATTAAATCTTGTCAATATTTTCACTTAAACAGCAATTTCTAACCTAACCAGTTTGGTTTAGGTACCTAGCTTAGTTACTGCGACCAACTATGCTGAATGGCTGAAAGTTAAAAAGAAGATCATTTTTTTTTTAAAGTGTGCATCATTAGAAGCCCAGGAGTTTTAGAGGTTTATTCATTTTAAAAGCGAACAATTATTAGGTCTATATTTTTAAGAGGTTTAGTAAAATATTTCCCAATTAAATACGTCATGTATTATGTAGAAAGAATTATACAATATTTTATCAAATTTTGTTAGCAAAAGTTCGAAACGTCAAATGAAATATGAATTACTATGTAAGGACTTTTGTTAATATCTAAACACATGTCAACTAGAAATACGTGACTTAGTTACGTGTCATTTAATAATATGAATCTACGTAGAAAAACGTTCAGATTTCGTCAAAAAAAGCTGTCTGCTAAATCTACCGAAAATACGACCAAAAAAATTCATCACAACGGCTGCAAATCACAATTACTAAGCTGTAACGAAACCATTTCTAATACACACTATTTCATAAATATGTATGTGTTTTGTCATAGAATGCAAAAATAATAGATGCGAAACTCACCTATTTAAATTGTCCGTATATTCAAATAACACCTGTCATTTTTGACAGTTATATGAAATGACGTGTACAAATGTGACAAATTGACCTATCACTCTGCCACCATCCAACAACAACCTACAGTCGGTTCGCAGTTATTGTAGTGAGATAAAAGATCACTGTTATTTTTAGACTGACACAAGATCAGAGTTAAAACAATATTTTAGATCGGCTGTATACGTTAGCCCAAACCAAAATATGTCTTGTCTTTGGTTTTGATCATGCAACTATTAATTGAATAATTATCTACTTAGATGAATTTGTTACCTGCCCAGACATCAAGAAATGTACATTGTAACTTTTTAAGCAACTTCAAAAAGGAGGAGGTTCTCAATTCGTCAGAATGTTTTTTTTTAAATTTTGTATGTTTGTTATCCGTTAACTCCGTCAATTTTGGATGGAATTTGAAAATTATTTTTTTCATGGATCCCATAAAAATGTTATTAACTTTGCTTTGGTAGGTTTGCGTTAGCCTTGATAATACGTTTTTAATCCACTTTATGTACCTCGATGATATGCTGCTGCTTCCTGTCACTGTTGTTTACATAGCAAGGAGTGGTATACGAATTGGTGTGAGGTAGGCACCATAACTAAAATGTGAAAAATAAAAACTTTTACAAAAAAAAAAAAACAACTGACGGAAAAAACTTCGGAAAAAAAACACTACAAAGTGAAAAATCACTTTAATTTCGGAAATCGGTGACAAATACCAAAATACATATTCAAAGACACCGACTTCTCAAATTAAAGTTATTTTTTAATTTGTAGTGTTTTTTCGGAAGTCATATTTTTACCTTTTATTTGTTGAATACAAGGATTATGACAACGTTTTTAAATTGTGTGTATTTTTTTTTCGTGTTTTTTGTGCAGAATATTTAATGGTTGCTTTTTTAATTTGTAGTGTTTTTTCGGAAGTCATATTTTTACCTTTTATTTGTTGAATACAAGGATTATGACAACGTTTTTAAATTGTGTGTATTTTTTTTTCGTGTTTTTTGTGCAGAATATTTAATGGTTGCTGGTTGAATAGCCCATTTAAACTTAAAATCAGAACAGAATAAGAAAATTACTTTCTAGATATTCTCGAAATATACCAACAAAAGAATACTCTGTCTCTGTAACTTATCCTACTTCCAAAAATCCTACTTAATATGTGAATTGTATGTTTAGATGTTTGTTACTTAATCATGCAAAAACGGCCGGGCGGATTTGGATGAAATTTGGCACATAGATAGTGTTCCGTCACCGTACAAAACTAAACGTAATTTATTCTAATTCTACAAATTCTAGTGACCGATGTTCAACTTTCCATCAGTTTGCGATAACAAAACGCAGACCTACCTACCTACCTACCTACTATCTGTGATGCATACTGTAACTCGTTAAGAATTGGAGCGAACACTCTCGAAGAAACGCCGTGTGTGTGAGAACATCTCCTTTCGCGCTCAATGTTCTCTTGGCCCAACACTGGGCAAACCATCGTTTTCTCTCTTCTACGCGCGTGAATCTCAGACTCGCATCCCGGAACTCCTGTATTTCTGCCCTTGGAACCATCGGAGGTGGAAGGCTCAGCGTGTGTCGTAGCAGTCCAAGGTACGTGTATGCACTGTATTTGCTATTGACATTCTGTGGAGTTTTTGAACATCGTGCTTTAACCGTCATCGTTGTGTTCCCTAGTAGCAAAAGGCCACCCCTGCTATTTCGGCTTTGGTGCGCATGCTACAGATAGTTTATAACCTGGGATACTTTTTATACTAGTAGTAAATTCCCGTGGGATAATTTGCAACCTCCACGCGGGCGAAGCCGCAAAAGTTGGGAAAAATATATTAGAGTGGGACCTTTAGACGTATCAGTTCTATAAATACTATTCTTTGGCATTGTACAGACGCAATCTCTTTACACATTTATGATACTAGATATGCGCAGATATGCGCATAAAATACAAATAACTGAAAGCGTTCGCTTTATCAATGATAATGATATTCTAGATTTAATGTTATGGGTCTGTTTTGTTTTCTCCGGACAGTAAACAGGATTCTGACGAGGATTTTGAAAAGTCGGAAGAGGTGCGAGAATACTTGTAAGTTCTTTGCGAATTTTTAATGGGAAGGTTGTTTTATCGATTTCAGTAACTACCTACTTACTTTCACAGATTCAAGATTGATCTCGATAAAATAAACTACAAAGATATTGGAATTTATATTTACAGCATCAAGTAGAAATAAGACGACGATTCTTTAGTTTGCTTTTAAGATGAGGTACGATTCTGTTCCGAATTAGGGATCCTGTCTCAGGAAACAATTTTCGTTTTCTTGTGTTGTTTATATCCTTAGTACTGTTCTTCTAGTTCTTCTTACTTAACAGACAGCTGTGCTGCTAGGGAGTTTGTTGCGCCACTTCTTCTTCTCAGCTAACGCGCTAGGAAGTGGTGAAGGGCGGGCGTGCCAGGGGACCGTCTTATGTAATTTTGACGTTCAAAGACGGCTGACTCTAAGCCTAATTTGATTAAATGACTCTTGATTTTGATTTTGACTGTTATTGTATTTACTGTTTCTAAAGACGTATGCGTTATTTGTTCATTTGTACAATTTGTTTTAAATTCAACTAGCGACCTTCGCCTACATCGCATGGCATGCTAAACACATAAACCTTTTGGAATAAATGATCTAAATGACGGTGAAAGCCACATTAAAATACATTGTGTAGGTTAGAAGAACTAAGCGGTCTTACACACAGACATGTAGGTAAAGCGACTTTTGTTCCTCAATCACGCAAAAACGGCTGCAGGGATTGAGATGAAATTAAGCACACAGATAGTTTATAACCTGGATTAAAACATAGAATACTTTTTACGCCGGTAATACGTTCCCGTGGGACAATTTCAGACCTCCACGCAGGTGGAGCCGCTGGCAAAAGCTAGTGTATAGATAAATTAAAGGCTTACTAAGGAAATTGCTAGATTACTATGAAACTAAGTGACCTATTTCTAAAATTAAATTTCACTTATCACTAAATTTCAGACTGTGTTTGAGATCACACCTCTTGGGATATCATGGCGAAATGGCGCGACGCAGAGCAGGCATGACTGATAGATAGTAACTAGTTGAACGCAGCACCCCCATGGGATTCCTTTGTCTTGAGTAGACTGTGGCCTAATATTACCGGTAAACTGGTTTAGAAGATACGGTTGATTGCAGGTTAGGTTAAAAGATATTTAGCAACATCATTTTTATAAGGGTGAAAAAAAATCTAAGATTTTTAATCGTCAAATGAAATGTCTAGACTACCTCCTTATGAAAATGAAGTGCTATTGATAGAAACTTTGTATAAATATTTTAAGGGTCTTTCATATTACTAAGATAACCAGTATTTTAACAAATGCTCTTGTAAAAACAAAAAGATATTAAAATAAAAAGTTTTGAGTTCTAAGATATGTCTCTATTTTTAGAACGCAATAAAATTCCGAAAGAGCCGTGTGAAATCGATTAACAAAATCCGATTTTTGTTACATCTTTGACGAAAAAGAAAAACACAATCCAATAAAAAATCACGACAAGAAAATTCGTAACAGAAGTCTTTGATTTTCCTTTAAAAAGGGCCACATTTACCGGGCATAGGTCGGTGACTTTAGGTACTAAAAGTGGGTACAGACAGTCCCCGAAATCCTCTAAAGTTATTCAAATGAGCTGGAGCCACAGAATTCTGAATAAATGCATATTGGATTTGTTTACGTACGTCGAAACGGAATAGAGACCATACTTCTGTATTTAAATTCTCTCCGACAATCTACATATTATTGCCGGTCGAAACGATACCTGATTCTTTGTTTAAATAGATACTGCATTTCTTTTTGGCTTTTACAATTTTGTAGAACGGTTCCGATATCTAGTTATAGATACGTTGATTTGAGATAGTGGCCACCATTTCATTACTATTGTGTTATGCACTAGCTGTATAAGCTAACAGAAAAATAAAATAAATAAAGATTTAGAAAAAAAAAATAGTTCGTTATTTTTAATTACGGGAAAACTACAAGCGGTGTGTCGAATCTAATAGTACTTACTTTGGGTGTGCTAAAGGGCCTATGTTTAATAGAAGACTGGGATATGATACCTACCTATCTTAAAGTACCAGATTAATTTCAAGGATGCAAAATATATACTAACTATTTCAACATTGACGAATTAAACCAAGTATTAGTTTTTTATTATTATTTTATTATCAGTTTGAATCCTCAATCGATATAAACTAAGTATTGAAAAAGTCAATAGTAGAAATTGTAAATTCTGAGTTTATACTGCTATTCAAAAAAAGTACAACCAGGCTTCGTGCAATGCATACAAATATAGAAAACAATATTCAAAGGTCACAAAACAGCACCTCAGATAGGACTTTCTTCAATAAAAATGACAAATGACTGCGAACGGAGATTTCATCAATCTACTAACAAAGGATGTTTTGTATAAAAAAAAAAAATCTTTACACAGGCGCTCTATAAGGAGTGGTCACGGGACCTCGGCTTAACAGCATCATAAAGCGTCGACTCTATTCATTTTACGAGTTGAATTTCATCACCGTTCACTGAAATCCTACTTTCCAGTTATCTTTATATTTATTTTACGACACGCACAGATGAGATTTACTAAATTAAAATTCAATGAGATCGCTTAATGGGGACTGGGTTTGTTATAAATGTTCAGAGGGATTCAATAAAATTGAGTTTATTCTGATACGGTGTTAGGATCAATCATACAATAACATCGAGACCTGAACACTTATCTACAATATAGCTAATCTCAAAAAAGTTGCTAATCCATCTATGGAAAGTCGAAATGCTTGGACTTTTTTTGATGGAATCGAACTTGGAATGCGAAACGTAGCGATCCGGCAGAAAGGAGGTTTCTTCGTAGAAGCGATGTCTGTTGAAGCCGATGTCCTTATATCTACACAATACATACATAAACTCACGCTTTTTTACCAAGGGGGTAAGTAGAATTTAGAAAATGCCAACTGCTACGATCCTTACATACACCTTTTGCCTCTTTAACGTTCATACATCTTAGGCCTTAGTGTGAGTTTTATTTAACCATCTCGATCAAATGCATCGAGCGTGTTCGGCGCTCCGATTGATCTGTCACCAATCTAGGGCCAATCGAAGCGCCCAAACGCGCTCGAAGCGTTTGATCGAAATGGTTAAATGAAACTCACACTAAGGCCACTGGCCATACACTCACGCCGATTGCGAGTGCTACGCACCTGCCTTTTCTGAAGAACATCAACAATAAGGTCACTATATGTCGTCCTAGGGTATTCCCCGCCGGCATTTTCACTAACGTCTGCCTTGTAAAAACCTTGTTAATATCTAGACAATAGATTGGCAATGTAAAATGTAGGTCGCCCACAGGCTTGATAAACTGATGATCCTCGCAGGATGCCAGATGATCGCAGAGCTCAATGGCCTGCTAAAGTCTTATGATAATGAACGTGATGTTGCCACAACCATATCCCTTCGCAACCGGATTAATGATCCCGGAGTAATTCACGAAAAGGGTTATTCTGTCCATCATCTTAGATTATTTTAATATTTCATAAACATTCTGCTCTGGATAACAAACCGACCTGTTGATTCCATTCGACGGACGTGCTCGATAGATTTATAGTGCGGGGAGGCTTTAACGGCCGTGCATAACTCTGAATCCTAGATAGAATACCGAAAATGAAATAACGGTCCCTAGCCTACTATCCAAATAAACCTTTCTAGGTACCCAATATTAATAACTTATGAGATAGTTCTTTTTCAACGAACATTATTTCTTTGAACCTATATGGTCTCGAGTTGGCTGAGAAAGTTTGGTTATAGTTGTCTTAATAGAAAATTCATAATTCTTTAGTTGGTGACATAATCAGAAGGGAAGCGAAATCCTTTTGTTAGTCGAAATGTTCATTGTTTTTCTACCAAATGTCGCAAACCGGCTATTTTTTGTACTTAACTGTTGAGTTAGTTAAACCATTCAATTGGTTCATGAAAAATTAAGTTTATATACCAGGTTGTTAGTTTAGCAGAAATTTGTTATTTTTCAAAGTATGAAAGACGTCTTTGTAACCTTATCTTTTCAGATTTTTGCACCAAACCGAAGATCTAGTAAAATATAATAAAAACTCTCAAGAATTTGAAAATATTAAGTTCATTTAACATTTAGAGACTTCTTAAATTACAACATTAATTTATAACGACATTAAACTTCTCAAAACTTTATTTACCCAACAGGGAATATCTAACCAATATAATCTTGATCAACATCTCAATCCCAACATATCTAAATTGTAAATCCAGTTGAGACATGTTACTTCTAATAAGACTAAAGTTGGGCAAACTTCGCATACCTACGACACAAAATATACAAGGTATTACAGAATAAATGCTAAAACCTCAAAGTGATTTGTTCCTAATTGACTGTTGAATCGGTATCAGTAACTTTTAATATGGATTTTTTTTTTATGAAGACTGTGTCAGACCTTCCGTCGATTGAGCCAAAGAAAATTCAAACTTATTGTTGATTAAGATATTGGTCCTATGAATAAAGTTGTTCAGTTTCATGGTCTGTACCCCGCCCTTAAAGTTGAACACAACTTTCTAATATATAGTCCTCCAGACCGTATTTCGACCATGGCGGCCATGTCATCGGAGACTAGCCTTCGGCGCGGGAAATACTATTTATAATGCACAAGTATAAGTACAGACACAGGTGCACTCTCTCTTCCCGCACTCTCATAGTGCGATGGGACGGCAATTCGTCCCGAGCAATAGAGAGATCAGACGTAGGACCGACCGCTGAATGTGGTTTCGGGGGTATCGTACCGCCAACTTCCAAACTCCGGGCTGTTACTAAGAAATTCCTAATGGAATAACCCAATATCCATCTTTCTGATACATAATGTCTCACGAGCAAAATCTACGCACGCATACAAAGAAGCGTAAGTACCTAGTACCATACGGCAATCTCAAACAAATGCTACTCACGAGTGCGCTTGACTTGAAGCGTGTCTATAGGATGATTTCTACCAAACGGCTTGTATCGCATCGGATCGGAAAGCATTTAACAACATTTAAACGATATTAAATCGTGTACACGGTGCTTAAAGTCTATATAATCAAGCCGCATACAGCAGCTGGACTGCGGGCGTCTTCCGCTAAACGCGATCGTAGCCGAAAGAATGCTGCGACGCGCGATCGGCTCCGTTCGCCTGTCGTCTAATCCAATAGGATCCTTGCGGCTGTCGTCGATTTTGCACCACTCATTTTCGAAAGTGCACGGACTGCAGGCGTCACTCAATCACCGATTTAGAAGAAAAAATTATTTATTTGGTGCAAAAGCACACGTGTAACTATGACATAAATTAAGAAATAGAACACGTCGATACGGTAGGAATGAAACTATTTGATTAGGCGTAGAAACGGATACGTTCGCAAGCGATGGTACAGAGCCAATCGTATGCGTTGACATCCTACTGAAGCCGATCGTATGCGTCGACATCCTGCCGGACACGATCGGCTGTCACCGCATCCGTTCGTATCCTTTCCGACCCAATACGATGAAAGCCGTTTGGTGGAAATAATCCTTTTTTTTTGGAGTGGGAAATCATCAAATAACTTCCCACCCACCCGTTTTCCCTAAGTGTGCCTGCGTCGGTTTTCGTTGATTGTATGAAACCAATCTTCTATACCAAATATTTGGTACCCTTAACGTTAGGTCGGATTAGTTTAAGGATTCCATAACAACAATTACTTCTTAGAGGGACGCATGAGCGAATGGATTATAACTGTTTTGAACTTGAATCATTGTTTATATATGCTAAATGTTTTAGGATAATGTGATGTTCTGGGCCTCTTAGAACAATTATTTACAACTATTGTAATTTTAAGTATTTAATTCTATTTGTAGTAGATTCGATAGGCTTAATTTTTTTAGGTTACAACATTACAAATTTTCTTTTGACAACGGCCCACATGGATGACGGAAATTATCCCACAAAAAACCTTGCTTATGTTACTCCGTATAACATCAGCTATCTGCCAGTGGATCATGTCAATATCGGTCCAGCCGTTATGGAGAATACCCGGAACAAACGGACAGAAAACCATTAAATGTTTTTTGTAATACGTACCGTATTTATCTTTAGATGTATTTAGTAAAAAGCTTTTATTTATTTGTATGTATTATAGATACTAAGAAGCAGCAAGTCTGTCACTATATGTCACACAAACTCCGTTTTCAATACCAAGAAAGCGAATGTAATTGCAGAGACAATTCGCAGTAGTTCTACCTTATCAAGTTTACCGCTTCACCGCAAATCATTCAATTTAGCTTTTCTGAATTAAATATTCTGGATCAGTTGCCTTGTTTTGTTTATAAAATTAAATATATTTATATCTACTATGAGGGGCCCAAGGCTGCGTAATAATAGCCGTACGGGTCGATCGATCAGATTAAGCTACGCTTGATGCGATTGGTCCGTGGATGGGTAACCATCTTTACATACCGAGACCTCTCCGTCGCACGGAAAGCCTGTTAAGCTGTTGGTCCCGGCTATTATTTGTGGATTTTTGACAGTTGTTACGGATCGTCAGAAGCCCGTAAGTCTGACAATCAGACTTACCATGGGCTATCGTAATAATCCAGTACCTGCGTTGTGGAGGTCTTATAGACAGTCGTTCCATGTAAAATACTGGTGCATCCCGTCAGATTGGAAGCCAACCTCAGCATAGTTGGGAAAAGGCTTAGCATATGATGGAACATTGATTTAGTATTATAACACAAATTGTAGACAATTGAAAATAAATCTTGTCGATGTGAAGTACACATCTTTTTACACGCTTTATATTAGCTTCACCTGTATGTATGTTTGTTTGTAACTGACTCCTTTGGGCGCGATTTTGACCCACTTTAAACGGTCAGATTTCATTTAAACTTTTTAGACTCATCGAGGACCGATGACAATTCAATAATTAAAAAAAAATAGAAAAATCACGCTTTTGTAGTTAGCAGAACTAAAAAATTGAAAATAAATAATAGTTTAAAAACTAAAAAATACGCACACGCAACAAAGTGTGGTGTGCTTGATATTAATAGATTATAAAAATACCTCAAAAAGCACCCCACGCTTTTTAATAGAATTAAATTATTTTCTACTTTTTAGTTTGGTTTTTAAAGCGTGTTTTTTATTGAGTTAACGTTGACTTAAGTGGGACTTTTTAATAGCTTTTTTACTACGTGAAATTTGGCTGTCGGCTTAAACCTTGCAGCTTCCCTTTGGAAATTACAAGCGTGATGCATAAAACATACACAAAAGAAATGCTACTTTGAGATCGTAGTAAGAATTGGTTTGACTTTTTCTCAATCCTTGCGTGGGGTATTGGGTAATGTTTGTAATGAATAGGCTGACTTATTTCATTTCTATTTTTAACACTTAACAAAGACCCCCACAGAAAGCCTCAACGCAACTCGAGTAGGACTATTTCCATGAAAACTTCATGGAAATTGTTATACAAGAATCGCGTCGTGTTTGTCAGCGGGAGCCTTAACACACTCGCCCAGCTGAAATACACCGCAAACGTACATAAATAACTGAAATAGAAATAGTACTACGATTTAGAATGTCCGTCCGGTCTTGGTAGTACAACTCGGCAGACTGGTTAATATTTTAACCACGGCTAAAAGAATAAACTATTCTCATACAGTTCACGTCAATACAAGAAACCCGTAAACTAACAACATAAATCCGAAAAAAAAAACGAATTTATTCAAATCCTATTCTACAAATTGACAAAACTAAAAAATCTCCTAAAACCAATTCGAAGACATGTGACATCTATCAACCTGTATTGAGCCCGCATGGTAGATTTCAACTCACTCCCACTCGAAGAGAGGAATCCTGTTTCCAAGCAGTGGAAAAATAAATTGTTAGCTAATTTATGATAAAAATAAAAATACAGTTCGCAATACCACTTCACTCAGTACATTCTTTGCCGATTTAAATGTAAGTAAATGTTAGTACGTATTGCATTGCATACGGAAACTGAAGCCTTGTTATTAGAATGTAAATGTGCAGTTTTTGTTCGTTTCCTCTGAAGAGCAAATCAGTAACATGCAGATAGATTGTACATTGAAAATACCTTTCCAAGGACACACAATATATAGGTACAGAAGATCCGCTTCATACAATCAATCCGCATTTTAATGAAACAAATATTCTGATCTCCATAACTGAGTTACTGGGCATCACTTAAGGACGTTGGGTTTTAACTCATTGGAGGTGAGAAGAGGTCTTGATCAGCTCACGGTAGCCGGTAAGACATTACGGGGACGTATTGTGCCTAGCCAGAGCGACATGGCCTTTTCTGCCGATTAATTGTGCCCGACAAATACATCGGACACCGGCAGAGCCGCTGACACTATCTATTTGCGCAACTGCCATGTAAACGATTGCCAGAGCTGAATCCTCAGTCTGTCGTACCCTAAAGATGCTAAATGCCCTTTTGACTGCCCACCCTGAATGTGATGTGTTTGCGGATGAATGGAATAAAATTATGCGTTTAAGTATGGTGTTCTGTAAGGGAAAGTATGCAAGGGAGTCCACTGTTCCTTATTAGTTTTTAATTTAATCATATATCATAACATAATTATTTTCCACGTTATAATATTGTTTCTACGTTCTTTTATGTAATTGGGGTTACTAACTGTTTTAATTAACTATATTTTTTATTTTTTAATCAATCAACAACAAACCAACAACACAACACACAACAACACGCAACACGCAACAGAAGATATTTGGATTGAGCACAATTATAAACCCATAAATTAATGTTACTCACAACGACTTTACTCCTCTACGGAACATAATATAGGTAAGTAGGTATGCCACTTCTATTAGATAAGACTGGTTGTCAGACTTTTCGGCTTCCGACAATCAAAAATCAATGAATGACAGCTGGGATCCACGGTTTAACGTGCCTTGTGTAGCTGACAGCTGGGACCCATAGAGATTTCAAAAAGTAATGGATGGTCACCCATCTACGAAACGATCACGGCAAGCGTAGCTTATTATTCACCCACGTTAATTGTTATTATTTACCCACGAGCCCCTTATGGTCTACTCCATACAAAAGGCAAAAATGCCCGTCTACGTATTGCGAGTGCAAACGCAGTTGCGACTGGCATTTGTTTGACATGATTTGTGATCGACATATTATGTTCGCTTATAGATAAATATATTGAAGCAAACGTATGCATAAGCATACGTTGGTTTTCACTCATTGTGTGAAGCTGGCCTTCTGTCCGTTTATCTTCTTTGTGGCAATAGTGCTTGAAAATATCTTCGTAATTCTTGGAATCGAGAATGGGCAAAATGTTTTTACGGATTTATTCGTTTGTTAAAGCGTCGTTTCCTAATGGCACATGAGTAACCAAACGGAACAGCGACAAAGCTTCATCAACCGCGCGAATCGGTTGCACTACTCCAAGCACGCGGGGCATGTTTGCGTGACCACTGGCCGCTTGTCGCGTACTCGGCGAGACTGGAAAAAACTGGTTTACGCTAGCACAGCCAGTTGACAATCTCAGGGTTAGTGCGACGCCCGTTGTTTGTTTTATTAGTTGCAAGTTTGAATATTATAAAAAACTTGAGTGGACCTTTTTTTGTGAGCACGGTCAGCTGTCAGATAGAAAAGTCATCGTTCGGCCTACACCGGTTAATGTATAAACGTGGTATTTTATTATTAATAATAGTTGTATATTGTACTGTGTGTATGAATAATAATAGAAAAATAAAAATATGTCATACTTTTACTATCCCAAGCAGTACAATAGGGAAGTAAATATCTGATTATTACTTTTTCAAGTAAGTATCTTTGTTTTATGTATGATCTTTTTTTAATAAGAAGAGGGTACTACACGGTGTGTTTTTACCTTTTTATTGTTATTACAAGCTTTCACTAAACATTTGTAGGTATGTGTGTTAAGTTCAAATATTGCAAGTAGGATTTGAACCACTTCCCGATGTCTGATTGAGCTGAAATTTTGTATACTGTAACTTCAGTGACAATGCAATAATATGATATGTATAACCTGATGCTGCAACCAGGATTGTCTCCTCAGTCGGCAACTCTTCAACGGGTAGTAGCATGGTCACGAAATGTAGTATGTTAGTTTAAATTTGATAGTTTAACACGATTTCTATCATGAACTGCTGCTGCAGCCAGCATTGCCTGCTTACGAGGGAACTCTTATACCCGTGTTTTACATGGAGCGACTGCCTTTCAGAGCTCCACAACCCAGTTATTGGGCAACACGATACTCTTGGATAGACTGATGGTCAGACTTTCTGGCGTCCTGTCACGACTGTAAGATCTACGAATGACAACCGGGACCGGGGACAAAAAACTTTGTTAGATTCAGAATTTACCACATCAATAAAAGAAACAATAAATGATTTAAAAAAATATTAGAGTAAGTAATTTGTAAAGTATTCATCATACTGAACCATAAAACTATTTAACAAATGTTTTGTTTAATTGGTCTTCACCTATTGTGATAACCCCTACCAAAATGGTAGCAATTTTACACGTACTTAAGAAGCTTTGCCTCTGTTCCGTTTGGTTACTCATGTGATAATGGTATGCAATTTAAGTTTTAGTTTTACTAATAGCTCTGAAATAATTGTTTATGTATTGGGACTTTAAACGTGATATTTATAAGTTGTGACTGTATGTACCTATAAATTAAAATAAACACTCCTATTACCAGCAACGAAATGAAGGTTACCTTCATTAAACAAGAAAACGAAATATTAAGAACAAGCTGTGAGCCCGACGGGACTTTCTATCTTAAAGAATGACCATTTTCCACAGAAACTTTCATCCCCTCTTTAACCCCTTTAGGGAATTAATTTAAAAAACCTTTTGTTCTCATCTTTTTCAAATAAAGTCTTTTGCAAAATTTCATGGTGGAGACATAGTGGCTGAGTCTAGCTCAGCCGTTTAGGCTGTGCGTTGTCTATGTGAGTTTTATGATGTTCTTGCTTAGATAAAAGCTACGGGGTAGCCCAAAGATTTAAAAAAAAAAAAAATCAGTACAGTGCAAGGTTTTAGTTGATTAAAATGTGATTCGCGGCCGTAACAAATATAGCTTTACATAATTATAATCATTTAAGGGGAACCTAGTCGCGGGCTTGAACTCACTGATGGGCCTGGCTAAAAAGCACGCTGTCTCACCAGGCATCGTCTCCGACAGAGGTAGTGTCAGTGATGAGCAGTTAGACGCTATTATACACTCACAACTTATTGAATGAGATGCAGGATCATTTATAGTACAACAGGCGCGTAAAAAATTAAGAACACTCCTTCGGAAGATCGGGTTTTATGAAAAAACCACTACATAAATCAACTAACAATAAAGTTTACTGTACTTTTCGATATTTGGGCTTTGTTGGTACCGACTTGAATTTTCAGATTTTATATTTCTTTTGTTACTTAAACACGCCCAAAGTTAGGTTAAATTAGCAAGAAAAATGAATCTTCGTTGGCTCATAACTTTTTAATGGCTTTTTATTTTAGTATTCTGTTTCCGTACAGACAATACTAATATTGAGACAAAACTATACCATGTTAAATTTTTGATGTACATAGTCGAACAGTGGAGTAATACACTCCCGAAGTTTGTATGGGAAAAATTTGGACTAGATTCACCTTAAGTCACCAATAAAACACTCTAACTTCATTTACTTCGATTGCATTACTTTTTCATGAATAATCATTCAATTAAAATGATGAATTATGATTATAATTATGTAAAGCCGCAGGAATCCAAACGATGCGGGAAGCGCAGAACCGGTCGAAGTGCCGGTGCTTGGGGAGGCCTATGTCCAGCAGTGGACGTCTGTCGGCTGAAATGACGAAGATGATGATGTAAAACCATATTTGTTGCGGCCGCGAATCATATTTAATCAACGTACAACCTTGCATTGACCTGAAAATTGCACAAAATGTAAGAAAATTTCGAATTTCCCTGAAGTTTCCACCTTATGTAAACTAATACCATTAAAATAAATCAAAGTGCAATGCAAGCATTATCAATTACTTAACTGACCCTGCTGCTTCTAACATCACAGTCCAATCAACCAACTTTATTACAGGTATTTTCTCTAACCCCGAAACCCACAATACATAACTCACGAGGCCCATTAGATACCCTAAACACACAATCAGATAATGTGGCCCATAACGCCAATTTTCTTCCATTGTGCCTTCCAATATTTACTTAGGCAATATTGCTCAGACGATAAAAATAATCATTCCTTTATTTATTGGAGCATAGCTCCGGACCGGAGATCCGAAGGATTCTAGTTTATTTATAGCTCTGTCCATTCATTGTACCTACGTGATTACGGAAGTAAATGTTGGCACAATTAGGCACGTTAAGGAATTTGTCTTGGACACGCTCGGCGAATGGGGTCCGAGTGATAGCGGGGAATGGCGGCCATTTGTAATTGTGTTCTGTGCCATTTTGTTTCTGCAGTCATTTGTTTTTGCTGCAGAGAATAGGGTTTCTGATAGTAAGTTCGGTGCTTTATTGTTTCTACTTACGGTCCCCGTCACGAGAAGCTAGAAATTTGGTCAACATACATTCAGGGATTCAAATGTATACGTTCCATGAGTCAGACTCGTTCCAGTACCACAAAATATTACACGACAGCGCTTTATATCGCTAAAGTATAACCCGACCAATTGAAATTGCTCATTAGTTGCGTGTTACACGTATGTTACTTTGAGTTGATTGAATTTGCGATTATTTGTTGTTGATTGAATTGTCGCTGCGTAACTTGGTAGAAATTATGTAAATCAAGATTTACAAAATTTCTAGCTTAACATGACGGGGAGTTGCAATGGTGTCTGGTGCTTGTTGATAAACTTTGCTAGCCAGTTTCTTTACCATCGAGTATTTATTTATTATTTCCTTTATTGTGTTTTTGTATGACATTAAGTGGCCTGCACTAGTTTAGTATTTTTACCTCACGATGCAACGTGCGTTTTGCTTGTGGTTACTAATTGTACAAACATGCTGTGAATATGACGTGTGGTAGCGCTTAAGCTCCCGGTTCCGTTCGTTACAATGCATGCAATGACGAAGTCGGAAGTGTTTTTGTGAAAAGAAAAGAAAAAGTGTTTATTGGACTCGCAAAGGAATATCACAAAGTTACAACAACACAATACAAATATTAAACACATAAAAAAAAACAAAAACGAAAACACTACTATGCTACACTACTTAATACAATTAAAATAAGATTTAAACAACAACAAAAAAGGAAAAAAAAAGTCCTGTACGAAGCCAAAAGACCACTATCTCAGCATGATGCTGCGACATTTAAAAAGTGTCGCAGCGCTGGTATTCAAATAGGTCCCGCTGTGATGTCACGGACAAATATAGAAAAAAAAGGAAATAAATTTAAATAACATAATACGTGTGTAATAACTTAAAAATAAAATAAAAATATACATAAGTAGTAAAAATATTGTAATCCGCGTGTCTGCACCCCACGTAACATCTATATTACTTGTCTATGCCTATAGTGACTACGGCAGCTCTGTGACGTGTAATGGAGACGCAGGCGACAACAATAAACGGCAAATAAAAATTAGAATAAAATTTATTTTTAAAAGTGTTACGGCCGTCTTGTAATTCAGACAATTTATGGCAATTGGAGAAATGAAGATGAAGAAGTGTGTGTCAGTTATGTGCTGACGCTACTCGTCTGCACACACGTCGTACCGTTAACAAAGTAAAGGCCTATTTAAAAAATATCAACTTGTGGAAACACGAGTTAAAAGATTGTGACCGATGTTTTTACATATTATATTTATATTATTCATAACATCATAATTTAAAGTGCTATAGCTCTGATTATTTTTGTGCGTAGTCAGCGGCTCGGCTTCGATAAGTACTGGCACCTTACTGGTTGGGCCTCTCTAGCGGGAAGACGCGGGTGCGGTAAAGCGTGGTGTGAAAGAGACAATTACAGTATTCGTATTAACATTGACTTTTTCGCTTTCTGTGAAAGCCAAGTGGTAGAACAGTTCATATGACAGATGGACTCACCATCTAACACTAAAAGTCACAAACTCAATATTTTGAGTTGTGCCCTTACAGTACTAAGGGTCCGATATATTCACAGAATTTGAGATAAACACACTGTATCTCAGCTAATTGTCTTGTTTCTTCGGATCCAAAAATAATGAAATCAGTGTATTTCCAAGAATTGGAGAATTACTAAAATAAAATATTTCCATCCGAAATAAAGACCTAATCAAAGTCGAAAACGAAATATAGGCCTTATCTAGCCTGTCTGAACAAACCTGCGAGAATAATACCATTATATAGTGATAAATTGAATCTTTGTCCATCTAGCTCGATTGTCAGATTGGATTGTTCCTATTATGATCGTAGTTCGTCAGGTGAATGGAACTTCCTAAAGGTTTGATAGTGATTGAGAGAGTGAAAAGGTTCGTACTTGATTAAAAATAACTTTTATTCTGGATTTATGCCCGTTACTAACACTAGGAGACACCTAAATGAAAAAATACCAGTGTTGTTTTGTGTAAAGCTTTGGTTTTCTAAGAAAACGATGAGTGATCGCACAATTCCGATTATACATATATAGAGAATTTTTAATTGAGACCTCAATGTCAAATACTGTAGAAACTGACAGATTATCTCCTGCTTCAGTAAAGCATGGCAAGGCTTTAGGTAAGCAAGCCAAGTAACCTGTCAAACTCAGGCGATTCCTAAATTTAAGACCTAAGGCTGTCAGCTCCGCCATAATTTAATACCTTGTTGAGTATGTCATAATTATTCACGACATTAACCAAATCGGTTTTTTTTTTGAGGGTGCGAAATCATCAAATAACTTCTCCCGCTCTGGATGGAGCAGCAGGGCTTGTCAGACTTTTACTGACTAAAACCCAGCCCTTAGTTGCCTGTGTGCCAGGGTATCTCTTTCGAACAACCCGCACCCCTGGCAGGCGACAAGACGGTGCGACGTAATTTTGGTAGAACAATGTTCATGAAGTTTTCATAGCAATCGAGATACAAGTGTCGCATCACGCATGTTTGTGGGAACCTTTAGGATTCGTCCCGGTATTTCGTATCTTCAGTAGTATTACAGATGATACCTATAGAAACTATAGGATATATTTTTTCGTGATACTTTTGCCATCAACATGCTAAGACGAAGACTACTTATTTGATTAAATAGAAAAACACACTTCTCTAATTAAAACATGCCGTCTGAAATCCGTATAGACGAGAACCAGATGCATGCACGTTGTACTAATTGCAATATTTCATACATCTAATATATAAAATTCTCGTGTCACAGTTTTCGTTGCCATACTCCTCCGAAACGGCTTGACCAATTTTGATGAAATTTTTTGTGCTTATCCGGTATCTATGAGAATCGGCCAATATTTATTTTTCATCCCCCTAAATGTTAGGGGTAGTCCACCCCTAAATAATTTATAAGGCAAAACAACGTTTGCTGGGTCAGCTAGTCTAATATATAAAATTCTCGTGTCACAGTTTTCGTTGCCATACTCCTCCGAAACGGCTTGACCGATTTTGATGAAATTTTTTGTGCTTATCCGGTATCTATGAGAATCGGCCAACATCTATTTTTCATCCCCCTAAATGTTAGGGGTAGTCCACCCCTAAATTTATAAGGCAAAACAACGTTTGCTGGGTCAGCTAGTAACACATAATTACTTCACATATACCGAAATGACAAGTTGAACGTGTTTATATGTTGTAAAAAAAACAAAAGAAATTCTTGAAAACAAAACTATAATCGCTACAAGCTGGACCATACTTCCCGGTTACTTAATGGGTGTTTACACTTGCCGAGGCACTATTCGATAAAATAGATTATATGTTCCTCATTTAGCCGGCTCTTCTATTTGTTCTCTTCCGTCCTTGTCTAGTTCTGTCCATTGTGTTATCTTTGGAAAAATTAATAGAGTTATTTCAAATAGATTTATAATAGTTTGGGCCAGAATTGTAATACATAAAAAAAACAGGAACTAAGTTGAATTTTAAATAAAGCTATACATAGACGAAATATGAACTACTTTTACTTCGAATTTAGATTAAACCCGGTAACAGTTCTGACAGCAAATATCCAAAAGAAAAATACTACAAAAACATAAATGTACGGCACTGTTTTTGTATTCCAATGAAGCCTCCCGTCCAAAGCAGAAGTGTACTCGTAGCGCAAGCACCCAAAAATATAACTCACAAATAACTTTGGCACCCCACTTCCATCCCATATTGATTAAGTTAACAGACAGCTTTACAATGCAAACGAGAATAGTTTCAGGGGTCTGTGTTCTTTGTACAATCAACTGGGGTATACCTGTATGCAGCTCAGGTATACAAAATCAAAACATTTTATTCCACATAAACCTACAGGGGCACTTATAAAATTTCAGGGGCTAGGTGCACAGTTCCAATTGGTCGTTTCCTACGGCGAAGAGCCGGCATGAAATTCGGTTACTCTTTTAAAAATAATTGGCTTTTACAATGTTTTCTAATTTCAGTGATTGGTATGGAAGGACATTAGGACAGGTTAGGCCTGTTAGCAAATAAGGCACTGTTGCCGCATTAGTCTACTAATTCTAAGTCACTACCCTCACGACGATGTCTATGGTGAACTAAACGGAAAGCACTACTCGACCGCTGCGATTAGCCAGGCTGCGAACACGCGACGGCTAGTCAGCCAATCAGAAGACAGCATGTTGTGTGGTCTGTGAGTGGACACAGGGAAGTGAAGCAGATAAAAAAAAAACTACTCTTAGCCAAATGACAAGTACAATAGCAAGTGCTCATTCAAAAACCAAAAAAACTGCAATTTTTATAAATACACTAGTTGTCTTCTATCAAAAAAAAAAAGGTTTTCCAGTTATTTTCACTGGCCTCAATCCTATAACAGTAGCAACAATAGGTACTTAATAAAATAGGAAATGATCAACCAACCTACTCACCACCCCCTACTACATTCGCACATTCACAAAAATGTAATAAAAGATAAATAAAATAATAATAAACAATACATAAAAATTTAAAAACGCAACTAAAAAGCAGAAAGTATTATATGACTAAATGACTGGCTGATGACAGTCGACGCTCTGCTAGAGAGCTAGCAGAGCGTCGCATCGATGGTTACGTGGCGGTTGTCTTCTGATGACAGAGAGGATTTATACACACACAATACAGAATATTGTGTGTAATTATTTTTTTTTTAATTTAACTGTAACGTTAAAATATAAATTCAGATACACACAAACTTGATATTACAAAATTTATTCTAATTAGGTACTTATGTCATATAATAATTCCAAATAATAAAATAATCAGATAGGAACCACAAATCTTCAATGGTATTTAGACATTTGTTCACTAGGAATTGTTTTAAAGGAACTGATGTGGACCGTGCTTTTCAGATCCAAAGGCAACCAATTAAATAATTTGACTGATTGTTATCGGGGACTGTGTTTCACAACATTGAACATCGGATTGATCACACCGTTTAGGTCTTTTCTACGGGTACCTTCTCTTACCTCTTGTTCCTCTATCATTTCAAATTGATGAATGAATTTAGTCATATTAGTCAAAAGTACAAGGACATAAATGCTGAAAACTGTAAGTATGCCCAGTTTTATGAAATGTTGACGGCAATTTTCTGTTTGAGAGATACGGACTATTGTCCGTATTGCACCACAGTGCCACTCTTATTCGACTTCTTCAGTGATTCCAGTAAGTTCGCAGCAAAACTAGAGAACGCCATTTACCGCCCGCCATATTAGTCAATCTTGTTAGTGTTTTTTGCCATCCAGGCGAGAGTATTCAATACGAATAATTTCATAGTTATGACTCCCGTTTAGTATAAATACACACTGTTGTAAATTTTCATAAAAAAACACAATATAAGATATCAACCAAGTATGTGAATCTTAAGTGGTAATTGTTCAGTTAAAACATTAGGTAGCTAAGATTTAATAAAACGGGTGTGTAAACTGTCTCACTGATTTTAATTAAGATATCGCAGAAACGTAAATCCACTCTTATCTTAGCATAACATGTTTTCTGGCTTCGTTTACATGAATTTATAATCTTTGAGTATTTACACAGGGAGCTTCAAGGAGCTTACTTTAGCTTGAAACTTTTGATTGTTATGGTATTAGTTTTTTATACGAATTACATACCCATTACTCTTCTTAGCATAGAAAAAAAAGAATTTTATTATTATGTTCCTATTTTAGAATAAACTAATCGCAGAGGTATTTAATTGCTGCACTGCAATACGCAAATGTGTTTAAGATTTTTTTTTAACTTAGAGTCTTGTAAAAGTGCCTTTAACTGGCCACGAGATTTTCTGCATAAAAAAACAACCAACTTCCAAAAACAATAATTTAATTTCGGAAGTCGTTGTTCTTTTTTGTAAAAGCGTTTTTTATTTTCACGGCAAAGGCTAATTTATGAAAGTCGTGATAGAAAAAGGGTCTACGAAGGAAACGGCTAGTATCCCATCAAGAGGAATCTTCTATGAGTGGAAACTCAGGAAGGAAAAAATAAGAAAAACAAACGAGCTATCCACACACAAAAAGTTACAAAAATACAGTCAACCCCTGTATTTATTACATAACATCGGTGCAAGACACACAGCGGTGGCGGCGAGTAACAAGACCACATTTATTGTTACAGCGAACCAGAGTACAATCTTTAATCACTGGCTCGTGAGTCTTAGCAATACTTAGGACTTTGTTACGTGTTTTAAAGTGAATTCAATGGCTTTGAAATAAAGTATATTTGTGAACTGCAATTTGTACTGTGTGTAAATTATTTTCATCCCATTTTGGTTTACTGAGTTGTAGATTCTATGTCTCTGTATATTTTATGGTAACGAACAAGGCTCAATGGGTTTAAGCATACGTCCTTATGAAAAATTACATGCAGATTGTAATCTTGAATGAAAAGCTCTTAATGTCTCAGAAAGTCAAAGATATACACCACTTCAAAGAAGATTCTTGTGTAAAACAAGAATTTACACAAATGAACAGGAATTTCCATCAAAAGATTCCTATTCACACGTAATACCTCTACATCAGAGTACTCCGGTGTCTGATTGTGACAGTAAATTACACGCTAACGACACAACACTAATTGGAACAGCACTAATGTGTCGAAGCTGAAAATATTGCAAAGATTAAAGCGAGATGCAGGAGATCGATCTTGGTTAGTGTTTGTGATAGAAGCAATTCGCAATTTCGAGAAATTAGGCCATTATTTGCAGGCACTATTTTTATCTTACGTAGCCACAGTAGTTATGTTGAGTAAATGCAATTTAGAACAAAGATGTGAACGCTTTTCAATTTAGTAATCTGATTTAGGATACCCTTTCTTTTTTCTTTGACTGATTTAGTGCACTCGTCCTAAAAGTGATCTTATTTTAGCTGATAGCCAGAATTGTGATCATTTGATAGAAAGATTACACTACATAGGAGTGTACAAAGCTTTAGTAAAATGCAAAATTATTTTATTGTATCACTAATAATTGTATTATTTGTTCGGCCAAGGTTTAAATTGTTAGATTTTTACATACTGAGAAGAGTAATTGTTTTATTGTAAATTAAATGAAAGAAGACACTGGCTCCTGTAATACAAGTACTTTAACCTAGTTCTGGAGCCAGGGTCTTATATCTTTTTGTAACTTATTCTTATGGCAATAAGATGCGTTAAAGACGCATCTTATTGCCATTGCGTTTGAGTGTGTGAGTGAGACAATCTATTTAATTGTAATTGTCAACGAAACAGAAACGTAACCATATTTTGAAGCGGTGTGCAAATTTTACGTTTTAAATCTTTGAGTTCATCAGATTTTTGTTTTTTTAGAAACCGATTGATGTGATTCCTGGATTCATGGATTTGTAATGATAAAAAACCAACCAATATTAGCGCACCCCTCTTAAACACAATCTAAAATTGTCTACTTACATTCTATTACTAGCTGCACCCTGCGGTTTGAGAGCAATATCAAGAAAAACTATCTTATGTGGTAATCCAGGTCATGGTCTAATTATGTGCCAATTTTCATCTATATCCGTTCAGCCGCTTTAGCATGAAAGCGTAACAAGCAAACATACAAAAATGTAACCTTTTCTCTTTATAGTATTAGTTTAGACGATCACAGTGTTGCAATCTCAGCAGAATAGAATATCAGAAAACTAAACTATACAGTAATAAAACCATATAATATCTACAGAGTCAACAAGAGCTAAGAACCGTTTTATTCCAACAATTACTTTATTTCTTATTTGCAGTTTCTCTTCTAGATAATTGGTTTCTGAAGCAATTTCTTTCGTTTCAGTGACTTTAAAAGTACAACTATGTATCCGTTATTAGAAAATTTATAATACTTTGTTATCTTTTGTATTACTTTTATTACCAGTCGTTATATCTTGTAAGCCGGGATAGTAACTTTTATATCTAATAAAGGTTTTAATTGTATTTTATGCTCTTATTTTCTGAAAAAACTTCTAAAGATTTTAAAGGTGAAATATAAGTTTGTATTATTCATAAATTCGTTTTTGTTTTTTAACTCGGTAAACTTTTTTAGAATACAATTCTTGGTTAAATTAGAATTAATTTATTATTCATTTCTGACTGACACCAATACAATGAAATCGAGACACGTTAGAAAGAAGGAAATACGAATTGACAAAAAAAGAAAAGAGTAAGAAGAGAAGAATGAGAAAATAAAATGAGAAATGCTGATGATGATGAGAATGAGAATTTACATTTTAATAATTTTATATAATAAAAATGTTTGCATGCCGAATGGTGAAATGTGGCAGAACTCTGTATTGTATACCTACATCTACTTTTGTATTACCCATATTTGCAAATAAATTCTATTCTATTCTATTCTAGTCTAAAAAAAATGATCAATTTTCAGATAGAGATTTGGTGATTCAATGGTAATTTATTTATTTATTTATTTATTTAATACTTTACGCACAGAAATGTATAGAGGCGGACTTAATGCCATAGCCATTTTCTACCAGTCGACCTTTGGGCGATGCAGAGACAAACAGTGGTAGGTGCTATCAAATAAGTGGTGTATTTAATTATTATTCAAATATAACTAAATATACTCATATTATACCTCAAACAAAATTTTTTCAACAATAAATATGCTATATACATAATTAAATATATGCACAAATAAACATACATAAATACATATAAATATAATAAAACAAATAAGACAAACAATGGGAAAACATTATCGTTGTGAAGATACTGCCAGCTTCTTTTGAATGTGCTCGCGAACTTTAACTTTAAAGGATAACCGGTTGGTTGCCATCCTGATATCAAGGAAGAGCGCATTCCACAGAGAGATAGACTGCGACTTACGAGTTGTAGATCGTAGGTTCAAACCCAAGCAGGTTTACTTTGTGTGAATAATTTCATCATCACAGCTCTCAAAACGGAGAAGGAAAACATCATGACATGCTATCTCTCAAAAGTATCACTAGAAAAACCAGACCATGGGAAGCTTCCTTACCAAAACAAAAGCAAACCTCTAACATAATCCATAATGTATTGGTCAAATCTGAGACCAAAACAACCGTCCATCCTAAACTAGAAACAGATGTTTATGCTGCAAGTGCACTACGGATGAATAATTCCAACAAAATACGGGATTATGTTAATATTGGGAATCAGTGCGAGCTGTTTGCCGTCCCCTGTATATTTACAATACAAAACAATGCAGCAGAGAGGAAGGAAGTAGTGGTGGACGATTTCCCTTTTTCGCCTACATGTTAAATCAAGTATATTTGAATTTAGAATCTTATAGAATTATCGAATTTTGGTAACAAGAACTCTGTGCCATACATGACAAGTTCCAAATCCATAGCAACCGATATTTTTACCGGTTTTGTTTCATACTGTTTGTGTAATTGAAAATAAACTGAGACTGCATAACCTTAAAGTGGATAGTTGATTAAGTGGTAATTCAATATGTTAATTGTCTGAAGTTGGACCTAACATTTTAATAAAGAACTACAAAAATTCTCGGTATTTTGTCTTTGGCTGTTTTTTGTACGTACTATAAGAAGCTTTTTGATAAAGGAAAAAGTAAAATCGCTTTAATTTTTCTTTTGAGAGGCTTACGCGGGAAGGTGGTTTTATAGAGTCAAAAAATGATGTGTGGTACGACAAAGATTACCGGAGACGTTAGCTGCGTTAAATATAAATAATTCCAAAATGACGTTGAAATCCACCACTTCCATTTTAAAGTCGAAAATTCTTTACAAAAAAAAAAAGAAAATACCTACGTAGATATCGACATTCAATATAGCCATCCCTAAAGTGCGAATCCAGTCTAATATGGCGATATAAAGTCAGAAAGTCCCACCGTATCGCCAGCCAGCTGAATTGTACTGAAACACGAAGCGTCATTTCGTATAGATGTCGGGAATTTAAATGACACTTCATTTGAAAGTTTAACAGATTACATTTTACATTCTCTCGAATGACATCGTAAGGTAATTCTCACGTAGTGGTATAGATAGGTGTAATATGCTTTGTCGTTCACCTTAATAGCAAATGAGAATAGAAACCTCAGCTTTATTAACATGGTGCAATTATAATATCTGTGGTATACTATAAGTAGAGGCAACAATTAAAGTTGCACGGTCTAAACAGTGTTTAGACGATAAAAGTTATTTGTTGCTTTAATTTTATAAGGCAAGGAACTTGCATCGTGTACTTAAGGCTTTATTGGTGACCTTGATTCGCTGCCTGAGCGCCTTAAAAAGCTGGGTATATGACAACCAGTATCCTAATTGCGTAACACTCTCAATAAGAATTTGAATAATTTTAAGGATATTGCTAATCCATTGCTGTTCGGAAATGTTATCTGGTTAACAACATGAACGTTATTGAATTGTCAAAATGAAAGACGTTTCTACTGTTAGTGTGTTACTTCTGTAAATAAAAAAACAACAACAATACAATACTAACTTAATTAAACCTATTCACAACTTAAAAAATGGCGTCAAAGAATTCATCCGCATCGCTGTCGACTGGTAATGTTCCCAAGAGACTGGCAGCATTACCACGTTGTATGGTAATGCTTAGCCTCTGGCCAAGGTACAAACCAGCTCTTGGGTCACGGGAAGTTGCAACCCGCCTTTTCGAGATTTCCTTAAAGATACCATGAGCACTCGGACCCCACGGCCCGAGGGTTTCAACCCCAAATGGCTCGAAAATATAATTACCAATTAGGTTGTTATACTTTCGCTGCTTGAGGTTTTCCGCAGCCGCAGCGGCAGCGCCAGCACAGAACACCGAGCCAGGAAGATGGGATCGCGCAAGAGTATCGACACATGTTGCATCCTACACTAAAGGCCTATCCGACTTACGTGTGTTACCCAATTACCTAGCAAAATCTATGGGCAGGATAGGCCGCATGACAATGATAAAAACACCACTATAAACTGACCCCTCAATTTATTGAAACTCCGTATTTCACTTGGCCAGTTCAAGGTTAAAGTATTACCATCGGCGTGTGCAACTATACTGATACAATCGTTTGGACAGTTTTAAAATCTTGCCCTTTTCCAAAATATTCCTTTTTTATGTAAAAGGAGGTAGGTAGAGCTCTGAAAAACATGTTTTTTCAAGCCGACAATTTGAATTAAAGACAGGATGAACAGCCTGAAAAATATATCCTTAAACACTTACGCAAGTATAGAATTAGCAAATTAAAAAGTTCAATTCATTTCATAAAAAAGTGAGTGAAATTACGAAGAGATGATTAATAATTTCATTGTGGGGTATGAAATAAAAAATATCATAAAAGATAAATTTCTTAGAAGCTCAACAGCACAGTTCGTTTGACAGCTGGGAGTATTAAATTAAAAGATCTAGTTTAAACTTCTGCTTAATATTAAATCGTCAAGATCTCCTGAAATAGAATGTTCAATTTTAAACCCCAACATTCAGTACACACATCTCAGCACAAAGGCGTCACAAATTCTACAGGACAAGCCAGAACTTGTTGTGGCAGGTCGTAACGCGCTGACCACAAAGTTCCAAATGTATGCAAGGATGCTCTGTACAATGTACATCTCGTCGCCAAATTACCTTTCTATTGAAAACGAGGCGACAGGAACTACAGCAAATGTAGAAACAATTTGTTAAACATGACAATTTGCTATTATGACAATTTTCTGCTGAAATTCCCAGACTATGAATATGTACCAGAGTGACGACAAATAGCTCGCCCTCTTAATAGAGGCCATAAAACATGGGACTTATAAATTTCGCCATTTGTAAAATGGCGAAATGCTATCACAGTCGACTGCTAGAGTTAGGCCTCTACGAGACTATGCCTCGACACTCTGCCTCTGCCTTCCGTATGCAGTTTGTCACAGAAACCTTTAATCCTCGAGGCACTTCTCTTATGGGAATATTGGCGAATATGTTTTAATTTTAGTCAACTTTATAGATCAACAACACGAATTTAATTAAACGTTGAATTTCATCAGTTGAACTACAAATACGTCAGCATCTAAAGTGACATGTAAGTTGCATGCCTGCGGGGATTCTGACAGGATGGAATATGTGGCCACAAAACCACAAACTGTCACTAAATGTATGCAAGGATCGCCGCACGCTTCCGAACTACATCGAAATAACGCATTTGTTACGTACCGTTCTCTTTAAGATAGGTATTACCTACCGCATTTAATCTTAGGAATCTTGGATAGTTTTTCACCCCCCACAACTAGTACTCAAACCTTTTTGTGTGGTAGAAATGGTTTGATTTGGTCAAGTTGCCAGGTTGATTCTCGCCCATTCGCGAAGCAATCCCATTGGTCAACGATGGGCGACAGTGGCGCCGCACGTCCGCGTGTTTTTTCACTTGAACTGATCGCTCTCGAACGACACGAGACGATCTCGTGTTAAAACCTTTTTTCTCATACGACATGGTCCTTCTGTGATTTTGTACTACACCCCCTTCAAGACACGAACAAGAACATTAACCAGCACCTGTGGAAATAAATGTGCAGTGAAGTTGTAGCTGGATTTAGTACGACTGACTATGACGCTGATCCCATCGGTGCGTGAAGCAATGGCAGGAGTTCGCAGGTAAGTTGATACAAATTTACTACTAATTTACGACACAGCGTTGTTTCACTTAATGATCGTTTTGCAAATGATAGAGTTAGCTTTGCAAAGAAGGCTTAGAATGGAACCTTGTGGAACCTTTAATTTTATAATTATTAAATGTTTATAAAGAAAATTGATAAATTTAGCAAATAATAAAGTGGGTAAAAAAACATGGTTCAAATAAGTAACACAGATTCACACTATTTATTGAAAAAAGACAGTGAGGTAAGCTTTAGGAGATTCTAAAACGTCATTTAAAATTCACACATTTATAAAGTTATTATTCAAACATTAAGTAACATACCATTCTAACAATAAATACTTCAATATCACATAAAATCAGGTTATATTTTTGATTTTGAATCAGCTTTTCAGAATAGTATTGTAACATAAAATAACATCACGCCTTATATTCCCCGGTATACGGTATGTATACCGGGGGACCGACATGTAATAGGGGCGAACCTATTTCACATCAACCGGGCACAATACTATTGTACTAGTAGATTAAATTAAAGCTACTAAAATGCATGACGGGATTGCGTTAAATCGGAGTCCTATTGGAAATCGCAATTTAAAACGAATATCCGTGGTGAATGTTTGGCAATCTGTTTATTTACACTAAGCTTGGAGTTCGTGCAATGATTTAGAATTTTGTGTTTTGTATTCTAAAAAAGCTTAACTGTGATTTTTGTCACGTATAATGCAGGATTATGGTCAAAAGCCTTAAACAAAATGGATACAGATATCCAACATAATTCTTAGCAGATCCAAGATTTTGATCAAAATTCTGCGAAATATTCAAATGTTGATCTTTATCGATATCGATAAAAGCCACCTAAAGAAATTCGTCACGTGTGCCATTTATGGTAAGATACACATAATTATGTTTTGCAATACAATAGGATACAAAATATTCGAGTTTTTCAAGACTCCTCTTCTCAATAACAATACTCCTACACGAAAACAAAATAAAGTAGTTTCAATAAAAAACGTACTCACTGAATTTGTCTTTAATTTCCTTCACTAAATACTTTACCGGAGTTTCCTTTAAGTTCCGTCGACAAAGATAAATGGTTGGTAAGGTTTGCATCCAGATAGTATAATAAACTTTTGTTCATGATGCTACCTCGAAGTTTCTTCGTGTTTTCCTACAGTTCAGGTAAGACTATATAAATTCTTAGTCTCAATGAATTTCCTCAAGCTTTTTCGGTCCTGTCAGCGTTTTAATTCTTTGAGTAAAATTTTCTCGGAGCTGTTTATGCTATACTGTTTCATTTTAGTGTTTTTATGTGGTAGCTACTGGATACGAGTTTATTTTGCTTTTATTGTGAGCTAGTTACGTGCAAGGTTCTTTGTAATATTATATTTTTATGGTTGCAGTTTGTAGAATGTAAACATCTGTTTTTATAGTTGATCATGCTTTTATCGCGGAACTGCAATTCTTAAAGAATAGTATTGTAATTTTCCAGCAACATAATTGTCTATAAATACCTTAATTCTGCCAGAAAATAGCACCGAAATGTTTGTACGCACTGTAAACTTACACAACATGGCTTCCTTAATATAATTGCCAAAAATCCCATTATCTGCAAATTGCCTTAAATTATCTAAACAAGTATCTTTTCATAAGAGAACAACATTAAAGCAACCAACAATGAACTGCCGAACGTTAAAAGCGATATTTGAAATCTAATTTATCCCTTTAATACTTCAAAAGTTAAAGAGAAGACACTTTTATCTCCACGCTTGATCAGATAAGGGTGACTGTTAAATAAATGTCTTTATAATAAGGTTTACGGAATTACCGGCTTTTGTTGCCACGGGAAACTTGGAACTCTATAGAATCTCGGATTTATGTTTCTTGATTTTGAGAAAGATCGGTTATTTTGGGTAGTAGTTACAGGAAATTGGATCTAGTTGTTAAAGCCAGCTGAAGATCTAAAAGACTGTTAAAATAGTTCAAGGTTTCAGTTAATTACTAGCCAACATTACAGATATTTGGTTTGTATAAAAAGACGAATGTGTAAATGCAGTATACAGGATTGAGCACCTAGACAAAAGACAAATAATTTAAAAAAAAACACGTGTTTGAGTATGAGCATGGAGCTACGTTGCACACACTTCGGCTCTCTAATTTAGCCTCACTTCAATATAAATAATAGCAACAAGAAAGCTTAATAATGCTCTAATGTTATGAGCTAACATAAGTCTTAGAAAAATACGTCCATACAAAAACTCTAATTTTTGTATCCACTTAAGTCTAGACAGGCAAAGAAATAATAGTAGCAATAAACTTATTCCTACCACAATATAACATTCTAGCCTGGGTTGGAATGTTCAGAAAAAGCCATATTATTGCCAAAAGTTTTGTTTGTAGCAGGTGTTTTCTAAGAAGCCGAATATTCTAGGATTTTTTCTCCATTCAGTTATAGTGTTCATATTAGTTTATCCCGAAAGCTAAAATAAATGGTCTTATTTTTTTTAATGACTTATGGGCCTTAACACCTGAGGGTCTACTCTTAAAGCACGAAATCCTTACGTACTAATTCGGTCGAAGTTACGGGCGTTTCCTACTCCGTATCATTTATGGGACCTATGATTACTTTGGGGCCCAAACTAAGAATTAATTACTGCATGATTTGGTAGTTGTCCTTACTTCCTATATGGTTTTACCCGTCCAAAAGAGTCACTTTGAAGTTTCGAACTATTTTCGGACGGGCTCGTATTTTAGTTGACGGAGTTAGAGAGTAGCCCCCCAGGTATGGCTTTTATGCGTTTCACACTTCTACGGTAACTTTCCACAGGGTTGACGTAGACGTAAGTTTTTCGGTAGCTTTCGTCAATCCAATACATTTTTGACATTTCCATCGTTACCGCTGATAGAATGTCACTTCGTCCCTTCTACTTGGGGTTGGCATAATATATGTCTCTCACTCTCTCTTCCCTTGTGCCTTTTTTATTATCATCTCTCACAAGCTATCCATCTCTTCTTTTGTCAGCCTCTTCGTCTTCCATAAAAATGTAGATATAATATTACTACGCCATGTGTTTCATGCCTCCTCATAGAAAGCTGGAATGAAATATGGTTTTTATTTAAAGCTAGATTAAATTACTATAGTTTAGTCTCGGCATCTAAAGTTTGGTTCCTTATGGGAAATGGGTTATTCCCTAAAAGAGTTCTCAAACTGCTCCAAGAAAAATATGTATTTTTTAAATTGGGTTTCATTCTACTCCATGATAATATTAAAATGTTCTCAAAGTACTCCACCCCATTTTAATCAAAAAGCTAATTTAAATATGTACCGGATTACTATAAAAGGGTACCTGACGTACAGTTAGGCCCAGCTTTGCAAATAAATGTTAAGTATTTATATTTTTTTAATTATAAGACTTTAATATAGTTCCGTGTGGTGCCGGACGTTAAAATAATAGCACCATCCCATTTCTTCCCGTGGGTGTCGTAGAAGATGACTACGGGACTTACTAGAGAATGTGCAGCAGCGTACTCTATGCATTTTAACACCATACTGCGATCGCCAACCCGCCTGCCAAGCGTGGCGATTTTGGCAAAACCATTCCAAAAATGACCAGCAGCCCTGCAAAACTACTCCTAGTACCCGGCGGCCTACCTACCCTTAGCTACGGTAGCGGCCAAGGTTACGGTGAGGCAAGGGGTGCTAAGAATCTCCGGAGCTCTGGCTACCACAACAAACGAAAACTACACCTGGCAACTTACAACTCGCGTGCACTCCGGACCGACGAGAAGATTACCGAACTCGAGGAAGAATTGAGCAGGTTACGGTGGGGTATAGGTTATTGAAGTCCGAAGAGAGGGGGAGGACTCGATTATCCTCAACTCTGCTAACCTACTCTATTTCCGGGTGGGCGACTAGCAGTTCCAAGGTGGTGTCGAGTTTATTGGCCATAAGTCCCTTGTGAGCAACCTGGTGACGATCGAGAGTGTGTCGACCAGGGTGGAGTATACATTCGCTGAAGGTCATACAGGTCTACGCCCCGACCTCATCATACCCCGACAATGAGATGGAGACTATGTATGAGGATATATCCAAAGCCATCCATGGCCATAAAACTTATTTCACCGTTTTGATGGGGGACAACAACGCGAAACCGGGCAAACGGGTCAATGATGAGCTGAAAGTGGGGCAATCTGGAGTTAGATGTTGGAACCACCAGGGCCACTTACTGGCCAGATTTATAGAAAAGAAAGGCCTCTTTATGATGAACTCCTTCTTCAGAAAACGTGAGCACAAAAAGTGGACCTGGCAGAGCCCTGATGGTTCAACTAAAAACGAGATTGACTTCATTATGTCGACGAAGAAGCAAATATTCAATGATGTCTCTGTGATCAACGCGGTGAAATATCAACATCAAGCTGGAAAGATGTCGGCTGATGCAGTCTACGTTCCATCCAGCACCGATCCAAGTCCAAAACCCCGAGAGCTTTCAGCTCGAACTCCAGAATCGTTTCAGGTGCCTAGGGAGCTCCGTGGACGATTACAACGATGGGTTCGTAAAAACTGTCCATACAGTCTAAGGTCTAAGTCTAAGGTCTTCAAGACCCGTCGTACTAATGACAAATAGAAACTCTCTGATCCTACTCTGCAGCTAATGGAAGAGAGGATCCTACAGTCTTCAGACGATGCTCTAAAGTACCAGTAGCTCAATAGACGGATCTCTAAGCTGTATTCAATTTTAAATATGCTTGACGTTATAACAGAATGCTAAACTTTAATCTTTCTTTTAAGGATTTTTGTGACTAACTAATGAAATATATGTATTACGTAGATGGAGCAGTTTGAGAACTGAAAACGAATAATCGGTGGAGTACTTTGAGAATGATTCCAGATACCTATCGAGCAGAATGAGAACAAAATAATAAGTATTTTTAAATAATATCAATTCCTTGGAGTAACTTCGGATTAATGTCTTATACATTAATCCCAAGTTACTCCAAGGAATTGATATTATTTCTTATCTTTTTAGAACAAACGAATGGAGTACTCTAGGAATAACCCAGGAAAAAGGCGATAGCAGATTCCCCGCATACAAATAGAAACATGCTGGATGAAATAAAAAGGCAACCAGCCTCACGTTTGGGTGTTACTTTAGTATCTAATACCTGCTGTGTTTAAATAGGTGCAGGTATTAAAAATAACTTGGCAAATATGAAAATGAATATGATGTTTTCTTGTAAATTATTCTATATCTCTCTATCTATCTATAACTTTAACTACTTACTTTAAAAAAATCGTATTAGATCATATAAAAAACATTACACAATAGTCTCAACACTTCCCAAAATCCAAGATCATAAATCTAAAAAACCTACACACGAATTTTCAATAAACGACCAAACACAAGTATTCGTAACGTGTAAGGACGATAAGTGTGCAGTGAGCCTAATAGGAAAAGTTAGAAATTGCCAAAGTTTAATGGGATCTTTACGAATTGTGACACTTTAGTAGCAGTGAAACTACTAAAGTGCTTTTATTGCAATTATACTAGCTCTACGTCTCGTCATTGCTCGTAAACGGTTTAAGAGTTTTAGTACTTGTTTGCTAGTTTTATTTCAGTTTTTATTTCTTGTTAACATTCAGGAACATCTCGAGTTTGTTAGTTTTGAACAGCTTCTTGAGTTTGTGGATTTACAATAAGATTTTCATCCGACTTAATTCTAGTTTTTCTTTGATTTTATATATTTTTCTTCCATCTAACGGCATCTTAATAAGGAATTAGGTTCCATTCTATTATACTTCTAAAATCTGTTCCTTACGTGACCAGGAAATTAAATGAAGAAGAAAATTAATTTATCTTCCCCCCTCTTCTGACGTAAAAACTTCACAAGTCACACACCTTAATTAAATTAAATAATAAAAATGTTAATTACTTTCTTGCTTGTCTTTTGAGATATGCTTACCTGCGCGTATTTCAAAACTTCCAGCAAGTAGAACCAAGTTCTCTTAACTTATTAATAAGTTGAAGTTTTACATTTCCGCGCTAATATTCTGTACGTTTCATTAATTTTCTGTGTGTATTTAGTGAACGGAGCTGAGGGAGTGACGAACCTTTATTCTTTAGCTGATTTACTTAAAAAGAACAAACTGATGGAAATTAAATATGGCAATCTAGAACAAAATATTAACGAATTCAATTAAAAACAAAAACACTGAATGATTAATCTCATAATTTTACGGTACTGACCAGCGTTACGGGGCGTAATATAACATGTTAAAAAACGAGCATTATACATTTAGTCAGTACGGAGAAACAAACGAGCGGGCAACACGGTTTTCGAACACGGCATAACGATATCCTCGCTGCGAATGTTGCATTACGCCCCGAAACCTTGATCAGCACCCATCTTTTTTTTTTCTGGGTGGGAAATCATCAAATGACTTCTCCCGCTCTGGGTGGAGCAGGAGGGCGTGTCAGACTTTTACTGACTAAAACCCACCCGTGTTCCCTCAGTTGCCTGTGTGCCAGGGGCCGCAGTATCTCTTTCAAACAACCCGCACCCCTGGCAGGCAATCAGTACCCACCTTAAGGTAAAATAATATGTTTAATATTTCTTTTGTTATTTTATTATTTATCAGAATATAAAGTAAATATTCAGTTAAAAAAATGGTCCCTATTTTTTTTGTTGTAAGCATAACGCACCAACTGTATGATTTGTTCGCCCATCCTTTTCTAAAGATCTTAAATTCGTGAAATGTCTGCACATACTTACCGTCATTTTATAAAAAAAGTCTTAATATATTTTGTGTGAAACGCAATACATACGTTATTGCGTAACATTTTCTGGTCATTCCTTTAGCTCTTGCAGTATCTAGAAGAAAATGCTGCTTTAATACAAAAACATTCGTATTAATCACGTGGGACTTTAAGTAGTTGAGAACGTGACCACGACACAGAGGGGTTGGTTAAAGTAATACCAGTGAATGAACTTTACTTTAAAACTTTATATTGTTATGCTTGTTTGAATTATATATATTCTACTTTATTTAATTGAAAAAATGCATTTTAAATTGTAAATTAAACTCATCATTTCAGCCGATAGGCGTCCACTGCTGGACATAGACCTCTCCGAATAAAAAAGTGGGGGGGTTGCTATAATCGTCACGCTTGGAAAGTGGGTTGGCGGTCGCAGTATGGTGGTAAAATGCATAGAGAACGCTGCTGCCCATTCTCTAGTAAGTCCCTTAGTCGCCTTCTACGACACCCACGGGCAGAAATGGGATGGTGCTATTCTTTTACGTCCGGCACCACACGGAACATAATTTTTTAATATTAGAATATAAAACCATCTAAAAAGTTGTAGCCCACCGGTATCGGGAACAGGGTCCAAGCTACCGGTGGTCTGGACTGCTGACAGAGGATCCTCCTTATGAAACGTGCCGTGTCCAGTAGTACTGCTTTTTCGATCAATCCCTTGATCCAGCTGCGTAACGAGCTCCTCCTGAGGTGTTGGTCGTGGCTCTTGGCTAAATTACCATTAGCCGTCACGACTGTGGGCAGAATGACTGCTGTATCAACATCCCATATGTCAACAACATCGCAATCCAGGTCAGGATACTTAATCTGCTTATCTTTTTCGGCTTTCACGAGGTTCTTGAATGATATTAGGTATTATTATCATAAGTAGTACTTACATATTATTATGTTAATAAACTCATATGTCGGGACGAGCTGGACTCCTTAAATAACGATTGGTTCTTGACAGCCTTGGACATTGACTGGTGGAAAGATTGTAGGAAAACCTTTGCCCAGCTGTGGGGTATGTTAGGATCGTAATAATGTCGCTGTCGACTATCGCGGCGACATTTTGTTGCGCACTCGATTTTCAACTCATCATCTGCCTAGCCTTTTCCCAACTATGTTAGGGTCAGCTTCCAGTCTAACCAGATGCAGCTAGTACCGTACCTGCATTTTACATAGAGCGACTGCCTATCTGACATCCTGACAGTTACTGGCCAATACAATACCCCTTGGTAAGACTGGTTGTCAGACTTTAGGGCTTCTGACGCCCCGTAACGACTGTCAAAGTTTCACGAATGATAGCCAGGACCAATAGCTTAACGTGCTTTCCGGGGCACGGAGGAGTCTTGGTATGTAAAGCTGGTCACCTATCCACAGACCAACCGCGGCAAGCGTAGTTAACCTGATCGATCGTACCGTGCAGCTGTTATTACTAAGCCACTAGCACCACTCTTGGTGTTAAACCGTACAATAGGTAGCGTTCCGTAGTTTCTGCCTACCTCATGAGAAGAAGGCGTAAGTAAGTTTATGTATGTATAAATCATACTTGTCATAAATACCTAGATCACTGATTACCGTATAGTTGAAATACCTAGATCACTGATTACCGTATAGTTGAAATTAGATATGTACTAGCTTCAGGTAAAATACTGGTATTCTATTGCGCTCGGTGAGATTGGAAGACCGACGTCAACATGATAAATTATTTTATTTTCGTAAGAAGGTTTATCTAAACACACCCTTTTACAGGTCAATCATGATTTTCAAACTAGATGTGGTCGACGTTTCCTAGTTGACTACTCTGAGAAGAAAGGATGAAAAAATCTCAGAGTTTTTAGTCTCTTTTAAGGTCCAGTCTTAATCTTGGGCAGATCTTATCGATTGATGCCTGAAATTGTATTTTGAGGAAAGAGCCACACAGTTTGAGTAGTCAGTTGCTCACTGTGCAAGTGAATGGTCGCATAGTTATTTTTGAGGAAAGAACTACACAGTTTGAGTGGCCAGTTGCTCACTGTGCAAGTGAATGGTCGCATAGTTATTTTTGAGGAAAGAACTACACAGTTTGAGTGGCCAGTTGCTCACTATGCAAGTGAATGGTCGCATAGTCATTTTTGAGGAAAGAACTACACAGTTTGAATGGCCAGTTACTCACTGTGCAAGTGATTGGTCGCATAGTTATTTTTGAGGAAAGAACTACACAGTTTGAGTGGTCAGTTGGTCACTGTGCAAGTGAATGGTCGCATAGTTATTTTTTGTGCACTTTATTATCAAGATTCGAATTCCGCTATTTGTTGCATTCTGCTCATTGTGTAGAACCCCTAGACCCTACTTAAGGTAGAATATTTACGAAGGTTATTTAATAAAAAATTAGCTCTGCCATACATTTTGACCGCGTAGGTGTATCATGCACTTTTCTATGAAACAGGAGCTTTTTTCTTATCGACAAAAACTTTTTCGATGCAGGGTGCAAAATCATGTATTAAAATAGGTTGTGCATCGATGTTCCTGCCATCTGTATAAGTGGGGAATAGTTTATTCTATATCGTACAAATTGTAACCGTAATTTTACCTTTACACACTAACAATGCCTTTGTTTTAGCCTCTTTGTTCATCGCCCTAGATCTCGTTTCTAACCGACCTTAAGTTATTAAGGCTGACAGATTCATTAGGTACTACTTTTGTGTAAGACAATATTTGTATTATTAGAAAATAACAATAAAATGGATACGACAGGTCGGAATAAGGCCACAGGAAAAGACAGCAAAATAAATAATAGGGAGCGCAAATAATTGCTTTACAGCTGCCGTCAGGGCAATTGAGTTAATTTGGCTTGTAGCTTGTCAATAAATGTGACATAATTTGCTAATTCTGGAATGTACGGCATCCGTTTATGTTAGTTTCTGAAACGAATAAAAATTAGAATACAGCTGATCCATTATTAGAATGGTATGTTGGACTTAAAATTAGACAGAAGGATCCTCACAGGCAGTATATGCGCCCACATGGCCTTAGCCGCCGCAGGAGACGCCCTAGGCGTCGGGAATCCCAGGCTGATTCCCGGCCACCGTAGGCGCGCGCTTGCGGTCGGCGAGTAATGAGTAGCTCGCTGTCCGGTAAGGACCAATCCCGGGTTGACGGCGCGTTGTGATCCAAGCGCGCAAGGGCCGATGCCTGCCGGGGCTGCGGGTTGTTCGAAAGAGATACCGTGGCCTCTGGCACAAAATCAACTGAAGGAACACGGGTGGATTTTAGTCAGTAAAAGTCTGACACGCCCTCCTGCTGCATCCAGAGCGGGAGAAGATATTTGATGATTTCCCATGCTAAAAAGTTCCTACACGACTTATACTTGGTATGTTATGTCTAACTTAAATTAGACGATACCATTCTAAGTCGTTTCGCAGGCTTTGCTTAAAATTAAAAGCAATACAACAGCAACATAACTTCACACCGTGTTTCCTCGAAGGGTTGGCCAGAGGTGTACCCACAGTACACCTAGATTTTGTTAGGGGGCGAGCATATTACCATCAATCGAGCACATATCCAGACTCCGCAAACTTCAAAGCAATAATTTAAATTAAGCTAATTACTTAGAAACATTCCACTATTTAAAGAAAGATAAATGATTGATAGATGGATGGTGGCATTCTGTAGTTTCTCCCATACGAATAAGGCATGGTTGAGAGAGAAGCCGCATCGGTCAGGCGTAGCGTACAATAAATAAAGAAGTGCACTCTGCAGCGCTGTCCATCAGCCACAAAGAACACAAATAAACAAAACACGACTCCGGTACGTGTACAAGAGTCGTGTACCGGCGCACACTGGTCCCAAATTAAAAAAAAGTGGACATTGATAGTAGACCGCTGATATTTTTTTTTATTGTTGATATAATGATAACAGATAAGGCAAAAAAATATTATTGTCCTACTTCAAATACTTTTCTCTATAAAAAATATTTCTTTTTTTTTTGTATGGGAGTGATTACATTTTACTCAATTTCTCAAAAACCTTAAGCGATGTCGAGATGGCATTCACATATGTTAGAAAACTAATAATTCTGAGTATTTGGCTCGAAGAAACTTATTGCTTATCTCTGCGTACTTTCGAGATAATAGTGACAGAAAATAACAATTTTTTTTAATGTTAATTGTTCGCTTTTTTTTTATCATAGCCTTACTCATATCGCAATAGGTCCGCTGGCCAGCAAAATGGAGCTTCGACGCGAGTTTGCCGGGATAACAAGATGGCCGCCTCTCATGACGTAACGTAATACGGTCACGAATCGCGCGCGTACACCTCACTCAGTGTACAACTAAATGTGGTTGCGATAAGACGTGTCCTTATTTTTTCTGTGCGCTTGAAGAAATGCTTGTTGTTTGTTTGTTTTGTTATTGTTGTATTTTGAATCTTTGGATTTTAAAATCAAATAATTTTTGTTTGTCTTTCTTTCGTCGAATTTGTTTTCGTAATTTTTTTTGTTAAAATCAAAGTCACTTTGTCTTTGATATCTTTGATTCTAATTTGTTTTCAATTTTCCTTAAAATTATAATATGTCCGCATTTGTCACAACTTAGACTTATACGTTGTTCTTAAATCAGGAGGTGGTTTTAAAAATGTCGAATTTTTATTTAATGCCCTTATTGAACGTATTGGTGTTGAATTGTCTTCCGAAGATTTGAGTAATATTAAATTATTTTGTCGTAATTTTTCAAGTAATATCTCAAAAAGATGGTCTGCTTCCAGTAGAGCTCAAAAGACCTTTCTTAACAAAAATTCAGACTGGTTACAATCCCAAATAGTTTGGCCAAAATGTCAAAATATCGATTTAAGCAGCATTTTTAAAGTTGCCGAGGAAGTAATTCCAAATTTCGAAACGCAAGTGGATACTCATCAATTAAGTTATGGTACAAGTAAAAAACCATTTGTTGATATATCTGATAAACAGAAGAAAAGGCGTTCTCTAACACTTCTAGATCACACAGAGGAGGAATTAGTTTATGCTTTATGTGCCAAATTAAAAGAGTCTAAAAAAACAAAATTAGCAGCTATATTAAACGAACTCAGCCAAAACAAGGAAAAATGTGAGATGGTATATGATGTACTATTCGCTAAAAAGACTGACAAACCGTGTTTACCAGATGATAAAACGTTAGCGCTTTACACCTCAACAAATTTGTCAAAATGGCAATATCGAAATTTAAGAACTATTCTTGCTTCAGAGAAAATGTATGGTCTTCCATCCTATCAAAAGCTCCTGGAAGCTAAAAAAAACTTGTTATCCTCCAGAGTCAGACATAACTGTAACTGAATCTGATGCTAAGATAAGACTTCAATCGCTTCTAGATTTGACAACTAATAGGATATTAAAAACAATTCAGCACAACTCTGCCGACAAAAAATCGCTAAAACTAATAAGCAAATGGGGTTTTGACGGGTCATCTTCTCAAAGTAATTATAAACAAAAGTCACACTCCGACACTAAAATTGACGATTCTTCAGTTTTCATGATTAGTTTGGTTCCGCTTCGTTTGGAAGAAGAGAGTGGTACTATCTTGTGGCAAAATCCTGCTCCCTCTTCAACAAACTATTGTCGTCCAATTGGCTTTATATTTGCAAAAGAAACAAATGAATTGATAAAGAAGGAAAGTGCATCCTTAGAGGAAGAAATTCGTAATCTTGTTCCCACAATTGTAGATAATTTTGATATTAAACATGATTTGTACATGACTATGATTGATGGGAAAATTTCTACTGTGATTTCCAATACTTCTTCTGCAGCTGTTTGTAATATTTGCAATACCCCACCTAGCAAAATGAATGACTTGGACTTTGTATCCAAAAGACTCATCAGAGAAGATATGTATAAATATGGTCTGTCTTCGCTTCATATGTGGATAAGATGTATGGAATGTATTTTACACATTTCGTACAACTTAGACTTCAAAAAGTGGGCTGCACGAAAAGAAGATAAATTGTTAAAAGAAATTAAAAAGAATTTGACACAAGAAGAATTCCGGGAAAGAACTGGTTTGTTAATTGATATAGTAAAACAGGGATTTGGTACAACCAATGACGGTAACACGGCAAGAAGGTTTTTTGAAAATTATGAAGTATCTGCTGAAATAACGGGTATCCACCCTGATTTAATCAAGAGATTTGCAGTCATTTTACAAACAATTTCATCTGGTCAACTTATTAATACCAACTTGTTTAGGGAATATTGTAAAGAAACAGCAATGCTATATGTAAACTTATATCCATGGTATTACATGCTTTCAAGTGTCCATAAATTGTTGATACACGGTGCTGATATTTGTGAAAATTTCTCCTTTATTCCGATAGGCATGCTTTCCGAAGAAGCTTCCGAAGCGAGGAATAAAGATTTCCGGAATGTTAGAATGGCACATACAAGAAAAATCGGTAGAGTTCAGACTAATTTAGACATTATCCACAGCTTTCTAATTAGCTCAGATCCTTACATCAGCCATATCAAACCAAAGTTTGCTCGTTTACATAAACAGTTGTTTCCAGAGGCTAGTGCTTTGATCTTGAACAATGAATTGCTTTCGTTGGAAAACGAGGAAATAGAGATTTCTCAAGAGAATATAGACCCAAATATTAATCTTTCACCATAATATTTTTTCAGAATCGTTTGTGAACATATTCAACTTTATGTTTGCAGCTTAATATGTCTTCATTTTGATTGTTTTTTAGAACTGATGAAAGTACTCCTTCAGAAAGGTCATAGCTTTTCAGTCATTAGTGAGCCCCCATAACCTCTTTTACAGAGAAGTCTCTTTTTACTTATTTGACATTACGCATACATTATAATTATGTGCTAAAGTAAGGCTATGATTAAAAAAAAGCAAAAAATTAACATTAAAAAAAATGTTATTTTCTGTCACTATTATCTCGAAAGTACGCAGAGATAAGCAATAAGTTTCTTCGAGCCAAATACTCAGAAATATTAGTTTTCTAACATATGTGATTGCCATCTCGACATCGCTTAAAGTTTTTGAGAAATTGAGTAAAATGTAATCGCTCCCATACAAAAAAAAAAGAAATATTTTTTTTACAGAAAAGTATTTGAAGTAGGACAATAATTTTTTTTTGCCTTATCTGTTATCATTGTATCAACAATAAAAAAAAAAAATCAGCGGTCTACTATCAATGTCCACTTTTTTTTAATTTGGGACCAGTGTGCGGCGCTAGTGTAAAATCCTTAGGATGCATCACACCATAATGCTAAGAGTACTTACAAATTGGAACCGTGCACCTAGCTTCTGACGTTTCTTATGTGCCCTTGCAGGTTTATGTGAAATAAAATATTTTGATTTTGATTTTGAATCAAGCATGACGGTCGGCAACTGATGTCTTTTCAAATGAACGATGCGTTAAGAACTTTTACTTGTCACAATGGCAGTATTGAAGGTAGCTCGGCGGTCTCCTGGACCCCACATTACGTACCCACAACGAGCTCTTTCTCGTAGTAAATAATACAAATAAAAATATTATTGACAAGCATCGTAGGCTCATAGAGAGTTGATATTACAAGTAACAAGTAGTTTTTGTAGAAAAAAAATTGTCTTTATTAAAAATTATAAAATCAAAAACAACAACGACAACAACAGGAAGGTATTAAGCCCCATGTCTTCCATGTAGCTTGATAAACCTATCCATTGTAGGGCTTTCTAGAAACCTTATTTCTAGAAAAATACTGCAAACCTCTTGAAACGCCTGGAACATGCTGCCTACGGCATCACAGCATACCCTTCCAAACTTTGTCTCTCCATAAAATCTTTCAAATATCCCAGCCTCCGTCTTTAGAATTTTCTACCACGCTCAGATCAGCAGGAAACTAACAGAATATTATATTTTAATTCGATCTAGCGTTATTGAATTCTTCCAAAGGAAATTCCGGAGAGCAATAAAGGCATTCTTTGGCGCAATGCCATTCTCAAGGCACCGGCGCGGCGTGCCGTCCTCACCCCAGTACGTTGATTTTTATTTTTAACTATCCACGTTTTATAGTAAGAAGCTAAGGCTATTAGTTTTACAGTCCTTAGACTTAGTTAATCCCTACTAATATTCTGTCTGGCTATCAGTTACGCTTTCACGCCTAAACCGCTGAACCGATCGTCATGAAATTGGGCAGAAATATATATAGCCTGGGATATGGAGAAGGGCATAGGCTACGTTTTTTAAGCGATAACTGACATCCACGCGGGCGGAGCCGCGAGCAAAAGCCAGTTTTTATATGTATATATTTATATATTGTGTTATGTTTATTGAGAAACGTGGGTTTATTAAAGCGAAGCAAACATTTTGTGAAAATTTTGCGGAAGCAGGAGTACGAAATTTTGCGGAAGCAGGAGTATGAAATTTTGCGGAAGCAGGAGTATGAAATTTTGCGGAAGCAGGAGTATGAAATTTGGAATAGTTAAAGTTAAGAGTACAGAAAACTAATATTTGCATAAGAAATACATGTTTTAAATTATTTATACTGTGACGTAGTTGATGACTGCCTCATTGGTTACAACTGCTACTACTGAGCATGATGTTCTGGGTTCGATTCTCAGGTCGGGCAAAGTGTTGTTGAGTTTTTTTGTCAGGGATTTCTCAGTAGCACGCCGGAGTCTGGATTAGTTCAAGGTTAATGGCAATCGGGTCGCTTTCTATAACATCTGACTTATACATGACTGGCAAAATCACACGACTATAATGTCAAGAATGAATGAATTAATGTCTTTATTTGCCAGAAACCCGGTATTATTTAAATACTTGGTTCAGCAAGTTTCGCCGACACAACGGCATGCAAATACAATCTAAAATGAATAGTACAAACAATTCAAATAAAGAATGGACACAATATAAATTATTTTAAACATTATATAACAATAAATCAGTGTCTATACTTTGATTCAAGGTCATACAATTTACAAGATTTTTTTATGAAAGAACTCGTTAAGAGAATAATAAAAAACATTCATACAACAACCACTTTCTTAATTCAGTATAAATTTTTTTATAGGGTAGTTGCGTAATAGGTTTAGGCAAAGCATTGTATATTATAGAGGCCATTTTTTTTTTGGGTGGGAAATCATCAAATAACTTCTCCCGCTTTGGGCGGAGCGGGAGGGCGTGTCAGACTTTTACTGACTAAAACCCACCCGTGTTCCCTCAGTTGCCTGTGTGCCAGGGGCGGCGGTATTTCTTTCGAACAACCCGCACCCCTGGCAGGCATCGGCCCTTGCGGGCCCCATCATTTGCTGATGACATCTCTTTGAGGCGCGCGTGGAACACAACGCGCCGTCGACCCGGGCTTGGTCCTTTCCGGACAGCGAGCTACCCATTACTCGCCGTCCGCAAGCCCGTGCCTACGGTGGCCGGGAACCAGCCTGGCTTATAGAGGCCATGTAAATGCAACTTCGCTGATAAAGTTTTCACTTAGGCACAGCCATTTCAAAGCCGATGTGCGTAGTTAGCGTATGTGTTTAAGTAGTTGATTTAGCTTGAAAGATTTTAAACGTGATTTATCTTATTGCTACATGAAAAGGTTTCCCATTACTTTCCCTTTAATATCTCCAATAGTTAAAGATATGAAAAATAGTACAAACGTCTCTCTTTCTTTCTCAGAATCGTATCCCTATCTATTAGTATTATCAATGTAAAATGAACTCAAAATCACATACAATTGAAACTCATATTCGCAAAAAAAATCGCGAGAAATATAAGACAAAGTAATTAATATAATCCTACTAAGCTACACAATTTTCCGATATAAGTACATCTTTTTTAAACCCAATTCCTTTTTCCACCGGAATGAAATCCACATTCATAAAGTAATAAATAACACACGAAAATCTCCATTAACCCGAATGAACGTACTGTCACACGGATACGCCATACGACATACATGTGTCATATGCCGTCGAACACGGGAGCCATCTACATAATTAAATTGAATTTACATCAAGACACTATTCACAGAAGCACAGCCCTACCTACTTATGTATGGGACAATTAGGACCTTTTAACATAAGCCCGCGAGCATTTAGCGTGGTTCAGCGAAATTTTCAGGTAATGGAATTTCGGCTTTGAATTCTTCGCCTCTCGCTTTCATGGTGTTGGGAATTAAAATAAAGTGCAGGATATAATTTGGTATAAGAGAAAGGCATAGAAGACCCCAATTTTGTTTTAAGCTCGCCTGTATTTATCTGTAAACTGAACGTTTTTGAGGAGGGTCAATGGGGTCAATTCATTCTTGTTTGAGCAGAATGGGCTTAGACCCGGTCGGTAAAAAAAACAAAAGTTAGGTTCTATCCAGCAATGGGCAAATGATCATTTTGTGGCAACTTAGAAATAAAACGATATGGAAAAGATATTTTTATGCTTTTAGCTGCCATATTCGTATAAGAGTGCATAATTATGATTTAAATCCAACAGTTTCTGCAGGGGTGGAGACCTGGTGTCCTGAAATAAAGGCCTTACGAGTTGAGGCACCAATCTCATTAATCTGTATTATTCTTGATTATGTTTTTGTACTATTTATATTGTGGTAAAAAACATTTTTATCGTATATTATTTTTATCTCAGACGCATCTGGGTGCTTACTCTCGAATATAATTCCGATAGATCGACATTGGAATTGTCAATGAAACGTCAGGAATTGGCTGGACTCACTGAGTCTAGCCAATCCCTGACGTTTAACTCAACCATCTGACGTTTGACCAATGTCGATCTATCGGAATTATATTCCAGAGTAAGCGCCCTGGTAACACATGAAGTCAGCTCTTAAATTGTTAGTAAAAGGCTACCGAGATGATGACGAAACAAATTATAATTTCAGTTAACATACCAAAGTTTTACTGCTTCTAAAACAAATACTATCTTGATCCCCAGTCACATGTTTAGCCAATAATTTATTCTCAGGTCGCGGGCCACATTTAGCACCCAATAAATTTATCCGATGTCAAATAAAGCCGATGGGTACTAGATTTATAAGGGACGGTAGTCGGGACGCTTACCTTGGCGTTTTGTTTCAGAAATTATTCTTAGTTGTAAGAAAAGGTTGTTTTAATATCTAATAGAATAATTGCTGAGGAAAAAACAAATAAAAACTCTAAAATCTCTCTTGAAAACAGTTTAACAACTTGGCTGCATTGAAACAAACTTGTATTTTCAACGGCAATTCTTAGAAATAAATCCAATTCCGTTTCTCTTATTCCTTCTTGAACAGATAAGTTTCTGGAACTATACTTAGATGAACATCATTAAAACTCAGTTGAAGATACCTATCAAAGGGGACCTGGGGACGACAAAACTAATTCTAATATATAAAATTCTCGTGTCACAGTTTTCGTTGCCATACTCCTCCGAAACGGCTTGACCGATTTTGATGAAATTTTTTGTGCTTATCCGGTATCTATGAGAATCGGCCAACGTCTATTTTTCATCCCCCTAAATGTTAGGGGTAGTCCACCCCTAAATAATTTATAAGGCAAAACAACGTTTGCTGGGTCAGCTAGTGTTTTTATAAACTAGTCATCGGCTAAGCGGACTTCACACAGATAGACCATGACCAGGAACATAGGATACTTTTTCTTCGTCTTTTTCTTTTTTTTTTTTTCTTTTTTTTTATTACTTTTTTTTTCTATTTCTCTTATTTGTTACTGAACAGATACGTTTGTGGAACTACTTAGATGAACATCATTAAAATTTAGTTGAAGATTCTTTTGCCAGGCTGATGAAACCAAATTGTTAAAAGCTAACTGTTACTTAAAATACATCATCATTGCTTCGTCATTTGGAATGAGGCAGTAGTGATTGTTGAGTTTACTTTTATATGTTTTATTCTGGGTAGTTTTAAGTATTACTAACACACTTTATGAAAATTGTTACTAACAAAATGGACACATGGTCTGAAATAAAGTATTTATTATTATTATTACTGTTCATACTAGGCTAGTATCGACCCACTGCAGAGCAAAGGCCTCTTCAAGCTTCTTCTCATTCAGAGAAGACACGAGCATTGCTCACCATTCTTGATCAAGACGCGATTTCAGACTTATACACCGTGAAATTTTAATGGTTGTTTTCCCGCAGCCAAGTGGTTTTGTTTTGGTAATACAATCGTTTTATAAACAAATAAAATATTAGAAACAAAAATTGGCAGATTAATCATTGGGAAAAATCACCACGTGTGAGAGTTTATTTTGCTTTGAACATTTATGCATGGCTGTTCCCTTTGTTGGCGGCGCGTGCGATGCGAGTAGTACCTACAAGTTACCTCTAGTGTTACTATTGAGTAGTGTTTTCTCGAGTTGATGAAGATTTTTTAAATTATTTTAAAACAAAAAATAATACTTTTCTACTTTTACTCTATGCTTCGAAAGTACTCCTTATGGCAAGTTGTTCTGCCGCGGGAAAACAACTTTACTAGTTTTTTCTGAATTTGTTCTTTTTGCTCGGCCCCTATTCTCAGGTTCTAGCGTGATTTTTGAAACCTTCCTCAAAAATTGGACTCTCAATTGAAAAAATACTTTTCGTGATTAGCACTTTGAAATGAACAAACTCTTTAGCTTTATTATTAGTACAGATATAGATGGGTGCAGGTTTCCTAATGAGTTTTTCCTTCACCGGTAATGTCCACACTGGTAATGTCAAAACAACAATACTTAGGGGTATTCCCTTAAAGATTGAATACCCCTAAGATTTGTTGTTTATGTGTCACCTTTCCAATTAATTCGAATAGTAAATTGAACCAATTGAGTTAAAACATCCTATTGCTGCTCTATTCGAACCATTATCGATTAGCAACTTAATCATAGGAATTCAAACATTGTAATGCAATCATGCAGAAACTCGTTTGAATTGATCAAAGCACGTTTTAATAGAATTGTAATTACTTGTTCACGTTAAGTATAAGCTTTTCTATTGATATGTTAATTTTAAGCTGACGTCAGAAGCTTCGCTCGACTGAATGTTTTACTCGAGTGGATGGTCATTTTTATTTTTTCCAAGTTCACACGCCACCGGTAAAATGACAAAGGATAATTTGGTCATTTAATTTCACTTTTTGATGATACGGAGAGCGAATGAAAGATGCCGAATGCCTAAAATAAACATCGTTGGATTTGACTTTTAATTAATTTTGTTTTTAGAAGTTTCAATTCGATTAAAAGACTTAAATGAACTAAAACTGAAGTCATATAAAGTGATATTAGCTTTTACTATCATCATCATTTCAGTCGCAAAACGTCCACTGCTGGACATAGGCATCCCTAAGCACCGCCACTTCGACCAGTTCTGTGCTTCTCGCATCCAGCGGATTCCTGCGGCCTTCACAAGGTCATCGGTCCACCTTGTGGGAGGCCTTGCAACGTTACGTCTTCCGGTAAGCTGTCGCCACTCCAGAACCTTTCCGCACCATCGGTCATTTTAATCAACTTTACTAAGATTTACTTCAAAAAGAAAATTCAAAGTTGCAGGTGCATTGAAAAGAAAGAGGTTGTGTAAAGTACGTGGGACACTCAGAAAGTTTGCGAAAAACAAAAACAAATGTTCTACTGATAAATATTTTTTTATTAAATATTTTCAAAGTACTCTCCACTAGACTCTTTGCAAAGTTTCAAGCGTCTGAACCAGTTTCCGAAACACTTTTTCCAGTCCGCCGCAGACTCCTCGATTACAGCCTGCTCACACGCTGATAGAGCATCTTCCGGCGACGAAAATTGTATCCTCTTTGTTATTTCTTTTTATTTTCGGCAATAAAAAGAAATCACACGGAGCTAGGTCAGGGTTGTAAGGAGGGTGACCCAGGAGTTTGACCGGCGTGCTGTCCAGGAAGTTCCTGGACACGCGGTGTGCGAAGGCGCATTGTCGTGGTGGAGCCGTAGTCCACGGAGCGTTGCGTTTGGTCGTTTGTTGTTCACAACAAAAAAAAACTTCTGCCAAGCGTTTGGGAGTACACTATTCAACGTTGATGCTTCTTTGGTTGTGTAAAGGAATTGACACCAAGTAGCCAGTCAAATTGATAAAGCTGGCGATCTAAATCTCCCCCCGCTTCTAGATCGCTTCACTTTGGTAGGCGTTAATTCGTTTTGATACACCCAAACCATCGACAGGCCCTTCGTTTCTGAATCGTATTGATAAATCCAAGTCTCATCACCTGTACTGATGTCGTAAATACGTCGAGACGAGCCTGCTTCAAATTTGTTTATCATATCACGGCACCATTCCACCCGGGCCTGCTTCTGAGCATCGGTGAGGTTGTGCGGCACCTAGCGTGAAACTATCCTTCTCACGCGAAGATGCACGTGTAGAATTTCGTAAAGTTTTCTTTCTGCAGTATGTACTGAATCTCTTGATACGTAACTCGTATATTGTCAGGGATTAATTTTTTCACTGATAGCACGTTTTCTTCCATAACAGCAGTCAACGGGCGACCACTTCTTTCTTCATCCCCAAAATTAGTCGACCACGCTTGAATTCGGTATACCAACCATACACGGTTGCCTTAGAAGGGCCTTCATCCATGAATACCATTTGAAGTCTATCCAGGCAGATCCATTTTTTTATGCGACAGGATAATTTAAATTAGTACGCAAACAATGTGGAGAGAAATTTTGAAATTGGAATGTACCTATTTTTACTTAGAAATAATCCATATTTTCAAAATAGACTATAACTGGCCAGTCTCACGTACATAAAAACTTTTTTTCACAATACTTTCTGAGTGGCCTGGTTCCTATGTATGTTTTGTTTTTTTGATGATTTTATTAAGGTGAACCTAGTCCACATTTTTCCCATACAAACTTCGGGAGTGTTTTACTCCACTGTTGGACCATGTACATCAAAAATTAAACATGGTATGGTTTTGTCTCATTATTCATATTGTCTGTACGGAAACAGAATACTAAACTAAAAAGGCATTCAAAAGTTAGGAGCCAACAAAGATTCGTTTTTCTTGCTAATTTAACCTAACTTTGGGCGTGTTTTAGTAATAAAAGAAGTGTAAAATCTGAAAAACCAAGTCAGTACCGACAAAGCTCAAATATCGAAAAGTTCAATAAAGTTTATTGCTTATTGATTTATGCAGTGGTTTTTTCATAAAACCCGATCTTCCGAAGGGCTGTTCTTAATTTTTTACGCGCCTGTTGTACTATAAATGATCCTGCATCTCACACAATAATGTTGTGCGTGTAGACTAGCGTTTAACTGCTCATCCCTGATACTACCTCTGTCGGACACGATGCCTGGTGAGACAGCGTGCTTTTTAGCCAGGCCCATCAGTGAGTTCGAGCCCGCGACTAGGTTAACCCTTAAGTTCTGTTTATAAAAAAATATTATTAACAATCTTAATTGATATAGAAGAATAAAAAAAACACCATAGTTACAAGAATCTCCTGGATCAATTCAATTAATAAAAGTGCTAGTAAATGAATTCATTTAAAAGAATTTTGGGTAGTGTATGTTCGATTGGCAGTCACCCCATGTCAAATACTGGCATTAAGCTGCATCGAATTACACTGGAAGTTGAACCCAACATAATCGAAAAAAATCTGGGCAGATGATGGATTTCTTGGCATCAAAACTTAAATCAAACAAAAATTTACGTCCTTCTTAGATCCGCCATTCAGTAACAATTCAGCAGCTGAAGCTATAAGTTTTAGTTTAGAGGCTTATAAATCACAGGTTACCGCAAGGCAGTGGTAGGCCACTGCATTTAGTGGTTAGACAACGATTGCAGATATGCTTGTGCTTACCAATAGGTAAGTAAGACAGGTGTGTCTACGTGTGTGTGTGTGGGACAAAGCCAAATAAATTGATGTACTTCGGTGAGAGTAATGAAGGGTAATTATTACAAGTCAGTTGAGGTTAACCATTAAATAACTATAGTGAGATTTTTTTTTAAAGATTTCTTGGTGATGATTTAAATAATTACTTTGGGAATCATCTGTATGATTATTATAAGTATTATTAATCTTCAAACAATCTATTGATTTATTTTGTATTTCCACTATCGTATCAAAAGTATTGTGGTTCATTGAATAAAGGTACTTCTAAGTTATTCACGATAATCTCTATCTCGAAAACAAACTAAAGAACTGAAGATGGATGGAATGGATGGATTTATATTGGATAGTGGAAAAAGCAAAAAAAGAAATACTTACGTATATGAAAGCTACAACATCCTATTTATATGATCCTTTACTTACAGCATAAGATATTTGAATTCGAACAAAAAAGCGAGCCATTTTCCTCAACCAACGTTTGTCATAGGTACGGAAAAAAGACACCACTATATATTTTCCTTTCAAGATGACGTCGCGTCTCCTTGAATATTTAATCTCAAAGGAACTTTAGTGCCTACATCAAAAAAGGTTCCATTAAATGATAAAGCACCAAGGACAAAAACCAGGTGCTCTAAAAACCTAGTAAACACCAAGAATTTTTTACAGGCAGTAAAAAAAAAACAACATTCCATCTACAAAATTGTAGGGACACGCGAAATTTGTATTAAAATTTACGTCGAACGGTGGATAAATTAGTTTGTTATTCAGAACACGGGACCAAGGATTTAGAGCCAATTCCCTTTTTGATCTCTCCCGTGCAAACAACAGAAGTCTGTCACGGTGGTAGACGGGTCCCGTCTTTGCATAAAATATTAGGTGGGACTGGGCTGCTGCTAGGCGAAATATATGGCACTTGAATTTGGGCGTTCCTGCAGCTGCTGTATAGCATGCACTTGGTACAAATTCGCTCTAAGTAAAAGGGTGAATTTGTGCAAAGTGGTAATTAGTAAATGTGTACATTTAGAAAAATGAGACTGCAATTGAACGAGATCAGCACATCTAAATAACGCTTCCTCTTTCAGAGGGAAGGCCTGCATGCCAGCAGTGGGAACATTATAGGCTGAATATGATGTGAGCATATCTAAAACATGTTCAAGACCCATCAGTGTCAAAATTCCACAACAATGGTGACACTGACAGCTCTTAAACGCAGTTTAGACGTGCTGATCACCTAAGAGAGGCAAAGTACACAAAAAATCAGTCGCCAAAGAGTAGGAGACTTATTCGTAAAAAAGTTATAGTTATAGGGTAGTTGGCAACACCCGGATGGGGAGTAGCTGAAAATCTAGTAAAATCGCATGCAATTGAAGAGGCTTCTGTCAAACAGTGGACTTCTCAATACGAATGATAATGCCTGCCAACAATCTTCATTATCGAATACAGTCGTGATGCTTGAAAATAATCTACCAAATAAATGAAACTAAACACAAACCATATATTTTTGCATCATTCATTAAGCACTGCTTCAGTTAGTATTGTACGATCTAAAAGTTTTCAATTAACAATTTATCTTTATTATCCCGCACACGCTTCCAAAATGAATCGCTATATTTCCACGTCTCCCGTTTCTATTGACCACTCTAAAATGAACTGAGTTAGTTCCTCTACTTATTCGCTTAAAGGACACTGGAAGGGTTACTATAACAATTTTGAGGGATCAACTTGAACTGGTAAACTTCCTAAAGGTTATAGATGTAAAAATTAAATTACTTAAACAAGTTTCCTTTAAAAAAATGTTGTGTCAACGTCACTTGGTTATGCACACAGTTTCAGATGAATTTTAATTATCAATGTTAACAGTCTGGTGTTATGAAAATTAGTGAAAAAAAAACGATTTTTGTTCCGTTAAAAGGCTTTAAAACATGGTTTTGTTTTGTTGTGGCTTCGAATCGTTTTGTTCGCTAGTAATATAATCCAATAAAGTAATTTTCGTTAAAACGCAGTACGTCAAATGGCTTACATTGGGTTTTAAGTTGACAAATAATGATTGACTCAAAACTGTATCCACGCCTAAAATTTTAAATGACTTTGAAAGGAAAGTGTCTTAAATTACTAAAGAAAAATACCTAGCCATAGCGCTGTATGATTTTATTATGGGCATAGAGTGATATAACGGGTGTAAAATAAAAAAAACTGTTAACGAAGCCAAGAGCCACTTGGTTTTCCCATTATTATGTCATTACTGGACCATATTTGGGAGCAGTGGTGGCCCAATGATAGCAGCAGGTGGTTTACTTCGTGTAATGCAGGCGCTTAACTTTGTGTAAATTATTTCAAACCACTGCTCTTAAAACGGTGAAGGAAAACAATGTGAGGAAACCGGCATGTCCTTTATACATAAATTCAAAGACATGTGACATCTACCTACCCGCACTGACAGAGGGGGCCTCCCCCTGCGTATCAGAAGTGGGAACGTTATAGGCTGATGATTATGCTATGGAATTATGCATACCTACCACACCAAAAATGAAAATCGTTTCCCAGCAATTATTTTCGCACATGTAACTTATATGTGCAAAATGCATAGATTACGGCGTCGTGTTTGTTCTTGTTATTATACTCTGTTCCTATACTATAACTTTTTAATTACATTTAATTATAAATAAATCTATCCTGTAACTATGTTGCGAAATTAAATTTAATTTTAGACTTTTATTTTACGTAGGTAATATGGCTTTTACCTGAATTCAGTTCATGTTACCAGTCAATTATTGTGCCTCTGCAGGGCAATCAGGCCCAAAGAGGTGGCACGCAGTGTTGTATGCGCTCCTTTATGGGACGACGTGCAGTCGTGGAATCGGCCACATTTGGTGATAGGGCCCACTACGCATGGTGGGCTGATACCATTCGGGGGTGTGGTAAATGTACAAGTATCTCCCGGGCTCCCGACATATTGTAGTAGAAGGAACAGTGAGGTTTTAGTCGGTAGGAGTCCGACATAAACCTACGTTGTCCCGACGGTCGTGAGTCTGTATTCTTCTCTTCCGTGTGGAAATCTTCACGGATACCCATAAAAAGGGCGAAGGCCTCTTCTCACACAGAGAAAGCACGAGTATCCATCATAAAAATCGTATATTCGTCTTGTTTTGGTGATTCCAGACATTATCAGTGCAGGTTCCTCACGATGTTTTCCTTCATCGATGTAGGTAAATACGTCCAAGATAAACTCAGAAAGTACATTACGAATTGAAGTCATATTGGATTAGTAGGTACACTTAAACATAGCATGGTACTAAAACAATATTGCTTAGTTGAGAATTTGGACTAGTCAATCATTTTGCATTAGTTTTGAAATTAATATAAAATATAATTTATAATATTCAACATTTTGAAGACCTCCAGATTGTCTATAGAATCAAACTATATTATTTTGGAAAAGTTTATTTAGTTTTGTATCATAAAATAATTTCGAATAGGGCTTTTGTTTAACATATTCGCAAAATTGTATTAATTAAAACCAAGTTTGTTTTGAATATTTATTCAAAAACTTGGTAAACTTCTTCGTATTTTAAATATATATTAAAGTAATTTAGTAAATTATTATTATATGCAAAATCGACTTCATACAAAATATGTTTTGCTAATTTAACAAAATTGATGCGGAGTCAACAGATTGTGTCTAAATATTGCAAGCGTCATTATTTTAACAACCGTTATTAAAACATTAGTAAGGTTATTATGTTCAGTTCAAAAATAATAGATTAAAAAATCTAATAAACACGTTTTAAAAAACGCAACTAAAAAGGAGAAAATAATTTCTTAAAAGCGTGGGGTGATTTTTGAGGTATTTTTACAATCAATTAATATCAAGCACCCCACGTTTTTTTGAAATGATTTTCTGCTTTTTTAGTTGCGTTTTTAAAGCGTGTTTTTTATTTTTTTTTATCTATTATTTATTTTCTATTTTTTAGTTCTGCTAACTAAAAAAAGCGTTATTTCTAAGTATTATTTTTAATTATTGAATTGTCTCCGGTCCTCGATAAGTCTACAAAGTTTAAATGAAATCTGACCGTTAGAAGTGCTCTATTCGCTACTATATTTGACCCGCGGCTTTGCCGGTGTTAAGGTCGGAAGTTATACCATGGAAACGTACTACCGGGATAAAAAGTATTCTGTATCCTAACCAGGTCATGGTCAACTTGTGAGCCAAAGTGCATCGGAATTCGTCAGGCAATTATGGCGTGAAAATATAAACAGACGGACAGGTACTGTTACATTTATAATCCACAATCCAGTTACTGGGAAACTCCGGCTTTTCACCGTCATCACGATCTGCGAATGACAGCCGTAATCAACAAGCTTAACGTGCTTTCCGCGGCATGGAGGGGGACTTCCACGGACCGACTACGGTAATCCTAGCTGAACCTGATCGATCGATCCGTGTGGCATTACATAGCCACAAGCCCCTCGTTTGTAAATACACTAAGTGTCAAAATCAATCATAACAAAAGACAAACGCCATATTAAAAGGTAAACAACTCCGTTAGATGCTGCCAATCTACCTGACAGATCCTTAGTCACCAACGGTAAATTGCTGAAGCGACCTCATTTTATAACCAAGACTAAATCGCAGAAGACGATTGACATTTAATTTAATATCAAAGGCTATTCGGCCATTTTAAACTGATGGGGACCATATCGCGATCTTGTTTCGTCTGCACAAAGAGATTTGAGCTGTCGACAATAGATTGGGTCGGTCGTATTTATGGAACAGAAAATGGTGGAGTTCATGATAACCAATTTATTGATAATTTTGGTTAAAGGAGTATTGGATTGTTGGGAAAATATACAAGGCGGACGTAAGATTTGTGTACAAGATAGGTTATGATAGTTGGACAGCTACTAGTTAATTGACGGTTTAAAACCCCGTTATAAAATATAAGCTATCTGCTTGGAACCAAATTGAATCTGGCAGATTTCACAGTAGGTAAAACCTACATAACTACACTTCAGGACGCCTGAATGGAGCCTACTTTTTTACATAAAGTTTGGGTGGTCTTGAATTCCAGTTTTGATCAATGATGGCGCCGAAATGATGGAAAGTAAGTTGTACTAGTTAATTGACGGTTTAAAACCCCGTTATGAATTATAACCTGTCTGCTTGGAACCAAATTGAATCTGGCAGATTTCACAGTAAGTAAAACCTACATAGCTACACTTCAGGACTTCTGAATCAAGCCTACTTTTTTACACAAAGTGTTGATGACAACGAGATTTTAAATTACTGGCTGATTATTTTTACACGCTTTTTATTAGCTTCACCTGTATGTTTGTTTGTAACCGACTCCTTTAGACTTGATTTTGACCCCCTTCAAACGGTCAGATTAGATTTTTTAATCTATTATTTATTTTCTATTGTTTAGTTCTGCTAACCAAAAAAGCGTTATTTTTCAGTTTTTTTTTTAATAATTGAATTTTCATCGGTCCTCGATAAGTCAATAAAGTTTAAATAAAATCTGCCTGTCAAATCAAATCACAAGTTATTTATTTAAACTAGGCTGAGAATCAGCACTTTTCGAACGTCAAAATACACAAGACAGTCCCCCAAAACGCCCACCCTTAACCCCTTCCCAGCTACTGGGAAGAAGAAATGGCGCAACAAACTCCCCAGCAGCACAGCTGTCTGTTGAGTCGGATAGACGTGATTCTATACATACATAGGCCAAGTAATAAACATTACGTGGTCATCTGTGCGCAGCGCTTTGTTACTTTGGCAAGGTTGCTTGAATGAAAGCCAGGCTTAAACGTAACTGACGAATTGTGGGAAGTGCTCTCTGCCCAACCCTACCGGGAAACATGGAGTTATGATATGTTAACATGCAAAATAATTTTAAGTTAATTTTACGAAATTTTGGAGCCAACTTACTTTCCATCATTTCGGCGCCATCATTGATCAAAATTGGAATTCAAGACCACCCAAAAAAGTAACAGACTTTATGTAAAAAAGTAGGCTCCATTCAGGCGTCCTGAAGTGTAGTTATGTAGGTTTTACCTACTGTGAAATCTGTCAGATTCAATTTGGTTACAAGCAGATTGCTTATAATTCATAACGGGGTTTTAAACCGTCAATTAACTAGTAGCTGTCCAACTATCATAAACTATCTTACACACAAATCTTACGTCCGCCTTGTATATTTTCCCACCAATCCAATACTCCTTTGACCAAAATTATCAATAAATTGGTTATCATGAACTGCACCATTTTCTGTTCCATAAATACGACCGACCCAATCTATTGTCGACAGCTCAGATCTCTTTGTGCAGACGAAACAAGATCGTGATATGGTCCCCATCAGTTTAAAATGGCCGAATAGCCTTTGATATTAAATTAAATGTCAATCGTCTTCTGCGATTTGGTCTCGGTTATAAAATGAGGTCGCTTCAGAATTTTACCGTTGGTGACTAAGGTTCTGTCAGGTAGATTGGCAGCATCTACCGGAGTTGTTTACCTTTTAATATGGCGTTTGTCTTTTGTTATGATTGATTTTGACACTTATTGTATTTACAAACGAGGGGCTTGTGGCTATGTAATATTAGCCACACGGATCGATCGATCAGGTTCAGCTAGGGTTACCGTAGTTGGTCCGTGGAAGACCTCCATGCCTCGGAAAGCACGTTAAGCTGTTGATTACAGCTGTCATTCGCAGATCGTGATGACAGTGAAAAGCCGGAGTTTCCCAGTTACTGAGTTGTGGATTATAAATGTAACAGTACCTGTCCGTCTGTTTGTATTTTCACGCCCTAATGGCCGAACGAATTCCGATGCACTTTGGCCCATAGGTTGACTATGGTCTGGTTAGGATACAGGATACTTTTTATCCCGGTATTACGTTTCCGTGTTATAACTTCCGACCTTAACACCGGCAAAGCCGCGGGTCAAAGCTAGTAGCTAATAGAAGGTCTGTATACCAGTCATTCCAGCCTATATTTTTAGGTGTTATGTTTGTTACTCGACTATCGTAAGAAAAAACCCAAACTGAAAACCACTAGATCCTTATTTACTGGTTACTGGCTACTCAATTTTTTCATGAAACTGACAGCTATGTCCCGGTGTTACCTGTATAACTATTACCTAATTATCATTTACAAAAACCCAAATTGAAAAAATACTACAAAAAAAATAAAAAGTCCTGGTATTTACCTGGCTAACTATCACCTCACTATCATTCGAATAAACCCACACAGAAAATCACTAGATCCTTTTTTCCAAGAACTCAATTATTTCGTGGAAGTAACAGCTACCTCCTATATAGTATTTAATCACTGAAAATCCTCTTTCCACAGACCACTGTACGTTGTGTATTTGTGTTATGTAAATACAGCCGCTTTCACGTGATATTCAACTGAATTCTCACATGAAAAGTCACATTTCTCCGAAGCTTGTAATCCGGTCGCATGTTGGCAATCATGTTATTTCATTAATGCCTCTTCATCCTTCTGAGTTTTAAAGGGCTTGTTTTGTAATTGTGTCACAAAAACGAAGTTTGTTATTTATGCAAGAATTAGATTTACATGACTTGTGAATTAAGTTCGCTCGAAATGATTATGGTAGCAGAGGAACATCGACGCGCAACCAGTTATCGTGGATTCATTCAGTACTTACATGATTCTGAAATTAAAAAAAACAGACGAAAAATTTCAACGTTTCCCCTGCGTTAAATTTTTTCGTCTGTTTTTTTTAAATCTAATATCTTTAAACGAGAATTCTTGTATAGCCCAGGCTTAAGCCCAAACCAGAAATCGCGAAAGTAAAATCAGCTGTTCCTTACATTTTGACGAGTTATGTGAACATGAATGTAGGGAACAGTTGATTTTATTTTCGCGATTTTAGGTTTGGGCCCATGTAAATAGTTGTTCATAATTATGAGTACAATGACCCCTTATGAGGTTAACGGTGATTAAAATCACACCCTGCATATAGATGTATAATCTGAATCTCGGAAACGGCTCCAACGATTTTCATGATATTTAGTATGCTGGTGGTTTCGGGGGCAATAAATGGAATCTAGCTAGGTTTCATTTTTAGAAAACGTAAAAAAAAACCGAGCTAGGTCGTCCAGATATTTATAGTAAACCGGCATGACTTAGGACCAGAAGTTCGAAGATATGTGACATCCATTAACCCACACTGGGCCCACGTGGTGGATTATGGCCCACTCCCTCTCACAGAGACGAGGCCTGCGCCCCAACAGTGGGAACATTATAGGCTGATTAATCCAACGCCTATTCATCATCATCTGCCTAGCCTTTTCCCAACTATGTTGGAGTCGGCTTCCAGTCTTACCGGATGCAGCTGAATACCAGTATTTTACATGGAACAACTGCCTATCTGACCTCCACAACCCAGTAACTGGGTAATACGATACCCCTTTGGTAAGACTGGTTGACAGACTTTCGGGCTTTTGAGTTCTGACGACCCGTAACGACTGTCAAGATAAGCCAATGCCTATTATGGATGCTTTACATGAGGTAAGACAGAATGAAGAAAGCGGATTGGTTAGTTTTTTTTTTTAAGGTTGACTGATCAGAATAGATTCTGACTAATTTAAGCCATCTAGTGTTTTCAATATTAACTTGTCTTCAGAAAATCTGAACCGGTGGTAACTACCACACACCCAAGTTTCGTTACGAAATTTACACTATCATAGAATTTCACAAAGCATTCCTTAGTTTAAGACAAAATTCCTTAACTTATAAGGCTTACACACGATATATTGCTCAATAAATTCATACGTCGATTCTGATGGCTTCCACTGACGTAGCTTCAAGAAAATCGTAGAGATTTTTCACGGAATGGTATAATAAATTTAAAGCGACGATCGTTGACAAGAATGTAAGATGGAACGACTTGAGAACTTACGATGAAAGTGAGAAACAGGAAGAATTTATCTAGGTTAGGAAGTAACCAATACCCTGAATGAAGGTTATTCGTGTGGCTCAGATAAAAAGTTTTTTGTACAAAAAGATGCTAAATATTTTGAACTGACCTTTTTGCCACATTTTAACAATATTCTTGCGTTTGTGTTTGAATGAAATAGGTACCAATCTGAATTGAACGGTTCATATAAAAACAACTAGACCTAAAACAAATAGGACACTAGGTTAAACCATTTTAGAACGCAAATAAACGTTACTTGAATGACCATTTCAGTGAAACTGGCCGACACAATTTGTCGAACGAAAAAAAAGTACTTAAAAATCAAACCAATCACAGCCGTATTCGAAATGCAATTTAAATAAAATCCGTATGATGTCATACTTCGGAATTATATTCAGCCAGAAACACTGTAGCCTATAAAAATTGTCACCAACATGCAGGACCGCCATTTTATAATTTGAACAGTAACGTTAACTTGTTTATCGTATATTTTATTAGAGCTCGCATCGTATTGACCAATAAAGTCGATCCCGTAAAATGGTTTCGATTTTAAATTGGATGGGCAGTTCGGCCTATAATAAATGTAATAGGACAACGGGAAATAGGTTTGTTAATTTATAGGTCATGATTTGTGATGTTTATGGAGCTGTTCAAACTTTTTGCGAGTTAAGTGTATTTATGCTTTTTTTGTGGCGTAGTCTATGGTCATGGAGGTTCCATGAAAGACCGTCTCTACGTGGAAGGTGGGATTTTTCCCCATGGATTGGGATGAGGTGATCCACTGAATGGATTTGGTAGATTGCCTTACGAGAAAGCAAAACCCCTAATTCATTTCAAAGGTCTTTTAATCCTGATTTTTTTTTTTGACTGCCTCGTTGCTCTAGTTGTCGTTAGCACTACTGCTGAGCATGAGGTCTAGGGTTCGTTTCCCAGGTCAGACAAAGTTTTGTTGTTTTTTTTTAACTGGAATTTCTCAGTAGCAACCATTTTTACCCGGTTGATGGCAGTAGACTCGCCTATTAAATGGAACTTAAAGATAACTGGCAAAATGTGGGTGTACTATAAGTACAGCTCTGCCCGACTCTTCGGAGATTTTTTAAATGTGTTTATTCCTGATATTTCTTACTCTTTAATCTGTTCAAGTAATTACTACAAAACGAGTCATAGACGAAAGTCAACATTTGTCATTTGCTTAGTACCGCTATGAAATAACAGATGGCGTTGTGCAGTGACGTCACTTTTATAAATCTCGGTGTTAAGATTCTCCGGCTATTTGATCCAGCCTGTCCCCACTTGCTGCCCTCCCTGACAGTGACTCCCTGAGCCGAGGCTCGTACCCCGCAGGGGGTGCCCTCAGTGCGCAGTCGCTATAGGTTTAAGTGTTAGTTTGTAAGCCCTGGCTGGAGGCTCTTAGCCTTAAAACTATTAGTCCCCACAGGAAAGCCCGGTTAAGTAGTTACGGCCTCTCAAGGCCAACTACGAGATGCACTTTCAAAAAAAAAAAAAAAGATTCTCCGGCGAAACATCACCTTCGCGGTACTTGTACGTAGTAAATCGTCTCACAGTAGGCATATTTATGTTTGTACCAGTACAAATGTGACATTTGTACTGGTAGCTTCAAACAGTACAATGACAGTCTGAACTCTGATTGAAGAGATATTAATAACAAGTATCGCAAAGTAATATGAAACGATTACCATAGTAAATATTGTTTATAATTAAGTCAATAATTATGAAACATAATTTAAAGAATATAATAAAATTACAATGTAAAAGTAATATTTGCGCGTCTTGTTGCCACTGAAACGGTTCCTTCTTTTTGTAAGGACCTGGTTCGCTTTGCTAGAAGTACGCTCCGAAGGCACAGAAGTGATAACAATACAAAGCCGTTTAAAATTAAATAGTTTTAAAAATAAAGCATCAAATAAAAAGCTTTTACACTGGTCACAACGTTAAACTGTCGCTTCAATACGCGCCGCACGGTAGTTGTTGGGAGATGATTCAACAGACGTAAATCTTTAACCGACTCTTTAGTTAGGGTTTCAATGCTGCATAATGCTTTAAGGTGATTGTTAATGAGGATTTTCTTATTATTATATCTATCACAAAGTAACTCCCACGCTACAATGTAATTTTCAGAGGTAAACTCTAATGATCTGATAACTTCAATGGCACCACCCTCTAGTGAGGATCTCAGATAGTGAAACTTATTGATGGCTGGTATTGATTCATTGCAATGGATTAATGATTGAAACGTATCTCTAAATTCTAGCCATTTTAAATAAGAACCGTTAAATGTTGGCAATTTTATTGTTGGCAGTTTTATTGACTGCAGGCCATGTGATGGGCAATTTGAATGAGAACCTCTGTTACTACATGCATCACCAAAATTTTCCTTTTGAGACCCTTTCCTTTCTAAAAGATCCTCAATAATTGACAAAACTGAAATAAACTTAGTTTCAATCGAATCTCGTAACGTAATTTGTTCATAAGTCGCAGATTCCTCGCAACTGTTTTCAATTAATGTTTGTAGTTCATTGAACTGCCTAAATAATTCTTGACCATTGTCCAAACGTCTACCTAACTCCTTGATATTTACGCTAGTTAGATCACCAATGTCTACCTTTTGCATTTCCTGTACGTATTCGCTTAATTTTGTTAACCGCCCTCTTATGTTGCCACGTTTCCTAATCAATTCACTGAATTCAATTTTGCCCACATCCTTTTCCATGTTTGTCGTCTTTAAATTTCAATATCCGAGAGTAAAACAATGAAATAGGTAGATAATAAAGTGTGCATCAAACCAAACAGTCGATCCTGTAGGTATTTACGCTCCAGGCGCAGCTCGCAGCCACGCGGTGTCACGGCAGGCACGCCGCACGGCAAGATGGCCGCTTCACTGCTTATTCCGCAGCGGCCGAGGAGCCTCGGTCGCCACGCGGTGGCGTACGTAGACGGGAGCTGGGAGGCAGCTCGCAATCGCAGCCGATGATTTCCTGGAATTGTTCGGCAAATCTATTTGAAGCAGGGATGCAGTGCAAGGCGTTAAGCTGTGTGATTGTTGCACGAGACACGGAATTACGGATTTTAGTGCAGGAATTTAAACATCAAAGTAGGTAATTAAAATGCGATAGGTAGATACAGCGAATGTTGTTGCACGATTATAGACATGCTATGCTGGACATGAATAGTCGCTTTGTTACGATAATAGGTTTATATAATTTGGTATCTATAGGTACCTATTCTTCATAGAATTGAAATGACCACAATGCGATTAGCAGTAGGTATGTTAGCTGCCCTTCTACACCAGAGGAAGCAGTCAACCCCTCACACACAAATAAAAAGCGTAAATCGGGAACGGAAATATAAAATAGGAACGAGCTTACTTCCCTCGGATAGACCACCTGACGCGATGCCCGCTATATCCAGGTTGATCTTCAAAATAGGTAGCAGTAGCCTCCTTGTGTTCCAGCGATTACGAAGCAGTTGCACGTGGCCGTGATGAGCGTTGAGCAGCGGCGTTTGCCCGTGGCCGGTTCGAGAACAATCGAGAACACGCCACCGAGCCGCAGTGTTTTCTTCGCTCCAACTTGCGTTTTGCAGTTTCTTATTGCACACGGTCGCCAAATGTTGGGAGATGATTCAACAGACGTAAATTGTAGAGTAAAATTTTAATTATTATAAAGTACTTTACAATAGAATGCAGGATAGCCGAGCGGAGGCGGAACGAAAACAGTATAATTAAACGCGACGACCAGGACCGGGTGCGCGCGCGTTTAATTATACTGTTTTCGTTCCGCCTCCGCTCGGCTATCCTGCATTCTATTGTAAAGTACTTTATAATAATTAAAATTTTACTCTACAATTTACGTCTGTTGAATCATCTCCCAACAGTAGTCATGTCACCCTTTCGCCCGAGACTCGAAACGCAGTCACGTAATGTTCAGTGTAGAATGACGTAATTTGTAGCATGCGTCTCGCTGCGTCTCTGTCCTCATCCTACAGTTTTACGGAGATGGAGAGTAAGTAACGCGACCTGGCGACTGCCGCGACATAAAATTTGAAGTAGTACCTACATTATAAAATGCCGAGCCGCTCTTACATTTTGACGTCATGTATGGGACAAATGTACCGCCTCTTGTATGTCCTACTCAACACTAGTACACATACTAAAAATATTACAACCACTAAAATTCCAAAAACCATATCTGGTCCCAATACAAAAATAACTCGACTATCGAAGCGTCTGTTAACTAGGTTAACTATAAACCAGCACTATTGAAAACGTAACATTTCACAAATACATTATTCATAACCTGTTATAAAAGGTAATTCTATTTTTTCCGGTGGCTCAGATTTCATATTCTAACCGAAATCTAGTTTTTGCGAACATAAATATCAATACACTTTGTTAAATATTGTATTTCAAAATCGAATTTAATGTATCGTTATTAATTGATTTTCTAATGTTAATGTTATGTTATTTTTATAATGGCTACGCCCGCGGCTTCGCCCGCGTGGATGTCGAGGATTACCCCACGGGAACGTGCTACCGGAGCAAAAACAAAAACTATGTTACTCCTTAACAAATCAGCTATTAGCGAAAGTCCTGTCAAAATTGAACCAGTCGTTTCAGAGATTAGCTGGTACAAACAGACAGAGCTGGATAACAATTTAAAAAAAAAAATGTTTTAAGTCCGTATATTTAATTTCATATGCATTTAGCAAAACTATGCCGAGCGACTGGTAACTGGGAATACGATACCCCTTGGGAAGACTATTTGTCAGACTTTCGGGATTCTGACGAACCGTAACGATATGGTGTACCTGTAACAATGTTCAAGTGTGTTTGATAAACTTGGTGAGTGTTAACAAAATGAAAATAGACAGATAAAAAAAAACATATTTTGCGCACACAAAAGTCATACTCATAACACAATCTACAAAAGTAGAATTAAATGATAACAAGTAATACGAAAAACAATTCGAATAAACTCTATGTGATATTACCTTTAAATTCCTACATGTTTAGGTCAATCCCGTGTGGTTCCCGCACTTTACGCACGTAGCAATATGCACACCACTGTACATCCTGTACATACTAATGTACAGGCACCAAAAAAGATTAGTGACCGGAGTCGTCGGATATAGTTGAAGTTTAATAAAAAATCGATAAAGATTTTAGGATTAAATTAAATTTGATAGTTTTTGTTTTCTATTAATTTTGTTTTATTTGAAAACATCCAGACTAAACTTCAACTATATCCGATGACTCTGGTTACTTATCTTTTTTGGTAACTGTACCTACACTACATAAATAATTCACATTCCCACGTAATGTTTGTGGTGCTACAAGCAATTTAAAAATTTGGTTCGAGTAACAATCGAGTATTATCAACAAAGGCGCGAAAAAAGCTGCAGAATCATGATTTATTTGCTTCTATACTTTGAGTAGAATATTTCCTTCTTTTAATCTATTTATTAATAAGCAAGACTAAAACGCTTTGATCGGTCGAACATTAGGTAGATACTATTTTAACCGTTAAAAAACATTTACGGTGATATATAACCTACCCATTTACTATTTTAAACAGCGCGCTGTTTGAAACGCTTCGTATAGAGATTATGAACCATGAATGAACAAAACTCCCAAACATGAGAACAAAAATAATCCCAAACAAATCTCGACTCTCAAATTCAATGAGCTCTAAATTATATTTTTCATAAAGGCGCATAAAACTTTTCCTTTCCAACACTTGTTTCATTTGTATAGAGAATCCTGAAGCCCAGTCTAACGACGCAACTGATATGCTAATAGCCCTCGTCAGCATCCATTGTGCATTCGAACCCGGGATTTTATGTCACCTTTTGAAAAAATAAGCAGTATGTATAAAAATGTGAATAGTGAATACTTGAATAGTTCATTAGAAGTGAAATTCTCATAATAAGCCTTAATGGTAGACTGGATTCTGATTCTGAAAGCTAAGCTAATCTCTGGCTTTAGGGAGATTACGTAAGCATGTTCTCAAATCGTGACGTCTCGTTTACACCAAGATAACAAACATGTATTCGACAATCCACATGTGGTTAAAGACTCTTAGTGTACAAAAATTTTAGCAAACTTGTATAAAATATTAAGAAAGTAAACAGTACGTGTCTGAAACATCGTCGATAAAATTTTTAGGACAAGACGCGTCTTTTCAAAACTGTTTTACAAGACTACCAAAAAATAAGTATCTACAATGTGTTACGGAAAGGGTATATACATACCAAGGGCACGACTTCTTTGAATGATATCAAACGATAATGGAAGGGTTTTTTAATCCTATCTTTACATATTCGGAAGTTATGAGAATTTTTAATACATTTATACCAGAAACCAAATCATCAAATTGAAATAAACACATCACTCGGAAGAGATTTGTCGTGAAATTGACAAGTAACGTGGAAAGTTATTGACCTACGTAGTGCGGTGACACGTTTGTTATGATTTGAACTTAAGAAACATTTGAAACCGAAAATTTGGTATCAATTTTTAGAGTATTTTATTTTGAGCTGAAACTGTGTATAGTGATTCTATACCAGCTGTTATCTTTAGTGCTTAAGGATAGCAATAGGGTTTCTGTAACACCCTGTATATAAATATACTAATTATGTATCAGCAGGCTTAGCACGAGAACCGTTGACAAGTGTTTTGTTTTCGGAAGAGAAGACAAAAATGACGTTTCCGTATAGACTGTTGACAGTTTTTCACCGAGAAATATAGACAAGCGATTTCTGTTCTGCAATAGAGTAAAAATAAATGGCGTCATTCTAAGTTTGCAGAAGAGTCTGTTTGTTTGGACGCGTTAATATCAAGAACGACCAGTCGGATTCGCAAACATATCGTTTTGTATTTGATAGCCTAATTATCCTTTAGGAAGGCTATAGGCTATTTAACATCAAGCTACAACCTTTAGGAGGCAAGCAGAAAGAAAAAAAGTCAGAAAGAGCGCTTACCGAAAAGGAAGTTATAAACACATTCGGCTGATTGTGGTGTCTTACGACTTCTACCCGAACGAAGTCGTGGGCAGAAGTTAGCCACAAATATGGGTGTAAATTCGGGTTACCTACATGTTATATTATTTGCGAACTAGTGAATACTTGAATTTCTCCTGTATTGTGGTAGTGGTGGCAGTTTCAATCCAAATGTTCGTACATTGTGGACAAATATCCGTAGGCTAAGCAAATATTGGTGTGGTATAGGTATTGACAGACCGGTAGTGTAGTAAGTTACACCAGTCAGGTAAATTTTCCATAATCCATTATTTACTCAATACTTTATTTCTATTTGACTTGTGTTAAATTGTACACCATCTTAGCAAAAATTTGGTGGGAGCTTACATAGACCATTGTCACTGCATAGTATAAAACAAAGTCGCTTTCTCTGTCCCTATATCCCTATGTATGAAAAAATCTTTAAAACTACGCAACGGATTTTGATGCGGGTTTTTTTAATAGATAGAGTGATTCAAGGGAAGGTTTATATGTATAACGGCGCGTGACATTATTAAATAATGAAAATCAGTTAATTTCGAGAGTTGTAATTTATTCTGTTATTTTAACGATTAATCGATTTGAATTCAACTAAATGGTAATTTTAATCAAGAGCGGGTAACACCGAATGGAGTTGCGTCTGTCATGGCGGGCGACGTCGTGTCAATTCAGTCAGTTGTTGACAGCCGTTGCACGTGGTGGTCACTCGCAAACCCATTGGCTCTAAATCGTTAATTATTACTGCAATCCTTAATTGTTTAAATCATTTAAGTGTCTGTAAAATTAAAATAGTGAACAGTCAACGCTACAGCGTATTTATTTCAACGTTTCCTGAAGTTTAACGCCCGCTATGGATTCCCGTGCTGACGAAGTCACGAATCAGCAAGATGCAACAGTCCGGCCGTTCCTGGTATCCCGTTATGTATAATACACCGACCTCCATGCGGGCGAAGCCGCTGGCAAAAGCTAGTACAACATATAATTAAGAAGATATATTTAGGCATGAAAAACAAAATTTAGGCAGCTCCAAGGGTAGAACGCACTCCACATTAATAATTAAATCGAATTTACATTTTTTTTTAAAAGAACGTTGTTCATTTAGCAAGTGCAGTGATTATTATTCAGTTTATTCCATTCTTCTATGTAAATGAAAAGGCAATGGGTCATTCACAGAAGGGTATAATTGCGCCTATAGTTAAGTTCCATTTCGTCAAATCGCGAAATTTCGGAAAATCCGCTTTCGATTTAATGGCTGAAAAAATTGCAATCCCGACTCCCAACGATGATTGCATACGGTTTAATTTTTCCTTTATGTTGATTGTGTAATATGACATTTTCGGAAATTGTCATCGTTGAAAAATATATTTGCATTTAAACTTTTCGACAAAACTACTGTCGATTTATTTAACAAGGTATTTGTTTGGTTGTGTTTGTTCGGAAAGCGTGAAAATTTTCCGTTTAATAATTTTGAATTTTGGTTTATTTCGGAACTATTTAAATATGTCTAGATGGCAAAACAACAGTAGTAAAAGAATAATCTCGAAACCAACATAACAGACATACTAAACTTGATCACCAAGTTTTAAAGGCATTACTATAACTGTATTTCTTCAAAAGATACATTCGTAAAGGCTTGTAGGGTAGGGAATAGAATATAATAGAATAGATTAACGTTTATTGTTTCCAGTATTACAGCTAGTAGTAGTAGTAGGTACACTTATACACAAAACTATAATACCGAAAGCAAAAGCTTTAAGCGTCCGCATTATGCTTAGGTCCCCCTGGCGGTTGCTAAGCGCTGGTTTATAGCTTAAAACCTTGAGCCCTGTTAACAAAAAAAAAGTTAGATTTAGCAACAACACCCTAATAAATATATTTTTTCAATACACAATTTAAATATAAGATGATCATACATTAATAAATTGAATTAGAAAAAGAGAAAGTGAGTGGTTTATAACAGTTTGTGGACACGACCGGTTATTTTATCAACAAAGATAAAACCGGCCAAGTGCGAGTCGGACTCGCGCATGAAGGGCTCCGTACCATCTATAAAAACCGATTTGACAAAATTTAACATTGGAGTAGAAAAATATGTTCTCCCTCACATTCCACCTGCAAATGTAAGTTGGTACGCACAATACTGAGTGATTGTGATAGTGACCATGTTATTTTAATATCCTGGACTTCTTATAGGTTTTCCCATAATAATCTATAAGTAGAAATCTAATTTCTGTATTTTTTTTTTCAAAATTTTAGGTTCAGTAGTTTTGGAGATGGGGGGAATGGTCAATTTTCATCTACTTTCTTGAATAACTTGGAAACTATTTATTTTAAAATTACAAAAAAAAATATTCTAGATTCGCACAACAAGCCCTTTCATTTAATTTGTCACACGATGCAGTTTGCAATTTTTTTCTTTAATTTTCTATCTTGCCACCCAAAAGTTACCCCCATATACAGATTTCGTCTATTCACGTTACACCTCTGCGTTTGGGTCACATAAGTTGATATTTTTTACCAAATTTCAACTTAATCCGTTTAGTAGATTCGGAGAGAAATGACTGTGACGGACGGACACACGAGTTAGCCTATAAGGGTTCCGTTTTTATATTCTTTCGTACGGAACCCTAAAAAAACGAAAAGGTAAAGAAAAATATAGATGGAACACTACTGAATGGCTAACGGGCATTTTTCATAGTAATTTGGTGTAGTTTTTTTTAAATTCATAGGGAATGGAGAAACACAATAAAAACCAAGCCAAATAAAAAACAGTTCCAAATTACCGTTCAAAAGTGTCTCAAACTCATGCCATGGGCCAAGGTCTGAGTGCTCACTTTGTTTTTATAGACATTCCCAAGCAGTTGGTCGAATCTTCACGTGGGCGGCCTATTTTTCGGCCCAAAAATCAGCTGCCAGCCTTTTGAGCCCCTTTCCTGTTGACAATGAAGTGGACGAATTTTTGATACCCTATGATTCTTCTTTTAAATATACTACTCATAGATACTACACATTTTATTTTTTTAAGACCTAGCTTTTAAATTATGAAAATAATTTAAAGAGTCTCATTTCACTATTTCGACACCAAAATATACGTTAGAAGAGCATTCGTTAGCTCTAATACCGCATTGCAGACTGACGCGTCAACAGTTGGTAGTACCTAACTCTGATAGAGGCATTAACGATACGGTGCATCGATACATTGTGTTCTCGCCTGAATCGAATAATGCTCGTACAGTTTTAGCTGTTGACTGGTCACTGCTGGACATGGGCTTCGTATAAATGCGCATTTGGCATTCGAATTGATTTCGGGCCTTACTTGATGTTTTCTTATGCTATAAACATTTGCTGACGTATTGGTGAGTGCTGTCCCTAATCAGACTATGTCCCATTTGCTAGAATGTCACAAATGTTCGTTACTCTGTACTGTTGATGATCCGGAAAACTCCCCTGATGCCGCAATATATTTGGCTACCCGGTCCCTAACAATATACGATACATTTATTTGTCCTCCAGACCGTATTTCGGCCATGGCGACAAATCTCAACAGAGACTAGCTTGGCATGGGGCATATTATAGCGCACAAGTGTTTGCGTAAACATAACTGCATTCTCTCTTCCCTCACTTTGATAGTCCAATGGGACGTTAATTTGACACGACCCGGACAGAGATCAGGCGCAAGATCAACGGCTTAGCGTGCTTTCTGAGGCAGGGATTATTACAACGCCAACTTCCATTCTTCGAGCAGTTACCAAGAAATTTCTAATGGAAAAACCCAATAACACTTTGCTCGACCTGGGAATCGAATCCAGGACCACACGAACCAGCACGCTCAGCAGTCACGCTTGTGACCATGACACCAATGAGGCAGTTACATAAACGGTACGAGCGAAAAGAAAAAGAAGCACAAACTATTAAATTATATTCAAACGGCTAAAAGTAAGCACTTTTTAGACGTCAAAAGACAGTCCCTAAATCTCGTCACTTCCAAGTATTTGAGCTGGCACTTGTTAAACATAATAACAATAGCTTCATGCTGGCGTAAAAAAATTAACAAGTCAGAAAGTGGCTCCACCAAGGTGGCTACATACCGCGGCCCGTGGCACACAGGCAACTGAGGGAACACGGGTGGGTTTTAGTCAGTAAAAGTCTGACAAGCCCTCCTGCTCCACCCAGAGCGGGTGAAGTTATTTGAAGATTTCCCACCCAAAAAAAAAAAGGTGGCTACACAAAGTAGTCCGTAACTCCTAATCCAAATAAGATAAAAAGGCAGTTCAAAAACTAAAACCTAATTACTGCAAAACGCACTAAAAAGTATGAATCAAGAAAGTATTCTCATCTGAAAGCCGTGGTCGTATGCAACTTTCCACTAAAGCTTATGATCGCTTACTGCTGTTAAAATGTTTTGTTTTCGTTGGTGGCATACGACCACGGCTTTTAGATGAGAATATTTTCTTGTTTCGTACTTTGTATAGCGTGATGTTTCATGCCTTTTCCTAACTTTCCGTATAATTATAATCATCATCAACATTTCAGCCGAAAGACGTCCACTGCTGGAAATAAGCTTGCCCCAATTTAGGGGGGTTTGCCATAATCGCCACACTTGGCAGGCGGGTTGGCGATCGCAGTATGGTGGTCAAATACATAAAAAACTCTGCTGCCCATTCTCTAGTAAGTCCCTTAGTCGCCTCCTACAACGCTCACGGGAAGAGATGGGATGGTGCTATTCTTTTACGTCCGGCACCACACGGATTCTGTATAATATTAATCACTAATCTCTGGAGCTATACACAACAGCCAGATAAAATGTCTAGAAATAAATTTGATAGGAAGACTAATTGGCCGCAGTAAATCATTATCAACAGACAGGTTAGTCATAATCTCATACTCATAATGGGTGAAGGTAGAGTGAGCGTAATGATAACAATCAAAGATTTGGTCAAATAATAGTACGTTTCAAAGAAATACGAATAATCTTTATCAGATCTGATTGAAAGTCAATCAAGATTTTTCCTATCGGGCTTGACTAGCTGATAAGACATGCAATGATAACGTTGTTAAAACACGAAATGCATAACTATTGCGGTGTCTCTTTAGTTTTGGGTATAAAAGCTATCTATAAAGAATTAAAGATACTGGCAACTGACGTCAAAACATTAAAAAATCCTATTGGCTTAATTACTTACTTACAAAACAGTCTGGTGATGATCTTGTCTCCTGACAGACAGACCAGACATAAGAAGAGGCTTTTGGTCTGAAATTGTACTGAATAATATTTTTTTTTATCTTTTGAACAATAGGAAAAACTGGCTTATTAGTCGATCCGCATGAATTTACTCGACCGATTCGAATAATTTATTAGTGGGCCAATTAACAACTCCAGAAATACATATTAGGCAATTAACACGTTTTGAATTGTATGCAATAAAGTTATGAAAAAAACTTAAAAAAAAAAAACAAAGGACTTCCAAAAAAAAAGCACTACAAAGTGAAAAATAACTTTAATTTCGGAAGTCAGTGACTTTGAATATGTATTTAATTTAATTTTTTGTCCGAATTTAAAGTTATTTTTCACTTTGTAGTGTTTTTTGGAAGTCGGTTGTTTTTCTTTTTTAAATGGTTTTTATTTTCCATTTTTTAGTTTCAGTACCTACCCCATACAATTAGAAATTTCATCATCCTTGGGTTCAAAACAATACATATAATGCGATAGCAGCAATCGCAGTTTGATTGCTGTCATTTATTGAAGAGTTCCGTTGCCTGTCTCCGAAACGCATCATCAGATCTATATGAAATTTTAATGGGACTATTTCGAAATAAACCCCTTTCGAACAAAATAATTTTGCAAATCCGTTTATATATAACGGAGTTATGCCCATGAAATAAATATATATCAACATGTTGAATTGATAGCCTCCTTCTTTTTGAAGTCGGTTAAAAACAGATCACTTCAAGTACATGCAATAAAGTACTTAAAATTCGCCTAATACGTATTTTTGGAGTTGTCGATTCATTCAGTAATAAATTAACTTCGTGCGAATCACCTATAGAAAATAAAAGATAATTTAAAAGAGTCGATTCGCCCTATTTAGGCGAGTAATTTGTTTCGAATCGACCAATAAGCCCAATTGCCGCCCGCGGTATAAATATTAGCCAGTCTGATGACTGCACACTGCCCAGAGTTTATTCATGGGAATATTATAGCACGAATTGATCTTTATCTCTCATTTATCTAACTGTCTTATGTAATTTTGACGTTCAAAAAGTGCTGACTCTCAGCCTAGTTTGAATAAATGACTTTTGATTTTGATTTTGAATTTTTTTTTTTTTGATTTATTAACCCAAAATCTCAAAATAACGCCATAAAGCTAAAATAATACATCATCATCTGCTTGGTTTTTTCCCAACTATTTTTGGAGTCAGGGTCCAGTTTAACCCGATGCAGCTGAATACCAGTATTTTACGTGGAGCGTCTGCCTATCTGACCTCCATAACCCAATAACTGGGTAACGCTATTGGTAAGACTGGTTTTCAAACTTCGGGTTTCGGACCCGTAGGTAGGTAAAGACTATCAAAAATCCGTGAATGGCAGCCAAGACTATCAGAACGTGATTTCCGAGAGACGGAGGGGTCTCTCTGTATGTAAAGATGGTCACCCATTATTATTTCTAAAAGCCCTTCTCATAAAATAATACAACGCTTCCAAAATTGAGGGAAACGAGTACCCATAAGTAACAATTTAAATAAAGGAGGCAAACATCAGCGGTGTTGTGGTCTGTGACCGTCTTTATCCACGATATACGACCCACCCTCCTCACTATTGGGACATATGACTATATATTCTATAGGATTACGTCGAGATCAAATTGTGGAGTTAATTGTTTAAGGATTATAAGGGATAATGTCAAATGTAACGTTCCTAAGATTCTTAGTTTAAATTACGGGGTGCGGTGCGATAGGGTTATTCGATAAGTAAGGGTTATTCGATAAGTGTGGTGGAGATGGAATGGATTCAGTTAGGGTAGTCTCGTGTATAGTTACGGTGTTGAATTTAGCTTTTTTTTAAGCGTAGGTATTGACTCAAAAACCACCAAATCCTTCTTATTCTCATCAATACTTACTTACAAATCATCACCTCAAGTGCTTAAAAATATAATAAGTAGGTACTCAATAAAATCAAAATCAAAAGATTTTATTTCACGTCAGAAGTTAAGTGCACAGTTCCAATTTGTCGCTTCCTATGGAGAAGAGCCGGCAAGAAACTCCACGGTTACTCTTTTAAGAATAATTGGCTGTTACAATGTTTTCAAATTACAGTGATAATAGGTATGAAAGGACAGACCTGTCAATAAGTACCAAGTACTTGGAGGAATGACAATAAAGAATAGACAAATCTACAGTCTGTAAGGACTATAACGTTCTCTCATTCACAATATGTAAAAGAATGTACATAAATAAAGTGAACCTATTTAAACCAATTTACATGATTTCCATGGCAACCACTAATTAATAGTTGTTATTAGAATTGATGTATGTCAAATAATGACAAGAATATGTCAGACATTGTAAAATATAAAAAGAACAAAAATAACATTGTAATTTGGGAGCCGTTAAGAGCATTCTCCCCACGCGGGCCGGCAACGGCGCATTTATGGCGGTTTTTCGTGATTATTTCATTAAAACAAACAAAAGTAAACATTTTTTTCAGCCATGCACTAGATCGTGGGTATTTTCAAGTTTGTATGCTATTTTTATTACAGTTATTTTGGCATTTGTTATAAAAATCGACATATCGTCAATTATTTTCTACTTGCATTCCAATATTTATGCTTTCATAAAAACATTTAATCGTCCTTAGATTGAATGTTTGAAAGCATAAATATTTAAACTAATTATAAATACCAACGGTCTAGTGCTTGGCTCAAAAAAAATAGTACTTTTGTTTATGTTTAATGAAATAATCACGAAAAACATCTATAAATGCGTTGTTGCCAGCCCGCGTAGACTTTCAAATAGTTATGCTGTTAATGAGGTACCAGGGCAGCCACATATGCAGAAGAAATTAATGCCAAATTTCCTTGTCTTCAAAGTCTCTTCTATCTTATAATGTGCTTTTTTGATAAAGATACGTTTGATGTGAGTTATATTATCCTTTCCTTATATCTAAAACAACTATTACATAATATCAAAGTTCCACCCCCTATCGAAGACCGCACGCACCACTGTACGCACTGGCAACTGAAAAAATATTTACATTAAACAACATCGTATCCGGTTTTAACCAAGTTTCACAAAAATATAAGATACCCATCTTCCCGCTTATTTATAAATGCTGCTTAAAGTTAAGAGATGTTTAAACGTCAAAAACCAAAGACCTCTTGAAACGGATATGCTGTGCGGTCTACCATTTTGACACCTCAAAGTAACACGCTGTCATGTAACCACTTGTCAAGAGCACTCGTGCCGTTTGAGCTAGCTGTTGGTTCAAACAAAAAATATTTCTTGTAATGTCCATATTATAAGCACTAGCGATAATTGAATTTTACGCATTTAAAGACTCGGTTTGGGAAGTGAAAAGAGAGGCCTTTATCGAGCAGTGAGTGAAGTCAGGCTGTGGAAAACGATGATGATGATGATAGGTTTGGGAAGAAAAATAAGTAATTCTACTTTCATTCATTCACTCTATCATTGACAAGAAGTTGCGATTACCAATCTAAATGATGAAAGGTTAAGTGAAAGAAAGAAAAATGCATTTATTGCCATTATATATCATTTGAAAAAACCTTCAAACTATTTAATAAAATAATAAGCAATGATATTAATGTCAAGATATGGCGATGGTGGCGATTATGGCAAAACCCCCCCAAAAAAGATGACAAGCAGCCCTGCAAAACGGCCCTTAGTACCCGGCGGCCCGCTTACCCTTGGCTACGGTAGCGGCCAAGGTTACGGTGAGGCAAGGGGTGCTAAGAATTTTCGGAAGAGATCTGGCTACCACAGCAAACGAAAACTGTACCTGGCAACCTATAACACGCGTACACCCAGGACCGACGAGAAGATTACTGAACTCGAGGAAGAATTGAGCAGGTAACGGTGGGATATAGTAGGGTTATCTGAAGTCCGAAGAGAGGGGGAGGACTCGATAATTCTCAAATTCGGTAACCTGCTCTATTTCCGGGAGGGCGACCAGCAGTTCCAAGGTGGTGTCGGGTTTATCGTCCATAAGTCCCTTGTGAATAACGTGGTGAAGATCGAGATTATGTCGACCAGGGTGGCGTACCTTATACTCAGAATATCGGCAAAATAATCGCTGAAGGTAATACAGGTCTACGCCCCGACCTCGTCACACCCCGACGATGAAGTGGAGACCATGTATGAGGATATATCCAAAGCCATACATGGGTCCAAAACTCATTTCACCGTTGTCATGGGGGACTTCCACGCGAAACTAGGCAAACGGGACGATGATGAGCTGAGAGTGGTGCAATTTGGAGTTGGACGTCGGAACCACCGGGGTCACTTACTGGCCAGTTTTATGGAGAAGGAAGGCCTTTTTATGATGAACTCTTTCTTCAGAAAACATGAGCATAGAAAGTGGACCTGGCAGAGCCCTGATGGTGCAACTAATAACGAGATTGACTTCATCATGTCGACGAAGAAGCAAATATTCAATGCTGTCTCTGTGATCAATGCGGTCAAAACCGGAAGCAATCACCGCATGGTAAGAGGTACATTAAATATCAACATCAAGCTAGAAAGATGTCGGCTGATGAGTCTACGCTCCGTCCAGCACCGATCCAAGTCCAAAACCCCGAGAGCTTTCAGCTCGAACTCCAGAATCGTTTTGAGTGCCTCGGGAGCTCCGTGGATGGTTATAACGATGGGTTCATGGAAACTGCCCATACGGTCGGGTCTAAAGTCTTCAAGACCCGTCGTACTAATGGCAAAAAGAAACTCTCTGATCCTACTCTGCAGCTAATGGAGGAGAGGGGTGAAATGATCCTGCAGCCTTCAGACGACGCGCTAAAGTACCGACAGCTCAATAAATGGATCTCTAAGTCCTTGAAAAGCGACCTTCGCCGTTTTAATACGGAACGCATCAAATACGCGATAAAGCGGAACAAGTGCGCCAAAGTTTTTACAAGAGATCTGTCTATTGGGCAGAGTCAGCGAAACTGAAAACCGATGATGGCAGGATCGTATCCGCCAAGCCTGAGCTGTTGAGAGAGATCGAGAGGTTCTATGAACAATTATACACGTCAACAAGCAACCCCGTTACGAATCTGGCAAAGGACCCAAGAGCCAGATTGACCCGACACTACACCGAAGACATCCCGGACGTTAGCTAGTACGAGATTAGGATTGCTCTGAAACAGCTTAAAACAACAAGGCACCGGGTGATGACGGAATTACGGCCGAACTCCTGAGGGCTGGGGGAAAACCCGTACTTAAGGCCCTCCAGAAGCTGTTTGATTTCGTCTTTCTCGAGGGCAAAACGCCACAGGCATGGCACAGAGGTGTGGTGGCACTTTTCTTTAAGAAGGGTGGCAATACTCTTCTTAAGAATTATAGGCCCATCTCACTTCTGAGCCATGTTTACAAGCTGTTTTCGAGAGTCATCACGAACCGTCTCGCGTGCAGGTTTGACGACTTCTAGCCTCCCGAACAAGCCAGATTCCGTAAAGGCTTTAGCACCGTAGACCACATACATACGTTGCGGCAGGTTATATAGAAGACCGAAGAGTATAACCTGCCCCTCTGCTTAGCGTTTGTGGACTACGAAAAGGCCTTCGATTCAATCGAGACATGGGCTGTACTGCAGTCTCTTCAACGGTAGCAGATCGACTATCGGTACATCGAGGTGCTGAAGTGTTTGTAAGAAAACACCACTACGTCAGTCCGATTCCAGGACCAGACTTCGAAACCTATCCTTCGGCAGCGAGGTGTGAGACATGGAGACGTTATCTCTCCGAAACTGTTCACCGCTGCATTGGATGATGTCTTCAAGCTTCTGGACTGGAAGGGGGCTGGTATCAACATCAATGGCGAGTACATCACTAACCTTCGATTTGCCGATGATATAGTTGTCATGGCTGAAACCATGGAGGACCTCAGTGCTATGCTTGATGACCTCAGTAGAGCTTCCGAAAAAGTGGGTCTAAAAATGAACATGGTCAAGACAAAGGTCATGTTAAATGATATAACACCCACTCTCATGACGATCGGAGGTGCTACGCTCGAAGTTGTGGACGAGTACGTTTACCTGGGACAAACTGTCCAGTTAGGTAGGTCCAACTTCGAGAAAGAGGTCAATCGTCGAATCCGACTCGGCTGGGCAGCATTCGGGAGGCTTCGCAATATCTTCTCGTCCCAAATACCGCTGTGTCTCAAGACGAAAGTCTTTGACCAGTGTGTGTTGCCAGTGATGACCTACGGTACAGAAACGTGGTCGCTCACAATGGGCCTTATCAGAAGGCTTAAAGTCACCCAAAAAGCAATGGAGAGGGCTATGCTCGGAGTTTCCCTACGCGATCCAATCAGGAATGAAGAGATCCGCATAAGAACCAAGGTAACCTACATAGCCCGAAGAATTGCTAAACTTAAGTGGCAGTGGGCAGGGCACATTGCTCGCAGAACAGATGTCCGATGGGGTCGAAAGGTTCTGGAGTGGCGACCGCGTACCGGAAGACGTAGAGTGGGAAGGCCTCCTACAAGGTGGACCGATGACCTTATGAAGGCCGCGGGAATCAGCTGGATGTGGGAAGCACAAGACCAGTCGAAGTGGAGGAGCATGGAGGAGGCCTATGTCCAGCAGTGGACGTCTTTCGGCTGAAATGATGAAGATGAATACCAAGATACAGACAGCATAATGTCAGATGGCAACACAGTATGCACCACCTGATGTTGCTTTCAGCTGCAACCCACACCCACCTACCTACCTACCTACTATTAGAATCACAATTTTTTGTTTCTAATTTTGTCATTTTTATTTTGCCACTTACTAGGGCTGGACAGATGTACTTTATAATTTTCATTACTTTACTATGATTTGGTCTCTCCAGCCACAAAACCGAAAATCGAATGGAGTCGAGATTTTAACAAAATAAAAAAACTTGATTATTCAAAAATAACACGAATCCTTTAAACTACGTAGTTGAGAGAATAATCCACGAAGTTGAGAGAATAATCCACGATGTCTTTATCCCCATTTTGGTCCCATATAAGTTCATTAAGTTTGAGTTCATTTCGTAATCTCTTAAAACTTAAATCCTTTTGCCTCCAGATAAATCCGGATATGAGTAGTCCGGATAGTTTCACCGGATGGTTTTAACTATGTTTAACAATCCGGAGTTTTAGTACAAAGGCGAAACAGTTTTTAGGTCAGTCTGTTATGTGTAAATATGTTGTTCTACAATAGTTAGAGCTTTAATTTTTGACTGTTTTGTTGCTAGCTAGGAATAGTTTTGGCTGCTTTAAGAGATAATTTTGCATTACAGTTTATTAGTATTTGGTGTTGCCTCATTCAGTCGCTCTCGCTTCATGTAATATACTGGTACTCCGTTCCATCCGATAAGACTGGGAGCCGATACCAACATTGGTTAGAAACGGCTAGGACAGATGATTGATATTTTGTTGCCTCATTAAGTAAAACGTTTAATTTCTTTCTTTTATGGCGATCTATAGAGTTTTGGGACCATTTTACGATATCTGAAATTTGCTAATTATTTTTTTATCTATGATGCAACTACATAATCACGTTCATTCTATTATTATTCATCATCTTCCTGCCTTTGCTCCATGTTACTTGGGGTCGGCGCAACACTTTTCTCCTTCAATTCTCTTCTGTCAATCGTCACGTTATCATTCTCTCTCTTCTCTTTTTTATCAGTCCTCATACAATACATTCATCTTTCCTTTTACCTTTCTCTCCTTCTCCATCCATCAACATTTAAATAATAAATGATTTTATTTCTGTAAGGTTTGTACAAACACTTTTACCATTTAAGTTACCATTCATCACTCTTTTACTTACATGCGATTATAAACATATTTATTATCAGTTAACTCCTGCGCGAAACCTATCGGTTCCTTTACGATAGAAAATTTATTGTGTCTAATTAGCCGAGATTTAAAGGTTAAATCATGAGAAATATATCTGACTTTACCTGGGTTTTGACTTCGATTTGTACTGCAGTGATAACACCATTTGAAGAAACTCCATAATTGTGACGATAATGGTATTCACCTAATACATCGACTAACAAAACTATTAAAAAGCAATCTTATAAAACAAAGATAAAACTTCCTTACTACTAAAAGCAACGGAAAACTTAACTTAAAACCATTTCCTTTAACATAACTTGGCCTTTATGCTCCATAGTACAAAACTGTAAGCTATTTACATCGGATTGAATCAGAAACTTACCACTTTAAACTACAGTATCTACATTAAAGTTACTGGAAGCACTATTCTTAATTCGAAGCACTCAGAAACTTAATCAAGTGAATAAAAATGGAAAAGAGAACAAATACGAGCTGGCTAGATGAAATTTTAAATTTGGAATCTGTGTTTTGTTTTAAATAAGGATGTTGTAATTTTGTTACTGTTTTGTTCGTTTTTGATTCTGTTTTGTTTTATTCGATTCTACTTTTGAATAATATATTGGCAAAGAACTAGCGTTATTTATGAACAGCAGGCTTAGTACGAGCACCGATTTGTAGACGGAAGAATAGACATGACTGTTAACTAAATGACGTACAATAGGAGAAGATAGCTAAGTTCAACAATTCTATTATCACAGTTATGCGTTCTAGACGAATCATGATTTTGTAGATAATCGTATAATTATACTTTGTGGCCGTCGAGTAGAAAGTTTGTTGTCAGTGTGGTTTTGAGAATTAGGGAAGAAATATTCTACTGAAATAATCTGCATATAAAAGGACCTAGACAAAGATCGTTAGAAACGAAACACAAAATGACAGATTGTAGAAGGATAACTACGGTGCGATGTCAAAAATAGAGAAACGAAATAGCACTTTGTATAGAAAAAGCACTGTCTATTCTTCGTAAAAATAGAAAGCGTCATGCTAAGCCTGCTGGAAAGGAGTTTGAATATAAACAAGAGTGGCTGGCAGGCAGTGCGTGTCATCAATACGGTACCTTGGGTAATAAGATCTGCTTTAACGCCTCCGCAAATAATGGGTAATAGACAAAGGCTAACTAAAATGTTTATCATTTTAACGGCTTATTCGCCGATTCGCATGAATATATTATAATAATATAATATTTTGAATAGCCAATTCCATTAATACGAAATTGGCACATTTTGAGTAAAACTTTAATAAGTGCCATAGAAAATATTATATCTAAAAGTGACGAGTCGCCCGAGTAAATTCGTGCGAATCGACTATGAACCATTTTACCGTTCGAGAGAAAAGTGATTTATCCTAACATACAAAACCCCAGCCAAAACCAACTAAAACTATAATTCAATTCTACCTTCGAAAGGTAACCCAAATAATTGAATTAACCCTTATTACCAAACAACTGACCTTCAGCTTACCCACATCAAAATACATATCAATGAATAGGGCAGGCTACAAACTGAAGCGTAGTTGTTTAACTGCATTAAACATTCGCCCGACTGGGCCTGACTTCTCAGGCACTTTGTGAAGTGTGGCGGCATCATGGGAATATTCGAACTCGAGTTATTAATTTGATCTGTCAAGCCCCCGCTTCGCAAAACAATGCTGTTGGCAGGTAGTCTGCGAATGATTTGTTAGTTACCTTTGGATTAGCTATTTTGGGAGTGCTGCTATTGATTTGGATGATATAGGTCGTGAAGGTGTATTTCTTCAGATTCTCGTAGTTTTTCTCTTTGATCTGTGGTTATTTGATCCCGATTTTAACGCGAAAGACAAGGAGAAATGTTTAATAATGATGGCCAACCCACAATTTTTCTAGAAGCATCTAACATCGAACATCGAGCTTTATACGTTGACGAAGAGGAATGCGTTTAGATGTGAGGACGATGTTAAGAAAATAGCTCATGTTATTTAGAGAGGGTTGACCCATAATCAAAAAGCTGTTGAGTGGCAAGCTCTTGGAGAGGCCTATGTGGTCTCCAATACCAAATTTATTAAAGTTTAAGATTATTTGCACTTTAGTTTAGTTAACGTTAATATTCATGTTTTACAAGGCCGTGGAATAAAAGCTGGTATTGTTACTGAACAGGAATGAAAAAAAACAAACAAAATAAATAAACCAGAATTGTATTTGATTTGGATTATATACAAAGCAAATAACTCGTTAGAAGGAACATCACATTAAATTGCAAATCATTCTTGACGAACAGCGGCATCAGGAGCAACAGCCTGCCATGGATCGATTTCAACAAAAGTCAAATGGTGCCTTTGTCTAGTCAGACTTTGACTGTTGTCAGCAGAATGACGTACCGTGGATAGCAGCTCATAAGTTCCACTGAGAGACACAGGAGCATTCAAGAAACCAATACCGCAGCTAGTGAAGGGTTGGACGGCGCTCAAGAAAGTGATGGGACCGGCTGGTAGGTTGCTGTTAGGGTAAGCATCATAGGTGAAGCCATTGGGAAAGATGACGCGGCATTGTTCAAGGGTGTCAAGGAAAGACTTGGCGATGGATATGGTCTTGCCGATGAGCGGGTTGGTCAGGAATGGTTGGTGGGTATGGTCCGGGAGTGTGATTTGGGTGACTTGACCTGCAAAGAGATAGCGATTATTAGTATACAAAAAAGTTAACATGGGCTAGACGCAAAATTTTTCAATTCAATAGAAATTTAAAAGTGTCTTTAAATGGTTTCGTTGAAATTAATACTTTTAGTTGAATTTGAAGACGAAAGATGAAGATAGAAGCAAAAAATGGATATATAGCTACATTTCACACACTGTAATGAACTTATGCAAGTAAAAACCGTGTGTGACCTCTTCTAACATGAAACACAATAAAACATTCTTATTTCGTAGCAAGATTTAAACGAGTAAAACAAAATTAAGAAAATCATATAGCACTAATTAAGTAAGTATACAAAAATAAATACATTTGAAGTTCCTAAGTAATTCAAAATGAGAAAGAGTTTTGTTCCAAACCCTTTGTTAAAGAAGTGTGTTTCCTTTTTTTTAACCGACTTCAAAAAGAAGGAGGTTATCAATTCGATTTTTTTTGAAAAACGTTTTTTATGATAAAATGAAATACGTTACGCAACTTAATTTTTCAAGAATCTGCAGACAATTTTTTAGTGCACCTCTATGATTCAATTTATATTTTTACAACATATTTCATGTAAATCTGCAAATAACTGAGAACACTGTTTCGATTAATATATTTTTTCTTTGATAATGAAAACAAAATTAATTTAAGAAAAATTATTAACAACAAATGTTTGTTTTCATAGTTTTAGTAATTTATTTCTTTAATCGCTGTTGTTTTTTAAGTATAAAAAAGATGTTTATCTTTTTTTTTTAAATACGAACTAAGTTCTGGAAAACTATTGTAAATATTAATATTTTAGTACCTTGAGTCAAAGTCACTGCAAAGGCTGCAACCACAAATAAAGCCAATAATTTTACTGCCATTTTTACAATTGAACTGTAAGTAGCTACTGCATTTCCCACCTTTATATATATTGCAGAACATTACCATCTGATAATTATTGGGACTAATCAATCAAATCAATTACTGTTACCTTTTATCTACAGTAAATTAGCAATGAAAAGAGTAGGCTAACGTTTGTTTGTTTGTTTGTTGCTTTCTAACCTATCGGGTACAAATAAAAGAAATTCCAAGAATTTTAAAACTCAACAATTCTTCAGTATTAAGGACAAGGCGGTGTAAAGTCACAAAATCAGAAGGTTAATTTTTTTTACACACAGTACTTATAGCAAATCTTTTATTTTACTTCAGACTGACAAAAATACGAATGAAACATATTATGTTCAGAATGGTGACATGTGTGTGCAAATGTGCTGCAAAGAATACCATACAATGTTGTTGCTGGCGCCACTATTGCGGCTGCTGAGACCTTCAATTAGCACAACTACTGTAAACTTATTGGTAACTACAGGTTTGGGGTGGTTGGGGTCAAAACGCTTGGCTCATGAGCCCGAGTGCTCGTCTTCTTATGGAAATTGCTGGGTTATTCTTTGGCCAAAGAATCCGCATTGCCATTCAACGTGGCACTGCTGCCAGTCTTCTGGGCATGTTTCCGAATCACAGGAATGCGAACGAGTGCGTACTTCGACGCCTGAGAATCGTTTTGTTTTTGTGTTTTAGTTTTTAGGTAATTAGTTATTTAATTTACTACCAAGTGTCAAATAGTTGTATTAAATATTGTAAAAGATTTGTTTCTTTAAGTATAAATAAAACATGTTTAAATGTAATGAATACCTAAGTGAGTCAAAATATTCTAGTAAATAAAATATTCTAGTAATTTAAAATGTATATTTGGCATAACCTTTGGCATTGCCGTAGTCCGGTAAAAAGGGAGTAGGGTTATTTTGATAACGATCTTTCTTTTTCTGTAATAAGGAAATAAACTCTAAGTAGTATAAGATAACAAATTAACACACACGTTTAATGATAATCAAGAGATCGGAGGATATAAGATCTTATCAAAGTTACGTGAGCTCCAATACATACAGATATAGTGATTAAATTAAAATATTCCTTATGTAATTTTATACATCAAACAGGTACCTACTACTACATTAACTGAGATATTAGAATGATTATTATTTCACATACATTCATGAATGGGAGCTAAGATTTGAGCTAAGGTAGAAAATGCCTATGGCATTAAGTCCGCCTCTGTACATATATGTGCGTAAAGTATTAAATAAATAAATAAAATAAATAAATTTGAAGACATTGGGTGCATGTCGACTTGCTGAATAAACATTTACAAAACACGTTTCAATATATTACACAGGGTTTTTTTTTAAATTAATTAGCAAAAGTGGAGAAAACGGGGATGGGTTATAAGGATTTTATTTTATTATAACGTTGTTACTTCGCGCAGCACGAAGTATTTGATTAGCCGTTTGGGTATCTAATTTCTATATTAGAAAAAAAAAATCGCTTGTTCTCTTAGATGGTAGCTACCAATTACCCATAACGTCTGTGAAGTATCCCTGGTATTTTTTATGATGCCCTATATTGATATCAGTTGTTTTTAATTGACAGAAACAGAACTATTATTTTCTTTTCGTTGTGTATGCAAAAGAAGATTTATATACTCTAATTTTAACTTTTAGAATGTTCCCAGTCTGATTTCAGTCTCAACAATACCTCGAGTTTCCCTAATTTTTTTAAAACTTTTCGACATTTGACTGTCACCGAGACGGAACTGCGATTAGATTTTGAACGTTTTTAATCACGAAAATTAACCATCCGTTGTTTAAGACTTAACTTTTTTTGATCAATGTGTTTTGTTTTTTCGTTTTTGCATTCATGCATAATACAAATAAATAAATTGGACTACGGAACTTTGTGGGTAGACTCGAACGCAAGCAGCACCTGTGATCACAATTTATTGTAATAGCTTTAACTATACGTTACGAAAATATTTGTGTATCATACCATCCGTGGTTTATTTGTATTAATTGTATTCGTTGTTCATTTCACAAAAAATCTACCTGTGTAAATTGCTTTAATTTAATTTTTTTTATAATGTTATTTGAACTGCAATCTTAAATAAACATTTGCTTCATGTAATAGAATAAATATCATCATCATTATCATTTCTGCCGAAAGAGGTCTACCGATAGACATAGGCCTCCCCCAAGGTCCACCACTTCGACCAATTCAGTTCACACGGTCATCGGTCCACCTTGTGGGAAGCCTTCCAACTGTAGCCAACAACGCCAGATTCTTTTGGCCCCAGCGGCCATCTGTTCATGAGCATATTGCCCATTGTCACTTAAGTTTGGCAATTCTTCTCGATTACCTTGGTTCTCCTGCAAATATCTTCATTTTTGATTCGATCACGTAGGGAACCTCCAAGCGTAGCTCTCTCTTTTGCCTTTAGGTCATTTTTAGTCTTTTATTATGGCTAATTGTGAGCGACAAAATAACTATATTCTTGAGAAATTACGCCGGTAATGACTTTCTGTTCACTTCCTATCTCATCTTATTTATGGTCCTATTCCAATTTATTAGAGGTCGGTATCATCTTCGGTACTTAATGACTTTCCTGCTCACCTGTGATCTCATCTTATTATCATCTTACAGATGGACTCTCGCCTTTATCTTATCATTTTGGGGCCATCAGGTTTTCTTCTTCCACAACACTATACAGATTTTTTTTTAATAAGTGTGAATACTATAACCATGAATTCAGCATATGACTCTGTACTTCCTAGCGAAGAAATTTTTCGTCGGTAATCAAAACAAAAAAAACCGGCCAAGTGCGAGTCGGACTCGCGCATGAATGGTCCCGTACCATTATCTATAAAAACCGATTTAACAAAACTTAACATTGGAGTTGCAAAATATGTTCTCCCACACATTCCAACTGCAAATGTATGTTGGTGCGCACAATATTGAATGATTTATGATGATGTTATTTTAATATCATGGACTTCTTATAGGTTTCCCAAAATCTATAGGTAGAAAAAAACTAAATACTGTATTTTTCAAAATTGTAGGTTCAGTAGTTTTGAAGACAGGGGGGGAATGGTCAATGTTCGTCTATTTTCTTGAATAACTTGGAAACCATTTATTTTAAAATTACAAAAAAAAAAATATTTGAGATCCTCACAACAAGTTCTTTCATTTGATATGTCACACGCTGTTTGCAATTTTTTTTTTTTAATTTTCCACCTTGCCCCCCAAAAGTGATCTCCATATACAGATTCCGTCTATTCACGTCACAACTCTGCGTTTGGTTCACAGAAATTGATATGTGTACCAAATTTCAACTTAATCGGTCTAATAGATTCGGAGATAATTGACTGTGATGGACGGACAGACGGACACACGAGTGATCCTATAAAGGTTCCGTTTTTTTATTCGTATTCGATGGAACCCTAAAAACTATATTTCATAGCAAAGTGCAATACGCACGCTATCAAAATCTACGCAACAACATTATTTTAAAATAAAAGTATCATATATTACGCTGAATTCATGGTTAGGTACTCTTTGCACATTGGTTAAAATTTTATTCTGTATTAGCCACTATCTCCGTTGCTTGTTTTATTTTTTTTCTCCTTCCTTCTTCTTATTTTATCTCATGTCATTACGTGCACTATATTAATATAAAATCATAACGAGAGGGGTGATGGCCCAGTGGGAGAGCGATGGTAGCCCATTTGGTAACAACCGCGACTTACGAGTTGTAGGTCATTGATTCGAACCCAGACAGGTGCTTTACTTTGTGTAAATTATTCCATCACCACGCCTCTTAAAACCGGGAAGGAAAATATCATGAGGAAACCGGCATATCATTGAACCAAATCAGTCGAAGACATATGACATCTGCCAACCCGCACTATTACGATTACGATAGATTACGGCCCACTTCCTCTCACCCAAAAGCCCTATGCACCAGCAGTGGGAACATTATATTTTAGCTAATTATGCTTAAGCAGAAGTCATAACGCTATAATTACTTAAATCGAACTTAAATAAAGAACCAGCCAATCACAGGCGTCCATAACGCTCACCGTAGCTCGTAATTCCACAACAATACGACCGCAAACCACTGGTAATCAAATTAAAAGGTTATAGCTAAACTGGAAATACAACCAAATGGTAAATTAAATATACGACATCCACTGGATCTGTATTTACATTTATATTACAACGATTATGGGAACAGCTCTAGAAGAAGGTCTGCAAATTGATATTGGTAGGATTAGTGTCATTATTACGGCAAACCTTTGACATTATGGCATGTTTAATCTTTTATTAGAATGACCAATTAGGTTCCCTTGATAAGCTTTCAATACGGCTTTATCAATAGAGCGATTTGCACACTACATGCAATGCATTAGCCAACAATTTTGTTCATTTCAATTGAATGATAACATTTCAATCTAATGAGGCTTTCATTTCGCAACCATGTTATAACAAATTAATAGAACATTAAATCCTATAGAATCCTTTACTAGGTATTACGTATGCTCAAGCAGCTGTTGAAAATTTACCTCCACACTTTATAAACCCCAATTTAAATGTATTATATTCTTACACTAAACTCTGAACAAAACGTGACATTAAAATCTCGTCACCAAGAAATCGGTCGATAACTTTAACAATTCAAAACGCGTTCAAAGAGAACAGTCTCGTTCGTTACATAATGTGACACGTAAAACAATTTCCAAGACCCTTATCCAAGACTACGTTGGGAATACAATACACGTTGTAAAGAACCAGGTAGCTTTGAACCCTGTTGATGATGAAAAGAATACAACTGTGGGTCTAGATAAATTGGACAGGCCGTGATATCATTGAGTTGCGATGTAGGGTAAAGTACATCGTGTACTCAAGTTTGATGGAGTGGCTTAATAACTAGATTTCATTGTGGTGAAGCTACGGCAAGATACAGTGAGAAAAATTGAAGGCAACATTTTTCAGAAATTAATGTAAGTGATTCCGGGCGTAAATTTTAGAAAAATATAAACATAAAGAAAGTAACTTATGAAGATAGAAATAAAGATGGGTTAGTCACCAACTCGACACGAGAGAGTGTCCAGTTGGTGAAACTCGAAATTAGTATCACTTATTATTTCGTCATCTGGACACACCCAGTCTTTTTGCAAAACAAAAAGGTACAGTCAAATTAATAAAAGGCACTTTTAAATGGCACACATAGTAAACTGATAACGAATTATGACCAAAGGGTAACCGGGTTGGAATTTATTACCTGCTTCAACCAATCAGAGCAGACTACGTCATTGATAGTCGCCTGCCGCTAGGAATACAAAAAAGTGTAATAGAACTGGCTACATGTTGAAGATTATAGACAAGCATAGAGACAGTGACTCGAATACTATCAGTGTCAAAAATATATCTAGATAAATAAAACAATGTCGGGTTAGTTACACGACTTAGTTACACACACAAGAACGACTGAACCGATTTTTATGATTTTTGATTTGTTGGATTCGTCTCCGCCCCGAATAGCAGAATAAATAATAAAACACTGGAAACATATACAAAAAAAATGAGGACAAGTTATTTTCTCATACATTTTTCGTGACAGCTAGAAAACGCCTTCGAAGTGCCAGATTCTCATAACTCGCTAAGAGTACACTTAACATAGTTATGTCAGTAATTAGAAATTGCTTTATGCCTGCAAAGTACCAGGTTGCCATAACTCGGTAGGAGCCAAGTAACATAGGTATGTCAGCTAGAAAACTGTTTAGTTCTTCGAAGTATTAGGTTGCTATAACTTGGTAGGAGATCTTGAGCAATGACTCAAGATGTTTAGCTGATAGGTTAAAACCATGTTCATTGACGCTGTGATTAACTCAAGACGTTTGTGTTCTTTCACCAGAATTAGCTTAACTACTGACAGGTCATAAGAATTACTTCATGTCATTGTTTATTTTACTTGACTGCATAAACCTTTTTTTTTTCTAATTACATTTTCATTTATTGTTAATTATATGCTATTATTGTATAGAATCAAGTTCTTCCAACTTATCAGATAGCTGTGCTGCTGGGGAGTTTGTTGCGCTACTTCTTCTTTTCATTCCATTTTGGGGAACTGTCTTATGTAATTTTAACGGTCAAAAAGTGCTGACTCTCAGCCTAGTATGAATAAATTACTTTTGATTTTGATTTTTGATTTTCATTGATTAGTATTATTACATTGTTCTTTATAAATTCACAAATGGTGAATAATTTTACAATGACAATCAAAATTACCCATTCCCAGTAGTGGGACGTTTAGTGGCCGATGATGATTTTAACACAAACATTAATCTGCGTGACTGTACTTTGTCATGGATTCGGGTAAAATGCGAACGTGTGTCAAGTTGGTGATAAATTTAAATGATTTACCTAATTTAAGTTTCACGATGTAGACACGCTTAAGAATCTTGGCGTGTCCAGATGACAGAATAATAAGTGATACCAATTTAGAGTTTCACCAACTGGACACACGCATGTCCAATCTCTCGTGTCGAGTTGGTGACTAATCCTTTAAGACGATATCAATGCCACTCCAAATATTATGGGTTGCACATACATATTCTCGACTACCCAAACCAACGAACGAATTCAACAATTTTAAAATCCCCACTCAAGTCCTCCAATTTCCTCCCAAAACCACACAGAAAACAAACCAAACACTAAAAGGAAAAATCAATTTGCAACATCCATTGAAGATATTTACGGGACTTCTGGAACACAAATAAATGTACAAGGATCGATGGAAGCCTTATTCGTTCGTGTTTCACTAAATGGACTAACTTTAGGCCATTTTGTACACCCACGTTCTATTTACAGGCTCTTGTTAACGTTTTTGGGTTATTCTTTTGCTTTATACGACTTGTGAAGTGGGGTTTGTTTCTGGGGCTCTGCGTTTGATTAGTTTACAGATTTGTGATTGTTTTTTTACTGGTTTCATGGCATTACAATCATGGGGTGTTGTGTAGGTTAGAGAAGCAGGCGCTCCATGTAAAATACTCGTATATAGCTACTTTCGGGTACACTGGAAGCCGAACCCAGTTGGTAAAAGGCTGGACAGATAACCAATCATGAGAAGCATCACCCTTGATGAAATCTTCGTCTTAACTATGCTTCTGGTAACATTTTCCTCTGCACCATCTTTTGATGTAACTGGCACTTCATCTTTTTTTTCTAAAATGAAAGGCTAAATGTGTTGCGGATTGCAGAATAATAAAATTATCGAACCACACCGTCACTAGACTACACTAAGATTAAATTATTTCCAACCTAGATTTTGAAATGATAGTATTGTAGTAAGGCACTAAATAACTAATGATACACACGAACACAAATTCGACATTGCTACGTAAGCAACATGCAGGTAGATTAGCGTTAGCACTAACAACTATCTCAGTACATTAACAAGCACATGCATTAAACACTGTACCAACTACACAGTATAAGTTTATAGCCTTTGTAAGTACGTATTCGCCTTGATAATTCAACAAGAAACTTCTTACAGCATCTCAGCAAAATTAATATATCCCGAACCACTTGGTTCGTACACGGAAGGTAACACTTATGTAGTGCACAAGAGTTAAACAACAACAAGAAACATTAGTTCACTAGTTCAAATATCGACGGGCGATAAACATAGGGGCAGGAATATCTGGCGAGGCCGTTGACAAAAATGAAGCTATGTGCAAAAGCTTTTTGAGATATATTTCGTCGAATCTCGCTTTGGTATCGCAGTCAGTATTGCGACTGGATACACGATTCACGTTCTCATATTATTTTAATGCTTAAGATGTTGCGAAGTTTAGTTCCACATACATCTGCAGTCAGCTCGCGAGTTCACTTACAATCCATTGTTCCTGTCTTTGTTTTTTATTTTATTTATTTATTACATACTTTATTGTACACCACATAAAACTAAAAGGTCAACCATAATTGCCTTACCTTGCCTATGGACGTTTTTGTCTGAAATAAATATTTTTTTTTAAATAATTATATATTTTTAATTTTCCGTCTACAGATGGGCCGAAAAGTTTTGGAGTGCGCCCCGGGTCCCGGAAGACGTACCGTTGGAAAGCCTCCAACAAGGTGGACCTATGACCTGGTGAAGGCTGCAGGAATCCGATGGATATGAGAAGCACAGAACCGCTTGAACTGGCGGTTCTTGGGGGAGGCCCACGTTTAGCAGTGGACGGCTTTCGGCTGCAGTGATTATGATGCCGTCTTCTTGAAACTTTTAGTTTAGTGAAAGATACGTCATGTTATTTCAACTTTATTCATATTCAAAAATCAAAAAATCATAATCAAAAGTCATTTATTCAAATTAGGCTGAGAATCAGCACATTTCGAACGTCAAAATACATAAGACAGTCCCCCAAAACGCCCACCCTCAAAACCGCACCGTCCCTAACCACGTTCCATATAAACTTACCTCTGCTAAGCTATACATCAACCAGTTCTTATTAAACTGTGCCAAGTTTTGGACACTCCTAAGACAATGGCAGACGGGTTGAGCCAGCTTGTCACCAAGATGGATGGTCGCTAACGATTCAACGATACCTAATCAGCGGGAGTGGGTGAGTTTGGCTTTTTGCTGTCCCCCATATGGATTTGGGATGGCAAAATAGATTTTGGTCCCTTTACAAAACCGTTGATTGTGATTTGAAATTCTGGCTCGAAATTTTAGCAAAGACTTTTTTGTCTAAGCTAGCTTTAAGGATTTTAAAGGTTCTGAAAAGGAAAACCCTAGATTTAAAAAAAAAATTATTTGAACAAGAAGACGTTGAATTGGATTTTATTTACTTTGTGTTGCGTGAAGACGGGTAGCTTAATACCATAGAATGACTCTGACTTAGCAGAAACCATTTAAAAATACACTTTTAAATTATTCTCTCTCTTGAGATTGTTTTTTTTCTTAAATCCCTTTCAGGTTTGAAGGTAAGCTTAAGTTCCATTTAGAAAGTCCTGTAAACTTTTATTTAATAATTTTCGCCGTAGATTAGTCCAACATTAAAAACACTTAATACGAATACAAAAGTCTCTGTCGAAAACAGTGTCACAGGCCAAGATTTAAACACTAAAAATGTTATCAAATTGAGACTCTGAATTAAGTACGTCATGAATTCAACAGACCAACCCCCATCACGCCAAATCACAATAATCAAGCAGGACTCACTAAAAGAGTTCAATATTTATCTGACTAGCTTTTTCCTACCTATTTTGGGGTCAGCATCCAGACTAACTGGATGCAATATTTTACAAGAAACGACTGCCTATCTGACCTCCACAACCCAGTAACTGGGTAGCACAATATGGTAAGACTGGTTGTCAGGCTTTTGGGCTTCTGACTACCCGTAACGAGTTGCGAAGATCAACTTACGACAGCCGGGACCAACGGCTTCAAACGTACTTTCGGAGGCATGTAGCGGATGGTCACCCATTTGCGATGCAAATGCGGCAAGAGTCGCCTTACCTTCGACCCGTACGCCTATTGTTATTTAGCCATAAGTCCCTCCTTTCAACTATTAATTAGATCAAACACCAAAACGTCCCCAAATCACAATAATCAAGCAGGACTCGCTAAGAGTCCATTCCTTTAATAATATTCGCAACGCACTCACTAAGCCTACGCAAATGCAGTGAAAATAGAGTATCGCATTAAATTTAATTGCAACGGCCCTTTTCAGTGCAGCCGCGCCGCACCGCACTCGCCATAATGACGTCATTTCTGTAATGCTATTACTTGCGACTCAACTTGGGGTCGGACCGATGTTGAGCTGCAACTGTTGTTCATTAAAACGCGGGGAAAGGTTTACTGTGATTAAAATATGCGCTTGTGTGTAAACAGAGAGTGTTTTCTTTTATCACAGATTATATTATCAAGAGTTGCAATGGGCATTGTTGATACTCATCATATTTTCCCGGATAGTATATTATAACTAAATAAAATATTTCTTTGGTTTCATTAACAGCACACTCACCAAAGTGACGGGATTTCTGTAATGGTATTACTTGCAACTCAACTTGGGCTCGAACCCTGTAACTGTTGTTGACTAAAACGCGGGAAAAAGTAAGCAGCGTTTAAAATATGCGTTTATATGTGAACAGAGCAATGTTTTTTTGTAAATGACATTTTGCAGGTCAGCCTGGGAGGTTGTTAACTAAGCTATCCTGTGGATGCCTTAATAAACCAGTCAGGACAAAAAACTTAAAAACTTAGTGACTCCGCGCTTACGACTACTGTGGGGTACGGACCTTAGGGCTCGGCTGTAGATGGGAAGCAAGGGAGAGCTGAATCTGAAGCTGAAGCTGAATGATTGTGCGTTATTGTGGATTAAAATGATTATTTTTTTATACAACAGCGTATAGAGACTTGGTAAAAAAAAAACATTTCTCCAATACTTTTACAAAACAATTTGTTACTCCTATGACCTAAGTCAGTCACTCACTAGTGTATTTCACTGCTCATGATATGTATGCATACATCCACAAACAGCTTTTTTTTTTTTTTTTCTGGGTGGGAAATCATCAAATAACTTCTCCCGCTCTGGGTGGGCGTGTCAGACTTTTACTGACTAAAACCCACCCGTGTTCCCTCACTTGCCTGTGTGCCAGGGGCCGCGGTATCTCTTTCGAATAACCCGCACCCCTGGCATGCATCGGCCCTTGCGGGCCCCATCATCCACAAACAGCTTAAATGCATAATTACGTACTTAGACTATGGGCCTATGACGACAGAGAAACCAGTGTAAATAATAAATGCTGCACTGCGACATGACGACAGAGTATACCTATAGCACAAAATACAGAGAGTACAGAAGTCAACCTACATACCTCGAGCAACGCACACATAGACACCGCTCACGGACATGATATCTCGGACGGGTTGGGACCAGTGCGAGCGCGAGTGCCATCCCCTGATACACGCGTCTGTGAAGTGCAAAAATGGAGCAACAAAAAACAAGTTATTACAACTATTCAGTGTACGGTTGTTTAAATTCAACATTAAACTGTGAATTGTCGCTTTATAAGCTACCAGTTGTGCCAGAGAGGTATGTACTTACCTAGGTATTTGCCATTTTAACGTAACACAGAATAGTTAGTTGTAGGTGAGCGAACATGACTTTGTAGCCATGTTATATTTTTACAATTTATATTAGGTATTTATTGTAGTACCTATAAACTAAAAAATACGCTCATCTTCCTCATATAAATAGTTAAGATTGAACTGCTCGGCGATCGTAACATTAAAATTTAAAATATTTGAGATAATATTGGTTTATATTTCCTATCTTACTGTTTCATTCTTAACAATAAATCAAACACCTAGATACGAGTGCCACTACTACGAGAGCTTTTTGTGCATAAGCCAAAGTTACCAACCCTAGCGAGACCGCAGAGCGTAGGTATGAAAAGTGAAGTACATACATGTGATTGACTTCTGTACTCTCTGTATTTTGTGCCTATAGTTCGAATTTTAATTGTATTCAGTAACATGACAGTTGAAGGGTTACCAGATTTTGACCAATAAACGGTGTAAGAATGAACGAAATTGAAATTATGTACTTACATGCAATTTTTTAAATTTTAAATTTAATAACTTGTCTTAAAAACATGATTATGCACTATTAAAAAATTTAGAATTTGTTACATATTTTGCTTTTCTTTTTGATTTTTAGTGAAGTAATTTATTTAGTTTATTCTTTCTATTAGAAGAAATAAAAAAAGGAAATTTATTTTATTAAAAAAATATTAATTATTCTTATAATCCACATCTTACAAATGATATTTTAAAGTTTTATAACGAATAATAAAAACGGTGCAATTTAAAATGAAACCATTTTTATGTATTGTATTATTATTTTTCTTTGCACTGCCAAGTTACTGAACACAATTATAAGTCGAACTATAGTATGACGTAGCTGGAAATTGTATAATCTTAATAGAATTCCTAGTAGATACTACGTTATCAGAAATTGACAATAAACTGTAATATGGACTACACACAAGCATAAGCTACCGATGTGGTCCGCGTGGATATTATATAGTGTCAAGGAAAGTATTAAATAATCATCTTCATTAACATCATTTTCCTGCCCGTAAACTAATTTATTTGGGGTCGACGTAACGTGTCTTTTTCTTCCACAGTTCTGTACGGAGATGGCGACATCTCCGTAGTCACACCCTTCCTAGCCATATGAATAAAAATTAACGAAACGATGGATGGCATTTAATAATATAGTATTACTAATATTTTAATGAGATCAAAAACAATGGACATGCTACACCATTCGTTTTAGCTATATAAACTTATGCCTAGGAGTAAAAAGTACTCGATTTTTCCCGCAGAGTACCCACGTGGATATCATAATAAATCCCACGAGAACGTACTACCGGAATAAACAAAGGACCCTATGTACAAATCCAGGTTATAAACCATCTGTGTTCCAAATGTTACCCATATCCTTTCGGCCGTTATTGAGCCAATCCGAAACATACATGCAGACAAACAGACAAACGGACCAAAATTCTTCGTAACTATTTTATTATACAAAGTTAGTTTTCAAAGACCTGCTAAATTTAAGGGTGTGGGACAGACCATAAACCTAAACAATTTTGAGACATTGGACCATAACGGTAAACGTGAAAAAATAACTACTGCCCCATTCATGTAAGTCTAGTAGGTATAGAAGTTTTGTATGGGACGTTTGACAAAGGATAAATGATTATATTTCTGTAAGTAGGTTTGTACAAACACTTTTACACGTTATTCATAATTTTTTAACTACATGAGGTCGGCGTTTCCTATCTGACTACTCTGAGAAGAAAGGCCGAAACAAACTCAGAGGTCAGTCTCTTATAAAGGCCAGACATAATCTTGGTCGGATCATGTGAAGGCCACGTAGATTGTTGACTGAAATGGTCTTTTGAGGAAAGAACCATACAGATTGAGTGGACCCGTCCGGTTAGTGCGCGCATTTGTCACAAATCGAGCAACTCATTTATATTTTTCTCCCACTCTTTTTTGGGTCCCATGGAAAAAGTTTTTCAGTTTGTTGGCCTGCACACCCTTAAATTTGGCAAGTCTTTGAAAACTAACCCTGTATGTATTTGCCGGATTACCGCCATGGGTTCTGGTCGCAAAGGTCCTCGCGCACATTTGCGAGTGGCGTGAGGAGACCAAACGCCGGGACGTAACTCCGCTGCCGTGAGAAACCGTGGCACAGTGGACAGAGCTCCGTTGGGATCTCATGGTGACATGGAGATTGCGATTATCGCAACCCAGTGCTGGGCACGCCACGATAGCAGCAGTAAGTCCCCTCTTTGAGAAGTGGCGTGAGAGGCGGCACAGCGTCCTCATATTCCGCCTGACGCAGGTTCTTACCGGACATGGTTGTTCTGGGAGGTTCCAGTTTCGGATATGGCGGGAAGAAACGCCCGGGTGTTTTCATTGCGAAGATCGCCCTGAGAACACGGTGGAGCATATGGTGGAGGTCTGCCCGGCTTGAACGGAGCACCGCCATGTCCTCATGGAGGCAATCTCTCGCGTCCAGTCCTAGTCCAGGCCATGGTATAGAGCGAGAGTGTAAGGGTAGCCATCACCTCTTTCTGTGAAACAGTAATGCTTGCGAAGAAGGAGGCGGCGCACATGAGGAAGAGGCAGTATATGCGCCCTCAAAGCCTTAATCGCCGCAGGAGATGTTCTGGGCGTCGGGAATCCGCGGGCTTGCGGACGGCGAGTAAAGGGTTAGCTCGCTGTCCGGTAAGGACCAAGCCTGGGTCGACGGCGCGTTGTGTTCCACGCGCGCCTCAAAGATATGTCAGCACCAACTGGTGGGGTCTGCAAGGGCCGATGCCCGCCAAGGGTGCGGGTTGTTCGAAAGAGATACCGCGGCCCCTGGCACACATGCAACTGAGGGAACACGGGTGCGTTTTAGTCATTAAAAGTCTGACAGGTCCTCCTGCTCCACCCAGAGCGGGAGAAGTTATTTGATGATTTCCCACTTAACAAAAAAAACCCTGTATGTATAGATTATGTGCGAAAGGAGTATTTTTTACATTAAAATCGTTCGTATTACTTTTAAAAAGCTCACTTTTACAAAGTTAGCCTACCCTAAGGAATGTATAAAGATGGATCGGCTTTGATACACAAAGTTTTCTCGTTCAATGCACTTTCAGACTCTAATGAAAATAGTCTTAAACAAAGTTGGAAAACTTGCTGCGTAGTTTTTCTTAGGATTTATATTTTTTTTCTAGATCTATAGCAAAACTTTTAAAAGTTGACTGAAAGGAATTTATTAATTGATACTTAGAAAAAATAAAATGCATTGATCTTTTTAAGACAATTCCAGGAATATTTCGACACTACCTATGTGTTACAAAATTACAAAAGTTTGCCATGTTTATTTTATCAGGCAACTAGATACTCACCTCTGCTTCGCATTGTATTTACGACTTAACAAAATAGTGACATTTCTATAATGTATGTTATATTTGTCAAATCCAAGGACATTAGATTCTGATTAGACCTACTTATCGACATACATAGTGTCAGAATATACACTCGTGGGCGCAGAATTGGGATACGGGTAAACTTCTGCATAGTTTTTTGTTACAGAGCCAATTACTAATACTATTGTGTTAATTACTACTCTGAACTTAAATGGAAATACAGGGCAGTTCCTAGTCCAGTGTCAGGACCACGTCTAAACGATCACTGTCGCTCTATGCGTTCGTATCAGGGTGGCTACTCTCTAACTCCGTCAACGAAAATACGGGCCTGTCCGAAAATAGTTTTAAAATTAAAAGTGACTCCTACAGCTGATTAATCAGCTTTTTTGGACGGGTATAACCATATAGGGAGGAGGGACAACTGTCAAATCGTGTAGTAATTCATTCTTAGTTTGGGCCCCAAACTATAGGTCCGTAAGTGATACGGAGTAGGAAACGCCCATAACTTCGACCGACATTACGGATTTCGTGCTTAGAGAGTAGGCCCCCAGACACCATACTCGATCCTAGATGTAATGGACGGCATTGGGGCATGCCGGCCGACCGCGTGTTTCGCTGCGAGCGATTATTATTTGAAATCTGTGATATCTTATTAGATATTCATTTATTGACATTTTGCATTTTTGTGTACAATAAATGCACAACGTATCTAACGTACTTCATGGGATAGGGAGTAGGTAATAATTATTTTCTGTAGACTATTTTAAGGTATACAATTCCGTAAGTTTTAGCCTGCGTTAGTAATGTCATCATCATCATTTCAGCCAGAAGACGTCCACTGCTGGACATAGCCCCCCCCCCCAATTTGGGGGGCTTGCCATAATCGCCACGCTTTGCAGGCGGGATGGCGATCGCAGAATGATGGTAAAATGCATAGAGAACGCTGCTGCTCATTCTCTAGTAAGTCCCTTAGTCGCCATTCCATGACACCCACGGGAAGAGATGGGGTGGTGCTATTCTTTACGTCCGGCACCACACGGAACCACCCAAAAATATGTTTTTACGAAATTATTACAAATCTTAGAAACCTCCGGTATTCTGTACTAGGTATAATATTCAAGTATTTTACATGATGTGCATGGAAAATTCTTCCGGAAAAAAATTTCTAAGTTACAGTGAAAATTGTATCAAAATCCGTTGCGTGGTTTATTAAAAAGACGACAAAAACAGCGACATAATACTATTTAAAGATTAGCGATATCTACTACGAGGGTATCAATACCTTACTGTTTTTCAAACCTTCTAAATCTCAATCTGCATCTTCGTAAATCCTAAATAACGTCATCCATCTCACAAGATTCCACGTTTTACCTATCTATTTTTGTACCAATGTGAATAATGTAAAATCTTTCAACTCTGACACCGCTCAGCTCAGCTCCGCTCATCTTATGTCTATTATTCAACGCTGAACTAGTGCTGGTTACACATGGTGTCTACATTGCAGATATAGCGTGATTAAGTGACGCTTAGAGATGTAAAGAGCTCCCGACTGAATTATTTATTCCATTTATAATGTCCAGGGCATCTTATGAGAAACGTCCATTAAAGAAATTGAACTAAAACAAAGAAAGTCAAACTTGGAAGAGTAAGGTCTCCAGCGTCGGTACTTACTAACCATTTTGCATAAAATTTAAATCTAAAAAAATGTTTTGTCACGATATAACTTGTCATTGTAATGAGAGTTATTTAAGTCATAATTGCAATCCTTTAGACTGCAATTATGACTTATGATCAGTGGTGGGCGAGTGGTAGCGGTCCTGACTTAAGAGTTAAGATCATGGGTTCAAATTCAGAAAGGCGTATTACTTGGTGTGTTTTATTTCTTCGCCACTGCCCTCAAAACGGTGAAGGAAAAGGACTTGGGGAAGCCGTCACGTACTCAAACCAAAAATTCGAAGACGTCAACCTACCAACCCGCACTGGGCCGCGTGGTGGATTATAGATCACTCCCTCTCACAGAGAGGAGGCCTGTGTCCCAGCAGTGGGAACATTATTGGCTGATTATGCAATTATGACTTTCGAGAGTGACCACGAAAACTGTTTAGCCTCACAAGTTGATTGCTGCTGCCGATAACCGATTAATCCCGATGTTTCGTGAGTCTATGGCGCGTTATCATGAGGTCACGTTTGGCGCTGACGGTATTTTGTTTTATTTGCTAACATATTACATTTTATCTATCTTTAATACTGAGTATTTATTTATACTGTAACTGCCCGTGACATCACATCGCTCGGGCCCAACAGAATACCAGCGCTGCGACACTTTTTAAATGTTGCAGCATCATGCTGAGGTAGGAGCCTTTTGGCAACGTGCAGGATTTTCTGTTTTATTTTTAATAATTTTTTACTTCCAAGAAATTTGTTTTTTTTATAATTTTTGTACGATTGTGTGTTTATTTTAGTATGTGAACTTCCTGTGCGAGTCACAATAAATACTTTTTATTTCTTTCTTTATTATTACCACGTGTGGGTCACATTGATAGCGACACGTGACAATTATGTAGCTCTCAGTTCCTGGTAAATTGGACCAACACTTGTCATGAAAGAAGTGGGTGAAGGCGAAACTGAAGAAAATAATTTTGTTTGAATAAAATAAATATGGTTTATTTACAACTAGCTTTTGCCAGCGGCTTCGCCCGCGTGGAGGTCGGTGTATTATACATATAAATCTTCCTCTTGAATCACTGTATCTATTAAAAAGACCCGCATCAAAATCCGTTGCGTAGTTTTAAAGATTTAAGCATACATAGGGATATAGGGACAGAGAAAGTGACTTTGTTTTATACTATGTAGTGATGCAGCAGCCCTCAGTGTGCGTGTCGCACTCACACATATTGTGCAATATTTCATTTAAATTTTAAAAACGTTCCTTTGATCCTTTACATTATTTTATTTTTTGTTTTTATTGTTAGTAGTTGTTTTGGCCATAGTAGTACGTAAACTATTACGGTTTTCATGATACAATCCTGTGACGTACGACCGGTCCAGCAACGGAGCCTTAATAATAGGGTCTCGTTACCACCCCGTCTGGAACCCTAAAAACATGATCCTTTGAATCGCTTTAATGCATATTTCACACAGCTTTGGAAAAAACTATAAAACGTAAACAGAAAAATGAAATGAAATAAACAAAAACGATTCCGCTTTTACAGCCCTTCTTTCACGTTCATCGCACGAATTAAACATAAACTAGTGAATGCCGTTTGCACAAAGACATACAACAACGCTCTAACACATTTTTTTATAAAAACCACAAATAAAATAATACAAAGGCAAAAATGTTTTGACAAAACACGGAAATTGCCGAAACAAAGTTTTGTTTGCAAAGCGTTCGTGCCTTTTATGTGTATGCACGCGGGCTTAGCATTTCAGTGTCAAAATTTTAACATCTCGATTCCCGCATCCAAGTGGTTCTGAATTTAAATAGTATTCTACAAAAATATGCACCGTATGCATGTTGCCTTTTACTTCACTGTTCGCGCCACGTGAGTTTTTTTTTTATGTTTGGAACATCGCCTTTTTGCCGCCTTTCTTTTTAACACTGTTTGAATACAAGGCGAAAATTTGTACTAAGTTGTTTGGTTTTGATAATTAAGTTTTTGCGTATCTTCACGTGTTGCCTTATTATCTGCCTAGACTCATCCGAACTATGTTGAGGTCGGCTGCCGGTCTAAATGGATGAAGCATTATTTTACAAGAAGAGACTACCCATCTGACCTTATCAACCCAGTTACTGGGTAACACGACATCCCTTGGTAAGAATAGTTGTCAGACATTCGAGCTAACGACTGTGTATCTACAACGGGACCAACGGCATAACGTGCTGTCCACGGCACGAAGAGGTCTCGAAATGAAAAGGATGGTCACCCATCCACGGACCGACCTCGGCGGCCGTAGCTTAACTTTCCATCGACCCGTGCGGCTGTTATAATTTAGCCACGGTCCCTTTTTATCTTAAGGGTCAGCACTAGGAAATCGTGTTATGGGATTTCGATAAGTTTATATAGAAAACTTAAAGTAATTGCCACGAAAAAATATATCTGGCTAGCTCAAGAGTTGTACTATATTGTGAAACAATCGGATTGGGGATAAACCTTGTAGATGATTGTTAAAAAAATATTGAAAATCACTAAAAACGTGTAAAAAGCACTGCCGTATTTTGATAACTTAAGGCTTAAGTAAGAAGGCACCTATTTAATTTATACTTAAAAATAAAAACAATATAAAACAGTGAACCCAATACATTTTTCAGTTTTCCATAATATTACTTCTGTTTTGCGTAAAAAATTCGCAAACTTTCTCAATTTTGATGCCCGAAATCTCCATACAATTTACTATGGCGACGCGTATTACCCGCTATATGACAGAGTTCGAACCACGGAGCTCAGTCGACCGCACGTCTTCAAGGTGGGAGCACGTCGCTCTTCAAGTAAAAAATACGCGGCAAATAGTGGCCTGTGCGTACACGAGATTCCCGCACAGTGGTCGGAACTCCCGGAGTCAGAACAATAATTTATACAAGGTAAGTACTAAAATTTAAGATTTTCACGCTCGAATCTTTTTGTACGTATTTTTTATATTGTGTCATTTGTTATTTGTTTGTTATTATTTTTACGTCTCTTATTATTACAAGGTTGCTTCGTTCGCAGGTAGGTATCTTTCCGGTTAATAATTGTAATCTTATTTTCAAGTACTTGGTGTGACATAATTTGTTCTAGGTGGTGAAAAAGACCTAGATGGTGTCCAGGGTCTGATGATGAAGCCATCCGGTGGCCATAGGATCTTTTTAACTACACAACATAGCCCAGTCGCGTTTGGGCTCGTAAGATTTGTCTCGACAAGTACTATATATCTGGAATAATATCCAGGGTCTGATGACGGAGCCAACCGGTAGCCATAGGAACTCTTTAAGCATACAACATAACCTCGTCGTGTCTGGGCTCGTTAGATTTGTCTTTACAAATAGTATAGATCTAGATGGTGTCCAGGGTCTGATGATGAAGTCGAAAGGTGGCCATAGAAACTCTTTAAGTATACAACACAACCTCGTCCTGTTTAGGCTCGTAAGATTTGTCTTGACAAGTACTACAGATCTAGACGGTGTCCAGGATCTGACGATGCAGCCTGAAGATAGCCATAGGCCACTCCGAACTCGAAACGCATGTTTAAAGATTTTAACGTTTATTGGAACGAACTTCTGCGGCTTACGGTAGGAGTTGACTAGTAGAAATCGTCACGCGAAAAAGCGTTCATACTTGTATGCCCCCACCATGCGACTTTCTTCTTTACACTCTGAACCTCTGAAAGTGTGAATTTGGTCAAAATGTAAATCCAAATGGCGGCTGCGAAAATTTTCAAATTTTTCGCCATAGGTGTCGATTTCATAGTTTCCGAGGGTGCTAAAGCCATAGTGGGGTCAAAATGAAAATCTAATATGTCGGCTGATAGAATTTTGTATATGGATTTTAAACCATACGATACGTCAGAAGGAATCTTGTTCCTGATGGGTCTCCCGACCGCACAGGTTTTTTTTTTATTAGGTGCATGCATGTTGTGTGCTCGTAATCGTAAACAATTATATACCTTATAAAAATAATTATTGTTTCTGTAATATTGAAGTAACATTGGATTTTTTATAGAAAAATATGAGTACGGCCAAAAGCACAAAATACAAGGGCTATTTTGCCAGCCAGAAACGCGTGCATTGGAGTAAAAAACGAAAAAGGTGAGGAGTGTGAGAACCTACCTACATTTTTCCAAAAACTGTATCTTTGACTAACGAAGAGCGTTCCCACTAAATTTTCAGTAGCTGCCGGCCGGTTTTTTTTATAAATTGTTAGCTATTGTACTATTTACTTACTTATGTTTTTTGTCAGTAACGGGTATAAAATTGTATCTTATTTGTTTCAGGGCTGCATTTGGCGAAATCCAAAATGTTGATAATAATTGTAATACAGAAGTTAGCACCTATTTACGTTTAGTTTAAAACAGTGAGCGAATTGGAAGGCGAGTAAGTGGACGAATGCTTGAGCGAGTGATACAAGTGAGTGGAGAAATAAATCAGAGAAAGAAATTAGTCTTGACTTTGTTTTTTAAAGTCATAATATAACAGCTAATTGATACCTACATAGAAAACTGTGCAATAAACCACCCCCTCTCCCATCCTTCCCTACTAAGTATAAATGCAATGAAAAGAACAAAATAGTATCCACTTATATTTTAAATATTGTCTTCACGCTTCCCGCCGTTCGAACCACTATGCAAGCATTTATGTGTGCGTAAACGGGGCGCACGCGTCTATTGCTGTGTGAGTAGCGCTTCAATACCTAATTTTCTCTCGCGCTCGCGGTGTATACGGCCCTTAATGGCAAAAGAATTTGAAGTTACCTCAAACGTAGACGTAAGCGGCTTTTAATTTTTTGGAATGATGCTTTAAATGTCAAAGTACTTATTAACGAATATAAAAATAGGTACATAGTAAATGTAAAGTACTTCTACTTCAGTAATAACTACGTTATTAAAAAAATATTACATTATTATTTTTAGCTCGCACAATTTTAATTAAACTGCTAACTAATATGGCTTCAAATGAGTCTATACTCCATTTGAAATAAGATTAGGCATTTAAATAAACTATTTTTACAGTCCGTTCAACTGATTATGTCTTCTATTCCATAGACATAAGGATGGCATTAGAAGCAAAAAAAATGGTTGCAATACCAACTGTTTACCGCAGATGCAATTTATCATGTTACCACCGCTATAGAAGTCGAAATCAGTTGAAAAAACTGTAAAAAGGGTTTATTTAAATGTCTAATCTATTTCAAATGGAGTATAGGTAGATTCATTACAGTACTAACTTTTGCCAGCGGCTTCGCCTGCATGGAGATCAGAAATTGTCCTTCGAGAACGTGCTACAGTGATAAAAGTACCCTCCAGGCTATAAATTATTTGTGTGCGGAAATTCATTTAAATCCGTTCGGCCGTTTTTTTGCGTGACTGAGTAACAAACATCCAAACAACTAAACATCCAAAAATTTCGTGAGAACTTCCATCATCATCATATCAGTCGAAAGACGTCCACTGATGGACATAAGCCTCCCCCAATGGGGAGCATTTGGCGATCGCAGTATGGTGGTAAAATGCATAGAGAACGCTGCTGCCCATTCTCTAGTAAGTCCCTTAGTCGCCTTCTACGACACCCACGGGAAGAAATGGGATGGTGCTATTCTTTTACGTCCGGCACCACACGGAGCACTGACAATTTTCCCATTAATAATATTAGTTGGACTAGGATTGAACAATTAGGCAAAAGAGAAAAAATAAAACTGCTAAAAAAACATTGACACGTCATTTAACCTAAACGAAACCGAAGCATACGCGAACACGGCATTGAAAGGTTTAGTACCTCAAGAACAAACCTGAAGACATTTCTGGGTTAACAAAAATAGAAATTCTCCCTATTTATTTATTCATAGGAGAACTAACAGCTATAATTGATGGATAACAATTATATATGAAACAAAGTCAATTACAGGTTCTCTTGGATAAAAACAGAAAAAAGTAATAGAAATCTTGTGATCACCAACATGCACGATAGAAAAGAAAATATTAATTATATAAGGTTCATTTAAGCACTATGCATTTTTTTTTTATTTTGCGTTCAGACGAGTGCGTGCAAAATAGGTTATTAGGATCTATATAGAGGCGTCATTAAAGAAATTTCCTAGTTTACCCTGTAATGAGACCGAAGCACGAAAACGTAGATACTTCATTTCCAGCCAGATGTTCACATGTTGACACCAATTTCTTAACATTTCTCACAAGGACTTACGAAGCGCGACCGTCAGCTCCCAACAAAATTTTATCTGCACCCTTTGAAGTATCATCCACACGATTTTGATTAATAACTTCAGACACATAGAGATCATAATTGCATGAATGTGAGTGGAGTAAAAGTAATAGCTGGACCGGAAAATTAATGTTGTCATCCCAAACCCTCCTTTCAATTCATGCAACAATTTTCACGCAAAAATGTTTCGGAGTTTTGGAGAGGCAATTTTTCATATGTGTGTGAATCAATCGTCATATTTGTATGTCACGGGTCTTGATTCAGTTATGAAAGTCGAGGGGGATGAAAAATAATTTTGCGTTGATACATACATGAACTGCTTCGTTGGGTTAGTGGTCACAAGGGCTACTGCTGAACCTTTGATTCCCGGGTCGAGTTAAGTGTTATTGGGTTTTGCCATTTGGAATTTCTCAGTAACAATCTGATCTGCGCTCATTTGCTGGGAATAGGCTCGCCCCCTTCATCTGTATGATTTAATTACATAGATGTTATTTCAGAGAGATTATGGTATCATTGAGGAAATAAAAATTTCAAACCTCGGTTAGATATCTATCTGTTAAAAAGGTTTTGATAATTCAACAGAAGACTCCAAACAGTAGTTGAAGGAACGGCTTACATTTTATAAAATATTTTCGTCGTCTTTACTTATATTTTACTACAAATCTCTTGGAGAAATTTAGTGGTGGCCTATTTTAGTGACTCAAAACTACTTACAAAGTATCTTCATAAAACGGTCTTTAGAGCAACTTATTTTGAGTTCTTTATAGAGATAAAGAGAACTAAATGAGTTAAAACTACGTTTAGAGGCTTAACACTTAGTCCAATTAGTACTCACTTAGTTAAATCATGAATTCTATGAACGTTTAACACTGCAGACTAAACAAAAGCCAATTATAGTTGAGCTGCCAACAAGATAAAGGTATAAAGAAATAAACCTTTATCTATGCAGCCATCCATTTGTAAATCCCCTTGATTCAAGCCAGTCCAATATGCAAGGTACTTGAATGTTTACATCAGTCAAAAAACGCCCATTGCTTGCAAAACTACAGGTCCAGCGCTGTCCACATTTAGCAGATTTCCAAAACCTTCATCAGGTTCATCACAATCATCGTATAATGTTCCCATTGCTGGGACACAAGCCTTTTCTCTGTGAGAGGGAGTGGTCTGTTATTCACCACGCGGGCCCTGTGCGGGTTGGTATGTCACATATCTTAGAATTTTTAGATCTAGGACATGCTGGTTTCCTCACGATGTTTTCCTTCAACGTTTTGAGAGCAGTGGTCATGAAATTATTAACACAAAATGAACTGGGTATGAAGCTATGAACTACAAATCGTAACTCGCAGCCAGTACCACTGGTTTACCAGCGCTTTCGTTATGGAGATAAAGGAAGAAGGAAGGAGAGCATACGAAAAGAATTATCGGATATGGTGACTAATATAAAGAAAGAATGAACATGCTGCCAGCCACAAATAATACGACCCTCAACGAGTAAGTCGCGGCCGTTACCACTACTACTACTGCTCTTCAGGTTCTGCAACCCTCTTTTTACTCATTCATGAATAAAATATACAGTTGTAACGTCTAGTTCTGTTCCCAGAATATCTCCCAAAATTCATTATAAAACAAGCCACAACCCCTAACAATTTATACGTAATTAACTGGACCCTTTATTTTAAAGCCACTTATCTATTCATAGTAATTAAGGTGGTATAGTTTCTACGTACGTTTGTAATTACTAAGTCCGGACATTGTTCTGTTAGCTTAACAGGCCAAGGGAAAGCGGTTAAAAATTCATTGGAATTAGAGCAGTGCTCTTTGAATTTGTTGTACTTGTATTTTGAAATGGAATGTTTATTTTGTGTAGATGTTGAAAATGAAGTAATTATGCGTTTCGTATAGGAATAAAAGTAAGTAATTTTTACACTAGATCTGTACCTATGTTCATCTGTTCCCTTATTCCTTCTAAACTCCTTAACATATTTTGACAAATGAGGTTGGAAGCGTCTTAACCATCCACTGGTTCAACGGTGGGGTTCACATGGGCCGATGCCTGCCAGGGGTGCGGGTTGTTCGAAAGAGATACCGTGGCCTCTGGCACACAGGCAACTGCGGAAACACGGGTGGGTTTTAGTCAGTAAAAGACTGACACGCTCTCCTGCTCCACCCAGAGCGGGATAAGTTATTTGATGAATACCAACCCAAAAAAAAATCCTCCACTGGTTAAAGTTTATTTGACGTCACATTAAATTGAACATGGCGGCCTTTAGACGTCATGAAGTCATGTTTAGAAAAAAACCCTAACAAAACAGTACTTTCGAACAGTAGTAAGCGATTATAAGCTTTAGGGCAAAGTGGTTTAATTTATTTAGTCTTTTCTTAAATAGGTATATAGGTAGTTAAACTTAAGCCTTTGTGATTGGTGGTACAACATGACAGCAAACCTCTATGCTAGATGCGAAAAACTATCTGGATTTTCACTAGTAAATTCTGACATCGTTCAAACGACATCAATACGGGCTTCTTACATAAATTAAGTTCTTAAAAGCACTAAAGGAAGATATTATGAAATCCAATTCAGCAAATACTAAGGCCAACTAAGATCCATTCTGGCAACCCAACCGTACGTACCATATTCCAAACGGGGCCAAGTTTTTACGAATGGTAATTTCGTTTGAGGCTTCTAATGAATTTCTGAAGGTTTAGTCCAATCAAAGTTTTCTCATTTACTATGACGTATAACCGTTACCTCGCCGAGTTATATTTTGACAAATCTGCGTTTGGAGAATACTTGAAGTGTGATAAGCGGCTTTCATAGATGGGAGAAGGAAGTGTTTCTTTTTGAACCGTTTGAAGTGTTGCGTTGTCGGTACGTGGTCAAAGTTTTGAAAAAATAATGATTTTTCCATTATCGATTTACATCAGATGACATAGACCTAAAGTAGATAAAATGTACATCTGTAAAAATCTATAAACCTAACTTGGTTTTCGTACGTAATTTTCGGGTGGCCACAAAATCAGCGCTGTGCTGCGGGCCCCATAGCACAGCATCATGCTGTGAGAAAGCTCTCTCGTAACAGTCACGGCGTGCAGCTGCCAAATATTTGTGTTCTGTGTTCTTGAGTATAAATCTCGTATGTTAATTATAGCTTTATTCGAGTGGTTTTATATTTTAGTATATACGTGTTTATGTAACATATGAATAATTAAATGTTACTTACTTTCTAGACTCTATAAAACTTCATCAAATTCAAATTTAAAATTTAATAACATCGTTTTTACATTGATTTTATTTTTTTTATGACGTAGACTTTAAGTAGATAGATGTTGGTGTAACTAGTCGTTATCATCATTATCCTATAGGTAACTGCGAGTGACAGGCCTGTTCAGAAGTAAACCATCGGCTAAATTAGCAGCTGAATGAAGACTTTCATCCAGCTCCTAAAATCCTGCGAAATGAAGTAAAAATTTTGAAGACATTCTACCCATCATATAAATAGTATTAAATAGTCTTTGGCTGCCCCTTCGGGCTCGTCGTCACAAGCGCAATTTCTGAACGCTGGGTTCGTCCTTGGTTTGATTTCCAGATCGGGCATATTATTGGGTTTTATCATTACGATTTTTTTAGTAACACCAAGTTTGGAAGTTGGCGGTGTGATACCCCTATGTTTCGGAAAGCACGCTAAGCCGTTGATCCTGCGCTTGATCTCTCTCCGGTCGTGTCAGATTGCCGTCCCATCGGATTATGAGAGTGACGGAAGAGCGAGTGCGCCTGTGTCTGTGCACACATTTGTGCACTATAATATCTCCGGCGCCGAAGGCCAGTCTCCCTTGACATAGGCCGCCATGGCCAATATACGATCTGGACTATTAAATAGCCTATTCCAAAACCTTATTTCAATCAATGGGTACATTTCTAGTAAGTCTTCCACATTATTTTTCTCTACGATTTCCTTATTTTTCCGTCTCTCTAGTTAGGTAAGGTGTGTTGTAAATAAACCTTTATGAAAGAACCCACAACATTCCTTTTGATATGTGAAACTTCAATCCTCAAAATACAATAGTGGTTTTTACCTTAATTTTCCTGTTACAGTAACAAATTACAGTCTTTGAAATGGAAAACTTGGTACTCAAAACAAGAGAAATGTGGTAAACAACATTTTATTATATTGAACCATTACCCCGTAATTGAGACAAACTCTCGCACCTGTTTCAAAATTCTTTGTTGAAACGACACGTGTATGTATGTTTGGTAAATCCATTGTCATAAGGGCATGGGGTTGAATAAGCCCACGTTTTCAAGGACGTACTTAAGAACGCTTCGTGTGTTGCCGGACGTAAAAGAATAGCACCATCCCATTTCTTCCCGTGGGTGTCGTAGAAGGCGACTAAGGGACTTACTAGAGAATGGGCAGCAGCGTTCTCTATGCATTTTACAATCATACTGCAATCGCCAACCCACCTGCTAAGCGTGGCAATTATGGCAAACCGCCTCCTTTTGGGAGAGGCCTATGTCCAGCAGTGGACGTCTTTCGGCTCAAATGATGATGACTTAAGAAAATCGCGGTGGGGTTTTTCGCGCACTTGATGACTTAGCGCCGACCCTTGAAAATGTATTTATTTATTTATCTGTACTCTTTTGAATTCTCAAAGCTCGATTTAACACCTAGAGTTGAAAATCAAGTGCGCAGAAAAATCCTGCCGCGATTTTATTACGTCTGTGTGGATGTCGACTAACTGTAGGTGCTGTGTTGAGAGAAAGTTTTTTTTACAACCTTATTTGTCCCACCGCTGGGAAAAAGTCTCCGCCATAGCTTTCCATTGTTGTGCACTGCCTTCTCGTACCAATCTCCTGTAAACGCGTCTGGCACGTAAATAAAAATAAAAGTAAAATTAAGAAAATTAAAAGGTTTTGTCCGATTCTTTTAGGACCAATTTAAAAGGATTTAGATTCATTGAAGTCAACTGCTCACTAAATTACTCTTTTTACGTCTCATCTGCCTAGCTTTTTCCTAACTTTGTTGAAATCCGCTTCCTGTGTGATGCTGGTGAGTACCATTTTTTTCCATACAGGATATCTAACCTCCACAATCTAGCGCTATTAAGTCGCATGTTACCCCTTCCGCTACCTTCCTGCGGCATACCTTGATGGATAAGCTGTCAATACGGAGGGCTATCTTTTGATAAGCGGTAAAGCGAGAGCTACAAATAGTTTGGCACGTATTAATGCGTATCCTGCAGGCACGAGAATCAACGATGGAAGAATAGACATGACTATTAACTAAATGATGTACAATACGAGAAGATAGCTATGTTTTCCTATTAATTATCACAGTAAGCGTTCTAAACGAATCATGATTTTGTAGATAATCGTATAAACTTTGTGGCCGTCGAGTAGAAAGTTTGTTGTCCATGTGATTTTGACAGTTTGGGAAGAAATATTCTTCTGAAATAGTCTACATTTATAAGGTCCTAGATAAAGATCGTTAGAAAAGAAAGACAAAATGACAGATTGTAGAAGGATATCTACGGTGCGATGCCAAGATTGGATTAACAAAATGTCACTTTGTATTGAAAAAACACTGTCTATTCTTTGTAGAAATAGAAAACATCATGCTATGCCTTCAGAGAGGTTTAGACATTGGCCATTACGTCTATCGCACTACAAGGTAATTCTGGTGTGTGGCCAAAATTAGAACTCACGACGCCATCTTGCTTTTTTAAAACATTTCAAACAGTTTTGTAGACCAATTGATTAAGACCGTATTTTATTAAGTACCTGATACTTGTTGACAGACTTACACTATCCTCTCAAACCTATTTACACCTTAATTTGAAAACGTTATCACAGTCAATTATTTTGAAAAGAAAAACCATGGATTTTCTTGCCGGTTCTTTTCTACAGAAAACGACTAATACAATTGTAACCGTGCACCTAGCTTCTGACGTTTCATAGGTACCGGTGTAGGTTTATGTGAAATTAAATAAGTACTTTGGTTTTGATTTCAAGTGATATTTAAAAAACAATTCCTCAAATGTTTGCCAACTGCGCCCCCCGTCAAGGTCATTCGAGCGCCAATATATCTTTGTAGCAGAGTAAAATAAAAGTAATACCCCAGACGATACAGGCCAAAATTTACACACGTTCGGTTTAAAAAAAAACAAAAACAAAGGCTTTGTTCGCATTGTTTTCTGTAGCTACAACGGTGACTTTTAATAACACTCATTTGTTTAGGTCTTAAATTCTGAAAGCCAAAATGATGTATATTTTTTAACCGACTTCCAAAAGGAAGAGGGTCTCAATTCGTCGGAACCTTTTTTTTTTTTTTTTATGTTTCCCGATTACTCGAAGATGGCTAGACCGATTTGGATATTTTTTTTTTGTTTGAAAGGGTATACTTCCCAGGTGGTCCCATGATCATCAAATCAGGATCTGATGATGGGATCCTGGAGAAATAGAGAGAACTCCTCAAATTTTATAGGCACACTTGAAGCAATTTGTGTTGTTTTTGGAAAAGTACTTTCTCGGAGTGGTTCCATTTCAATTTGGTGAAGATCTGATGAAGAACTTCGGAGATAGGCAACGGAACTCCTCAATAAATGATAGCAAATGGACAGTGATTGCTGAAATCTCATGTCTGTCAATTGTTTACACCAGTTAATAACATAACATCACGCCGGTACGCTTTGAAGGGGTAAGCACATGTGAACCACTAAAAAGTGAAAAATAAAAATCTTTTTTCATTAAATAAACAACCGACTTCCAAAAAAACACTAAAAAGTGAAAAATAACTTTTATTTCGGAAGTCGGTGACTTTGGATATGTATTTTAATTTTTTGTCACCGCCTTCCGAATTATTTTTTTGAAAAAAGATTTTTTAACAAAAGAATAGTCAAATAATTTTAGATGGATACATAACCGCGAACAAAATAATAGCTAGGTTTGTATACCTAGGTATTGTTTTGTATTTAATGAAGTTTATTCGCAAATTCTGCTTCCCAGCTTGGCAAAGTACTGGGAAGTAGTAAAGGGCAGTCGTTTTGGGTGCTGATTCTCAGCTTAGTTTGAACAAATTACTATTTATTTTGATTTCAATGAGTTTTCATTTTGGTCTAGTGAGTAACGATAAGAAAAATAACACATCAATAGTTCGTATTTAAATGTAATTTACAATGCTCATTATATTTCACAAAATAATGGCCCTTTTAAGCAAAAATAACATTAATCGGCCCATTCATTTGCTAGAGACCCATTAACGTAACTAGAATGAAGTAAGCACATAAATTTATGACCGATAATTGATGTGGTAACTAGCCATTAAAAACCTTTTGCCCTATTTTTAACTAACAATCGAATATGCTTGGATGTAACATTTTAGGCTATAGACAGAAACAGAGAAAAAAATTATCTGAGACTATACAGCGTGCTGATATAATGGCGACATTAATTTAACACACGTATACAATTTCACGTTTTTGTGTTATAAAAATTATTTTATTTTCATTCAACGTTATTATTTATTGATTTATTTACAACTAGCTTTTGCCAGCGCCTTCACCCGCGTGGAGGTCGTCTATCCCACGGGAACAGACTATCGGATGAAAAGTATCGTATGTGTTAATCCATGTTATAAACTATCTTTGTGCCAAATTTCATACAAATCCCTTGAACCGTTTCTGCATGATTTAGTAACAAACATCCAAACCTTCAAATTTATAATATTAAGTAGGATTTTCTAAAATATCATCTTGGCGCATCCTGTTCTAGACCGTAGCGCAAAGGTCATTTGCCGGAGTCACGGATTATAACATCATATCGACTAAATTTAAACGCATAACGTGCAAAGAGTAAGTGAAGTGAATGAAAGAGAGAGAGGCTGTAATCCACTACGTGGGGCCAGTCCTAGTTGGTAGATGTCACATGTCTTCGAATTTTTAGTTCTTAAACATGGCGGTTTCCTCACGATGTTTTCCTTCACCGTTTTGAGAGCAGTGGTGATAAATTATTTACACAAAGTAAAGCGCCTCTGCCTCCGACCTACAATTCGTAGGTCATGGCCGTTACCACTGGGCCTCGACTGCTTTCATCCATATTTGAAGGTCTTCCCAATCAAACTCTTCACCCAACATCTCTATGCCTCAAGATTACCAAAACCAAACCTCATCCCTATCACAACCTCAAATCAACTTATAGTTTAAATTCGTTAGCGAGTTTACAAAGTAAGAAACTTTTTAATTTAAATCCCCTGTATTTATTTGTTCGGTATACCTCAGTTGGTAAACTTTCGCCTCTGATTACAGTAAATATTTACTTTTCACTTTGTTGTCACCGGAACGAGCCCTGCATTGATTGAGTTACATTTTGGACTTTGTTTTAGAATTTTTATTTCTTTTGTGTGAAGTTAAATAAATTCGACGTTCAGATTGTCATGTTAAGCAGCACTTGTTGCGGTCAATTCGTCGATGGGTGACCATTTTTTAACCGACCTCTAAAAGGAGGGGGTTGTCAAGTCGTCTGTATTTTTTTATGTCCACGATATCTCCCGTAATTGTAGATCGATTTAAAAAATATTTTTAAATGGATAAAGTACGTTTCAGGGGGTTTTTTTGGGTGGGAAATCATCAAATAACTTCTCCCGCTCTGGGTGGAGCGGTGGTGTCAAACTTGTGCTGACTAAAACCCACCAGTGTTCCTTCAGTTACCTGTGTGCCAGGGGCCACGGTATCTTTTTCGAACAACCCGCACCACTGGCAGGTTTCAGGGGTGATTCCACATATAAATTTAATTCAATTTATTTGGGTAGTTTTTGCGTTAGCTTCGAAATAAAAGCTATTTTTTTCTTTCTTGCTATTTGTCACCGTGTTCTTGGTGTTCTTTCTTTGGAAATCAGATACACAAAGTGGATTAAATACAATACGTATTTAATCCACTTTGTGTATATTGATGGTGTTCTAATACTTCCTGTAACTGATATTTACATACAAATTGGATAGATCCAACACCGATTTACGAAAAAACACCAGGAACACGGTAAAACTTATGCTTTATTTCGGAAGTCGTTGGCTAAAGAAACTAAAATACAGATCTAATGACGCTGACTTCCAAAATTGAAGTACCTAGTGTTTTTGAAGTGAAAACTTCTGTGTTTTTTTTTTCTGGGTGGGAAATCATCAAATGACTTCTCCCGCTCTGGGTATTTTTTGAGATGGGAAAAACAATTGAACTCATGACGTCGTTACCGACACTTCTATAAACCTACGAGTATAAGTTCGACGTAGTTAAGCAGAAAGGACTCAATCCACACAGTCACTTTTGAGTTATGGGCGTTTGAAGTTCGACATTTTATGTGCTCTTCATACTGTGGGTTGAGTCGGGGTAGCGAGAAAAAACTAGTTTCCGTGTACATTAAAAAAATAGGGGTTTTACTACATGATAGATTCGACTCTCAGGACTACGATGGCACACTTAACTTAATTTTGGCCAAAGTGTGGATTGAGTCCTTCCTGCTTAACTACGTTCAGTGATGTAGTTTTATAAGTTCGTTTTAGTTGAGCTTGATTATAATATGCTGACGATTAAAAAAAGAATTCCTGACGATTCAAAAAATAAACACGTAATTGTTTAAGTTTTCACTTCTATCAGCACTCTCGGAGTTGTTTTATTTTTTGAAGTCTGTTGTTTTTTATTGTAAAATATTTGACATGTATTTGTTTGTCAAAAAGGCACATGTTTTTTCAGACAGCATGTTAATCTGTCGGTCCGACTGCCCATGACAGATGTTCAAGGTAGTTTAAATGCGAAAATACAGTGTTTCTAAAATGTGTAATGTCAGTCAGTAATCAGTCTTTCTCAGTAGTTTAGTTGCTCTGATTAAACGGCAGGCGCTTCATAAGATACTATTGCTTAGGGTGTGTCCAGACCTGGCAAATGCGCAGCGGATGCGCCGCTCGCGAGCCGCTTGCGAGTTCCGCATGTGCATTACATGTTCATACGCAGCCCCTGCACCGATCGCGCGCCGCTCGCGCGCCAGCTACGCGCCGTACTCGAACGGCGCAGGAAGTGCGCGCGTGCCGCCCGCGTTGCACCTTCCTCGCCCCAATATTTAGTTGAAACGCGAAAGAAGCTATGTGCGCACGAGCAGCGTGCATTGCCGGAGTTGCACTAGAGCGGCGCATCAAACGTAGGCTGTAACCACATGCGAGCAACACGCGCGCAGTTCGCATGCGGCTCGCGAGCAGCGCATTCGCCAGGTCTGGACGCACGCTTAGAATCTAATTAGCGTTGAAATAATTGAAGATCACCATTTTTTACACCGATAAGTCAAATCCCGGTGCCATGATTGTCATGGCGGCCTTCACTGCTGTTGTCATGCAAATAGCCATCTCGTAAACCATAGCTTTATGTAATCATTACAGCCGAAAGTCCTCCACTGCTGGACATAGCTCCCCCCCCAAGCTCCGACACTTCGGCTGGTTCTGTACTTCTCGCATCTCGCGGATTCCTACGGCCTTCACAAAGTCATCAGTTCAACTTGTGAGAGACCTCCCAACTCTACGTTTGCCGGTATGCGCCGGTACGAGGTCATCACTTCAGAACCTTTCCGCCACCATCATCGTCATCATCACTGCCACTTAAGTTAGGCAATTATTCACGTGGAAGGAGGCACGGCTCCCTGTCGTTTCGGGTGACAGGTGCTCTCGGGGCATGGTTACTTCGGGAAGTACCTGTGTCACATAAACAGGGAGCCGGAAGCTCGGTGTCACCACTGCGTCGACTGTCGGGAGGACACGGCGTGGCACACGCTGGCAGAGGGAGGAGCCACGCCGTGCCCTCATCTCAGGAGTCGGCAGTGACCTGTCGCTGCCGGCCGCTGTCGACTCAATGGTCGGCAGCGAGGAGTCCTGGGACGCGGTGGTATCCTTCTGCGAAACAGTCATGTCGCAAAAGGAGGCTGCGGAGAGGGAACGGGAGATTGCTTCCGCTAACCCGATCCGCAGTAGACGAACCGGGCGTCGGCGGAGGGCGGATAACGCCCTCTTCCAGCCCCTCTAAATGGGTCCAGGGGCGACAGATCCGGGGAAATCTGTCGCCCTCTACTTTTTAGGACCATGACGGCGCGTAGTGTTCCAAGCGCGCCTCTCTATGACGTAAGGGGGGAGTTTAACACCTCACTCCCCTCCTATCGCGAGGTGGCCCGCAGAGGCGGGCCGGCAGTAACCAGGGATCGCGGAAGTCACACTAGTTGTCGTGATCCCCGGTGCAAGTGAGAGACGGAACACCGGGGTGGTTTTAGTCAGTAAGAGTCTGACAGACCCCTCCACCCTCCCCGGGGCGGAGGACATCCATGAGGATTTACCCCCGTAATAAAAAAAGGCAATTATTCACGTAGGTTAGCATAGTTTTACGTTCATAACAGAAAAGGCAACATTTTCATGCTATACTAAAGCCCATAGTAGTTATCATAACTCCAACTAGGTATATCGCAATATTGGTCTAACAAGGTTCTTAGAACTGCTTGTAACCCAAGCTCCACTTAAGTCTAAACTAATTGGGTATATTGTTAGGAAATACCTGATATTGGAAAATGCCTGGTGGCGATATGTTTCGTATTACAAGGAAACTTATTGGTTAACTACCTAATTAGAGAAAAAATAGCAAACCAAAACATTGTCGTTAAAAGGAAAATACAAAGAATAGAGTGCGCAAACAGGCGCGACACTATAACACGACGCGACTCTAGTAGAAAAAATCTATGAGAACTTCTAAGAAACTGTTCTGCGGAAAATAAAACTCACAGACGAATTGAGAACCTCCTTTTTTTTGAAGTCGGTAAAAAATTTCGTCGAGCTGTCGCATCTAGCTTCTCTGCGGTAGTTGGGAAGAGCAGGTACCTATTATTATAATTAATGCAATGTGGAAAAACAGAAACATAATTATGTCTAATTAGACCGTGTCCTAACGATTCGCACTCAAACGCTTCATCGCGCCGGCAAACCTTCTGGTTCTCTTCTTCGCACAAACGATTGACATATGGACGCTTACGAGTTGTAGGTCGTGGGTTTAAACCCAGGCAGGTGCTTTAAATAATTTCATCATCAATGCTCTTAAAACGGTGAAGGAAAATATCGTAAGGAAACCGGTATCCCCTAGAACCAAATATTTGAAGACATGTGACTTCCAATCCACACTGGGCCCGCATGGTAGATTACAGCCCTCTCCCTCTCAAAGGGAGGAGGTCTGTGTCCCAGTAGAGGCTGCCTATCTGACGTCCATAACCCATTTACTGGGAACATGATACCCTTAGTAAGACGTTGTCAGAATTTTGGGCTTCGGCTTACACGTAACGACTGTCAAAGACTTACAAAGAACAACCGGGATCAACGGCTTTACTTCCTTTCCGAGGCACTGAGGAATCTGGATATGTATGTCACCCATCCACGAACCGACTTGAGCAAGCATAGCTTCACCCTTCGATCGGCCCATGCGTATGATATCATTAGCCACAAGTAAATTCATTCCTCATTTAATATCTCAAAACATCGAAGAAGCATATTTTTGGACGACCAACGAAGTCTTTTTAGGCGACAAATTACCTTGTTACAAGCTTCCTGTTACTGTAATGCCATATTTTTCGCTAATATTCCACCTACCAAAAGAAACTTTGTTCAAATGCCAGATGGAATTACCTCTCAAACACGGAATATATTCGCTGACAAAACTTTTGACGCCACACAAAAGGGCTGTTAATGTCCATATTTGCATTTATATTCCACATTTTTACATTTCACAAATGGCAACTGAGGGGTATTTAGGCGCGGCAAAGTCAATTTATGTTTCTCAACAAGTACGTTGGTACTTTCCACTTCTAATGATTTCCCGGGACATTTTCGGGGTCTTGTTTAATGTTTGCTTTGATGAAGTTGTTTTTACCCGCTGTGTCAGTTGAGGGGTATGTGGGTAACTATGTAGTGTTAGTAATAGTTGTTATAATGATTTATCGTTACGCTTTTCGAGTCATGAAGTGTTTAAAATTACTGATAATGTACCTCATTGTATTGTAGCTAAGAAATTAGGTGTTTCCGTGAATGTTGAAGGTACTCAAATAATTACTAAGCTTGGAATTAAATACAAATAAAATGCTTCATTTTTTTTAAAGTAGTGACTCTTTTTAAAGCGTACGTCTATACAAAACCAGTTGTTTATCATCTGCCTAGTCTTTTCCAAAATATGTTTGGGTCAGCTTCCAGTCTTACCGGATGCAGCTGAATACCAGTATTTTACATGGAGCGACTGCTTATCTGACCTCCACAACCTAGTTACTGGGTAACACGATACCCCTTGGTCTTACAACCAGTCTTGGTTGTAAGACTTTCAGGCTTCTGACGACCGTAACGACTGTCAAAGAACCACGTATGACAGTACCTCTGTAAGTATTTACAGAGTTAAATTTCACAGATCTTTAATCAACTTGTAAAAGAAGACCAAAATATTATTACGGTTAAATTCTGGTAGGAGTACACGCATTTCCTCATTCGAAAAATTAGTACATGTACAGTGAGATTGTGAGTTACATAGGTAGAAGAAGCTTTTATTTAATTTCACCTGTTCCGGTGTCTGTAATCGAAATCTTGTCAGTTTTACACACTTTCCGGTTTCCCGGGCAAGAAAATTACATGCATATGTAAATTGGATGACAATGCAATATTATTATGACGTGGAGTAGTTGAGTAGAATTAGTTCATTCAAAGATTGTAAAAAAAAACCTTTTACTATTTAACTCTAAATTTACTGTTTTTACCTACTTTACATTTAATACTTCCTCAAAATTCAACCTAATAGTATCATTCAAGGCAGTTTATTTTGTAACCATAATAAAAGAAAATATAAGACCATTACATTAAACGTTATTTATACAAAACAACTTCTTACTCACTTAAGTATTCGTTCTAAACAAAAATATGTTAATGCGAACATTAACAGCCCTTTTGTGAGTGTTCATTTTTGACATCTTTCTCCTGACGACCCTCCTCCTAGGCTTGATGAAAAAAGTTATTTTTAGCCACAATATAGGGAAGCGCAGAACGCCCAGTCTTACCAAAGGGTATCGTGTTTTTTTTTATCATGCCATAAGCAGAACAAATGCGGAAACTTGAAACTTAACTAGCACAAGCAGTTACGCACACACTCGCACTAACACTCCTGCACATGGCACGTCAATAAACACAGTTTGCATATTTATAAGTTTTACATAAAAAAACCATACCTTTTGACACGTTAGGTATTGCAGTTTTCTATGAAACAGCTGATCTTTGGCTCTTCTGATTCTTTGGTCTGGAATTATATACTGAATTACTGTTTAGTTTGCGCGTTGATTTCACCCTATATACTAATGTTGTAAGGGCGTTGATAGCTGGAACACAGTAATTAATAAACTTTTGTACCTGGCTTCTTTTCCAACACGTTATAATAGCGCAAGACGGCATAATTATTATTTTTTCGCGGAGCTTCGCACGTTGTCACAATATGAACACGACTGTTGGCCGGTGAACCAAATTTCGGTTGACTTATGAGCGTTTGCTCATACGTGCGGCGCGCCTGCCCCGCCCACAAGGCCCTTCTAACCTCTTTTATCTGTTCCGTGATAATTATGACCATTTGTTGTTGTTCCAAACAAATAACTTTTTTTAAACTTAAAAGCTATTGAAGGTTGTCTGAAAAAGTCCCGAAGGAGAACCAAGCAAGTACTGCACAGAGCAGAAAGCCGTTTTGGTAGAAAGATTCTGCAATAGTCTTCAATAGCGATCTACAGGAGGTGCAGAAATGTGTAGAGCTGGTGTTTGTCGTTGTAGCATTGGACGTTTTTGGGGCGATAATGTCCTTCTATGAAAATGCAGATATGCAGCTTTGAAGAATAATAAAACATAACAAAAGCCAAGAAACAAAAGTTGAATAACAAGAATAAAAATGTGTACACTAGCTCAACGAGGCAGTCCTTTAGGCCCATCCTTTCAGCAATTTCGTATATATTTGCTTGATTTTTGATGGAGTGAGATTTCTGTTTCCATTTTAATTCATCTTGCCCTGCTATGTTATTATCTACAGTCGGTGCGGGCTCCGAAAATTATCTCGAAGGTCTTTATCGCTAACTCGAAACGGTTGGTGGTCATAACTTTGTCTTAGTCCAGGCGATAATATCTGGAACAGTTTACGTAAGTCAAAGGAGTTTTGTATACTTTCAGAGGTTTCCGAGTGAAGGGGAAAGGATACTTATTTGTTTCAAGGCATTGGTTGGAACTTAGGAGGAAAAATGTGTTACTATAGAACTTGTGCACGGCCAGGGCAAATACTTTTTTCTTTGTTTAATCTTATGCTTCTTGACTTCTTGTAAGTTACCAACGGAAAGACTAAGATGAAAAGAAACCCGATGTTTCATATGAAAGTTCAATACAAACTCGACCAAAATCAAAATCAAAATCAAAAGTCATTTATTCAAATTAGGCTGAGAATCAGCACTTTTCGAATGTCAAAATTACATAAGATAGTCCCCCAAAACGCCCACCCTTCACCACTTTCTAGTGCTTTAGCTGTGAAGAAGAAGTGGCGCAACAAACTCGACCAAAATGTATAAAACAGTTTTTTTTTTTCGTTTTGGAGTTGGTACTATAGTGAAATATTCATGGGTAGAGCACCCTCTGAAACATTGGAAAATGATAAAAATGTCTTCCCTTATAGGTTATTGGTTCATTATAAGTTACGTTATTATCACTTGGCTTATAATTGACAACTACATAGTCTGCCCCGTAGATATAGAGAGATCTGTGGTCTGCCTTATCTTGTTTCGGGATGCTTGCATTAAAGAAAATTGTTACATTCACGATTTTCTTTTTGTTCTTCATTGATAAACTTTCACCTCTAACCGTTAACCAATCAGATGCATGAAACAACCAAGTAAGTTATTACACTAAAAAATTAGAGGTCGAAATTAGACCCTAATATATTTTTCAATGCATTATTTTATAAAATACTAGCTTTTGCCAGCGGCTTCGCCCGCGTGGAGGTCAGTGTATTATACATATAAACCTTCCTCTTGAATCTCTCTATCTATTAAAAAAACCCGCATCAAAATCCGTTGCGTAGTTTTAAAGATTTAAGTATACATAGGGATATAGGGACAGAAAAAGCGACTTTGTTTTATACTATGTAATGACTAGCTTCTGCCCGCGACTTCAATCGCGTCAAATTTCACCCACCCCGTCGCTCGCCTCGCCTGCCCGTGCGAGTACTTCGTATTCGAGACTTTTTTCTCTTTGCTCGGCTCCTAAGGGTCTTAGCGTGATGTTATACACCGTGATATTTTAGTCGTCTTACAGCTGCAGCCTACTTCATGTATCCAATGGCTACTAATCATTTATTTAAAAAAAAATGATATTTTTGCATGTGTTGCATTATTAAAAAAATTAAAATAACATTCACTAAGCCGCATGATGCAGTTTGAAACACCCTGTTATGGGGATGGAATTAATAATGGAATATAATGGTAGGTAGATAGATATCTTCTACCGTTTGAGACGTAAACATTATTAACAGGGAGGGTGTTTCATAATTCTAAAGCATTATTTATTATTCTTTGTATCTATTATCTTAATTAATGGTAAAAATGTTTTAATCGCACCTCGAGGTGTTTTATGACGGAATACACAGAGTGGACCACCTTTGTAAGACGACTAAAATGTCACGGTGTATAGCCAATAGCCTCCCTCGATAAATGGGCTATCCAACACCAAAAGAGTATTCCAATTAGAACCAGTAGTTCCTGAGATTAGCGCGTTCAACCCCTTCGCAAATAATGCATTGTTTTAGAATAAATTTGGTTAGCATAAAAAAGGTTATAGTGATCCAACGTTAAAAGATAGATATATGCTGTCGCGGATTGTTAGAACTTTTAAAGCGGAACAATTCTGTCATACATGATTTTTGCGAAACTTTAACCGTTTACGCAGCGCACGCAGCGGAAGCTCTCAAAAGGAAAAATACCCCCGATTTTGAAACATTCGTCATCGGTGCTCCGCTCCTATTGGTCTTAGCGTGATGATATATAACCTATAGCCCTTCTCGATAAATGGACTATCTAAAACTGAAATATTTTTTCAAATCGGACCAGCAGTTTCTAAGATTAGCGCGTTCAAGTAAACAAACAAATAAACTCTTCAGCTTTATAATATTATAATAAAATAATAATAATAAGAGTATAAGTATATAAGTATAGATAAGGTTTTGCACTCTTCCATATAAACTTTAACTGTGCCAAATTTCATACTTCTTCGTCCACGTAATTTTTGGTACAAAGTATTTGCTTCACGTATTATTTTATAGATAATAAAAATATTAGTTGCAAGTAACACACATACTCATAGTGTAATTCATAATTAATATTTATCTCATATTGTCTCTGCACAACGCAGTATAATTTGAACATAAACCAATCCAACATACCTTTTGCATAAATTCCCTCACAGAATCCCAGAATCAAATCTTCAAGATCTAATCCCGACTAATCCCAGTCCTTTGCTGTCAACCGTCCCGTCAAATGGCTTAATGATCTGATGTCGTCACTGACACTAGTTGCCATAACATTGCGAGGTTGTCAGTGACAAAGCAGGTATTCTCTTTGGTCAAAACTAGTAGTCAATTCTGTGAGTGCCCGTGCGCTTTCGAGCATGTTTTGGTATAATCTTTTGATCATGGTTTAAGCTTTGAAAAGGGTGTAGGCGATTGTGCTTTTGTGGTAAATAAATGCCTTGTCAATTTTATTTTGAATGCTAGTTTTTAATTTCTTACTAAGATGAAAATTGTTTGTGGCTTTTATTTGGTAGTGAAAGAGATTTGGAGGATCGTATTTGCAACACTCCCAAATACACGCCATAATACACTCCAAGATGGAGTCGAAGACAATCCCAAAAGAAATTTTGGCGTTTTTTTTCTCGGGTCCTAAAGTTTTACGCACTTTGAGGGTTTGTAAGATACACTAAAAATGGTCTATTAATATTATTAAAAAAAAGCCAACCTCGTGATCTTCCTCACCTATCTCTAGAAGATTCAAGGAATTTTACATTATGCCTAGGCGATAAACATTGATGTGGTAGTGTGAAATTTTGCGAAAAAAATAAAAGTTTCATTAACAGTGCAGGCAAATAATCCATAATCTATATAAATAAAAATGAATCCTTATTTCCCTTGGTCACGGCATCACACGTGAACGGCTGGACCAATTTTGCTAATTCTTTTTTTGTTGAGTTTGTTATTGTCAGGCGAAGGTTTTTATGAAAGAAAAAATATAAAAGTTGCGCGTATCACCTATAAATAAATTGCGAATTCAATATTCACAGTTAAGACAGGACAACGTTTGTCGGGTCAGCTAGTATAATAATAAAAGTACAAATATTGTGTTGCACGAAAAAAAAAAAATATATAAAGAGTTTAAACACTGAAAATATTCGATGCTGTGCATTTCAATCAAAGTGTTAAACTCATAATATTGTAATCTTTACGATTACAAAATGATTAGTGTAACACTTTGGGTGTATTTAAATAAACATGGAACTAAATATTCCGACAGTTTCTTTCATTTTAACCCAATTTCCATTTGAATAGTTTGTCAGGTAAAGCTAGGCACCTCTCAATTTATTTCCAGAACCGCTTAAACTCAGTTAAAGGGTTTTCTAGTACCCAAATAAAATATGTAAATCAAAACTATTATTGAATGAATTCGAAATATTGAAGCGTTCCATTTTCAATCCGAAATATTCCACTTTTATAACTAAAAAAACCATCTAAACGTCATTGACATTTCTGGATTGGAACCACTCTACGGCAATTCCCTCTTTTGGCGAAAATGGTCTCAATTACACCGTTGTGTAACATATACGTTGTTTTGTGGCGTCCTTGATCAAGGTGGAAATAAAATGCGTAACAACTTACAGGCTTCTCTTACAAACCTTTCTTATTGTTACCATAATAATACCAGCCTATTACTGTCTCACTGCCAGGCAAAGACCTCTTCTTGTACAGAGAAGGTTCTAGCATTGATCACCACTCTTGCTTAAGTCGGATTAGCGATTGCAGACTTATGTTATGACGTTATCCTCCTTATTTATAAACGTTGTTTAAAATTAAATAATGATTAGCGTCGGTTTAACCATACATTTTGACGTTTAAAGTTAAGAGATGCTCTTAACTTTAAGCAACGTTTATAAATAACTAGGTATAATTCCAGGTTACCTCACGATGTTTTCCTTAAGTAATGTCTAAGATAAACTAAGAAAGCACATAAGAATTGAAATAGTCACAATGGCACTTGCCAGGATTTGAACCCACATCTTTGTGCATAAGAGGCGAGGCCTGAAACACTTGGCCATTACGACACCTTAACTTATCGTTGATTTTTCAGTAGAACAGGAAATGCAGGCATTATTATGATTGTTACGTTAAGCATAAAAATATTACATTGTAGCTTTTTCCCGCGGCATCGCTCGTGTGGATGTCAAAAATATCCCATTGGGACGTACTACGGGGACTTAAAGTACCCTATGTGCTAATTCAGGTTATAAAATGTCTATGTGCTAAATTTTATTTACATCCGTTCAGCAGTTTTTACTCCAATCCGGAATATACATTCAGATGAACACACAAACGTACAAACATTCTAAAACTGCCTGTATTTTCGGCATCAGACTCGTTCCACACCTCGTAGCCATTACTTTTTTTTTTCAAAAATATTCGATGTACAGTTTTGACTTCGGTAGGTACTATTTCATTAAAAAATGTTTAGACATAGATCAGAAATGTGACGGTGTATGTGATCTTATTTTCCTGTACCGAGACTTTTCAATGTAAAATGGAATACAATGGCTCAATTCGCAATATAGTTTCGTCGTGTATTTGCAAAATCGCTCAGATATTGTGTTTCCTTTCAAATAAAATATTATTTACGGAGATTAAAAGTTGACATGGATAGTATCCAGAAATGAAACTGATTTAAAGGGTCAATTGTTTATTGTAACTTTAAGCTAAAAACAGGATAAACAAAACTAAATTAAAGTTTAAAGTAAACTAAATTAAATTAAAGAAATTTAGTTAGTAAATAAATAATTATAATAATGACTAAACGGGCTATTATAGCAGCAACTAGTCGGTAAGAAATCTTACTTGGAAGTAATGCTCGCCGAACATTACTTCACACCATTCGCTTCGCTTGCACGGATCGCACGCGGTAGGTATCAGTCCCATCTAACCATGCCCATTTGGTCAGAGTGCCCTGGCTTAGTCACAGTTTCAACCTAACCTTTGAACTCCCATAATACCTATCTAACTGCCCATTCAAACATTTTTACTGGCCTTTTATAACATTACTTGAGTATTCTTTGTTCGGACATTGTACGGTGAAATTACCGAACAATTTTCTTTTAATTTCTGTTCATGTCAGACCAATTTACCAACCGCAAAAATAAAATTACTGAAACCCGCGAAAATAATTACCTTCCTAATGTTTAAATAACAGTTGTAAACAATATTAAGGTCCAGAAATGTAGCAACTAAGATACCTATTACGTAGGTACCTTAATCACTATTAGGTACTACGGGCCGGCCCTAGCGCGGGGATCACTACGCCTCTCGAGGCCTATCACGGCCCCTGCCGAGTGTTCCCTCGGCCCGTTAACTAACAGACTGCGCCAGGCTTTGCTATGCTTATCAAGCCCTGTCGCGGCTTGTAGCGAGCATTCCCGTACAAACAATGCAAAAAAAAACACCCATACAGGCCGCGACGGGCGTTTTCGCGCCTCATCACGCGGGGCGTTTGGACTTACCTAATGACTTCCGACGGATCGGACTGGTGGCGACGGTTCCCACTACTTATTGGCCTGGCCTGGCGCGGTGCGGCCCTTTCAGCAGTGGGTCCTTTGCATTAACGGTCGATATTCAACAATGAACGTATCCGGAATTATTATCATTACAACGTAAACAGTCGGCCACGCGTCTGCAGTAATTAAACTAGTATAAGCTTACTCTCTCATTCTATTAAAACAGGCTAGCTCAAGGTTAAAATGTTACCACCGACTTTCGGTCAAACTTAGAGAAGTTACAAAAAAAACTTAACGGTGTGAAAAAAGCCGAATCCTTTAAAATATCGTCATAACAAATGCTTATAAAAATAGGCATCGAGAATTGACAATAAAGGGTTTGGGAAAGGTTCGCTTTGTATATTGTTACCTTAACCGAATGCGGAGTCACGGGCTGTGACTTCGAAACGTGACGAGGGAAAATAAGAAAGCCAGAGAAAAGCGGTGCTAACCGGTAAAAAGCGGGGAAAAGCAGAGTAACAGGAGGAAGTAGATATAATAGGTTTGTATGACCAATGCCAATGAATGAAAGATTTTTGGCATACTGATTTTAGGGGGTCAGCACTAGGAAATCGTGTTATGGGATTCCGATAAGTTTATATAGAAAACTTAAAGTAATTGCCACGAAAAAAATATATCTGGCTAGCTCAAGAGTTGTACTATACCGTGAAACAATCGGATTGGGGATAAACCTTGTAGATAATTGTTAAAAAAAAATTGAAAATCACTAAAAACGTGTAAAAAGCACTGCCGTATTTTGATAACTTAAGGCTTAAGTAAGAAGGCACCGATTTAATTTATACTTAAAAATAAAAACAACATAAAACAGTGAATCCTATACATCTTTCAGTTTTCCATAATATTACTTCTGTTTTGCGTAAAAAATTCGCAAACTTTCTCAATTTTGATGCCCGAAATCTCCATACAATTTACTATGGCGACGCGTATTACCCGCTATATGACAGAGTTCGAACCGCGGAGCTCAGTCAACCGCACGTCTTCAAGGTGGGAGCACGTCGCTCTTCAAGTAAAAAATACGCGGCAAATAGTGGCCTGTGCGTACACGAGATTCCCCGCACAGTGGTCAGAACTCCCGGAGTCAGAACAATAATTTATACAAGGTAAGTACTAAAATTTAAGATTTTTACGCTCGAATCTTTTTGCACGTATTTTTTATATTGTGTCATTTATTATTTGTTTGTTATTATTTTTACGTCTCTTATTATTACAAGCTTGCTTCGTTCGCAGGTAGGTATCTTTCCGGTTCATAATTGTAATCTTATTTTCAAGTACTTGGTGTGACATCATTTGTTCTAGGTGGTGAAAAAGACCTAGATGGTGTCCAGGGTCTGATGATGAAGCCATCCGGTGGCCATAGGATCTCTTTAACTACACAACATAGCCCCGTCGCGTTTGGGCTCGTAAGATTTGTCTCGACAAGTACTATATATCTGGAATAATATCCAGGGTCTGATGATGGAGCCAACCGGTAGCCATAGGAACTCTTTAAGCATACAACATAACCTCGTCGTGTCTGGGCTCGTTAGATTTGTCTTTACAAGTACTATAGATCTAGATGGTGTCCAGGGTCTGATGATGAAGTCGAAAGGTGGCCATAGAAACTCTTTAAGTATACAATACAACCTCGTCCTGTTTGGGCTCGTAAGATTTGTCTTGACAAGTACTACAGATCTAGACGGTGTCCAGGATCTGACGATGCAGCCTGAAGATAGCCATAGGCCACCCCGAACTCGAAACGCATGTTTAAAGATTTTAAAGTTTATTGGAACGAACTTCTGCGGCTTACGGTAGGAGTTGAATAGTAGAAATCGTCACGCGAAAAAGCGTTCATACTTGTATGCCCCCACCATGCGACTTTCTTCTTTACACTCTGAACCTCTGAAAGTGTGAATTTGGTCAAAATGTAAATCCAAATGGCGGCTGCGAAAATTTTCAAATTTTTCGCCATAGGTGTCGATTTCATAGTTTTCGAGGGTGCTAAAGCCGATAGTGGGGTCAAAATGAAAATCTAATATGTCGGCTGATAGAATTTTGTATATGGATTTTAAACCATACGATACGTGAGAAGGAATCTTGTTTCTGACGGGTCTCCCGACCGCACAGGTTTTTTTATTAGGTGCATGCATGTTGTGTGCTCGTAATCGTAAACAATTATATACCTTATAAAAATAATTATTGTTTCTGTAATAGTGAAGTAACATTGGATTTTTTATAGAAAAATATGAGTACGCGTAGTAAATATGAAACGCGTGCATTGGAGTAAAAAACGAAAAAGGTGAGGAGTGTGAGAACCTACCTACATTTTTCCAAAAACAGTATCTTTGACTAACGAAGAGCGTTCCCACTAAATTTTCAGTAGCTGCCGGCCGGTTTTTTTTATAAATTGTTAGCTATTGTACTATATACCTACTTATGTTTTTTGTCAGTAACGGGTATAAAATTGTATCTTATTTGTTTCAGGGCTGCATTTGACCAAATCCAAAATGTTGATAATAATTGTAATACAGAAGTTAGCACCTATTTACGTTTAGTTTGAAACAGTGAGCGAATTGGAAGGCGAGTAAGTGGACGAATGCTTGAGCGAGTGATACAAGTGAGTGGAGAAATGAGAAAGAAATTAGTCTTGACTTTGTTTTTTAAAATCATAATATAACAGCTAATTGATACCTACATAGAAAACTGTGCAATAAACCAGCCCCTCTCCCATCCTTCCTTACTAAGTATAAATGCAATGAAAAGAACAAAATAGTATCCTCTTATATTTTAAATATTGTCTTCACGCTTCCCGCCGTTCGAACCACTATGTAAGCTTTTATGTGTGCGTAAACGGGGCGCACGCGTCTATTGCTGTGTGAGTAGAGCTTCAATACCTAATTTTCTCTCGCGCTCGCGGTGTATACGGCCCTTAAGCGAGTTGCTTGTAAAACGGAGGGGACGAAATAAGCTATTGTTGGGTGAGTTAGGTAGGCTTTATTGGACCAGCAGTGTAGTGACGATTGAAAATTGCCAGGTAATATTTTCTGCGTCAATAGAATGTATTTCAATGTAAAGCATTGGGTAGCTTGCCGCTAGCAGTAATAGTGTCCTGTGGTAGCTTGTGTCTTTTCTCTCTCGCCAAGAAGACATCGTCCTGGGTTAGGTAAAATAGGATAAAAAATGTTAAATCTATACAGATTTAACCTACGTTCTGGGTTGGAGATATTTAACAGGATCCTATTTCACCACCTTGCCAGAATTACAGAATCCACAAAGATTTTTAAATTCTATGTCTCCATCTTAATGTGAATACTACCCACATATTTGACAAATAAATATTCTATTCTGTTCTGGGAGATCCATTGCTGCCATGTGGCAAAATATGCAACTTAACTACCCTTCTAATTTGATATTAATTCCAACTCTTACCCGAATTAGACACAGCAACATTGCAATAAATTACAAAGATATACAACCTATGAAGATAATTCTTCATTAGCAGCCCACAAATCATAACAGGAAAAACCTTTCCAAGGCCAAAACATACATCTTGAAGACAGCCTGAAGCCAGGTGAGAGTGGCATGGGCTACCCAACATGGAATATAAATCACTTCGTATCGCCCGGCTTCTGGGATGAAAAACTGCTTCGTGTAACGTTATGAAGGGATTGTGGGGCTGTGGACCACATATCATGCTCTGATCTCGTGTAATGACATTGTTGGGTCATGCGAGATTAGATACTTATTTTAGCATAGTTTTGGGTTGTGACACAAATATACATAATTCGAATTAGCACTTAGCACTAATATTATGGCTTATTATTCGAAACGGGTGAATCGAAATTTTAAAATATATTTTATTTTAAAAGCGATTCGCACTAAGTTAAATTACAAGTGGGTGAATCGACAACTCCAGAAATACCTATGTAAGTAATAGGCAATTGGCACTATATTTTGAATTTTATGCAATAAATTGATGTGTTTAACTTTACCTTTTTCGTAACTTTACTGCATAAAAATCAAAACGTGCCAAATCCCTAATAAGTAGTGAGAATCGACCTAGTCTACATTACAGATGTCAGTCACTTAAATCAGAAGGTACTTACTTAGAGCTTCATTTTAAAAATGAATTCCGATTACAGACTTAGGGCTAAAAATTTTAGTGCAACATGAGCTATAGAAACATGATCCCAGATGGGGTGATTTCCAAAATGTTTCGAGTAATGAACTTAGCACAAAAGCAATAAGTATTGATGCAGTTAAATTGGTTTACAGAATAGGTATAATTATTTTAGAAAGGGTTTCATTTGATTAATATTGCACTCAACCATTCTTAGAAAACGCCAAATTCGTTTCAATCACCAATTAAGGCGCTGCCCAAACGAAGGACACCGTAAAACAAACAGTTTTTTGTCGCAATGTTACGGGTATTGGACAAGCCCAAATAAAATTCAGTGTATTGTCTAATGTTAAAAAAAGACTTATTCAAAAATATATCATGAAATAAATTTGTTTCATGAACAATCGTAAAACAGAGCACAAAAATATTATTTTCGTCACACAATTCTCAAAATTTTGAGCGTAAACTATCATATTTTACGTTATGATTATAAAGGAAATTCAATAAATTAAACAAATATCTAAAATTAATTCCACTGAGCTGTGCCTTTATTTTTAGTTTAATTATAACTACAATATAACTTTTATTTTAGTGAGCATACGATTCAACTAACATAAAATGTGTCAATGTTTTGAACTTTATTTATTGCTGCGATGCACAACAGTGCAGTCAGTGCGCGTTAAGAATTATTTTTTTAGGTATTTGACAACACAAAAAATTACTTATTAACGCGCCTTAATTCAAACTCGTTCTACGATAATGTAAACTTTACGCGAATTCCTGCGGCCTTCACAAGGTCATTGGTTCACCTTGTAGGAGGTCTTCCAACTCTTCGTCTTCTGGTACGCGGTCACCACTCCAGAACCATTCAGCCCCATCAGCCATCTGTTCTGCGAACAATTTGCTGCCGACTGCCACTTAAGTTTAGCAATCGGGCTACCTATGTCGTTACCTTGGTTCTCCTGCGGATCTCTTCATTCCTGATTCGATCACGTAGGGAAACTCCAAGCATAGCCCTCTCCATTGCCCTTTGAGTGACTTTAAGCTTTCTTATGAGGCCCATTGTGAAACTTTTCTAATAAACCTCCATTCAAAATTAAAAGTCAACTTTATAAAGACAAAATTGTTATAGACAGAAAGTTGAAAATTAAGTGAAACATCCTAATATACCAATATGAGTATCTTAGCGACAACCAATAACAAAAGTATGACAATATCTTCCAACTCAGTTTAAACTTGGCAACTTTAAGAAAATATTGTTAAGAAAGTTTTGCCAAGGAAAAATTCTTATCTTGGTAAGTCGGTACCCTTTGCAGGATTTTGCGAAGCGTCCCGTTATATCTTTGGCATCAAAGAGGGGTAGCCAAGCTAATTGGCGTTGAGTTAAATTTTGCAGAAGGCATGCTTTTAAAAGGGTTCAACGGACTTTGATGATTTTCAATGTTGATTAACTTTGTTTCACTTTATGGGTCGAGTTGGGACCGAAGGGTAGATGGCATCAAGATGGGCTTGTATTGAACGATCAAAGTTTTGAAGGTGTTATCATATTTTAGGTAAAAAGGATGGAAATATCGTAACGAAAACTTAATTTTTGTAGAGAAAAAAAAATATCCTTCTGCCTGCGAGTAAAGGCTATTTCTTTATTTAAAAATAAGATAGTTCTACAACGGTAAAACTATCTTATTTTTATAAAAATTAGAGGAGAGGTATGTACTCGTAAGTTAGTAAATAGACAGAATTTCTTTCAAAAAAATATTATATCTAACTGTTTGAACATGTTAACGTTAGATACTCCAAAGGTCCTTACATAAAGAATTGACACAAGTAAACATACATCATGTGTTTAGCCATTTTCCAACTATGTTGGTGATTTTTTTTTTCGGTGGCTAACCGACTGACTGCTGCGCTGCGTGTCGCGGGTTCGATTCCCGCACGGAACAAATATTGGTATGACCTACAAATAGTTGTTCCGGGTTTGGCAGTTTGTGTATGTGAGTTTATATGTTTGTAAACGCACCCACAATACAGGAGTAATTCCCTTTAAAAAAAAAAAAAATTTTTTTGGGTGGGAAATCATCAAATAACTTTTCCCACTCTGGGTGAAGCAGGAGGGCGTGTCAGACTTTTACTGACTAAATCCCACCCATGTTCCCTCGGTTGTCTGTGTTCCAGAGGCCGCGGTATCTCTTTCGAACAACCCGCACCCCTGGCAGATATCGGCCCTTGCAGGCCCCATCAATTGGTGCTGACATCTCTATGAGGCGCGCGCCGTCGACCCGGGCTTGGTCCTTACCGGACAGCGAGCTACCCATTACTCGCAGTCGGCAAGCCTGCGTCTACGGTGGCCGGGAATCAGCCTGGGCTTCCTGAAACCGTATTGGGGTCAGCTTTTGATCGACCCGTACGGTTTTTATTACTAGATAGGTAAAGGTATTTTTTCAGTCGTCATCAATTTAGTATTCAATCGGAATTTTCCCCGGCAGCAAATCGAGATTGCTATTAAAAAAAACTGAATCCAAGTAAAACAATCGCCTCTCTAGCAATTATGCTAATTATTGGAATCGTTCACGGTAGAGAAAATTATACGATTTCCGTGTTCCTTTCCATTGTCAATGTTGGAACAAATCGATTTGTTTTAGATTGGAAAAAAATAGGTATAATTAGATAGGCAGTCGTTCCATGGGTAACACTGGTAGCCAGCTGCATCCGGTTAGACTGTAAGCCGACCCCAACATAGTTTTGAAAAGGCTAGGCAAATGATAAATGTTGCATGCATTTCATAAGATCTCAACGATCTCAATAAATAAAAAAAATAATAGTGTTTATTTGGCGCAGTATAGTAACATTGATTACAAGAATGACAACAAGACAAACAAAAGAGTGATTTACCATTTTATTAGGAAGAATATTCATTTTCTACAAATACTTAACCATAATAACATCTTAATCAGTTATTAACATTTTGTTGTTTAGTCCACTGTCGACCCCTCGACCCCTAAAAAAAGATTCGTTCATTTGTTTCTTCTCAACCGATAAATATAGTTCACACTCGACCCCCAGGGGGTGAGATTGGATTTTTATAAAAAGGACATGCATACCTCGTCCACTTTCGACCCCTTGTTCGGTAAGTACCTAAAATTAATATTTTGATGCAGTAAGGTACTTACATACTACTTTGGGGGTCGAACAGAAACTAAAACTTGGCTGGAAAATAAAATCCACTATCGACCCCCAAGGGTCGCGAATAAACTATAGTCATGGGTCCAGTGGACACATTAATTATTGGGGGTCGAGAGTGGACTAAACGCATTTTGTCGTGACGTTGTTGCGACGCAAATGAGTATTTAAGGATCGTAGCAAGAGGCGTTCTATAGTTTCAGCCTATACCCATGGGAAGAAGTCGTGATGTGTCATAAACTTATGTTGCAGTAACATGCATCAATTGTGCGAACACTATTATCTGCGGAGATATTGTTATCTTGACAGATTAATTATAATTTTATACAAAACATAGTCTGCCTACTGATAGATAGCAAGTAAATTATAATAATGATCTATCTGAGAGTACTATATCGTGCGAATGATGATTCTCTTTCGCAATATTTTATTACTTCATTATCTCTTAATTAATACAAGTTTATATAAATTACGGTTATTATTGTCGGTTCGTTAAAATTATCTTCAGTTTTTGTTACGCGTAACGAGTGCTGGTTTTACGGGTTGTTTCAAAACATTTTTGACGATATTAGTTTATTTTTATTTTACTTTATTTTATTTTTATTTTAAATTTTAATTGGTCTTGTTAAGCATATTGTGTAGTTGTTTGTGATATTCTTGTGCGAGGCTAATAAATACTTTTTCTTTCTTTCTTTCTGAATGGTGAAAGCCACCATTCAATGGGGACTGTCCCGTTGGTCTAGTAGTCGTAAAAGCGCTACCGCTGAGCATGACGTCATGGGCTCGATTCCCGGGTCGGGCAAAGTGGTATTGGGTTTTTCTATCTGGAATTTCTCAGTAGCAGCGCTGAGTCTGGATTTGTGCCCGGTTGATGGCAATAGGCTTGCTCCCTATTACATGGGACTTACAACATAACTGCCGAAATGTGGGTGTACTATATATAGGTACATATATGTACACCTCTGCCTAACCCCATTGGGGAAACAAGGCGTGATGTTATGTTTATATTATGTTATGGTGGAAGAATTAGTTGACTGTCTATGACACAATGTTTTTTTCATTAGTACTTATACGTAGGTAACAACGATACACTTTTTTCTGGAATGTTAATTATTAACTTAGAAAATTGTTCTTATGTACCTTAAATGTGTTTTCGGAAATAAATAAATACATTTATTTGCTACTCCAGACGCCTAACCCCAAGAGCATAAACACTGTCATTTAAATTGCTGTTTTTTTTTTGTATTTATATTCGCTGAATGTCGGCGCCTGCGACCCTTTGCTTGTCAGTGTCACGGGCCGACGGATGCCACAGAGTAAAAAATGTACTCTGTGCCACAGAGTGCCTCAGACACATAAGGCATTGACAAATAATGAGGTTACGTTTGGCGCTGACGGTGTTTTGTTTTATTTTCTAACATACCACATTTTATTTATCTTTAATACTGATTATTTATATATACTGTAACTGCCCGTGACATCACATCGCTCGGGCCCTATCAGAATACCAGCGCTGCGACATTTTTCTTTTAAATGTCGTAGCATCATGCTGAGGTAGGGGCCTTTTGGCCTCGTGCAGGACCTTCTGTTTTATTATTTTTTAGTTATTTTTTAATTCCAAGAAATTTGTTTTTTATCATTTTTGTACCATTGTGTGTTTATTTTAGTATGTGATCTTCCTGAGCGAGTCACAATAAATACTTTTTCTTTCTTTCTTTCTTTCTAAATGTTGTAGGTATTGGTAAAACATAAATATAGCAATTAATTACAGATCTGAGGGTTTAAACAGAATGGCATTCTATCAATAAAAAGTCAAGGTAAACGTCGAAGTCAAAGATCGAAGTCAGAAATGTATTGGATTGACATGAGCTACCAAAAAGCTTACGTCAATACTGTTCAAAGTCGTTGTGGAAAGTCGAAACGCTTTGAAAGTGATTGCCAATATTGCGTGTTGGTTTATGTCATTCAACCTCAAGCAAATATAAGCCAACAGTCATGGAAACCATCTCACAGCAGTTGGAAACAACATTGAGATAAATAAATTATAACATCGGCCATGATCGCAGGCCGAAATTATCGATCTGTTACGATAAACCGACTTGTAGCCCGCTTGCTTGTGATCTTTTAACTGACTTTTCACGCCGTTTCGACTATGAGACCATATGAGATTGAATTATTCTGGGATTCTTAAAAGATAGAAATTACTTTTCTTTACTGTGACTCGTCGTCTAGGTGACCATGATTTTGTTATTGTTACTAATTACCTAGCTGATTATTTATTTTACGCCGATGGTCCTAGGTTATCATTTGTGTTCTCGAGTTATAACTCAGGTCGTAACAGCTATGTGAACATAATCCAGCATTGCATATGTAAGCTATCACGCCCTTTATACCAGGAGACTTTTATTTCGGTATTATACTTTATTTAAATTTATATTCTTTGTGCTTGAGTTAAGTTTAAATTTTATTTGTTGGTTTATTGGCATGGCTAGCTGACATATGACTAATTATTTCATCAAGTCTATCCGACTAAACAGAAAGCTGTGCTACTGGGGACTTTGTTGCGCTACTTCTTCTTTCCAACTAAAGCACTAGGAAGTGGTGAAGGGTTAAGCGTTTTGGGGGACTGTCTTATGTATTTTGACGTTCGAAAAGTGCTGATTCTCAGCCTAATTTGAATCCTAAATGGTGGAGGTTTTGTTAATGAGAGTTCGACAAAACTGCCTGAGCAAAATGAGCCCATAATATATATATAATATTCCTTCACTTCTGGGACACAGGCCTTCTTTAGAGAGGGTCGTAATCCACCACGCAGACTCAGTGCGGGTTGATAAATTGTGTCATCTACCAATCCGCTACAGCCGATGTGAATATCTTCGAATTTTTGGTCGACAGAATTGACTTCACGGAAATAACGCACAAAAGACGCTCTGATTATCTAGAAGCGCAGACGTTTGTCTATTATCGATAGGTACAACTTGCAGGAAATTGGCTCTTTCTGAACATGTCTTTAGGGTCTACCTACTTTAGTACAACCAGGGGTTAGTAAGCCGTAGTCTAACAGTATAGTGACCCACCAAGACTGGCGGAAAACGATATACTGGAGTAGTTGTGAATCATCATACAGGATATGTTTTTATCCAGTGTGCAAACCAATGAATTCAACATATCATTCTAGACCCCCTTGCTTAGAATTTTTCGTCGGTTATACAAAAATGAATCAGCTGTTCCATACATTTTGACTGCGTAGATATTGCACTTTTCTATGAAACAGCTAATTTATTTTTTTTGTTTAACCGACGAAAATTTCTACGCTGGGGGTTCTAGAATGATATGCTGAATTCATGGTTACAATTTGCGCACTGGATAAGAACTTATCCTGTATACCTCGACTTTTTCGAACAATGCTGGGTTCGACTTTCAGTCGAACGAGATACACCTGCATCTGTTTCGACTGAATGACTGAAAACTAGTATTTTACATGGAGCAACTGCCTATCTGACCTCCACAACCCAGTTACTGGGTAATACGACACCCTTGGTAAGACTGGTTGTCAGATTTGTCTGCTTCTGATGACACATAACGACTGTCTAGAATGACAGCCGCGACCAACAGCTTATCGTGCTTTTCCGAAAGATGAAAGGGTCCCATTCAAGGACCAACCACAGCAAGCGTGGCTTGATCGCATCGATCAACACATGCGGCTGTTATAACTTAGCCACAAGCGTCTCCAGGGTATTAGTGAATACTGGATGGAATCTCCGGCGTCAACCCCGGCGTTACAGCTGCAGGGGTACCTATTTGTTGGCAATGTACCATAGCCATTTGCCTTTTCCAAGCAAAGTGTTTTCAGAAAGATATCTATACTATATATATATTATATATTTATATGTATATATATAATATAATAAAACTGAAGAGTTTGTTTGTTTGCTCGAACGCGCTAATCTCAGGAACTACTGGGCCAATTTGAAAAATTATTTCAGTGTTAGATAGCCCATTTACCGAGGAAGGCTATAAGCTATATATTATATAGCTTAATAATAAAAATAATATAAATTATCCCTCTTAAACCCTTAGGATCCGGGGACAGAGAAAAAGTCACCAATACGAATTACTCGTACGGGCAGGTGAGGCGAGCGACGATGCGTCGGCGAGGAAGAAATTTGACGCGAACGAAGCCGCGGACAGAACCTAGTACCTATTATGTATAGAAATTATAAATGTTATGTTGTATTTTATATTGAACCATATAGTACAAAATTCAACGTAACATTTAAACTTGACAAATTACCCTATATAATTTTTCTCCATGAATTTTACGTCATGCTGACTTTCTCTATCTAAACAATATGAACAGTGTCTATATAGTTCAAATTGATTTGTTTTGTTGTCTATAAGACACACTTTAAATTCTCTCCTTTGTCTCTAATACTAATATGTCAATGTCTTGCATTCCTGTTATTTACATGGTTACTGAAATGGCAATTTTAGATGTTACTAGCTGACCCAGCAAACGTTGTTTTGCCTTAAAAATTATTTAGGGTGAACAACCCTTATCACTTAGGGGCATGGAAAATAAATTGTAGCCGATTCTCAGGCCTACTGAATACGCATCTAAAATTTGGTAAAAATCAGTAAAGCCGTTTCGGAGGAGTACGGTAACTAACATTGTGTCATGGAAATTTTACATATAAGATTTAATTTGAAATTTAAGTGAGTGAGTTGGTGTGTTTATTCTGAATGAATAAATGAGTTGTCTACCAATTATAAAACAGTACCACGTCAGAAAGCATCAAAATGAAGCCGTCTGCTCCATTTTGATGTTTTAATCTTACAACTTCAACATTTCAACATATTACATAAGGGAATTTGCACATCACATTGTAAAACTGAAATATAAATATATATGAAAATGTAAACATTAGGTAGATATATCTACTTAATTTAATTGATTTTTGTAAACCTTCATAATTAATTATTTAAAGTCTACGTTTTAAGTTTATCTAAAAATTCTTTTATTTTACATTATATAAAAATAAGAAACTATAAAATGTCTTAACTAAAGTAAACATAACAAAAAACTGAAATATGTTGTCGAAAAATTCCTCCACATCACTGTTGACTGGCATTATGATCAAAAGACTGGCAGACTGGCGACACTGCCAAGTTGCATGGTAGGTAATGCTTCCCTTCTGACTATCGTTATACGCGAAGACCCCTCCGTGCCTCGGAAAGCACGTTAGGCCGTTGGTTCGGGCTGTCATTTGTAGTTCTTTGACAGTGTTACGGGTCGACTGTAAAAATCAGAATGACAACCAGTGTTACCAAGGAGTATCGTATTTTCCAGTAACTGGGTTGTGGAGGTCAGGGCAGTTGCTCAGTATAAAATACTGGCTAGCTGCATCCACTTGAACTGGGAGCCGACCTCGACATAGTAGGGAAAGGTTAGCCAGATTAAATATTAACGTATATATATATGCAAATCGATGTTTTCATTATATAGTAACTGTTCGCTTCAGAACAATCTATTATAATGTACGGAAGCGGATAGCACTTGAAGTATCGATTTATTGTGATAACAAACCTTCCATGTTTGTTCTATAGCAGTTAGAAGTAGGGGGCGATGTGTGTATAGGACTGGTTATCGATAAAGTACTTTGTTTCTGTAAATTCTGAAGTTAATATTTGTAAAGCTACGGCTTCCTAGAAGAGCGGGTAGCCTCCACATAGTCTCCGCAATTTACGCCAAATAACGTCACGGCGGAGCTTGGGGGAGGCCTATGTCCAGCAGTGGACGTCTTGATGATGATAAAGACAGTTGATTGACAACCAGTTAATTACTAAGAAAATGTTTCTAGTCTCCAGACCTGACCACTACTAACTATTAATAAAATAAATTTCAGATAAAATATTACAAGAAATGTTAACACCGGTGAGGCGAACGGGTAAATGATAAAGGTTTTACCGGAACTTCCCTTAGTAATCTTTTACGACGCCCATGGGAACATAGGGGTTAGCCTATTCTTCTCTCGGAAGCGCAAATCTAAAGTCACACTTGGGAATTACAGGTACGAATTGCGAACAGTTCATCTTCAGGGTCCCCGATTGATTCCCTAGTCCTGAAATTCCGAGACGAAAGTGCTCTTAAAAACAGCCAGAAAACATGAGCATTTTTATTATGACACGACGTAAGGAACTGGTATAATACTATAACTATCCCATAATGTTCCGACACAGGCCTCCGTTTTATGGGGAATCTACAACGCAGGATCAGTGAAGTTTTTGAGTGTCACATGTCAACAATTTTTTGGCTCTAGGATATGCCGGTTTCATCACGATCCTTTCCTTCACCGTTTTAAGAGCAGTGGTGACGCTTTACACAAAGTAAAATGCCTGCATGGTTTTGAACGCACAACACGACAAAACGCACACACCTACACCCGACACGACAAACAAGCACACGACACGTAACACATGTGGTACGTAAGTCGGGGCCTCCACTAGGCCAATACTGCTTCACTACACAATAAGTGAATGTACCACCATTCGCCGAAGACCTTAAGTTGCAGAGACACAATAATAAGTAGCCAATAGAATGAAAGGCTCTTCAAGCGCTGAGTGAGATAATAGGAGCCGGTCTAGATACATAAGCAGGTTATAGTACTTATACATTCAACTACATAATTACCTCACATTTACACAAAGGCATAAACAAAGCAAAGGTTCAACATGTTGCTCCTACTGTTTTCAATTATCGTTTGCAATCTACAACAAGTTGTATATGTCACCGGATGATTGTGAACACCGTTAGTTTATAATCTATCTCGCGAGATCATATGCTGTCGATAAATTGTGAACTGCACCATATGGTACTGCTTACCGACTGAATAGATTAGATTACAATTGCGAGCAACGGCGCGCGAGCCGAGCGAGCGAAGCGAGCGGTACCGCAGCAGCGGCCGGCGAGAGCTACTTCCAATTTAGTGACAGTTACTTAACTTTTTAGTAATAGCGCAAGGTACTATCTGTATTGATACCAGTTTACAATTTGACGGTTTCACTTCGATAGATTATCTACCGAAAAATAATGCGTTAATTATAAGCAGTAGGTATGTCACGGTTCACTATCTTCCGGCAGTTCACAATCTCGCGAGATAAATTATAATCTAACGGTATTTACAATATTATGGTGACATAACAAACTTGTCAAAAAGGCGAACATAATGGTTAGTACTACATGTCTGAAAAGCCGTTAATACATGTATGATACTTGTTTTATAAACTCACAACTGAGCGTTTATGACTAGCGCCCTAATCTCGTAACACTCTTTCACCCATCCAAGGACTTTGATGGCAATTTGTATTCCAGTGCTGTAACAGTTTGAAAAATGTGTCCGCTCACTTATGTAAAGAATTTGGCTGTACTGTCACGGTATTTTACTCTTTATGAGAAAAAATCTAAAAATATGTTATTGAGATAGCTTAGGCAAAATGCAGTCGGAAAATGTCAGTTTTCATGAAATAATAAAACAAATGTTAAAATACAATTGAAAGATTTTAGTTTTTTTAATCTGTTTTTGAATACTATGAAATAGTAGCCGCCATGTTATTACGTCATACGGCATGTCAACTGAACAACTTTGTATTTTTATTATTTTCGTAACCAAAGTAGGTAATTTTTATTTAAATAATATTTTGCATTCAGGAACAGCAAACCAACAATAAATAGAAAAGTAACTCATTTTTTTAATTACTAAGAAATGTCTCATAAAATATCAGCGCATTTGTTTAATAGCAAACTGACGGCATCCCACAGAGTAATATGGCGTCCACTGCGTCCAGCGTTTTCGTCAATTTACGCACGAAATTTGAAAATGTAAAATTTAAATGCATTTTTATGGCACTAATCGATTAAATAAAATTTTTGTGTTTTTTGTGGTTTATTAGCAATCTAGAATTTAATTAAGACACTTTTCAAAAATGACTGTAATACCCTATTACCCTACATACGTATGAAGTATTAACGTAAACGAAGCAAAAGCGTTCAGGAAACCAGTGTAAGTTTATGTAGGCATGATTATGAAATAGTAGTTTAATTAAGAAACTGTTGCAATGAATACCTAGTTATGTGCAGTTTCATACACTACTTTATCAACTTCAATACTAGGGATTGAATCTACTACTTAAATAAAAGATCAAAGTTAAAAGAGTAAGAAATCGTTTTGTAGTGCTATAAATATGGCGCAACCCGCTTTTGCGTTCCATTAGAAGAAAAAAAAAATATGGAAACTCCTTAGACATAAACTTATTGGATTTGCCCTGTATCGTAATGAAAATAAGTCTTAATTCTATTTTTAAATTTCGGTAGGATGAAAGTATGTCAATATAAACTCGTTTTGAAGTTTATAATTAGAATTTTACGATATGAGACTTGAAAGACTTGTCGACAACAAGTCTCACAACAGGTTTAAAAGGAAATGTAGGGACAAAAATTGAAAGGAGTATGCTTAGATACTTTGGTCATGTTGAAAGGATCCATGAAGGACGGCGAACAAAAGGCAGATGTCAGAGGAAACGCCGAGAAGGGACGCCCCAGGAGGACACACAGTGACCTTATAGGTGTTGTTCTTCAGAAAAGTCAGGTCCGTAGTACTGGCAAACAGCGTGCGTATATGACCAGTGGCCCTAGTGTTAATTTTCATTCAACCATCTCATTCAAACGCATCGAGCGCGTTCGGTGCTCCGATTGGTCCTTCACCAATCCAGGGCCAATCGGAGCGCCGATCGCGCTCGATGCGTTTGATTGAGACGGTTTAAAGCAACTCACACTAGGGCCTCAGATGTAGGAACGTAAACGAGGCAAAAGGATTATGTAAGGATCGTAATAGGTGGGGTTCCGCAGTTTAGTTACCACCATGAGAAAAAAAGTGAGTTTATGTACGTATATAGCTCTCATAACTTGTATATGGATTTATACGCGGGCACAGAGCGTTAGTCTGTCTAAAGACAGTCTTGACTCAGTCATCCACAGTCTAACAAACTAATTATTACTAGTTATTAACCTTTTGGTTAACCGCAATTGCCACTGTCCGTGAATCACATTTCACACGATTGTTTTTGAAACACGTCATATTTAACGGAAAATAATTTTGTCAATACAACATTGAACACGGAAAATAAATTGATTCAATCCAATTTCTGTTACGAAAACAATGTGTCATAGTTAAGTGAGTGGCAAAATAAGCTAATACATTATTTGGGAGAATTTTGTGGAAGGTCTATGAACCAGTGCTCGTATTTTCCTGTTTTAGCATTTTCATGGTAACCTATTTTTAGCTAATTGCTACAGTATTAATTTTACAAATTATAATGATACCTACCTATTATGATTTCTTTGCTCGGAAAGCACGTTAAGCCATTGGTCCCAGCTATAATTTTTAACCGACGAAAAAACGGAGGAGGTTCTCAGGTCGACGAGTATATTTTTTTTATGTAGGTACCACGCATAACTTTTTACAGAGTTGTCCGCTTTTGATAAATAAAAAAAAATATTGGAAAGGGGTTACCCCGATGTTGGTCTTACATAAATTTGAAACCAACCCAAAGGGTAGGAAAACACGGGATAATTGATTGTGCACTCACAGATTTTAATGTCGAGTTGTGTATTACAAAAAGTATTAAAAAATTAAGCATGTAGTAATTAGTAGATTAAAGCCACAAAAAAATTATAAAATAAAAACTTTTTAACAAAAAAATTAAACCGCCGAACAAACTGAAAAGCAAAAAATTATAAACCTTTTTTATTTAACCCTAATAACTAAACTTGACTACTTGTCTTTTCGGTAGTCGGTGACAACAAATTAAAAAAAAAAACATCCAAAGTTACCGACTTCCGAACTTAGTTATTAACGTTAAACAAAAAAGGTTTATTATTTTTTGCTTATCACTTTTTTTAAGATCTTTGACAGTTATTACGGGTAGTCAGAAGCCCGAAAGTCTAACAACCAGTCTTACCAAGGAGTATCGTATTACCCAGTAACTGTATTATGCAGGTCAGATAGGCAGTCGCTCCATGTAAAATACTGGCATTCAAATCATCCGGTTTGAGAGGAAGCCGACCCCAACATAGTTGGGAAAAGTCTAGTCAGAATGTTTTATGTTTTCTTTAACAAAATCATAGTTTTCTACAGAGTAATGATATTGATGTAAACCATTTTTTTTTGGGTGGGAAATCATCAAATAAGTTCTCCCGCTCTGGGTGGAGCAGGAGGGCGTGTCAGACTTTTACTGACTATAACCCACCCGTGCTCCCTCAGTTGCCTGTGTGCCAGAGGCCGCGGTATCTCTGTCAAACAAGCTGCACCCCTGGCAGGCATCGGCCCTTGGGGAACCCACCAATTAGTTGCAGACATGTGAGTTTTAAAATATTGTATACTACTACTGTTTGAATGTGGATGTGGATCATCGTCATCATTTGCGTAGCCCCCACCAAGGTAGGGGTTTTTTTTGGGTGGGAATTCATAAAATAACTTCTCCCGCCCTGGGTGGAGCAGGAGGCCGTGTCAGAATTTTACTGACTAAAACCCACCCGTGTTTTCTCAGTTGCCTGTGTGCCAAGGGCCACGGTATATCTTTCGAACAACCCGCACCCCTGGCAGGCATTGGCCCTTGCAGACCCCACCAGTTGGTGCTGACAACTCTTTGAGGCGCACGTGGAACACAACGGACAGCGAGCTACCCATTTTTACTCGCCGTCCGTAAGCACGCGCCTACGGTGGCCGCGAATCAGCTTGGGATTCCCGACGCCCAGGGCGTCTCCTACGGCGACTAAGGCCGTAAGGACGCATATACTGCCTCTCCCTCACGTGCGCCGCCTCTCTCTTCGCGAGCATTACTGCTTCGTAGAAAGAGGTAACGGCTACCCATGCAATCTCGCTTCGTACCATGGCCTGGACCAGGGCCGGACGCGAGAGATCGCCGCCACCGATCGCCTCCACAAGGACACGGCGGTGCTCCGCCGAGGGGACTTACCGCGGCAATTGCAATTGTGCCGTGTCCAAGATAAGATTAAGTGTCATGTAACTTTTCATTGCTAACCCATCCACTTCTGCCTACACATTAAAACAAAATGAATCGAAAGAAAGGTATATCTTTACATATTACATAGATATAGTGTATAGTAGCTTTTTGCATTTGTCTGTGTGACCGCGGTGCTCTTCTAGCTCTTCTGCGATCTTCTAAGAATTTCATGCGGGTTTCACCATCATTTAGAGAATTTATACCGGAATAATTCTGTCGAAAAACGTATAACATAAAATTATTAATACATATTCCCAGTTGCAGTCGTCATTATTTGACATTATACATCATTTCCAATATCGACTATTTATTAGTGGTTCTCATGGAAATCATGTCACTTGGTTTAAATACCTAGTTAAATTTTACTTATGTAGATTCTTTTACATATTGTGAATGAGAGAACGTTGTAGGCCTTACAGACGTCGTCTATCTACATATTTATAGACGATTTTCTATTCTTTATTTTCATTCGTCTAAGTATTTGGTACTTATTGACAGGCCTGCACTGTCCTCCCATACCGATTATCACTGTAATTTGAAAACATTGTAAAAGCCAATTATTTTTAAAAGAGTAACCGTGGAGTTTCTTGCCGGCTCTTCTCCATAGGAAGCGACAAATTGGAACCGTGCACATAGCTTCTGACGTTTCATAAGTGCCCTTGCAGGTTTATGTGAAATTAATATTTTGATTTTGATTTTGCAGCCCGGAGTCTAGATTTTCGCTCGGTTGATGGCCGCTCGGTTGATAGCAATAGGGTCGCCTTCTATTTCATGGGACTTAAGCTAACACTCGAATTGTGGGTGCACGAAAGGTAGGTACACCCCTACCCCACCCTTCGGGGAAATAAGACGTGATGTTATGATATGTTTTAATATTAAACTTACAGATAGGTAATAAAGAAATCTCGATGCTTTATCAAGTCGCGAAAACCGTGCGAAGTAAGGGCGCGTCGCTAGTAAAAAATGAATTGTATCACGAAAACAGTAGGTATCATTATAATCAACATTAAAATGATATCAATTAAAACAGCAGTAGTAAGTGTACGGTGAAAATTAATATCAAGGTCAGGATCGCGTCATGGACGTCCGATCGATAGTGTGGTGCGCGTCTCCATTGAAATTTATTTAAGGTTTCTTAGATCGATTCTCGCGTGATTTGTGGAAATATTCTGTGATTATTAACTGCTATATAGTTTAACGATAATTTTCTTACTTATGAGACCAAATATAACCACAGAGAAGTAAAACTAAATAGTAGAAAAGTACACAAGGTGAACTCCTTTATTATTGTACTTAGTTTGCTTTATTGCGGAAATGTTTGAGGCACACTATATATACTTTAGAATATTTTGCTGATGATCAGATATTTAATAAGGCATTTTACATGTGATAAAACTCTTTTGTATGAACTAACTTCGTCATCTCTGCGGTCTATAAAATGAAAATAATAGTATAAGATACGCTAAGTTAGGTTGACAATTGAAACTTGAATTAAATAGGTAGTGTTTCATGTCCATCTTTTCGCTAGTTAAATAACTTTTATATAAAGAATGAATCTGACAGATTGACACATTATATTCTAAACAAACGCTGTCTACCTACAATATTTATTAAGTACTCAGTTAAAAATTATCCGACTATTGAAAAATGAGCCCTAAATAGAAGGCGTATAACATCACGTGTTAAACATCTAACAATAATTCTCTGTCGTTTGTGGGGAGCGTCCCCACAAATGACGTTTATAACGTCACTTAATTGATATATGTTTTAGTGCAAAAGAGACACAACAAATGAGTGGTTAAAAGAATCAGCCCTTATTAGAATAGGTAAGGCATATAACATCACAAAAATGTTAAACATCTATCAATAATTCGAGCCGGAATGTTTAATTCACTGTCGTTTAAGGGGACGGTTTCATGACGTTTAAAACGTCATTTAACTGATGAAATGTTTTGGTGTGAAAGAGACAACAAAAATAGTGATTAAAAGAACAAATTTGAAACCACGAAATCTCTCTAAACTCTTATCATCGACCGATCAATCGGGACTCGAGACTCTCTGGGGTGAACAGCCGTTTAAACAGGCCGACTGGATTTATTATCCGTTAAACTTTAGCGCCGCCCTAGGGAGATCTTGTGAGGCTGCGAACTAGCCTAGGAAATTTATCTGTTTCTGTAGCCTAAGTATCGGAATTAACCCGTAAGGTAAAATAAACTTGACTTAGCTAAAGATCCTATTAGTTTATTACGATACTAGTGATATTCTCTTGGGGTTTTCGTGTTTTAATGTTTATTAGGGTCCATTAAACTTAACTGACAAAACGTGGTTGTAAGAAAGAGAGAAAGAAAAATAGGTTTAATTGTTCATACAAAAAGATAAGGTCACATGAATAAAACACATAAAACATGACAGATTTATATTTGCAAACGCAGACTTGCTTCTGGCGTTGTAGGTACTCTGCTTAACCCTTCGGGGATTACAAGCGTTATGTTGTGTTGTGCGTTTAGGACCATTTGGTATGTTTCCATTTTCCAATGGCGACAGTTTGAAATGTCAACACTATATATATATTTATTCATATTTTTATAATTTGCTGTATGAAATCCTAGGCTTTTAAATCTACATTGTATTAATACATACTTAAATAAAATAAGAATATAAAAAGTTGATTAATAACAATACGAAATATTACAATGTAGGTATTATTGGCCCCTCGTCTGTTAGGCAGACTTATTGAGTCTGTTAATAATAGAAAAGTAATTGTGTTAATTACTTGAAACTTAATAGTTTATGTAGGTTAAAACGTGCGATAAAACGCAGAATGATAACCATAATTAATTAGAACACACACAGCAGTCACATTTTGATAACACTATCAGACCCCAATTAGAATTAAAAATCTACATTAGACGTACCATATCTGCTAATATCAAACCCAAGAATGGTTATAAAATTGTTGCCAACCTAAAAGAAGAATGTTCCAAAACTCCTCTAATGAGACAAACACCATATTGCACTATTAATACGTCATTAAAATACCGTACAGACGAATCACATGGAAACACACACGCCAACCCGTCAGTTTATATTTACGCGCCGGCTGACGCAAGCGCAGTGACTTACGCGACGAGGTTATGATCGCACGTGTGTTAGTAAAACACCGCTAAATACCGCATATAAATAGTGTATTGATATGGAGTCGATTCCAGTGAACTTACAGGAGTTGGAACCCGAAAGTTTTAAGGCATTTCTCGATTCCTTCGATCACGTGTTCTCGGATTGTGATGGTATGTTGATTTGCATCAATTATTAGGTTATGTTGCGTCTATTGTTTTTGGAAATGTTGTTGCTATGTTACGAAGTACCAACGAGTCCAATGTTCAGTATATTGTGCCTTAATGACGTATAGTATACTGATATATTATCAACTTCACGTTGCTTGCTAGTGTTGTCAGTGTAAAACCGGTATCGATTCTAGGTTTTGTTGACCCCGTATTTAATATGGTTTTGTATAGGTATATCTATTTGAGGATAATTTACTGAACTTTCATACGAAGTACCTATAGATGCTTATAGGATAGGACTATTCATAGATTAGAATACCGACTCTTTCCGTCCAGGCCATACCATGGGTTTGACCTGTAGACTACACATCAAACCCATGTAGACGTAGAGGATTTTTTCTGGGTGGGAAATCATCAAATGACTTCTGCCGCTCTGGGTGGAGCAGGAGGGCGTGTTAGGCTTTTACTGACTAAGACCCACCCGTGTTCCCTCAATTGCCTATGTGCCAGGGGCGACGGTATCTCTTTCGAACAACCCGTACCCCTGGCAGGCATCGGCCCTTGCGGGCCCCATCAGTTGTTGCTGATATCTCTTTGAGGCGCACGTGGAGTACAACGCGCTGTCGACCCGGGCTTGATCCTTACCAGACAGCGAGCTACCCATTACTCGCTTCCGCAAGCGAAGGGAGTACTAGGGAATCAGCCTGGGATTCACGACGCCCAGGGCGTCTCCTGCGAAGGCCACGGCCGTGAGGACGCATGTACTGCATCTCCCTCACATGCACCGCCTCCCTCTTTGCGAGCATCACTGTTTCGCTGAAGGAAGCGACTGCTAGCCATGCACTCTCGCTCCGTACTATGGCCTGGACCAGGGCCGGTTGCGAGAGATCGCTGCCGCCGATCACCTCCATGAGGACACGGTGGTGCTCCGCCCGGGCCAGGCAGACCTCCACCGTATGCTCCACCGTGTCTTCAGGGCGATCATCGCAATGGAAACACCCGGGCGTTTCCTCCCGCCCTATCCGAAACAGGTACCTCCCGAAACAGCCATGTCCGGAGAGGACCTGTGTCAGGCGGAAGGTGAGGACGCCATGGCGCCTCTCAAGCTACTCCCACAGCCCCTTAAAGAGGGGACTTACCGCCGCAATCGTGGCGTGCCCAACCCATGGTATGGTCAAGTGTAGTTCAGTAGCATAGCGTAGAAATCTTATTTTTCTTTTAATTTTTTCTTTCTTTTTCATGGCCCTCATGAAGTTTCTTGTCTAGGGGCTGATGTCATCATCATCATTATTTCACCCGAAAGACGTCCACTGCTGGACATAGGCCTCCCCCAAGCACCGCCATTTCGACGGATTCTATGCTTCTCGGATCTTGTGGATTCCTGCGACCTTCACCAGGTCATCGGTCCATCTTGTGGGAGGAGTTCCGACGCTACGTCTTCCAGTACGTGGTTGCCATTCCAGAACCTTCCGGCCTCATCCGATCTATCACTTAAGTATATAAGGGATCGCCCACTGCGGATTTAATTTGATCAGTCTAGTCCACGGAGTAATGAAAGAAGGTCTAGTCTGTCTAGTGACCTCTACTTTTCCCTGCACCACTAGGCGCTCTATAGAGTCACCCTCATTTCTCGATATATGTCCGAAATATTTGGAGATACGCGTTTGGACCAGAACAGACAGACGCTTTTCGGTGTCAACTTCTTGCGGTATAGAGGCGTAGGTATCTACGCACATTGATTATTATCAATAGATGACTTAATTCGCTCTCATAATAATTTAATGACATTAACAGCTGTTATATGCTGATAACAACATTGTTGATAAATTTATGAAATATGTACAGTTCAACATTATGTAGGGTTACGTGTGGTGCCGGACGTAAAATAATAGCACCATCCCATTTCTTCCCGTGGGTGTCGTAGAAGGCGACTAGGGGACTTACTAGAGAATTGGCAGCAGCGTTGTCTCTGCATTTTACCACCATACTGCGATCGCCAACCGGCCTGTCAAGCGTGGCGATTATGGCAAGCCCCCATTTTTTTTTGGGGAGGCCTATGTCCAGCCCAGCAGTGGACGTCGTCGGGCTGAAATGATGAATGAGTGATCTTCAGACAACCTGACAGGCCGTAAAGACAACAGTAGATTTAGTAGTTCAATGCTGTAAATAACGGATTGTGTACATAAGTAATAAAAATATAGAACTTATACATATTCACATTATTGACATTGAATCTTCAGAATTCCAGTAACCTTGGGGTTATCACAGACAGATTACTTTAGTAATATAATATTAATGTGTGTGTGTATTTGACCAGAATAATGTCCGTTACACTGGAGTAGAATTTAACTTTGAACGTACGTAAATATGGAAGACGTAGTTATCTCATCATAACCAGATAAGCACTTGTTAAGAATAACTCAATTGCGTATCATTCCATTCACAATCCAAAGAATTTTGATTTAAGATTCTAATCCAATGCTTCACATTTTTGAATTATTCGACTGCTTCACAACGAAAATGACGCAATTAATGTTTTTGATTTGTCAAAAGACTTATCCATTGTCAACACCGTCAAGAACCCGACAGGTCCTAAAGCCAAAAATACTAAGACATTAAAAAATTAGGTACCAACCCGCACTGGGCCCGCGAGGTACATGATAGATGACGGCTCCATCCCTCTCGAAGAGATGAGGCAGTCTCAGCAGTGGGAAAATTTTAGGCTGATTAGGCTGTTTTGTTATTGCCATTGTGAGGGTTTTAAATACCCCGTGGAATTTAAAGGTTAGACTAGTTCTTAGACTTGGTAATTTATTTTTTCCTTTATTAAAAAAACCCGGTCCTTAATAATTCATTTCAATCTAGTCTATAAGACTAATAAGCAATTTGCTTGGTAAATATCACAATTTTATTTTAAGAAAGTCCATTAGTAATATTTACGTCGTAGTTTCGTCCTACCGCGTCAAAGATACTCGCATATCTGTTTCGTTTTGACACAATAACGCAGAAGATTGCCGAGGTTGTCATGGAAACCACTGTACAGAGTGTTTGGCAGAACGTTGAACTTACGAAAATGGTGGATAGGTGGGGTCATCTGCTACTTACTCAGCCCTAATTTATGTAGCCCTGGCCCCCTGGAAATTAAAAAAAAATGTTTTTTTGGTTTCTTCTAGTTTCACCACTTTCTTAACTTTAAAGTGTAATTTTTAGGCAGATTCTTATAAAATTATTCAGATGATAACTAGAAAAAAAATTATGAGTCCTCAAACTTACAGAAAGATGTAAAAATTAATTAAATCTTAATTTCACTTTAAAGTGTAATTTTTAGGCAGATTCTTATAAAATTATTGCTTTATTCAGATGTTAGCTAGAAAAAAAATTATGAGTCCTCAAACTTACAGAAAGATGTAAAAATTAATTAAATCTTAATTTCAACTTGCATCAAAAAAAATTGCCTATTTTACCCATTTTTAATAAAAATTACACTTTAAAGTTAAGAAAGTGGTGATACTAGAAGAAAGCAAAAAAGAAATTTAAAAAATATCCAGGATGCCAGGGCCAAATAAATTAGGGCTGAGTAAGTAGCAGATAACCTATCCACTATTTCCGTATGTTCAACGTTCTGCCAAACACCCTGTGTACTTTTACTTCTACGATGTGCAATGAGGGATATCTAACAATTTAAATCTATGGTTAATACGAAAATTCATGAGGTATCAGGTGTCACGAACGTAATGCAGTGGCACGCACAGAGAGGTATCTAACATTAATTTCATTATTTACGTCGCTGAGCAGACGAACTTTTCGAACATAATATGAAGATGTATCGAATATCTATTCACATACACCGTACATACATTTTAGTCCGCACGTACGCATATTTTTCAACATATCCATAATTAAAAAAAAATATCATTCACTAAGACGCATGACATAGTTTCAAACACCCTGTTGTGGAGATGGAATTATAATCGAATGTAATGGCAATGGTAGTAGGTAGGTAGATATCTTCTACCATTTGATACGTAAATATTATTAACAGGGAGGGTGTTTCATAATTCCAAAGCATTTTTTATTTTTCTTTGTGCCTATTATCTTAATTAATTATAACAATATTTTAATCGCGCCTAGAGGTATTTTATGATGGATATATTGAGTGGACTACTTTTGTAAGACGACTAAAATGTCACGGTGTATATTGTTAACGAATGTATGAATTAGCAAAATCCTTCAAAATAATTCAGATTGTGAAGCCAAACTTAGACCCTAATTGCGTGAAACGCTAGTAGCGTTTCACGCAATTAGGGTCTAAGTTTGGCTTACCACTGTTCATCTTGAAATAGATTTTAGAAAAAAAAAATAAGGCTACAGTCTCACAAAGATTACACATATAGATTTTTTCAGCAGGAGACAACAAACTTGCTTGTCCCTGGAGGAGGGCCTCAAAATGGAGCACGTAACGTTCCGTCCAAGATTTCTTTTTAAACTCTCCCTTTCTTTTCAGGGGTAATATGGACCAAAGGTCCTATGCCAGGCGCTGGTAAATTCTTCAGCCTGATGAAAAAATATGGAAAGACTGTTCATTTCGTTTCAAACAACAGTTTAAGAAGCAAGGCAAATTATCAAGATAGTTTTAAAGCTGCTGGAATTGAGAACGGTTTCGTAAGTAACAAATCATACTGTCATGTTTGTAAACAAATATGAGAAATCTCGAAGACAAGCTCTTGGGTAAATGCCATTGTATATAGAACTCGGATTTGATGTTGGTAATTCAAGGCCAAACAAGTATTTAGATATTTCAACGGAAAATTAATGTAGAGAATACGGAGAGGAATATATTGATTCGAATTTCGATGCGTGACTATACATGGATTCAGCATAATGATTTTACGCCTTATTAAAAAAAAACATTTTTTTTTTATATCTGACGAAAACTTACTACGTTAGGATTCTAAAATCATGTGCTAAATTTATGGTTACAGTTTTGCGCGTCGATTTCCTTGCTTGTGTGAAACAAACATGAATGATTTTCTTAGTCAGCTATTTTAATTATTAATCGTTTTTATCCCTCACTATGCCTCGTAGTTAGCAGTAGTGAAAGCATGGAAGGGGAACTGAAATAATAGGAACGACGAAGAATTAAATTGCAAAACGTCTGAAAAATTAAAAAAAAAACACGGATTATGTCCAGGGGCGTACCAATAGAAAATGGCGCCTAGAGCACGCATCACATTTGCGCCCCTTCGTAAATTATCTTTTCGGTCTACACTGAGCAAAGCTAGGTCGCATAACCTTTCTTGACCCAATATACCCTTCAATAATAAATGCATTAATTTGAACTTGCTAAAATTTACTTGCAATGCTGCAATTTTAACAGACTTTGAATAGATTCTATTCAAATTCTCTCAGGCAGATTAGGAGATACGCTTTCATTCCCGTACTGCACATTATATTCAAGTAGCTCTTCAGATTTCTTAGATATAAGTTAACAGTATGAAATGGTTGATTAATGTTTTAATTTTTTTAATTTAATCATTGGCGACTTTTTGCGCCCCCCTTCGATAGGCACTCAGGGCTCGAGCCCGGCCTGCCCCACGCTAGTTACACCTCTGATTATGTCAAAACTATCCACCTATATAAACTCTGATATGTCCCCCTGGCCACAAAATACACCACAAGTACACGCATCTTGCGACAACCATTGCGGAGAAAACAACTAAAAGAAGATGTTTATATTTAGAGTCTAAACTACCTCTTTCATTTGCAACGCGACTTGCGAAGCGCAGGACGGCAACTAATGACGCGCGCCCATGTCGCTTGACGCAAGTCGCATCGTTTGAAGGCGTGAATTGGGCCAGGGAATGCATGGCTTTTCTTAAGAATGGTCTTTTCCTAAGAATGCCCATAGCTTACATCTTCATTAGCATACCTGCCGGGAATGAATTTAATTCATCACACTCTATATTAATCTTTGATTCGATGATTGCTTAAAAAAAATAGAGCAAAATGTCCGCAATTGTGTCAACAATTTTAAGATAAAATAAATCAACCTCACTGCGTTCCAAATGCAGAAATCCAGTTGAAAAGGAAACTGTCTCTTATTATGCAAAACGTTGAACTATAAACTCGACACGTCAGTGGGCTTCTAGCCAATCCATAGTTCTGTAACCACTTGGAGATATGCCCGCCTCGTAAATTGAGAACGAGGAAGCAAATAAAAGAGGTTCTCTAAGATTTTTCAAAGACGTTGCGAAGTTTTCGCCGATAGATTTGACTTTTCATTTGTACCATACAGTTGGAAAAACAAATCAGTTCGTGGATGCAGTCTTTACTCAAGTTAATACTTTTTCCAGTCTTTATGTGCGTTTATATTTATCACTAGGTTCTGCCCGCGACCTGGACTGCCTGAAATTTCTTGTTTTCCCGACCCACCACGTTTTTTTTACGAAATCATCAAATAACTTCTCCCGCTTTGGGTGGAGCAAGAGAAAGTGTCGCCCCTGGCAGGCATCGGCCCTTGCGAACACCACCAGTCGATGCTGATATCTCTTTGAGGCGCACATGGAACACAACGCGCCGTCGACCCGGGCTTGGTCCTTACCGGACAGCGAGTTACCCATTACTCGCCATTTGCAAGCCCGCGCCTACGGTGGCTGGGAATCAGCCTGGGATTCCCGACGCCCAGGGCGTCTCCTGCGGTGACTAGGGCCGTGAGGGTGCATATACTGCCTCTACCTCACGTGCGCCGCCTCTCTCTTCGCGAGCATTACTGCTTCGCAGGCGAAGGTGACGGCTATCCATGCACTCTCGCTCCAAACCATGGTCTGGACCAGAGCCGGACGCTCCACCCAAGCCGGGTATACCTCCACCGCATGCTCCACCGTGTTCTCAGGGTGATCTACGCAGTGAAAAAACCCTGCCGTTTCCTCCCATCTTATCCGAATCAGGAACCTCCCGAAACAACCGTGTCCGGTGAAGACCTGCGTCAGGCGGTAGGTGAGGACATCGTGGCGCCTCTCAATCCACTCCTCAAAGAAGGGACTTACCGCTGTAACCGTGGCCGAATACAAGACTTTTTCAAATCGGACTTGGAGTTCCGGAGATTTGCGCGTTCAAACACACAAACACATTTCAACTTTATTATTAGCATAAATTCCTTGACCCTGTCGTGAATGACCTCTACAACTGTAAACGTGGATGGTCCTTAAAATTGGGGCATACGAATTTAAGTTACACACAGATTTATAGTCCTTCAAACCTTTTTGGCACTCACATAAATACGGTTGCATTTGTTGCAACCATAGACACTGCATAACACGTATCGTGCATAACCAAACTTAGTTATATTTTGCCAAACACGTCAGTGTTAGAACCATCTGGTAAGCAACAGCAGTCAATGAGAACAATTGGGCATTATTCTCTATACGTCTGGTTTTTATCTGCATAGCGCGTGATATGCTGAGCAATATTACTTAAATGATATGACAAGCACCTGACACTTACCTAATTGTATGCCGTTTTTGTTTGAAATGTAACGTTACTGCCAAGCCTGATCTGAGATCTGAGATCTGAGAGGTGAGACATAGCTGCGAATAGTTTACTGATGATAGTATTTGCACGTGGTAGACACGTGTCCTTGTGACATGGCAGTCAGGTATTTCAAATCTTGAACTTTGGCCACATATTATAAAGTCATTAAATTCTTCTGAACCTTGAAAGCAAGCTTATCATAACGAGAACAAAGATCACTGTTATGTTGACAGTGACGCAAAAAAGAGAGGTAAAATCATTTTGAACGGACTGTAGTGCTTCATCACAGGCTTTTTTGAGGTTTATACTAACTATGGCCACATATTATAAAGTTATTAAATTCTTCTGAACCTTGTTTAAACTAGATTGTCACATTTGGAAGAAAAAAACAGCCTTTTTCAAAATCAAAATATTTTATTTCACACAAACCTGCAAGGACATAAAACGCCAGAAGCTAGGTGCACGGTTCCAATTTGCCGCTTCCTATGGAGAAAAGCCGGCAAGAAACTCCACGGTTACTCTTTTAAAAATAATTGGCTTTTACAATGTTTTCAAATTACAGTGATATGAGGTATTGGAGGACAGTGCAGGCCTGTCAATAAGGACCAGGTACTTAGAGGAACGAAAATAAAGAATATAAAATCGTCTATAAATCTATAGATCTATAGACGACGTCTGTAAGGCTTAAATCAACCTATTTAAACCAAGTGACATGATTTCCATTAGAATCACTAATAAATAGTCGATATTACAACTGATGTATAATGTCAAATAATGATGAGAATGTGTCATAAAGTGTAAAAAATAAAAATAATAAAATTAACATTGTAATTTGGGAGCAGTTAACAGACTCTCACATAGTTATGCTGTTAATGAGATATCAGGGAAGCCACATATGCAGAAGGAAATAATGCCAAATTTCCTTGTCTTCAACGTAATCTTTTATTTTCTAATATGCTTTTTGATAAGGACAAGTTTGACTAGACATACATACTAAGTAGGTAATTATTATATTTTATCAACGCACTAGCAGCAGTCACCTTGTTAAAATTAAACCGTGCCAAAAACACATTCAATTTAAAAACACTACAATTATATTGCCATTCGAAGTAACAAGGAGTGGAAGACATGTAATAATTGTTTGACATAAGATTTCATCATTTCTCTTCAATAAACCTTTATTACTTTCATACACTTTAATTTGCCTAGTAATGATGGTTTTATGCCAGCTGTATAAATGATGATAAAGCAGATAAGATAAGCTTAACAGTAGGGTAGGGTTAGCCCCGTGGACTACAACACAGAATTTGGCATCACAAACCGTTTTCGGATTGTTACCAAGATTTATGAGCATTTCTAATAATAATAGGCACTAATGTAATCTCAGCTGAAAAATCCTCTACCTCAGCATTCTTCTAAGATGATTGCTTCATAAATATCTTCGTGGTACGTGGTATAGAAATCTTTTCACCCATACATAATAGATATACGCCACTTAGTACAATGAATGCAGAATTATTATTGTGTAGTTTGATATAATTCTTAAATCATAACAATCTTTTCGAAAACTAGGTGCTGATTAGTAATTTCTTAACCCATTTGTAATAACAGTCTTTTGTTTATTATAAGAATGGGTTTTTGCATTGTCTTTTTTGTTTGAAATTATATTGAGCGACCTTGTTAGATTTATCTAGTGAGATAATTTAAAAGTATGAATCCAAAAAGTAATTATTTTCTTGCGTATGATAGTTTTGTTCTGTTTTCGAGCTACCATCCGGTTTGCGCAGAAGCATAATAGCAATATTTTACTCTAATGAGTCTGTCATTTTATAATACTTATGGAGTTTTCATGATCGTTAATAATAAATAGTATGATTATGTAGAATTGTGTCTTATACCAATTAGAATTCGGACAGTATTAAAATGGGTTAAACTGATTCAAAAATGGCTACCGTAGGGCTATACCTGATATTTAAAAAGATTAACTGCTTTCAGTTTACTAGTTAGTCTAATTCAGTTTTTCTTTTCAGGATTACCTCACTATACCGTCCATTGCTATAGCAGAATACTTAAAATCAGTAAACTTTAACAAGAAAGTGTATAGTATAAGCTGTCCGGAGACCAACAATGTATTGAAAGCCTACGGTTTTGAATTTAAAGAAGGGGTAAGTGTGTTTCTATACAAAGTGTAACGGAAAGGGTATATACATACAAAGGGTAATGCTTCTTCGGATGATATCAAACGATATTGGGAGGTTTATTTAATCCTATCTCTACATGTTCGGAAGTTATCAGAATTTTTAATACATTGATACCAGAAACCGAAATTTTCAAATTGAAATAAACACATAACTCGGAAGAGATTTATCGTGATATTGGCAAGTAACGTGGAAAGTTATCGATCTACGTAGTGCGGTGACACGCGTTGAGTGTCCAGGCCCACCAGAGTGTCCAGGCCCACCAAGTGCGCTGACATGCGCATCTTGGGCCTGGACGACTCCGTGACGGAGGGCGAGGTGGTGGCCGCCATAGCCAGGTCTGGAGGGTGCTCTGCCAAGCAGGTGAGGGCAGGGACCATCCGTCCTGACAACACGGGGATGCTAACCGTCACGGTGAGCTGCCCCGTGTCGGCGGCCCAAAAAATCACCGGGGAGGGCCGAAGGCTCCTGGTAGGCTGGGTATCTGCGCAGGTGAAGCTGCTGGAACCCAGACCTCTGAGGTGCTTCCGCTGCCAGGTGGGGCACCACGTGGGAGTAAAATGCACCTCGGAGGTAGACCGCAGCGCTCACTGCTTCCACTGTGGTCAGCCCGGTCACAAGGCCGGCTCGTGCAACGCCACGCCGCACTGTTACCTATGTGCGGCAGCTGGCAAGCCGGCCGAACACCGGGCTGGGAGCAAGGCCTGCGCTCCACCCGCCGAAACCAGGAGCCGGGGCAGGGGCAAGCCCTCCGCCACCGCCGTCACCGCCGTAGCTGCCGCCACTGCTGCCGCCACTGCCGCCCCTACCAACGTCGTTGCCGCCGGCACCACCGCGGCAGGGCCCTCTCAGGGGGCTCCGGAGGGGGCTGAAATGGAATGCCAATAACGGCTCCATTTCGCCTCCTCCAGGCGAACATCAACCACTGCGCCACCGCTCAGGATTTGTTGCTCCAGAGCATGGCGCAGTGGTCGATTAACATCGCCGTGGTCGCTGAGCCGTACTTTGTCCCGCCCAGGGATTACTAGGTGGAGGACCTGAGCGGCTCAGTGACCATAATTTCGTCGGCCGCCGCCGGCACCCCGGCTCTCGAGGGTATCCAGAGAGGAAGGGGTTGCGTAGCAGCACGGTTCGGGGAGATTGCAGTGGTAGGGGTGTACTTCTCCCCGAGCCGAACTCTCGCCGAGTTCCACAACTCCCTTGCGGAGTTGAGAGACGTCGTCGTCGGGTTTCGTTCCCTCCCCGTGCTCGTCCTCGGGGACTTCAATGCCAAGAACTTGGCTTGGGGTTCCCGGTTGACGGATGTGCGGGGTAGGATGGTGGAGGACTGGGCTCTAGAGGTGGGCCTGGTCGTCCTAAACCGGGGTTCTGTCGCCACGTGTGTGCGGATGCGGGGTGAGTCGCTGGTGGACATTTCGTTCGCTAGCCCTGCTCTGTCGCCGCGTGTCGTCGACTGGCGCGTCATGGAGGGGGTGGAGACGTATTCCGACCACCGGTATATCCGGTTTGACGTCTCCGCCCAGGCCTCGAGCGCGCCGGTCCAACAGGCCCCGTGTGGTCCGCGGTGGGCGCTGAAGCGGCTGGACCGGGAGCTCCTCCTGGAAGCCTCGATCGTGCAGGCCTGGGTGTCACCACCGGACAGGCCTGCTGATATCAACGACGAGGCGGAGTGGTTCCGGGAGGCCATGTCCGAGGTATGCGACGTGGCAATGCCCCGGGTCCAGCCAGGACGCGCTTCACGCCAGGTGTACTGGTGGTCGCCGGAGCTCACAGCTCTGCGCGAGGCGTGCGTTGCTGCGCGGCACCGGTACACCAGGCACCGCAGGCTCCGTATCCGCCCTCCGGATACGGAAGCCATTCAGGCGGAGCTATACGAGGGGTACAGAGCGGCGAAGACCGCCCTCCGAGCGGAGATCCTGCGGGCCAGGTTACTGGCCCGCGAGGAGTCGCTGGAGTCTCTGAACAGAGACCCGTGGGGACGCCCCTACAAAACGGTGCGGGAAAAAATCCGCCCGTGGGCTCCCCCGCTGACCCAGAGTCTCCGGCCTCAGCTCGTGCAAGACGTGGTGAGCGCTCTGTTCCTCTCGCGAGGGGAGCATGCTCCCTCGCCCATGGCTCCGCCTCCTGCGGTGCGCGACGCGGACCACACTGACGACGACGACGATGCTTCAGAGGTGACCGAGGTAGAATTGAGAGTGGCGGTACGTATGCTGAATGCCAAGAATACCGCCCCAGGACCCGACGGCTTGCCTGGAAAAGCCTGGGTCCTGGCCTTGGAGTCTCTCGGGCCTCGACTAAGAGGGCTCCTGAGCGCATGCTTGGAGGAGGGCCAGTTCCCACGTCACTGGAAGACGGGGAAACTGGTCCTCATCAAGAAGCAGGGGCGCCCCGCGGACTCTCCGTCCGCTTACCGGCCCATTGTGCTGCTCGACGAGGTGGGCAAGCTCTTTGAAAGAGTCATTGCAGACCGCCTCGTCGGGCGGCTGGTGCGGGTGGGGCCGGATTTGGCGGAGAGCCAGTTCGGTTTCCGCAGGGGGCGCTCCACGGTGGACGCCATCATGCGCGTGCGAGCCCTCACGACGGGGGATGCAGTGGCCCGGGGTGGGGTCGTCTTGGCGGTGTCTCTGGACATCGCCAATGCGTTCAACACCCTGCCCTGGAGTTGCATAAGGGAGGCACTCCGGTATCACCGGATGCCGACCTACCTCTGTCGTGTGGTCGAGGCCTATTTGACGGACAGGGCCGTCATCTACCCCGGTCACCTAGGAGAATGGAACCGGCGAGAGATGTCGTGCGGTGTCCCACAGGGATCGGTCCTGGGGCCGCATCTGTGGGACATCGGATACGACTGGGTGCTGCGCGCCGACCTCCCTAGCGGCGTCAGTGTAGTTTGCTACGCTGACGACACGCTGGTCCTGGCGCAAGGGAGGTCGTACCAGGCGGCGGCCGACTTAGGAACACACGGGGTTGCGACAATCCTGGATGGGATCCGGCAACTGGCACTCGAAGTGGCCTTGCACAAGTCCGAGGCCATGTGGTTTCATGGCCCTCGGAATGCGCCACTGACGGGTTCCCAGATAACGGTGGGAGGGGTTCACATCGGCGTCGAGTCGACGATGAAGTACTTCGCGGAGCACTTCCGACGTTTGGCTCCCAGACTGGAGCGGGCCGGGGCTGCCTTGAAGCGGCTCCTGCCCAATCTGGGGGGGCCGAACGCCTCCTGCCGGTGGCTCTACGCGGGGGTCGTGCGGGCCATGGCCCTATACGGGGCGCCGGTGTGGGCGCCCACATTGGGGCGCCAACCAGCACGCCGGTTGAAGGCGGCCCATAGGGTCATGGCCATCCGGATGATCCGGGGATACCGCACGATCTCCGGTGAGGCGGCGGGCCTCCTTGCCGGATTGCCGCCATGGGATCTGGAGGCAAAGGTCCTCGCGCACACTTAGGAGTGGCGCGAGGAGGCCAAACGCCGGGGCGTAACTCCGCTGCCGCGGGAAATCACGGCACAGCGGACAGAGCTCCGGCAGGATCTCATGGCGACGTGGAAGGTGCGATTGTCGCAACCCAGTGCTGGGCACGCCACGATCGCGGCGGTAAGTCCCCTCTTTGAGGAGTGGTTTGAGAGGCGGCATGGCGTCCTCACCTTCCGCCTGACACAGGTCCTCACCGGACACGGTTGTTTTGGGAGGTTCCTGTTTCGGATAGGGCGGGAGGAAACGCCCGGGTATTTCCATTGCGAAGATCGCCCTGAGGACACGGTGGAGCATACGGTGGAGGTCTGCCCGGCTTGGGCGGAGCATCGCCGTGTCCTCGTGGACGTGATCGGCGGCGGCGATCTCTCGCGTCCGACCCTGGTCCAGGCCATGGTACGGAGCGAGAGGGCATGGCTAGCTGTCGCCTCCTTCAGCGAAGCAGTTATGCTCGCAAAGAGGGAGGCGGCGCACGTGAGGGAGATGCAATACATGCGCCCTCACAGCCGTGGCCTTCGCAGGAGACGCCCTGGGCGTCGGGAATCCCAGGCTGATTCCCGGCCACCGTAGGCGCGGGCTTGCGGACGGCGAGTAATGGGTAGCTCGCTGTCCGGTAAGGACCAAGCCCGGGTCGACGGCGCGTTGTGTTCCACGCGCGCCTCAAAGAGATGTCATCAGCAACTGATGGGGCCCGCAAGGGCCGATGCCTGCCAGGGGTGCGGGTTGTTCGAAAGAGATACCGCGGCCCCTGGCACACAGGCAAGTGAGGGAACACGGGTGGGTTTTAGTCAGTAAAAGTCTGACACGCCCTCCCGCTCCACCCAGAGCGGGAGAAGTTATTTGATGATTTCCCACCCAGAAAAAAAAAAAAAAACACGCTTGTTATGGTTTGAATTAAAGAAACATATGAAACCGAAAATTTGTTACCAATTCTTAGAGTATTTTATTTTGAGCCGAAACTACGTATATTGATTCTATACCAGTTGTTATCCTTACTGCTTAAGGATAGCAATAGGGTTTGTGTTACACCCTGTATACTGACCAATTTTTTCTAGACCAGTAGAAATCATAATTAAGATACAAAGGTATTCTACATCAATGTTTACTAGTTAAACGTATGATAGTTATAGAGAATATGATTACCACGTTAACAGCAAACTTTACAAGACTTTTAGTGGTAAGAAACGAGTAACCAAGGGTACTTTTCAAAATATGGGTAGCTTCATTGATATATATAATGACACATAAACCTCATAATATTGAGCATAGCTATTCACAACCATTCGATACGCTTCCGTACCGAATCAGACATCAATCAAACGCACTTCACAAATCAAAAACCAGAAAATTTTGTCCGTTTAAATTCAATAGGCGATCGCTATTCTTCAAGGAACAAGGCAAATCACGTAATGCATTGCGCCACTTTCGATACGATAGTCTGTCGAATGGTTGTGAATAGCTATGCTAATAAACAATTCGTTTGTTGCTTCTCAGAAATCATTCAGTAAAAACTGCTGGACATTAGAGAACACGTAATCAAACATTTTACTTGTATTTTATTTCGTAGCCAGATGTAGGAGCAGATTACTATGAAGACTATGTCCAGTATATGATAGATGACCCTGAAATAGGAGCCGTGGTCATGGACTGTGACTTCACAGTGAACCTGCCTAAAATAAACAAAGCCATCACGTATTTGGGCAGGCCTGAAGTACTGTTCCTATGCGGTGCTACGGACAGACATGTTTATTTCAAGCCTGGTTTGAGGACTATAGGTAAATAATATAATTTTCGCCTTTTCATTTTACAGTGTATTAAAAAAACTGCTATGTGTGACGATAATAATTATGTAAGCAATGTGTCTCTCTACAAACCTTGATTAGGGTGAAATACAAGTCGTATTTTTTTTTCTCAATTGTAGCACAGAGCATGAAAATAACGCTATTATTAATAATCTTCATGCCCGAGAAATTAGCACTGAGATGGATAGCACATCGAAGGGTTGGGTGGTACAAGCACATTTCGGCAGTAACGCTGTTAAGTCCTGTACGGAAATTAGCGGTGTTAAGAATAAAAATGCAGCGGGCACAAGTTATGTGTATGAGTTTTGATTTATAATTAGAACCATGATAATTAAGAATTCGTATGACACTTAACAAAACGTGATAGTTTAGCACGGATAGATTACTTATTGCTAACACAATTGCGCAGGCGCTCCAACAAGTCACATGTAATAGGCTTCCATTGCCATCAACTCGAACATCAATTTGGAGTCTACTCCGGGTTGCTACTGACGAATTCCAGATAGAAAAACCAAATACCACTTTGCCATTCCTGGGAATTGAACCCAGGAGCTTATTCTCAGCGGTAGCGCTTCCGACCACTAGAACAACAAGGCAGTCGATACGTTTGAGCTCATAATACAGGGTGTAAGGGCAACGCTTCCGAAGCCAGAACGTATATACAACCTAAATGCAAACGGATACCAATAACCTTTCGTCTTAAATTGGTTGTTTTGCATCAATTTATTAAAACGTTTGACGCTTCTGTAATGTTTCTACTTATTTTATTTTGTCGGCACTTTACAAAGGATGGCTAAACCTAAAGTCGCCGCCTGGACTTGGGGTCGAGCGCGGTTATGCGTGAGCCTATCAGCTGATTTTTATTTTTGATAACATTGCTTGCTAGAGTTGCGAAAAAAAAAATGTGTTCAATCCCAAATAATGGTACATTTAACTGTTCTTACAGCATAGTATACACAAAATGCTAAAGAAATTAGGTAAAAATTGTAAAAAAAAAATTACTGTATCGAAAATCACTAGCCACATGATCTGTCTTCGTTTTCGGAAGCGTTTCCCTTACACCCTGTAAATGCAAATTATTATTATGTTAGGTTTAATTTGATTTTGATTAATAACATTGTCATTACAATTTTAGCTACTGGAGTATTTTCGAAATTAGTAGCCGAAGAAACAAACCGTGTGCCTGTTACCCTGGGCAAGCCAGGAAAACCGTTCGGAGAGTTCGCGATGAAGAGGGCGGGAGTCACCGATCCTAGCAGAGTCCTGTTTATTGGAGACATGTGAGTTTTAAAATATTGTATACTACTACTGTTTGAATGTGGATGTGGATCATCGTCATCATTTGCGTAGCCCCAAACAAGGTAGGGGTTTTTTTGGGTGGGAATTCATCAAATAACTTCTCCCGCCCTGGGTCTCCACCCAGGAGGGCGTGTCAGAATTTTACTGACTAAAACCCACCCGTGTTTTCTCAGTTGCCTGTGTGCCAAGGACCACGGTATATCTTTCGAACAACCCGCACCCCTGGCAGGCATTGGCCCTTGCAGACCCCACCAGTTGGTGCTGAAAACTCTTTGAGGCGCGCGTGGAACACAACGGACAGCGAGCTACCCATTACTCGCCGTCCGTAAGCACGCGCCTACGGCGGCCGGGAATCAGCTTGGGATTTCCGACGCCTAGGGCGTCTCCTACAGCGACTAAGGCCGTGAGGACGCATATACTGCCTCTCCCTCACGTGCGCCGCCTCTCTCTTCGCGAGCATTACTGCTTCGTAGAAGGAGGTAACGGCTACTCATGCACTTTCGCTCCGTACCATGGCCTGGACCGGGGCCGGACGCGAGAGAACGCCGCCGCCGATCGCCTCCACGAGAACACGGCGGTGCTCCGCCCAAGCCGGCAAATCTCCACCGTATGCTCCAACATGTTCTCACGGCGATCTACGCAGTGGAAACACCTAGGTTTCCTCCCGCCTCATCCGAAACACGGACCTCCCGAAACAACCGTGTCCGGTGAGGACCTGCGTCAGGCGAAAGGTGAGGACGCCGTGCGGCCTTTCTAGCCACGCCTTAAAGAGGGGACTTACCGCCGCAATCGTGGCGTGCCTAGACAAGGTAGGGGTTGGCTTACAGTCTTACCGCATGCAGCTGAATACCAGTATTTTACTTTGAGCGACTGCCTATCTGACCACCACAACCCACTTACTAAGTAATTCCCCACCCTTTGGTAAAACTTTCAGACATCTGACTACCCGCGTAACGACTGCCAAAGATGTACAAATAACAGCCGGGACGAACAGCTTGACGTGCTTTCCGAGGCACGAAAGAGTCCCGGTATATTATGGATGGAAATTATTATTATGAATAATGAGAAATCCTGTATTGACGATTCAAAAAATACACAAGTAATTTTTCAAGTTTTCACTTCTGTCGGCACTCTCGGAGTGCCACTGTTTTTTTTTTTTTTTTGTTGAAATCTTTATTTTCTTTTACTTTCAGGATTGAGCAAGACGTCGGGCTAGGCAGAGCTACAGGCTTTAAGACGTTGCTAGTACTGACAAACGCATCGAAAGATACAATGCTAGCACATCAGACTATTCGACCAGACTTCTATGCCGATTCACTCGGCAGTATGGTGCCTTTATTAGAAAAATAATTCTACTAATTATATTGTAGTGTAAATTAATTTAGGAAATTGAGCGTAATTTTAATAGCTTCCATGCACATTTTTGAATGACGTCGTTGATTTTCAAAATTCAAAGAAATAAGGTACCTATTATTTTAAAAACGATATGTTCTAAAGTAATCAAATCTAGAACAGATAGGTTCTAAAATTGTATCCAAAGAATCACATTTAGAATACAATCGCATTGAATGACCTCTGGTAGGGCTAGAATTGCAAAGCTATGTAGGTAACTACTTATGATCAATGCTCGTGTTGTTTTCATCAAAAATCTGGTGGTAGGACATCGACGCGCAAACTAACCATGAATTCAGCATATTATTCTAAACCTGTGGCGTATAAATTCGTCGGTTTTCAAAAAAATCTGGTGTTCCCAACACTTTTATGAGAGAAAAAAATTTGCTGTTTAAAAACAGCTCTTTTTTTCACGAAATTACCCGACGTTAAATTTCAACAGACAGGGTTTCAGAATCCTGTACTGAATCCATAGTAACATGCTATGCGTCAATGTCTCTTCCAACTTGTATAGAAAAGAGAATATATTAAATTTGCTGGAACCTTATTTTGTAAACAATTACCCCCTTATGCCTTTATAAACGTTGCTTAAAGTTAAAAGATTTTTAAACATCGAAAAAGTATGGTTAAACAGACACTAATCATTACACTTTAAGTGCGTTTATAATTATGGGAGTTAATTTATTTATTACGATACACACAGACCAGTGTACTTAACTTTTATTTTTGTACTTATGTATGTAAAATCAAGGAGTGATCAATCTATCGATCTTAATACAAATAAATAAAATTGAAGTGTCTGAATCTTTATTTTTGTCTGTCCCGGGTAATCTCCGAAACGGCTGGACCGATGGACGTCCACGTGTGGTGAAGTCGTGGGCACACCTAGTCTATACATACATACATATAAATAAAATTGGATTGTCTGTTTGTAATATTAAAATAACCGCTTTTTGCTACATGCATATGAATATATATACGGTACATTTACCAAAAAAACATTTTTTTAAATTTTTGTCTGTCTGTCTGTCTGTTCTCGCTAATCTCTGAAATGGCTGGACCGTTTTTGATGGGATAAGGAGTAACTTAGGCTACTTTTATTTTTGAATTTTCATTTGTTTTTATTGATATACAAAATAATAGTAAAAAAACTATTCTGCGCGGACGAGGTCGCGGGCACAGCTAGGATTGAAATAAAATTGTACTTATCAATATGAACCATGATAACTTTACCTTCCACCTTAAAAATGTACTTACATTTACAATACACTGTAGTCCGTTTACACTTATTTTACCTTTGATGTTACGTCACTTTCAAAATCAAACTCAAATCACTTACAAGTACAGTTATGTTGGTGTTACAATCATGTTGATTTTCTGTAATTGATGTCATTATTTCTTTGAAGGATATCCCAGGTAAACAATTGTTTTGAGTAGAAATACTCAAGTTGCTGCTAAGTAATTTCCCTAAACCTCTTCCTATACTATCAGAAAACATAACTGACTGATAACAAACTTGAATACTACAAGGGGTAACACTACTAGCTACTCACTGATCTTGATATGGTACTTGCACAACATCAGGAATATCATGGTTGGGGTTACAAACCAGAGCACTCACAACTTGGGACGGGTCCTCCGTTGCCTCAGGCTGGAGGGCATCAAGTTTGGTTCCACTTTGACAAGAACACTGAGTGTTGCTGAAAGTCAGCGAGTCCACTCTGTCTACCAACTCATTAGTGGCTAGGATATGTTCCTTAATTTGGTGCTGAGAGCATACATATTTATTGTAAAGGGACTTTAGTGAGTCATCAAGAACTTGAATTTCTGACTGTAAGCGTTGAGTGTCTATTTCATAAATATTTATACTATCTTCTAATTTAATTTCGTAATTCTTCAATTTATTTACAAGAGAAACACGTTCTTTCCTTAGTTGAATATTTTTGGAATTGTGTTTTTGAGGTTTCTTGAATTTATTACATTTTTAATGATTTTATTCAATCTTGCATATTTTTTTATTAAAAAAAAAGGTATTAAGACTGATTCGAAAAATTACCGACCTATATCCCTTTTGCCAACCTTATCAAAAGTATTTGAAAAAAATATAAAAACGAGACTGATGGTACATTTAAATGTAAATAAAATAATTAATTTAAGACAATTTGGGTATCAGAAAGGCGTCGGTTGCTCAGATGCTATAAACTCTCCTATAAATGACATAGTTGATAAATTAAATGACAAAATTAAAGTGGTTAGGCTATTCATCGACCTTAGCTCCGCTTTTGATACGATTGATTATGAATTACTACTAACTAAACTTGAATTTTATGGTATCAGAGAGAGTCTACAACTTTTAAGAACCTACTTACAAAATAGACGAATGTTTGTAGAAATTAAAAGCATCGATGAAAGTAATCATGAAGTCATATACACGTCTAAAATTACAAATATAAAACGTGGTGTGACCCAAGGCTCCATTTTAGGACCAATATTATTTATTTTATTCACAAATGACTTGCTTAACTTTATGCATTATGTTCAGCCTGATGTAAAACTTGTTGTCTTTGCAGATGATACAAATATTGGGGCGAATGACTTAAAAGAATTGACCAAAAATGTAAATTTAAGCCTACAAAATCTCTGCGATTGGATTACAGTCAATTACCTTTTGCTAAAAACAAGTAAAACTAACATATTTTTTTTAAGACTACAACTCGCCATAATGACATTTTAGATGTACAAATCAAAGGAGACAAGATTGAACTAGTGGACAAAGTCAAATTTTTAGGGATTAACATAGATGTGCATTTAAATTGGAAACAGGAGCCAGCTGCTATTGACTCTTCAATTTCATCAGCATGCTATGCACTCAGGAGCCTTAGAGTTATGTTGGATCTAAAGCAACTAAAGGCTATATATTACGCGCTGGTAGAATCTAGGATAAGATACAGCATAATTCTTCGGGGAAACAGCTATAGTTATAACTGTCAGAAAGATTTTATTTTACAGAAACGGGCCGTAAGGATCTCACAATGAGACTCATGTAGAGAGCACTATAAAGAATTAGACATTTTAACAGTACCAAATTTATATATATCAGTAATCCTAATTTTTTTTGCTAAGTATATTCATGAGTATGACACACAAAAGGAATGTAAGATAGAGAAAGCACAAGAAGGAAGGATTTCAAACACAAAAAGGCTCAAAATTTTAACATAGCTAAGCATTGTTCAAAATATCAAGCAGTTGAGTTATTTAATAGCTTACCGACTGATTTAAAATTATTAATTTATAGCTCTCACTCATTTAAAACTAAATTAAAAAGCCTTCTCATTGGAAAAATGTTTATACTCGGTATCAGAATATATGTCAAATGATAAATGATAAATGTATATTTATGATTACAATAGTCACCTATAATAATAGCAGTGAACAAGCTATGTGATAAATTATCTTTTGACATAAACACTAGGACTTTTATGAATGTATACTTTCAATTATCTTGGCATTGAATTTTACTTAATTACTGATATAAATTAGACATTGTATTTATTGACATATTTTAAATTAATTTGACTCTTGAACTAAATTTTCTCTTCAACTTTAATTAGGCTTTTAAATGTATTGTTTCTGCATGTGATAATTTTATTTGATATGTAATGTTCAACACAATGTTAATTGTTAACGAATAAGTAAATGATGAATGATGATGATCTAATAACATGCAAGAACAAGATGTGCTTTCTGCAAACAGATTAAGGAAAATGGATACACAAAATTATCGACCTAGATCAAATATTGTCTGGCTTAGGAATACAGGCACTTGAGACGGACTCTTGGCTTCAGTCGCGAAGTTCAACAAAGCGCACAGCGATAACAAGCTGAACTCTGATCATCTTGGTTATGGGGGAGAAAAATGTCCAGCATTTGTATCGGAGCATCTATCTACCTCAAATAAGAAAATTTATGCTGCTGATCGGAAGGCCGCCAAAGAAAAGGCGTACAAATTTGTTTGGGTTCGTGGTGGGCGTATCTTGGTCCGGAAGGAAGAAAAAATGCCGGCAAAGCATATTAATTGGGCGTTGTCGTGCTTCTATAAAAAGCAATTCATTTCTCATCTGATATCTTTTTGTTTGTAATTACTCTATTTGATTATTAAATTTATTTACTCCTTCCCTCCCCCTAACCCTGTTCCTTCCAATGATGTTGTGTTATACCATAGACACCGTTATATCGTAGACACTTTGAAATTCATAGAGTGCCCCGCCTTATCGTTTATCTTCTCTCTCACATTCAGTTCAATCTACCTAAAAACCATTATTTGTATTTGACCATGTTGACGAAGTAAGTTCCATTTTGGATGCGGTTTCGGTTGCACAGTCTCATCTATGTCACGTTGAAGAAATCTCTACCCACAATCCTAATACAATGCAATATCTGTCATTTATTCACCAAAACATTAGAAGCATTAGACGCAACCTAAGCCGCAACCGCAGAATGAGGGGTCATTCCAAACTTTACTCAGTAGGAGTAATATAAATTGGGATCTCATTATCTTGACAGAATGTTGGCTGCCTTGCACCCAGGCCATTCCTTCTCTTAATAACTATACGGTACACTCTACCTCTACTAACTCTACCCAGAACGAAGGAGTGGTCATTTATCACAATTGTAGTATGAAATGAACTGTAGAAACACCTTTACTTCTTGATGCAAATTGCCTTCTAGGTAGTAAAAATAAATATTAACGCAGTTATAATAGCTATTTACCGTCTTCCTGCTCAGAAAAATATCTCTGGGGTTTTGAACTCCTTAAACGAACTCATCTTAAAACACTCATCTACTAAAAATATCGTGTTGGTTGGTGACATCAATATTGATATTACAGAACTTAATTCTGACTTCTCCCGCTCTGCGCGGAGCGGGAGGGCGTGTCAGACTTTTACTGACTAAAACCCACCCGTGTTCCCTCAGTTGCCTGTATGGGGCCACGGTATCTCTTTCGAACAACCCGCACCCCTAGTAGGCATCGGCCCTTCTGGGCCCCATCTGGTGCTGCTGACATCTCTTTGAGGCCCGCGTGGAGCACAACGCGCCGTCGACCCGGGCTTGGTCCTTACCGGACAGCGAGCTACCCATTACTCGCCGTCCGCAAGCCCGTGCCTACGGTGGCCGGGAATCAGCCTGGGATTCCCGACGCCCAGGGGAACGCCCGCATGTACTGCATCTCCCTCACGTGCGCCGCCTCCCTCTTTGCGAGCATAACTGCTTCGCTGAAGGAGGCGACTGCTAGCCATGCACTCTCGCTCCGTACCATGGCCTGGACCAGGGTCGGAGGCGAGAGATCGCTGCCACCGATCACCTCCACGAGGACATGGCGGTGCTCCGCCCAAAAGGGGACTTACCGCCGTAAAAATTTGGTATTAATTCTTAGAGTATTTTATTTTGAGCTGAAACTATGTATATTGTAGTGTATCCATAAAAGCTGTTATCTTTAGAGCTTAAGTATAGGAATAGGGTTTCTGTTACACCCTGTGTAATTAATGTTACATGATGGTCATGAGATAACAGAATTGGGGGTTTTAAATATGGTAGACTGGAGTTTTGAAGTCTTTCCGCCCATTCGCATTATCAATCAACGGATCAAGGCATGATAACTTGTTTCTTTTCGTCAGTGCTTGTCCGGATTTAATTGTTTTGTACTCCTCAGAAAATACGCCTTGTTGGACGAAGAAGAAGTCTTTTTAGTTGTTAATTTAATTTCCATACAACATAATGGTGTTTTGTGCTCTTGTTTATTTAGGAATCTATAGCAGTATGATAACACTCGTATCATCCATTGGAAGCTTGAAAACCTTATACAGATTTTTTTCTTTTGCGCGAAGGGACACTTGCGCGAACGACAGTTGCGCGAAGGACACTTGCCAGAATCCGCTTGCGCGAAAGACACTTGCTCGAACGCACAGCTGCGCGGAAAAGTCGCAAAAAGAAATGTCTTCATAACATCACGCCTCAATTCTATCAAAGAGTTCAGCAGGGCTGTAGCAGACTGGAAATAAACAGTCCAATTAGACGTCAATAGTGATCGTTGTAGTTTTTTACGGCATACTTTTTTCTTACTTCATATCGGTACCTACCTAAGGTATTATACAGGTAAATTTGTAGTCATCGTCCAAATTTGTCAGGGTGATAGTACCCGTGAAATTGAACAACTTTCTCCAAGAAACATGGGTCCAAATATGAAAAAAAAATCGGACCTACCATACAAAATCAATAGTCAGCTCGGTTTTTTTTTAAACGGCTATGGAGGAGACCATGCTACGTGAAAAAGATGAGGAATGAGAGCGGAATGAGAAAATAATGGCACCCGTCTTTGGAGAAAGAAGAATTGGTAATCAAAATTAATACACAAATATAGCTTTATTGCGTATCAAAGTAAATTGCTTCTTATAATAAAAAGTATATTGTTTTATTGTACATGACTGCCACAATGTGTCTTTTCCTTAGTTCTGGGTATAATATAAAGTACCTACTCTGTGGGCGTCATAAAACGAGGGGTACATGGGATAACACATTAGATAATCACTATCTCCGATGAGCTTCCGCACGAACTCGAAGTTTCTTTAAACCTACTGAGCCATCTACCGATTGAGTGTAGGTACTTAGAATGAGGAACATATTGTCTCGTAGCGAATTTAAACGAGTCTTATAGGTCTGCCTCCGTCTACTAACCACAGGCGCGCGGCGTTTGAAAATTATTTAATTCTTCGGTGTCGTTCTGAAATCCCGTAAAATATTGTCGAAATCCACATTTACTAAGGCACAATTCGATATTAGGAACCAAATAACCTTGAAGCACACAAAAATCCTATTAAATCGATCAGCTGATTCAAATAAAATCCGCCATTTTGCCTCTTCGCAAGCCTTAAATAGGACAGCTCAAATCAATTTGTTAGCGACCTCTTACGCTAAACAGCGTTTATAAATAACATTTTTTTCTAATCAGTTAGCAATTGATTAAAACTTAAGAGACGTTTATAAATAAGACCGTTTATCATCAACCGATCAATCGGGACTTGAGACTTCCAGGGGTGAACAGACCGACTGAATGTATTATTCGTGCAACTTTGTGGCGCCCTAATGTAACGTTGTATCGTTACTTTCTATTAAAAACTTATTGACAACAATAAAATGTCAAGTAAAAAAACAGACGTAACAATGTTAGGAACATCCGACGTTACTAAACATAATTAGTTAGCTGCCCATGCTAGTGAGGCACGCGGTCGGCGTGTCCGAACGAGTGAATGTGAACGTCATCCTTCGTTTAACTTTCGCAATACCGCCGTCATCATTCCACTCACGGTGACCAGCACATTCGAATTCCTGCTACGGGCGACGACTCACGTGCACTTGATCCCATCACTTGGATCTCACATACGGGTCTTCGTATTTTCTAAAAGCCTAAAGCCTAAGGCAACAGTTTTTATTGACTCATTAGTCAACCCTCTTAAATTCTGTGTTTTCGTAACCCCATGTTGAACAGCTAATTATGTTTTATATTATGTGACCTACCTATCTAGATTAACTTAGGGCGTGTGCCTATTTGCTCGTTATCTGTTATTTTGTTAAAATTATCATGCCTTCTGCGTGATTATCTCTTTATGCATTCTGATTGCCATTAGCTCTGCGCTTTATTAATGTACTTGTTATTTACTGAAAATGTGCTTCATCATGTCATGTTGTGCTTCTCACAACCATTCCATTTATGTAAGCTCGAAAAACGTACTGATTTTGACATCCACACACCACGTCCATTAGCGCACTAGTACATCTCGCTTTGCTTATGCTTTGATGTCACAATCAACGGAGATGACAAATGTTCATTTTGTGACACGCTGGACGTTATGTTCCAAGGTCCAAAGTTCCGGATTACATTTCCAAAGTATCAACCAACATCCATCGTTATCGGTGGCATCCGTGCCCTGTTTTACGGGCCACTATCCGCAAGCAATTGCAACTGCCGTCGTGCTCCGTGCAGGGTTTATATTTACCCGCGTGAGCACGTTCGGGCCCTCTACGGGTCAGGCGCGACCGTCGCCATTCCTGGCGTCTGCAGCGTGGCACACCCACTGGGCTCATCGTCGCACCAGGCTGAACCAGGAGAGTACTGTGCTACTCCCAAGGGAATTAAGGGAAACTTGTGACCGTAAACATACCCACCCCATTACTCCTTTTTATTCATATATATATATTTTATGTTGACAAGATTACGTGGTATTATTTATATCCCCACGTAAACCCTTTTCATCACACTAGGGAGATCATAAGAGGCTGCAAAATAGCCTAGGAAATTTATCTGTTTCTGCAGCCTAAGTATCGGAATTAGCCCGTAAGGTAAAATAAACTTAACTAACTTAAAGATCCTATTAGTTTATTACGATACTAGTGATATTCTCGTGGGCTTTGTTTTAAAGTTTATTTGGGTCCGTTAAACCTAACTGGCAAAACGTGGGTGTAAGAAAGATAGAAAGACAAAAATTTATGCGACAATTTGAAATTTCAATAATATATTTATTTGTATTTTTATAACTTGGTATCTGTAGTCTCAGGCTTTTAAATCTACATTGTAGGCATTATCAAATACTTAAATAAAATAGGAATATAAAAAAGTTGATTAATAACAATACGAAACATTGCAATGCAGGTACAATTATTTAAAAAATGCGATAAAACGCAGAATGATAACCGTAATTAATTAGATGTCACAATTTGATAACATAGTCAGACTCTAATTAGATAAAAAATCTACAGAAGACGTAAAATATCTGCCAATATCAAACCCAAGAATGCGTTTAAAATTGCTGCCAATCTCAAAAAAAGAATGTTTCAAAACTCCTCTAATCAGGCAAATACCATACTGCACCATATAAAATACCGTACAGACGATACACATGGAAACACACACTCCAATCAATTTTTATTTTTTGTAAGGATGGGCAATCATCAAATAACTTCTCCCGCTCTGTGTGGAGCAGCAGGGCGTGTGTTTTACTAACTAAAACCCAACCATGTTCCCTCAGTTGCCTGTGTGCCAGGGGCGACGGTATCTCTTTCGAACATCCCGCACCCCTGGCAGGTATCAGCTCTTGCGGACCCCACCAGTTGGTGCTGACATCTCTTTGAGGTGCGCGTGGAACACAATGTGCCGTCTACCCGGGCTTTGTCTTTACCGGACAGCGAGCTACCCATTACTCGCCGTCCGCAAGCCCACGCCTACGTCGGCCAGGAATTAGCCTGGGGTTCCCGACGCCCAGGCCGTCTGCTGCGGTGACTAAAGCCGTGAGAGCGCATATACTGCCTCTTCCTCACGTGCGTCGCCTCCCTCTTCGCGAGCATTACTGCTTCGCAGAAGGAGGTGACGGCTACCTATGCATTCTCGCTCCGTACCATGGCCTGGACCAGGGACGGACGCGAGAGATCGTCGCAACCGATCGCATCCACGAGGACACGGCGGTGCTCCGCCCAAACGCGACGCGGTTATGATAACACGTGTGTTAATAAAACACCGATAAAACTCGTCAGTATATATTTACGCGCCGGCTGACGCAAGCACAGTGATTTACGCGACGAGGTTATGATCGCACGTGTGCTAATAAAACATCGATATATACCGCATATAACCGCCACATATATTGATAACAGAACAATCGATTCTCGATATGGAGTCGATTCCAGTGAACTTACAGGAGTTGAAACCCGAAGGTTTTAAAGCATTTCTCGATTCCTTCGATTATGTGTTCTCGGATTGTGATGGTATGTTGATTTACATTCATTATTAGGTTATGTTGCGTCTATTGTTTTTGGAATTGCTGTTGCTATGTTACGAAGTACCAACGAGTGCCATGTTCAGTATATTGTACCATATTTATGTATATGTCACCGTAAAATTGTAAATCATCATCATCATTACAGCCGAAAGACGTCCATAGCTGGACATAGGCAAAAAAAAAGTAATTAGTAAAATTGTAAATACCGTTAGTTAATAATCTATCTCGCAAGATTGTAAACTGTCGATAAACTGTTAACTGCACCATACCGCTTACCAACCGAATAGGTTAGGTTAGGTTAGAATTGCGACCAAACGCGCGCGAGCAGATCGAGCGAAGCGAGCGGTGCCGCTAAAGCAGCCGGTGAGCGCTACTTCCTAGTTAGTGGCAGTTACTAAACTATTTAGTAATTGCGCAAGGTACTATCCGCCTTGATACCAGTTCACAATTTGACGGTTTCACTTAAATACATTATAATCTATCAAAATATATTGCGTTAAATTGTAAGCAGTATGTTACGGTTCACAATCTTTACAGTTCACAATCTCGCGCGATAGATTATAATCTAACGGTATTTACAATTTTACGGTGACATATACATATTATACCTACTGATTTAATATCAACTTCACGTTGCTTGCTAGTGTTATCAGTGTAAAACCTGTATCATTTCTAGGGGAGTGATATGAAGTTTCGAATGACGTTATTGCGACGCACGCTATTTCGAAAAACTTTACGAGTGGTACGTCAGTTCGAAAACCCATTGAGTCGAAAACCGCTATAACGAATGACATTGTCGCGAACACGCTCATTCGAATGGTATGCTAGTACGAAAGTCTTGGTATCGAAATCCATTGTTGCGAATAGCATATATTCCAATATGAATTTGTCTGGCAATTAAACTCACAACCCCGATAAAGCCTTATTTGGGTTGAGGAAACAAGAGTTATGAGAAGTGTCTTTTTAATTTCCATAAGTATAGTAATCAACGAAGAAATCAATAAATCAAAATTATAGGTTGTACTCATTACCACCACCCTTTAACCCTTGGAAGTCAACCTTCATTCATTTGATTTTATTGTTACGATTGCATTAAAATAAATAGATACTGAAGTATTTGTATTATTATTAGCTTATCAATATGGAAAGCATGCTAGGGGTACATAGCTAAATCTTAATAAGTACTAATATTAATCATTTATACTTAGTGGTTTAGACAATTAGCTCAGTGTCAGTTTTATTATCGTAGCGTAGGTGATTCTTGGTAATCAGTGGGTCGCGAGTTCGATCGCCAGATAGATTTAGATTGGATTATGATATTTGCAACAGTGAATTTCGATACCAAGACTTTCGTACAAGCCTACCATTCGGACAGTTAATCGAATGAGCGTGTTCGCGACAACGTCATTCGATATAGCGGTTTGTACCTGACGTACCACTCGTGATTTTTTTCGAAATAGCGTGCGTCGCAATAACATCATTCTAAACTTTGTATAACTCCCCAATTCTCGAGTCTGTTGACCCCTTATTCAACATAGGTTTGTATATATCTTTGAATATAATGAACTGAAATTTTATAGTAGGTATACTTAGCTGTTTATAGGTTTGACTATTCATAGATTATAATACCTACTCTTTTCATTATTTACACCGTATGAATTACAGATAGAACTAGACCATACCATGGGTTTGACCTGTAGACTACATGTCAAGCCCATGATATGGTCTAGTGTAGTTCAGTAGCATATCGTAGGTTTCTTCATTCTCTTCTTAGACTCTTGTCAGAGCGGTCATCGTCCTCATGAAGTTTCTTGTCCAGGGGCTGATGTGATTCATCATCATCATTTCAGCCGAAACACGTCCACTGCTGGACATAGGCCTCCCCCAAGCACCGCCATTTCGACGGGTTCTGCTTTTCTCGCATCCAGCGGATTCCTGCGGCCTTCACCAGATCATCGGTCTGTCTTGTGGGAGGACTTCCAACGATACGTCTTCCAGTACGCGGTTGCCATTCCAGAACCTTCCGGCCCCATCGGACATCTGTGATTCGCCTCACGAATTCTCACCATCTATCACTCATATAAGGGATCGCCCACTGCGGAATTATTTTCGTCAGTTTAGTCCACGGAGTAATGAAAGAAGGTCTAGTCTGTCTAGTGACCTCCACTCTACCCTACACCACAAGGCGCTTTATAGAGTCTCCCTCACTTCTCGAAATATGTCCGAAATATTTGAGGATACGCGTTTAGACCAGAACAGACAGACGCGTTTCGGTGTCAACTTCTTGCGGTATAGAGGCGTAGGTATCTACGTACATACGAGAAATTGCCGCCGCCGATCACCTCCGCGAGAACACGGCGGTGCTCCGTCCAAGCCGGGCAGACCTCCACCGTATGCTCCACCGTCTCCTCAGGGCGATCTTCGCCCGAACACCTGGGCGTTTCCTCGAGCCCTATGCGAACCTCCCAAAACAGCCGTGTCCAGTGAGGACCTGTGTCAGGCGGAAAGTAAGGACGCCATGCCACCTCTCAAGCCACTCCTCAAGAGGGGACTTCCGCCGCAATCGTGGCATGCCCAGCACTGGGTTGCGACAATCGCACTCTCCACGTTGCCATGAGATCCCGTCGGAGCTCTGTTCCCTGTGCCGCGATTTACGCCCCGGCGTTTGGCCTACTCGCACCAGTCCCAAGTGTGCGCGAGGACTATTGTCTCCAGATCCCATAGCGGCAATCCAGCTATTGCTTAATAATTCATTACAATCTAATCTATAAGACTAATAACTGACTAATAAGCAATTTTAATGTAACTCGTCAAGGCACATCGTAAAAGAAAAATGCACATATTCATATGATTATATAGTGGTTTCCATGACAACCTCTTCAAGTCTCTGCGACATTGTGTCAAAACGAAACAGAAATGCGAGTATCTTTGACGCGGTAGGACGAAACTACGACGTAAATATTACTAATTATGGACTTTCATAAAATAAATTGCGATATTTATCAAGTCAAATAATCATTATGTATAAAAATATCTAACAATTTAAATCTGTGGTTATTACGAAAATTTAAGTAGGTATCAGGTGTCACGAATATAATGTAGTGGTACGTACAGAGAAGTAGATATAACATTCATTTCGTTATTTACGTCGCTGAGCAGACGAACTTTTCTAACATACGAAGATATATCGAATATCTATTCATCTATATCGAAATCGAATATATGAATTAGCAAAATCCTTCAAAATAATTCAGATTGTGATTAATAGCGTTTTACGCAATTCCGGTCTAGGTTTGGCTTTTCAATCGCCATCTTGAATTAGTTTAGAAAAAATAAATAAGGCTCCAGTCTCACAAAGATTACACATATAATATTATTATACTCTTGAGTACTTGGTAATCATAAAACAACATTTAATGCCTTTATTTTAGGTCTTTTATATCTTAACAACAATGAAAGAATAAAATAAAATATAAAAATCTATCGAATGTTTCTTTTACGCTATCTTAGGAATCCTTAAGTCACCACCGTCAACTTTGACGTCTAGTTTGCTTTATCGATTAAGAGACAAATACAAACAAGGTTTTCTTACACACATATAGATATATAGAAACTACAATTCAAGCAAGTAACGCGATTTGCTAGTAAAACGTGCATAGATAACATAGCCCATAACATACGAGCTCGCAAAGGCACTATCAAGGAATTAGCGCTTTCAGACCATAATGCGCAAATCATTAAGGTTCCGGTCAAAAAGACCTGCACCATTAAATATTGGTATATTTTGAAACGGGATTACTCCCAAGACAATAGAGCAATATTTATAAAATATTTAAAACAACTAACCAATAGTGACGTTTATAGTTGCATGGATGCGAATAGTGCCTACAACAAATTCTATGATAATTTCACCATGTTGTACGATCTCTGTTTTCCTACAAGGAAAGTCAGGATACATGACCGATCTAAACCGAAATGGATCTCACGTGGCTTAAGAATATGTAGCAAACGTAAATGTCAACTACTGTGGCAATATAGGAATAATCCAAATCAAGCCTCCAAAACTGCTTTCAAAGCTTATGCAAAGAGGTATAAAACTATAACCAGACTGACAAAAAAATCTCAAAATGACTACTTTATAAAATCTGCTACAAATAAGAACAAAGCTACTTGGAAAGTAATAAATGAGAACAAATATAAATATCCAAACGAAGGCGTAAATCAATTAACTATAAACGGCGAAATAATAAATAATCCTCAAGACATTGCGAATTCTTTTAATGATTTTTTTCTTGACATCAATAATAATAATACTAGTTTACCCCAAAAATCTTCAATAAACTGACATATAATTCTAATTCAATCTTTATGACACCGACTATTCCTGATGACATCAATAAAATAATAATCGCTCTAAAAAATAAAACCAGTGCCGGCTATGATAGCATTACGACAAATATTGTTAAAGATGTAGCTCATATTATATCTGAACCACTAAGCTTCATTGTCAATTTATGCATAGAAGAAGGCACCTTCCCAGACAAACTAAAAATATCTGTTATAAAGCCAGTATTTAAAAAAGGAGACAAAACTAACATGAGCAACTATCGGCCCATAGCACTGATACCTATTTTTGGAAAAATTGTTGAAAAGGTGATGTTTAACTGTATCTATACTTTCTTTGAAACACACAACATTCTTACGCCCAGTCAATATGGTTTCAGGAAAAATAAATCGATAAATGTGGCAATTTATAACTTTTTACATAAAGTAATGACTAACCTGGACAAAGGGCTGCCGGCTGTCGCGCTATACATGGACATGTCGAAAGCTTTCGACCGAGTTGACCACAAGATCCCACAACTAAAACAGAAGAACTATATGTTTCTGAATCTGGAACTGCTAAATTCGGCGTTCCTCAAGGGACTATCGTGGGGCCCTTATTCTTCCTTGTTTATATAAATGACATGCCTTCAGTAACAATTCATGACATTACACTATTTGCTGATGATAGCACTGTTTTATTTGTTAATGATAATACAATTGATCTAGAATCTCACATTAATCAAACAATATTATTAATTATAGACTGGCTTAAAATGAATAATTTAATGATTAACATTGACAAAACTAAACTAATGAATTTCAAAATACGAACTCGACGTACTTTAACGTACTTAGGTACTTTAAAAATCCATTACCTAGATAGCGATATTGAAGAAACTGAAGTAATAAAATTTTTAGGGTTACACATTGACAACAAACTTAACTGGAAACTACATGTTGACCATGTATGCAAAAAGCTGGGACAGTTTTCATATGCACTTCACAGACTGGGTAAAATAGCGAATCAGACTACTTTACTAACTTTACTTTCACGGTTACGTTAGTTCTATCCTCAGATACGGTATAATATTCTGGGGCAACAGTACAGACAAGGGGCGTGCGTTTATTGCTCAAAAACGTTGCATCAGGGCTATATTTAAGTTATGTGAAACTGAATCCTGTACACCATTTTTTTTAAAGATGAACGTATTAACACTGCCATGAGTCTATATATTTGAAGCAGCAGTATACGTCAAAAATAATATTGACATGTACAATTACTACACGCGTATACGGCGTAAGGACAAATTGCGCACTGTAGCTAGCAAGACTCATCTAATGCATGAAAGTATTTTTTGTACTGCTTCATGCATCTTTAATAATATTCCGGGGCCTATTAGGATAATTTTATGGAAATGAAAAAATTTAAAAAGAGTCTCCATGATTTACTAGTAAAAAAGTGCTACTACTCAATAAAAGACTTCCTATCAGACAAATCACTGCTCCAATATAGTCCCCCTCAGTCATGATGCGTTCAGTGACCAACTGATGTGTATTTACCTTAATTCGTTGCATTTTATTTTTATGTTTGTTTTATATTTTATGTGAAATTTTAATGTAATTGTAATTCTAATTTGACTGTTGTATGCCCAAAGGGCGGGACGTAGCTGATCACAATTATCTATTTAAGACCTGCATTTTGTACCTACCTATGATCCACAATAAAGATATTGATTGATTGATTGATTGATTGAGATTTATTCAGCTGGAGACAACAAACTCGCTTGCCCAGGAGGAGGGTCTCAAAATGGAGCACGTAACGCTCCGTTCAAAATTTATTTTTAAACACTCCCTTTCTTTTCAGGGGTAATATGGAGCAAAGGTCCTATGCCAGGCGCTGGTAAATTCTTCAGCCTGATGAAGAAACATGGAAAGACTGTTCATTTCGTTTCAAACAACAGCATAAGAAGCAAGGCAAATTATCAAGATAAATTTAAAGCTGCTGAAATTGAGAACGGCTTCGTAAGTAACAAATCATACTGTCATGTTTGTAACTAATATGAGAAATCTCGAAGACAAGCTCTTGGGCAAATACTATTGTTTATAAACAATGGCATTTGGCAAATCCGAGTTCTATAGAACTCTATAGCGTTCTATAGAACTTTGATATTGGTTGTTTGAAATCTACAGTTACTGCCAAGCCATTTATTTCTGAGAGGTGAGACAAAGCTGCGAATAGTTTACTGATGATAGTATTTGCACGTGGTAGATCCTTGTGCTTGACATAACAGTCAGGCATTTCAAATCTTGAACTTTGGGCACATATTTTAAAGTAATTAAATTCTTCTGGACCTTTAAAGCAACCTTTGTAACGAGAACAAAGATAACTTTGATGTTGACAGTGACGCAAAAAAGAGAGGTAAAATCATTTTGAACGGACTGTAGTGCTTCGTAACAGGCACTTTTTGAGGTTTGTATGAACTATGGCCATTTATTGTAAATTGTTAAATTCTCCTGAACCTTGTTTAAACGAGATTGTTATATTTGGAAAAAAAAAGATAGCCTTTTTCAAAATCAAAATCAAAATATTTTATTTCACATAAACCTGCAAGGATACTTATGAAACGTCAGAAGCTATGTGCAGGGTTCCAATTTGTCGCTTCCTATGGAGAAGAGCCGCCCAGAAACTCCACGGTTACTCTCTTAAAAATAATTGACTTTTACAATGTTTCCAAATTATAGTGATAATAGGTATGGGAGGACAGTGCAGGCCTGTCAATAAGTATCAAGTACTTAGAGGAATGAAAGAATAGAAAATCGTCTATAAATCTGTAGATGCAGAGACGACGTATGTAAGGCCTACAACGTTCTCTCATTCACAATATGTAAATGAATCTACATATGTACGATCAACCTATTTAAACCAAGTGACATGATTTCCATGAGAATCACTAATAAATAGTCGATATTAGAAGTGATGTTTAATGTTAAATAATGACGAGAATATGTCAGAAAGTGTAAAAATTAAAAATTATAAAATTAACATTGTAATTTGGGAGCAGTTAATAGACTGTCTCATAGTTATGCTGTTAATGAGGTACCAGGGAAGCCACATGTGCAGAAGGAATTAATACCAAATTTCCTTGCCTTCAACGTAGTCTTTTATCTTATAATATGCTTTTTTGATAAGGACACGTTTGACTAGATGTACTAAGTAGGTAATTATTATATTTTATCAACGCACTAGCAGCAGTCACCTTATAAAATTTTAATTTTAAATACACTACAATTTTATTACCATTCGAAGTAACAAGGAGTGGAAGACATGTAATAATTGTGTGACATAAGATTTCATCATGTCTCTTCTATAAACCTTTATCACTTTTATACACTTTAATTTGCCTAGTAATGACGGTTCCGTGCCAGCTGTATAATTGATGATAAAGCAGATAAGTTAAGCTTATCAGTACCTTACTCGAAAGATAGGTAGGGTTAGCCCCGTAATCACAAACCTTTTTCGGATTGGTACCAAGATTTATGAGCATTTCTAATAATAATAGGCACTAATGTAATCTCAGCTGAAAAATCTTCTACCTCAGCATTCTACTAAGATGATTGCTTCATAAATATCTTCGTGGTACTGACATAGAAATCTTTTCACCCATACATAATACATATACGCCACTTAGTACAACAATGAAAGCAGAATTATTATTGTTTAGTTTGATATAATTCCTATATCTTTGCAATCTTTTCGAAAACGAAGTGCTGATTAGTAATTTCTTAGCCCATTTGTAATAAGAGTCTTTTGTTTACTATAAGAATGGATTTTTGCATTGTCTTTTTTGTTTGAAATTATATTGGGCGACCTTGTTAGATTTATCTAGTGAGATAATTTAAAAGTATTTATCCAAAAAGTAATTATTTTCTTGCGTATTTGCGTTTTTTGTGTTTCCGAGCTGCCATCTGGTTTGCGCAGAAGCATAATTACAATATTTTACTCTAATGAGTTGTCATTTTAATATTTAGGGAGTTTTCGTCATCGTTGATAATAAATAGTATGATTATGTAGAATTGTGTCTTATACCAACTAGAATTCGGAAAATGTTAAAATGGGTTAAACTGGTTCAAAAATGGCTACTTATGGCTATACCTAGACATTTAAAAAGATTAACCAAATCAAATCAAATCAAAATATTTTATTTCACATAAGCCTGCAAGGGCACTTATGAAACGTCAGAAGCTAGGTGCACGGTTCCAATTTGTCGCTTCCTATGGAGAAGAGCCGGCAAGAAACTCCACGGTTACTCTTTTAAAAATAATTGGGTTTTACAATGTTTTCAAATTACAGTGATAATAGGTATGGGAGGACAGTGCAGGCCTGTCAATAAGTACTAAGTACTTAGAGGAATGAAAATAAAGAATAGCAAATGGTCTATAAATCTAGTCTGTAAGGCCTAAAACCTACTAACCGCTTTCAGTTACTGAGTTAGTCTAATCCAGTTTTTCTTTTCAGGATTACCTCACTATACCGTCCATTGCGATAGCCGAATACTTAAAATCAGTGAACTTTAACAAGAAAGTATATAGTATAAGCTGTACGGAGACCAACAATGTAATGAAAGCCTATGGTTTTGAAATTAAAGAAGGGGTGAGTGTGTTTCTATATACTGACCTTTTTTTTTCTAGACCAGTAGTAATCATAATTAAGGTATTTTTTAGGTAATTATTTACTAGTTAAACGTATGATAGTTATGAGAATATGATTACCACGTTAATAGCAAACTTTACAAGACTTTTAGTGGTAAGAAACAAGTAACCAAGGGTACTTTTCAAAATATGAGTAGCTTCATATCAATGAAGCTACTCATATTTTGAAAAGTACCCTTGGTTATATCAGTTATAATATCAATATATGATGACACATACACCTCATAATATTGAGCATAGCTATTCACAACCATTCGATACGCTTCCGTACCGAATCAAACATCAATCAATGTCTATCATAGAAGCCTTAAAAACGCAGTTCAGAAATCCAAAACCAGAAAATGTTGTCCGTTTAAATCAAATAGGCGATCGCTATTCTTCAAGGAACGTGGCAAATCACGTAATGTATTGAGTCATTTTCGATACGATAGCCTGTCAAATGGTTGTGAATAGCTATGCTAATATACAATTCGTTTGTTGCTTCTCAGAAATCATTAAGTAAAAACTGCTGGACATTAGAGAACACGTAATCAAACATTTTACTTGTATTTTATTTTGTAGCCAGATCTAGAAGCATATAACTTTGAAGACTATGTCCAGTATATAACAGATGACCCTGAAATAGGAGCCGTGGTCATGGACTGTGACTTCACAGCGAACCTACCTAAAATAAACAAAGCCATCACGTATTTGGGCAGGCCTGAAGTACTGTTCCTGTGCGGTGCTATGGACAAACATGTTTATTTCAAGCCTGGTTTGAGGACCTTAGGTAAATAATACAATTTTTGCCTTTTAATTTTACAGTGTAAAAAAACCGCTATGTGTGACGATAATAATTAAGTACGCAATTTGTCCATCTACAAACCTTGATTACTGGGTGATGTACAAGCAAGGGCGTACCAACAAAAAATGGCGCCTAGGACATGCATCACACTTGCGCCCCTTCGAAAATTAACTTTTCGGTCTACACTGAGCAAAGCTAGGTCGCATAACCTTTCTTTACCAACTATATAGCCTTCAATAACGAAGGTATTATTTCAACTTGCTAAAAAATCGCTTGCTATGCTGCAATTTTAAGAGAATTTGAATAGAAATAGGCAGATTAGGAAATACGCTTTCATCCCCATACTGCATAATATATTCAAGTAGCTCTTCAGATTTCTTAGATATAGGTTAGCAGTATGAAATGTTTTACTGGTGAATATTTTGTATTTAATTTAATAATTGGCGACTTTTTGCGGCCCCCTTCGGTAGGCGCCCAGGGCTCGTGCCCAGCCTGCCACACCATAGTTACAGTTCTTGTGTACAAGCCGTAATATTTTTTTTCTCAATTGTACCACAGAGCATGAAAATAACGCTATTATTAATAATCTTCACGCCCGCGAAATTAGCACTGAGACGGGTATCATATCGAAGGGTTGGGGGGTACAACCACATTTCGGCAGTAACGCTTTTAAGTTCTGTACGGAAATTAGCGGTGTTAAGAATTAAAATGCAGCGAGCACAAGTTACTTGTATGAGTTTTGATTTATAATTAGAACCATGACAATTAAGAATTTGTATGACACTTAACAAAACGTGATAGTTTAGCACGAATTTATTGCTAACACAATTGCGCAGGCGCTCCAACAAGTCCCATGTAATAGGCTTCTATTGCCATCAACTCGGCACAAATCTAGATCCCAGGCTGCTACTGACAAATTCCAGATAGAAAAACTAAAATTGCACTTTGCCATTCCTGAGAATTGAACCCAGGAGCTTCTGCTCAGCGGTAGTGCTTCCGTCCACTTGAACAACAAGGCAGTCGATACGTTTGAGCTCATAATACAGGGTGTAAGGGCAACGCTTCCGAAGCCAGAACGTTGATTATATACAACCTAAATGCAAACGGATACCAATAACCTTTCGCCATAAATTGGTTACATTTTTGCATCAATTTACAATGTTTCACGCTTCTGAAATGTTTCTACTTATTATTTTTATTTTAGCAGCACTTTGCAAAAGATGGCTAAACCTAAAGTCGCCACCTGGACTTGGGATCGAGCGTGGTTATGCATGAGCCTATCAGCTGATTTTCATTTTTAAAAACAGTGCTTACTAGAGTTGTAAAAAAAAAAAAATGTAAAGTGTTTAATCCCAAATAATGGTTGATTTAACTGTCCTCATAGCATTGGGCACGCCGCGATTGCGGCGGTAAGTCCCCTCTTTGAGGAGTGGCTTGAGAGGTGGCATGGCGTCCTCACCTTCCGCCTGACACAGGTCCTCACCGGGCATGGCTGCTTCGGGAGGTTCCTGTTTTGGATAGGGCGGGAGGAAACGCCCGGGTGTTTCCATTGCGAAGATCGCCCAGAGGACACGGTGGAGCATACGGTGGAGGTCTGCCCGGCTTGGGCGGAGCACCGCCGTGTCCACGTGGAGGTGATCGGCGGCGGCGATCTCTCGCGTCCGACCCTGGTCCAGGCCATGGTACGGAGCGAGAGGGCATGGCTGGCAGTCGCCTCCTTCAGCGAAGCAGTTATGCTCGCAAAGAGGGAGGCGGCGTACGTGAGGGATATGCAGTACATGCGCCCTCACAGCCGTGACCTTCGCAGGAGACGCCCTGGGCGTCGGGAATCCCAGGCTGATTCCCGGCCACCGTAGGCACGGGCTTGCAGACGGCGAGTAATGGGTAGCTCGCTGTCCGGTAAGGACCAAGCCCGTGTCGACGGCGCGTTGTGTTCCACGCGCGCCTCAAAGAGATGTCAGCAGCAACAGATGGGGCCCGCAAGGGCCGATGGCCTGCCAGGGGTGCGGGTTGTTCGAAAGAGATACCGCCGCCCCTGGCACACAGGCAACTGATGGAACACGGGTGGGTTTTAGTCAGTAAAAATCTGACACGCGATAACTTCTCCCGCTCCACCCAGAGCGGGAGAAGTTATTTGATGATTTCCCACCCAAAAAAAAAAAAAAAACTGTCCTCATAGCATAGTGCACAAAAAATGCAAAAAAAATTAGGTAAAAATTGTAAAAAAAATGGTGTCTTCGTTTTCGGAAGCGTTTCCCTTACAGGCTGTATATGCACATTGTAATTATGTTACGTTTAATTTGATTTTGATCAATAATATTGTCATTACAATTTTAGCTACTGGAGTATTTTCGGAATTAGTAGCCGAAGAAACAAATCGTGTGCCTGTTACTCTGGGTAAGCCAGGAAAACCGTTCGGAGAATTCGCAATGAAGAGGGCGGGAGCCATTGATCCTAGCAGAGTCCTGTTTATTGGAGACATGTGAGTTTTAAAATATTGTATACTACTATTGTTTGAATGTGGATGTGGATCATCGTCATCATCTGCGTAGCCCCCAACAAGGTAGCGTTTGGCTTACATTCTAACCGCATGCAGCTGAATACCAGTATTTTACTTGAAGTGAGTGCCTATCTGACCACCACAACCCAGTTACTGGGTAATACGACCCCTTTGGTAAAACTTTCGAACTTCTGACTACACGCGTAACGACTGTCAAAGATGTACAAATGAGAGCCGGGACGAACAGCTTAACGTGCTTTCCGAGGTACGAAAGACTCTTGGTATAATGTGGATGGTCACCCATCCACGAACCGACCACGGCAATTGTAGCTTAACCTTCGATCGACCCTTGCGGCTATTATTATTAAGCCAGGAGCTCCTCACGAGCTTCTAGACTGTTATTTATGGTTTATTTTTACTAATTGGTCGTTAAAATTACATACAACGTAGATGTGAGTGGAAGCGCCGGGACGGATGCCCTAGGAAGAAATATTATAGTGACATTATTGGTGATGTTCTATAGAAAGGTCAGGTCCTTAGTACTTGCAACTGGCGTGTTTGTAAGACCAGTGGCCCTAGTGTGAGTTTCATTTAACCCTCTCGATCAAACGCATCGAGCGCGTTCAGGGCTCCGATTGTTCCGTCACCAATCCAGGGCCAATCGGAACGCCGAACACGCTCAATGCGTTTGATCGAGATGGTTAAATGAAACTGATACTAAGGCCTCTGATGTATGAACGTAAACGAAGTAAAAGGAGTATGCGAATATCGAAGCAGATGGCGTTCTGTAGTTTTGCCTACCCTCACGGGAAGATGGCATGAGTTTATTGTATGTATATATGTAAAGATTAACATCGCAATTTTTTTTTTTTTTTTATTAAAACTCCTTAAGGCGCTTTGGGCCTTTTTTGAGATGGGAAAAACAATTGAACTCGCGATATCGTAACCGACACGTCTGATTTTTAGTAGAGTTATTTCAATAATTTAAGCCTCAATAGATAGGTTTAGGTCCAGAACTAATATTCTAATTGGAATTTTGAAAATCGGATAACCCGTTTAGAAGATACGATCAAAATTATGATTACGAATAATGAGAAATCCTGTATTGACGATTAAAAAAATACACACGTAATTGTTCAAGTTTTCACTTCTGTCGGCACTCTCGGAGTGCCACTGTATTTTTTTGTTGATATCTTTATTTTCTTTGACTTTCAGGATTGAGCAAGACGTCGGGCTAGGCAGAGCTACAGGCTTCAAGACGTTGCTAGTACTGACAAACGCATCGAAAGATACAATGCTAGCACATAAGACTATTAGACCAGATTTCTATGCCGATTCACTCGGCAGTATTGTGCCTTTATTAGAAAAATAATTCTACTAATTATGTTTTAGTGTAAATTAATTTAGGAAATTGAGCGTAATTTTAATAGCTTGCACATGCACATTTTTGAATGACGTCGTTAATTCACAAAATGCAAAGAAATAAGGTACCATTATTTTAAAACCAATCTGTTGTAAAGTAATCAAATCTAGAACCGATAGGTTTTAACCAAAGAAACACATTTAGAATACAATCGCATTGATCAATGGTCGTGTTGTTTTCATCAAAAATACAAGATGGTGGGACATCGACGCGCAAACTGTAACCATGAATTCAGCATATTATTCTAAACCTATAAATTCGTCGGTTTTCAAAATAATATGGTGTTTCTCAACACTTTGATAGTGAAAAAAAAAATGCTGTTTAAAAACAGGTCTTTTTCGGTCGGGTTATTTCGTGCAAAAATTGCACGAAATAACCCGACGTTAAATTTCAACGGACAGAGCTTCAGAATCCTTTACTGAATCTATAGTAACAGGCTATGCGAAAATGTCTCTTCCAACTTGTATAGAAAAGAGAATATATTAAATTTGCTGGAACCTTATTTTGTAAACAATTACCCCCTGATGCCTATAGATATAAACGTTGCTTAAAGTTAAGAGACTTTTAAACATCGAAAAGTATGGTTAAACAGACGTTAATAATTACTTAACTATAAGTAACGTTTATAAATGTGGGTGTTAATTTATTTATTACGATACACACAGACCAGTGTACTTAACTTTTATTTTTGTACTTATGTATGTAAAATCAAGGAGTCTTTATTTTTGTCTGTTCCGGTTAATCTCCGAAACGGCTGGACCGATGGACGTCCACGTGGGCGAAGTCGTGGGCACACCTAGTATTGAAATAAAATTGTACTTTTGAATGATGACAATAACTGTGAACGGACTGGATTTATACTAAAACTGTGTTATACTTATGAATGCGAATAAAATGAGTATCGTATCGGCATTTTGTCGATAAATGTCCTCCACATGTATGAATAAGGCATTTTTATTTACACTATAAATTAATAATGTTAAAAAAAGTCTGAAAACTCAATGTGAAACGAAGAGATATCAATTTTTTAAATAGGTAGGGGAAACACGTATAAAGGCTCCTGCAGACTAGCGCGACGCGACCGTCGCGTCTCGCGAGCCTTTAATTAAAACAGTCGTGCAACTATCGAACGCCGTATCTACACTAATAATAATAATATAATAATTTACATCTACACTAATATTATAAAGAGGAAAGATTTGTATTTTTGTATGTAACGAATAAACTTAAAAACTACTGAACCGATTTTAAAATTTTTTTCACCGTTACAAAGGTACATCTTTACCGAGTAACATAGGCTATATTTTATCCTCGTATTCTAAGGGGAACGGGAACTACGTGGGTGAAACCGCGGAGCACTGCTAGTCTAATATCATCCAAGAACAAGATGTGCTTTCTGCAAACAGAGTAAGGAAAATAGATACTACAAATAATCGACCTAGATCAATTTATTATTGTTCGGCTTAGGAATACAGGCACTCGTGACGGACTCTTAGATTCAGTCCCGAAGTTCAACAAAGCGCACAGCGATAACAACCTGAACTCTGATCATCCTGGTTATGGAGGCGAAAAATGTCCAGTATTTGTATCGGAGCATCTATCTCCCTCAAATCAGGAAATTTATGCTGCTGATCGGAAGGCCGCAAAAGAAAAGGCGTACAAATTTGTTTGGGTTCGTGATGGGAGTTATAATAGCAATTTTCCGTCCTCCTGATCAGAAAAATATCTCTGGGGTTTTGAACTCCTTAAACGAACTCCTCTTAAAACACTCATCTACTAAAAATATCGTGTTGGTTGGTGACATCAATATTGATATTACAGAACATAATTCTAATTCTCGATCTCATAGTTATGTTAATTTGATGGCTTCTCACGGCCTACTACCAGCCCACAACTTTCCCACACATGGACGTACCTGTCTTGACCATGCTATCCTAAAAATCAAAAGGAACGCCCTTTGTTTTGTAACGCATTCCTCATTGACTGACCATGACAGTGCCTCCCTTTCTCTAAATTTAACAACTCGGCCTATGCACCCAAAGAAGTTCACAAAATTAATTGACTATGGTGGCTTTGATGAAACTATGTATATAAATAGAGACAACCTTCATAAGAAGTTGAATAAGCATTTGAGTTTCTGTACCCAACCTATTAAACAAGCTGAAAAACATGGGAAACAGGGGACTACAATTAAAAGTCTTCCGTGACTACTTGTCTGATCGGTTCCAGAAGGTTAAAATAGGAAACTATGTTAGTGTTGATCTACCTGTTACTTTTGGTGTGCCTCAGGGAAGTGTGATTGGGCCCACCCTCTTCCTTGCCATGTGGGTGAACTTGGCAGATCATTTCCCAGCAGAGCAAAATATAATGTGAGTTCTATTCGCATGCGAATGAGTTCTGGAGTTCTTTATACTTAAAAAAACGGTTGAATAAAATATGCTCTGCGAACTTCTGTAAGCAGATCATTTTTCCAAAATTACAATTTTAAAACTGATTTAGGCACACAGTGGTGAGTTCTATAGTTCCTAATACTTTTCCGGAATAGTTCTGCCGACCTATGTCATGAAATAAAAAAAAAAAAGAAATTGTTACCCGCTACAAGAAAAAGAAAATCATTTTGTTAAAACAGGCGCCTGGTTAATTTGTAGCTTTTCGTAGATTCTATGGACTAAGCCAAACCCGGGGTACAGAAAAAAACGAATCACCGCAAGCGCAAGAATATTGAGGAGAACGCGCGCGGTAGCTCCCGCTACCGCGCGCGCATTGACCCATAGCCTGTTACTATGGATTCAGTATATGATTCTGAAACTCTGTCCGTTGAAATTTAACGTAGGGTTATTTCGTGAAAAAAAAGACCTGTTTTTAAAGAGCAATATTTTTTTCTCACTATCAAAGTGTTGAGACACACCAGATTTTTTTGAAAAGCGACGAATTTATACGCTAGAGGTTTAGAATAATATGATAAATTCATGGTTAGTTTGCGCGTGTCCCACCATTACAATTTTAAAACTGATTTAGGCACACAGTGGTGAGTTCCATAGTTCCTAATACTTTTCCGGAATAGTTCTGCCGACCTAAGTCATGAAATAAAAATAAAAAAGGAAATGTTACCCGCTACAAGAAAACGAAAATCATTTTGTTAAAACAGGCGCCTGGTAAATTTGTAGCTTTTCGTATATTCTATGGACTAAGCCAAGCCCGGGGTACAGAAAAAAACTAATCGCCGCAAGCGCAAGAATATTGAGGGGAACGCGCGCGGTAGCGGGACGGCCGCTCATGCAGCGCGCGGGCTTCGACCTCGGCCGCTCGCCAGTCGAGACACGTCTCCGACGCGAAGCTATTTGCCCTCTCACGCCATAAGTTTACTTTACTTCCGTGGGGTCGTAATAAAGAAGCTTGCTGGTCTGCCCGGCTTATATCTTGACTCGTTCCTCTTCTATTCTATTGCTGCTTACTTGTGCCGAACTATAGTAGCGGCTTTGTAAATATATTTGTGCATGTGAAATAATACAAAGTATATTCAAGAAATCAGTGCCTTATTATTTGTTCACACACCTACCGCAACTTAAGGCTCTTACACCATAAATAGTGGATTATTTACATAAATAATAAAAATAAAGAACTTATAGTTACATATTGACATTGAATCTTCAGAATTCAAGAAACCTTGGGCGTTAACATAGACAGAGTACTTCTTTAGTAATATAATGTTAGTGTATTTGTGTATATGTATTTGACCAGAACATACCACAACATATCCGTTACACTGGAGTAGAATTTAACTTTGAACGAACGTAAATATAGAATATGTAGTTATCTCATCATCATAACCAGTTAAGCACCTGCTAAGAATACCTCAATTGCGTATGACATTTCCATTCACAATCCAAAGGATTTTTAAGGAAATTGTTGAAAATCTATTGCTTCACATATTTAAAAATTCAACTGCTTGACAACGTAAATGGCGCAATTAATGTTGTTGAAAAAACCAAAAATTTCAAGATATTTGACATGTATCAACCCGCACTGGGCTTGGGCACGCCGCGATTGCGGCGGTAAGTCCCCTCTTTGAGTAGTGGCTTGAGAGGCGGCATGGCGTCCTCACCTTCCGCCTGTCACAGGTCCTCACCGGACATGGCTGTTTCGGGAGGTTCCTGTTTCGGATAGGGCGGGAGGAAACGCCCGGGTGTTTCCATTGCGAAGATCGCCCAGAGGACACGGTGGAGCATACGGTGGAGGTCTGCCCAGCTTGGGCGGAGCAACGCCGTGTCCTCGTGGAGGTGATCGGCGGCGGCGATCTCTCGCGTCCGACCCTGGTCCAGGCCATGGTACAGAGCGAGAGGGCATGGCTGGCAGTCGCCTCCTTCAGCGAAGCAGTTATGCTCGCAAAGAGGGAGGCGGCGCACGTGAGGGAGATGCAGTACATGCGCCCTCACAGCCGTGGCCTTCGCAGGAGACGCCCTGGGCGTCGGGAATCCCAGGCTGATTCCCGGCCACCGTAGGCACGGGCTTGCGGACGGCGAGTAATGGGTAGCTCGCTGTCCGGTAAGGACCAAGCCCGGGTCGACGGCACGTTGTGTTCCACGCGCGCCTCAAAGAGATGTCAGCAGCAACAGAGGGGCCCGCAAGGGCCGATGCCTGCCGGGGGTGCGGGTAGTTCGAAAGAGATACCGCCGCCCCTGGCACACAGGCAACTGAGGGAACACGGGTGGGTTTTAGTCAGTAAAAGTCTGACACGCCCTCCCGCTCCACCCAGAGCGGGAGAAGTTATTTGATGATTTCCCACCCAGAAAAAAAAATAAAAACCCGCACTGGGCTTGCGGATGGCGAGTAATGGGTAGCTCGCTGTTTGGTAAGGACCACGCCCGGGTCAACGGCGCGTTGTGTTCCACGCGCGCCTCAAAGAGATGTCAGCATCAACTTGTGGGGTCCGCAATGGCCGATGCCTGCCAGGGGTGCGGGTTGTTCGAAAGAGATACCATGGCCTTTGGCACAAAGGCAACTTAAGAAACACGAAAATAAAACAATAAAAGTCTGACACACCCTCCTGCTCCACCTAAAGCGGGACAAGTTACGTGATGATTTCCTACCCAAAAAAAAAAAGAAAACCCGTACTGGGCCCGCGTGGTAAATGATAGATTACGGGTGACTCCCTCTACTTCAAAATGACCAGTGAAGAGAGGAGGCTAATATCCCAGCAGTGGGAGGCTGATTATGCTAAATTATGCTAGTGCCATTAAAAGTGTGTAAACACGCCGTGGAATTCAGAGGATATGCTAGTTGTCAGATTTGGAAAATATCACAATTTTGTTTTAGGAACGTCATCATAGATTCGCCTACCGCATCAGAGATGGTCGCATTTCTTTTTCTTTTTGACACTTTTTTTTTTTTTTTTTTTAAAAAAAACGTTGCCCCACACTAGGAATGACTCCTGTATTGTGGGTGCGTTTACAAACATTTAAATTCACATACACAAACAGCCAGACCCGGAACAACTACTTGTAGGTCATACAAATATTTGTTCCGTGCGGGAATCGAACCCGCTACACGCAGCACAGCAGTCAATCGCTTAACCACTGCGCCAACCGTGCTGTCAACTTCGACGCACAATGTCGCGGAGCAGCCTTGTATGTTATGTAAATCATGCATTAAACGCACACTATGTAGACAAGCATACTATAATTATATCGTAGATAAAAATGCTTGGCTTAATGCTGGTCCTGCTCCACAGCCACCTGGGCATACTAGTTAAAATTTTAATATTTGGAAGAGAAGCTTCCCTTTTATAATTTTTCTGACATTACGATCATTTTTGTTCCTATTATTATAATTACAAATATGTTTTATTTTTGCTGGACCAAGTGTTAGTTATTGAATACTTCAATATTCAATGTTTTTCTTTCTTTTAGGCAATCAAATTTTATTAACATCTTCAATAGATTGCAAACTTTAGTTTTGTATAATTTAGAAGCATTTTGTTAAATTTTGTAAAAGTACCATGCATCCGTTTCTTGTGTTGTTTTTGATGTACGTTGACTTGAAAAAGCAAGGCAGTTGAGAGTATGTCTTGCTCACTTAAATGTCTCACTGATGGTGGTGCGTGTGTTGGATGATTCGGTCTCTACCAAATTGGTGGGCTGGATGGTGCTGATCCACTCGTCAAGCTTGTGAACGGGCGCTGTCGGTTGAGACTGCTCATCCCCTAACTTCCAGGGCTTATTGGAACGAAGTTCCTTATCGCGCGTTGCGCAAGGGGGCTAGACGGAAAAAATTAAGACCAAAAGTTGTAACGACACTTTTAATTAAGATCAAAAGTTGTAACGACACTTTTTGCTACATTGATAGATAGATAGATAGATAGATAAATCGTTTATTTGGTGCATAAAAAAAGACATAACACAACAAACAAAGCACGATGAGATTAAAACTAATTACATGAAAATAGGATGACATAAGTGTAGTGGTGGTGACACTTTAGGCTATGACACAAGTTAACATTCAAATTAAATAACGTGCGGTGGAGTGCAAAAGTGAGGTGTGCGTCTCAAAGTTGCACCAAATGGGAGTCCAGCTCAGCATGTGTCAGGCAAATGTACCTGACGCTGATATTCTGCTGGATCCCTGCAGTGACCTACGGACGTCGAGCAGATGAAGTTACTACGCGAGTAATTATTATTGGTGTTGTGAAAAGTGGAATGTGCGGAGTAAAATTATGTAAGTACCTAAGTACCCGCAATGTTTAAGAAATGTATTCTACAGTAAAGTTTAGTATTTGGAAGCATTCTTGTTGATGTTTGTGTATTGGATTACTTGATGGGTTAAATTTATAAATGTATAATGTATGAAAATGAATAATCGTAATGTTACTATATTTGCGTACCTTCGTGTGAGTAAAATAATGCTTCCAATAAATAAAAATAGGCATGTGTTAACTACTATCCAACAGTAAACTCATAAATTATTCAATCATTATTGCATTTGTTTACAGATTTGTGACGATAAGTTGCGCGAAGAAAACGGAACAAATCGAGAAGAACACGACAGCCAGTTATATTATGGACGTATTCGAAATCGCCAGACCCAGTTTTTGTAAGCCGTGCGGCGTGCGCGTTTCTCTCACAGACACAGACAGAGGATCACACTCACTCGTCACTCGTCCCTAAAGGTTCATTAGAAAACCAGCGTCAGACAGCATCTGTCTGGCATTAATGCTGAAATGAACCTTTTTGGCGCGTCCGTGAGGCACACACTGTTGTACCTAGTTAATTATATTCACTTTTTTGTTATTTATTTTGTTGTTCACGAACGATGATGATTCACGAACTGTGTCCAAATAAACGGTATTCTTTCTTTCTTTCTTTCTTTCTTTAGGATGGATGAATGGATGGATGGATGGAAGGATGGATGGACGGATCGGACGGATGGATCGGACGGATCGGACGGATCGGACGAATCGGACGGATCGGACGAATCGGACGGATCGGACGGATCGGTCGGATCGGACAGGTCGGACGGATCTGACGGATCGGACGGATTGGACGGATCAGACGAATCGGACGGATCGGACGGATCGGACGGATCGGACGGATCGGACGGATGGATCGGATGGATCGGACGGATGGATGGATGGATCGGACGGATCGGACATCCAAAACCAAACCAAAAGATTGATCGGATTGATTGATTGAACATCCAAAACCAAACCAAAAGACCAAAACCCAAACAAAGACCAAAGACCTAAACTTGTACAAATCCCATAAACCAGCCAAACTGCGTGACAATTTATCGGCAGGATTACCGCTCGTATTAAACAATTTAATCAAACATCCAAGTAGGACATTGCATTAAGTAGTTCAGTTTTTGGAACGAAGTTTCGGAACGAAGTTTTGGAACGAAGTTCCTTATAGCGCGTTGCGAAAGGGGGCTAGACGGAAAAAATTAAGACCAAAAGTTGTAACGACACTTTTTGCTACATTGTTGTAAGCCGTGCGGCGTGTGCGTGTTTCTCTGCAGACAGCGACACAGACAATAATTAATTGTGTGTGTGTACGTATATGTACAATTTTTAAAATGTTATTACAATTCCTTCACTAATTAATCGAAAGGAACATCGTTCCATCCGGGTGTCCCTTGACACCTCTCAAGTTTTTTTAAATCTTGTATTTAGAATTGTTTATATTTTTTTTACATTGTTCTCACATACAGAAGCAACAAGAATAATGTTCCCAAGATTTAGTAATATCCAACTTGATTTTAAAAGAGTGTCCGTGGAGTTTCTTGCCCGTTCTTCTCCAAAGAGATCTACGTTTTGGAATGGGCAACTAGCTTCAACTTTCCAACTGATCGACGACTTTTTGACTATTCAAAAGTGCCTGTAAATGGTTTAATTGAAATAAATGCTTGAGTTTGAGTTATGGAAACCACATTTACTTTTTCTACTACGATGTACTATGAGAGTACGTCAAATCATTTAAATCTTTGGTCAGGTATCAGGTAATCAGGTACAGAGGGGTAATTTCGCACATTGCGATATGTACGCCTTTATATTGGCAGTCCAACAACATTCATTTCGATATTAACGTTGTTGAGCAGATGAGTTTTTCGAACATATGAATGAAGCAATGGATTAGTAATATCCTACAAATTTATTCAGATTATGATTAATATAAAATGTTCTCAATATAATTCAGATTGTGGTATGTCAGCATATTATGCAATTAAGGTGATGGTGTGTCTTTCCACTGGTCATCTTGAAGTACAGTTTAGAAGAAAATCATAGGGCTACAGACTCTTACATACAGATTAATTCAGCTAGGGATTACAAAGTTTGTGGTCTCCAGCTGAGACTCTTCGCCTGGGATTCGCAAGTGCGACACCCAGGCGAAGGGTCTCAAGCAATGTACTGCACGATGTTTTGTTTAAGTTTTCCTTTCTTTTCAGGGGTAATATGGTCCAAAGGTCCTATGCCAGGCGCTGGTAAATTCTTCAATCTCATGAAGAAACATGGAAAAACGGTTAATTTCGTTTCAAACAACAGTTTTAGAAGCAAGAGAAATTATCATGATAGTTTTAAAGCTGCTGAAATTGAGAACGGCTTCGTAAGAAACAAATCATACTGTCATGTTTCTAAATTAATAGGAGAAATCTCAAAGACCTACCTAGAGCTCTTGAGCAAATGCCATTGTATATAGAACTCGGGTTTGATATTGGTAATTCAAGGCCAAACATTATTTAGATCTTTCAAAGCAGAATTAATATACAGAATTTGGAGAGAAATAAATTGATTTGGAAATTATACATGGTGGCACGGACATCGACGCTCAACCTATTACTACGGATTCAGCACATCATACTGAAATTATTTGATAAAAGAAAAATGCTGTTCCATACATTTTGACTTAGATTTTTGACTAGCATTGCCGTTTCTATGAAACATCTTTTTTATTTTTGATAACCGACTTAACACTTCTAGAATCAAGACGTAAGAATCATTATGCTGATTTCATATCATTCACCCAGATAACAAACATGAATAGGTTTTTTTCGTCTACAACTTTAGTTATAGTAACTACTTAAACACCCAGTTGCACAAAGACAATCATAAATGCGCCATTACATAATGGATCATTAACGCCAATATAATGAAGTTGCACAGAACAACGTTAAGACGCTAATGGCGCTTGATTTGTACAACAAAAACGGTGACAGATTGTCTCATTTGACACTTTATTATTCATATCAATGAACCATTAAAATCGAGTCTAATATTGCTTTCTGCAAGAAGTTAATGGAAGATGGTATTTAATGAGGGCTTTTAATGTTAAACTTCGTTTATGCAACTAGCTATTAATCCCTCTCTATGCCTAATGGTCAGTAGTAGTGGAAGCATAGAAGCGGAACTGAAAACAATAGGAACGACGATTAATCGCAATGCAAAACTGAAATAGAAAAAACACATGAATTATGTTATAAAACCGAAACTTTTATGCTGTGTAAAACAATCTATAAACTCGATATGTCCCCGTAGAGACGAAACACATGTTTCTTCCAGCGACACGCAACTTGCAACAACGATTGCGGAGAAAACAAATTTAATAAAAGATGTTTTTTTTTAGATTTACAGTCTAAACAAATTCTTTCATTTGCGACGCAACTTGCAAAACGCAGGACGGAAAATAATGACGCGAGATGTGTCGCTTGACGTAAGTCGCAAAGTAAGTCGCATCGTTTGAAGGCGTGAATTAGGCCAGTGAATGCGTGGCTGACCGCCAATGGTCTCTTCCTAAGAATGCCCAAAGCTGTTATCTTCGTTAGCATACCTGCTGGGAATGAATTTAATTCATCACACTCTATATTAATCTTTGATTTGATGATTGTTTTAAAAAATATTGAGTATTGTGACAAAATTTGTAAAATAAAATAAATCAACCTCACTTTGTCAGTGCCTATTACAGGTATTGGTTTGATTTTTCTTACTGGGAATTCTTTTTAATGTTATGGATTTTTTTGTACGCTGATACTGACGGCTAAACATAAATGGACTCAAACGATGTGTCTAATATTTTGCATGCTCTTGTATAATAAATATACCTATAATGTTTAGAAAAATAAATAAATCTTATCATAACTTATCTTACTGCATTCCAAATGCAGAAAACCCGCTGAAAAGGAAACTGTCTCTTATTATGCAAAACGATGGCCTATAAACTCGACACGTCACTGGGCTTCCAGCCAATCCATAGTTCTGTAACCACTTGGAGATATGCCCGCCTCGTAAACTAAGAACGAGGAAGCAAATAAAAGAGATTCTCTGAGATTTTCCGTAGAAAGACTTTGTGAAGTTTTCGTAGATTTGGATTTGGTTTTTCATTTGTTCCATACAATTTAATATCCAAATCAGTTCGTAGATGCAGTCTTTACTCACAAGTTTGGACCTTGAGTATCAAACATCAAGTGCGATATTTTCCCAAGTCTGCATGCGGTCTTATAGTTTTCATTCCTTAACCACGTCGTGTCCAATACTATGTTAACGGTTGCGATTACGAATTGTAGGTCGTGAGTTTGATCAGCTTTGAGACTTTACTTTATATCAAATATTTCATCACCAATGCTCTCAAAACGATTAATGAAAACATCGTTAGGAAACCGGCATGAAACTTTTTCGGCTTGGTACCAAGATTTATGAGCATTTCCAATAATAATAGGCACTAATGTAATCTCAGCTGAAAAATCTTCTACCTCAGCATTCTTCTAAGATGATTGCTTCATAAATATCTTCGTGGTACAGACATAAAAATCTTTTCGCCTATACATAATAGATAAACGCCACTTAGTACAATGAATATTGGATTATTATTGATGTAACTAAAATATTTTAGCAATATTTTCGTAAACAAAGTACTGATTAGTAATTTCTTAGCCAATTTGTAATAATAGTCTTTTGTTTAATTCTAAGAATGGATTTTTGTACTGTCTTTTTTATTTGAAATAATATTGAGCAACCTCGTTAGATTTATCTCGTGAGATAAATTAGCCAAATAATGAATGATAATAATTTAATTTATGTATCCAAAAACTGATTATTTTCTTGCGTATAGTAGTTTTTGCTGATTCCGAATTTCCGAGCGAAACGGTTGGCAAAGAGGCTGCCATTGTATTATATTTATGGAGTTTTCATCATCGTTGATAATAGTATGATTATATCGAATTGTGTCTTATACCAATTAGAATTCGGAAAATATTAAAATGGGTTAAATTGATTCAAAATGCTACCTATGGCTATACATTTAAAAAGATTCACCGCTTTCAGTAAAAACGTTAGTCTAATTCAGTTTTTCTTTTCAAGATTACCTCACTATACCTTCCATTGCCATAGCAGAGTACTTAAAATTAGTGAACTTTAACAAGAAAGTATATAGTATAAGCTGCCCGGAGACCAACAATGTATTGAAAGCCTACGGTTTTGAAATTAAAGAAGGGGTAAGTGTTTCTTGAATATTGATTTTTACTCGATGGTTTTCTAGACCATTTAACCCAATCAGTCGGGTAATAAGAAACAAAGGTATTCTAGATCGATATGTTCCAGTTAAGGGCGCGACGAATATTAACGATGCAGCGAGGGATCAAACGAAAGCAATTATTTCGCAAAACCCTCGGTGCGCCCACGTAAATAACCAAACGAAAAAAGCTATTTTGGTGGAAAGCAACAAGTAACGGTATTTTTCTAAATATGAGAAGCTAAGTAGGCAAATTGTGTTTACTGTAAATTCGTTTTAATATTCTGATTTCCAATTCGTTTGCTACTTTGCTGTTACTGAAATCATAACAACTGCTACACATGAGAAACTCACAACACAAAATCAAATATTTTACTTGTACTTTTTATTTTATAGCCAGGTGTAGGAGCAGATCACTATGAAGACTATATCCAGTATACCACAGATGATCCTGAAATAGGAGCCGTGGTCATGGACTGTGACTTCAAAGTGAACTTGGCTAAGATAAACAAAGCCATCACGTATTTGGGCAGGCCTGAAGTACTGTTCCTATGCGGTGCTACGGACAGACATGTTTACTACAAGCCTGGTTTGAGGACTATAGGTAAATAATAATATAATTATCACGATTTAATTTTACAGTGTATTAAAAGAACTAACGTTTGTGACGATAATAATTTTATTAAGTACGCAATTTGTCTCGCTGGAACTAGATGACTGGCTGGTGATGAAGCTGTTTTTGCACAATTTACACCACATAACACGTAATGGCGTATCTATTCGCTGTTGGCGTAAGATAGGCCATTACTAATAATCTTCATGCTTGCGAAATTAGGGCTGAGGCGGGTATCACATAGAAGGGTTGGCCGGATATGTACTTACAGTACACACGATTCGCCAGTAATTAAAAAAGGGGGTGAGCCTATCGTCATCAACCGAGCACAACAAATCTAGACCCCAGGCTGGTACTGAGAAACACAGAACATTATTACATATAGAAAAATCCAATAACGCGTAGCCCGACCAGGGAATTGGACCTCATGCTCAGCGGTAGCACTTGCGACCACTAGAGCAAGCAAGGCGGTCAACACGTTTGGACTCTTAATATATGCACATTGTAAATATGTTAGGTACACTCTTTAATTTGACTTTGATCAATAACATTGTCATTACAATTTTAGCTACTGGAGTATTTTCGGAATTAGTAGCTGAAGAAACAAATCGTGCGCCTGTTGCTCTGGGTAAACCAGGAAAACCGCTCGGAAAGCTCGCGATGAAGAGGGCTGGAGTCACTGACCTTAGCAGAGTCCTGTTTGTTGGAGATATGTGAGCTTTAAAATATTGTATACTACTATTGTTTGAACGTGGATCATCATCATCATCTGCATAGGCTATTCCCATCTATATTGGGGTTGGCTTCGAATCTAACTGGAAGCAGCTGAATACCAGTATTTAATATGGAGCGACTGCCTATCTGGCCTTTACGACCTAGTTACTGGGTTGTCAAAAGATACCCCGTGGTAAGAATGGTTTTCGACTGTATGAATGTGGATGTATATCGTAAAAGTGGTATACCAAAGAAACGGTGAATGGATTGTGTGATCCAGCTTATACAATGTGTAACTGAATTAATAATGCACATTATAAAAGTAATTGTATTTTGATTGTAATTTTCTTATTGCAAAATTTACATCTGAATGGTTGCTAAAGAATTTTATTAAGAATGTTATTTAGTTAAGTTTGTGTTATTCCTGTGCGAGTCTAATAAATACTTTTTCTTTCTTTCTTTCTTTCTAAAGAACTAAAAGCAACCCCGTGGAAGACCCATTTGAAGATGGCAAGAGGAATCAGAGAGAATGAGGGTTTGGGCTACACAAAGAGCCGTGAGGAAATTCCTCACTCTTTCCATTAAATGGAAAGAGTGGAGTGGGAGGCTGTTGCCCAGCAGTGGACAGCACGATCTGATATGAATCAAAGAGATGTATGGAAGAAAAACAATACAAACTTCAAATAAATTGGTTCCTATATGTACAGAAGAAATATGAGAATGATGGCTATACTTTTAACTTGGGCAGTACGTTGTTCAACATTGTGTTGTTATGTACGAAAAAGATTAATGTTTCAAAGAATGAAAATTAATTCGATACACGTGTACAGAATATTAAGGAAATTGAGTTTATTATTAGAACGGTTCCTTCTGTTATTGTAATACCAAATCAATAGGGTATTACACTCATTTTTGAAAAGTGTCTTGATTAGATTCTAGAGGCTAATAAACCACAAAAAAAATACAACATTTTTATTTGATCGATCAGTGCCATAAAAATGCATTTAAATTTTACTTTTTCAAATTTCGCGCGTATTTTGACGAAAACGCTGGACGCAGTGGACGCCATATTGCTCTGCGGGTATGACGTTAGTTTTCTAAAAACATATGCGCTGATATTTTATAAGACGTTTGTTTATAATTTTAAAAAATTGATATTTTTCTACTTATCGTTTGTTTGCTGTTCCTGAATGTAAAATGTTATTTAAATAAAAATTACTTTGGTTACGAAAATAATAAGAGTACAAAGTTGCTCAGTTGACATGCCGTATGACGTAATAACATGGCGGCTACTATTTCATGGTGTTCAAAAACAGTTGTATTTTAAAATTTATTTTGTTGTTTCATGAACTAAAACAAATATTTTCCGACTGCATTTTGCTTAAGCTATCTCAAAAATATATTTTTAGATTCTTTCTCGTATAGAGTAAAATACCCTGTTGTAGTTTATACAAGACTGTTCAATCTGCCACGCTTATTTCCAATTTTGTTGGTGTTGGCTTCCAGTCTGACCAGATACAGCTGAATTCCAGTATTTTACATAGAGCGACTGCCTATCTGACCACCGCAACCCAGTTACCGGTACTACTAAGACTGCTTGTCAAACCTTCGGGCTTCTGACTACCCGCGTAGTGACTGTCAAAGATGTATAAATAACAGCCGGGACGAACAGCTTAACGTGCTTTCCGAGGCATGAAAGAGTCTCGATTTACTATGGATGGTCACCCCTCCAGAACTGACCACGGCAATCATAGGTTATCGTTCGCTCGACCCATGTAGCTGTTATTATTTAGCCACGAGCTACTCATGAGCTTCAAGACTTTTTTTGGCTGTTTTATTTTTATTAATTAGTAGTTAAATGTATAAGGTAAATGTGAGTGGAAACGCTGGATGGGACGCACTAAGAAGACATAGTGACACTAGCTTCTGCCCGCGACTTCGTTCGTGTCAAATTTCTTGCTCCTCGACCCACCCCGTCGCTCGCCTCGCCTGCCCGTGCGAGAAATTCGTATTCGTGACTTTTTTCTCTTTGATCGCCTCTTAAGGGTCTTAACGTGATGTTATATAGCCTATAGCCTTTCTCAATCAATGGGCTAACACTGAAATATTTTTTCAAATCAGACCAGTAGTTCCTGAGATTACCGCGTTCGAGCAAACAAACAAACAAACTCTTCAGCTTTATTTTTAGAATAGATACATAAATGTAAATTATAAATAATATATTAGAAGTATAGATTATTGGTGATGTTCTTCAGAATGGTCGTATGCGTAGTACTCGCAACCGAGGTGCGTGTATGGCCATAGGACCTATTGTGAGTTTCTTTTAACCGTCTCGATCTAACGCACTGACCGCGTTCGACGCTTCGATTGGCCCTGGATTGTTTTGGAGCGCCGAACGTGGTCGATGCGTTAGATCGAGATGGTTAAAAGAAACTCACACTAGAGCCGCTGATGTGTGAACGTAAACGAAGCAAAAGGGGTATGTGAGGATCGTAGCTTGCGTTCTGTAGTTTCTGGTACTACTAAGACTGCTTGTCAAACCTTCGGGCTTCTGACTACCCGCGTAGTGACTGTCAAAGATGTATAAATAACAGCCGGGACGAACAGCTTAACGTGCTTTCCGAGGCACGAAAGAGTCTCGATTTACTATGGATGGTCACCCATCTAGAACTGACCACGGCAAGCATAGGTTATCGTTCGATCGTGCCATGTAGCTGTTATTATTTAGCCACGAGCTCCTCGTGAGCTTCAAGACTGTTGTTTGCTGTTTTAACGCTGGATGGAACGCACTAGGAAGACATAGTGACACTAGCTTCTGCCCGCGACTTCGTTCGTGTCAAATTTCTTGCTCCTCGACCCACCCCGTCGCTCGCCTTGCCTGCCCGTGCGAGAACTTCGTATTCGTGACTTTTATTCTTTGATCGCCTCCTAAGGGTCTTAACGTGATGTTATAGCCTATAGCCTTCCTCAATCAATGGGCTAGCACTGAAATATTTTTTCAAATCGGACCAGTAGTTCCTGAGATTAGCGCGTTCAAGCAAACAAACAAACAAACTCTTCAGCTTTATTATTAGAATAGATACATAAATGTAAATTATAAATAATATATTAGAAGTATAGATTATTGGTGATGTTCTTCAGAATGGTCGTATGCGTAGTACTCGCAACCGAGGTGCGTGTATGGCCAGAGGACCTAGAGTGAGTTTCTTTTAACCATCTCGATCTAACGCACTGACCGCGTTCGACGCTTCGATTGGCCCTGGATTGTTTCGGAGCGCCGAACGTGGTCGATGCGTTAGATCGAGATGGTTAAAAGAAACTCACACTAGAGCCGCTGATGTGTGAACGTAAACGAGGCAAAATGGGTATATGATGATCGTAGCTTGCGTTACGTACTATGGCGTAAGCTTATGTATACTTGTAGTATGTAGTAGTTGAAAATGTAGTATTACATTCAGTTAAAGATTAACGTGACAAAATTCAGAGAGAAGTCTCTGTGACCACTTTTTTTATATTTCTTAATATTTTTTTACTTTCAGGATTGAGCAAGACGTCGGGCTAGGCAGAGCTACGGGCTTCAAGACGTTGCTAGCACTGACAAACGCATCGAAAGGTACAATGCTAGCACATAAGACTATTCGACCAGACTTCTATGCCGCTTCACTCGGCAGTATTGTGCCTTTAATAGAAAAATAATTCTACGAATTAAATTTAGTGTAAATTAATTTAGGAAATTGAGCGTAATTTTAACAGCTTCCATGCTTAACATTTTGGATGACGTCGTTCATCTTCAAAATACCAAGAAGAGATTATTTTAAAACCAATCTGTTCTAGAGTAACCAACTCGAAGACAGATTGGTTTTAAAATTGTAACCAAGAAAACACATTTAGAATACAATCTCAGTGAATGAACCCCTGGTAGGGTTGGAATTGCAAATCTAGATATAGTTAACCATGAATTCAGTACAAGATCCTAAACCCCCTAGCGCAGATGGTTTTCTTTGGTTATCAAAAAAAAAAAATCCTCTGTTTCATAGAAAAGTTCCTACGCGGTCAAAATATATGGAATAATTTTTTTTTTATAACCGACGAAAAATTTCAACGGTGGGGTCTTCAGATGAGAACCATGCATTTAATCTTTAGGAAGAGGTTGTGCGTCGATGTCCCTCCCACCCCTAAAGAAAAAGAACGAATTCAATTTGCAGGAACCTTATTTTGTAAACAATTACCCCCTTGTATATGTCACCGTAACATCGTCAGTTTATAACCTATCTCGGGAGATTACAAAGTATCAAAACATTGTGACCTGCAGATGGATAGTACCTTGCGCTATTACTAAATAGTCAAGTAACTGCCACCAACTTGGAAGTAGCGCTCGCTCGGTCCGCTCGCGGTTGGTCGCAGTTCTAACCTTTTTTTTTTTTTTGATTACGGGGTAAATCCTCATGGATGTCCTCCGCCCCGGGGAGGGCGGAGGGGTCTGTCAGACTCTTACTGACTAAAACCACCCCTGTATTCTGTCTCTCACTTGCACCGGGGATCACGGGAACTAGTGTGACTTCCGCGATCCCCGGCTAGTTCCGGCCCGCCTCTGCGGGCCACCTCGCGATAGGGTGAGGTGAGGTGTTAAACTCCCCCCTTACGTCATAGAGAAGCGTGCGTGGAACACTACACACCGCCATCTCGGGTCCTAAGAAGTAGGGGCGACGGATTTCCCCAGATCCGTTGCCCCTGGACCCATTTAGGGGGGCTGGAAGAGGGCGTTATCCGCCCTCCGCCGACACCCGGTGCGTCTGCTACGGATCGGGTTAGCGGAAGCAATCTCCCGCTCCGTTTCCGCAGCCTCCTTCTGCGACATGACTGTTTCGCAGAAGGATACCACCGCGTCCCAGGACTCCTCGCTGCCGATCATCGAGTCGACAACGGCCGGCAGCGACAGGTCACTGCCGACTCCTGAGATGAGGGCACGGCGCGGCTCCTCCCAAGCGGCACACTCTGCCAGCGTGTGCCACGCTGTGTCCTCCCAACAGTCGACGCAGTGGTGACACCGAGCGTCCGGCTCCCTGTTTATGCGACACAGGTACTTCCCGAAGCAACCATGCCCCGAGAGCACCTATGTCACCCGAAACGACAGGGAGCCGTGGTCGCAGTTCTAACCTAACCTAACCTATATTGAAGAGATGTCAGCACCAACTGGTGGGGTTCGCAAGAGCCGATGTCTGTCAAGGATGCGGATTGTTCGAAAGAGATACCGCGGCCCCCCGTAGTTATTTGATGATTACCCACCCACAAAAAAAAAGCAGTGTGGTGCAGTTCACAATTTATCGACAGTGTATAATCTCGCGAGCTAGATTTTAAACTAACGGCGTTCACAGCCATACGGTGACATAATATATAAACGTTGCTTGCAGTTAAGAGATGTTTAAACGTCAAAAATGTATGGTAAAACAGACGCTAATCATTATTTAACTTCAAGTAGCGTTTATAAATATGTGGGTTAATTTATTTATTACGATACACACATACCAGTATACTTAACTTTTATTTTTGCACTTATGTATGTGAGCCTTATATGTTTATGCTTTTAAATAGAGTTAATTTTAAAGTCAATTATGGTTATGTAAAATTAGGGAGTGATTAATCTGTACATCTATCTACAAATAAAAATACAGTTTAAGTATCTGAATCTTTGTTTTATTTTCGTGTGTATATGTCTATTCCGGCTAATCTCCGAAACGGCTGGACCGATTTTGACGGGACCGTCATTGTCAGATAGCTAATCTGAAAAGGATTAATAACGACTTTTTGTGTGGATAACGGTCGACATCCGCTTGGGTGAAGCCGCAGGCACAGCTAGTCTACTATACCTACTAATATTATAAAGAGGAAAGATTTGTAAGTTTGTATCGAATAAACTTAAAAACCACTGGAACGATTTCAAAAATTCTTTCACCATTAGAATACTACATTATCCCTGAGTAACTTAGGCTATATTTATTACTAGAAAAAATTGGGATCCCACCCGTGCAAAGCCGGGACGGGCCACTAGTATTTTAATAAAATTGTACTTTTCAGTCTGAACTACGATAACTTTACCTTTCGCCTTGAAAATACTTACATTCTATGGTTCCCGTATGTAAAACCTGTTACTAAGCACTACAGTTTGTTCACACTTATTTTAACTCTAATAATGCGTCTCTTTCAAAATCAAAGAAAGAAAATCTTTACACTAAGCCTTAGTGTAAAGATTTTCCTGTCAGAGGTAAAATTATTGTGAACGGACTGCACTTATAATATAGCTGTGTTAAACATATGAATGCAAATTAAAAACATCGTAAGTATGTGTATTTTATCAATAAATATTCACCACATGTATGTATGAGGCACGTTTATTTAAACATAATTAAATCGTTTTGAGAAAAGGTTGTAAAATCAACGTGAAATGTAGAGAAACAAATTTTTAAAGTTGCTATGAGAAACATGGAGGAGGCTTTCACCGCAATAGGCAGCCCTTACACCTAACAATATTAACCTTATTTAAGTACAAAAATAACATTCATCATATTGGCCAAAAGATGCCCTCTGCTGGACATAAGCCTCCCCCAAAAGGGGGGTTTTGCCATAATCGTCACACTTGGCAGGCGGGTTGGCGATCGCAGTATGGTGGTCAAATGCATAGAGAACGCTGCTGCCCATTATCTAGTAAGTCCCTTAGTCGCCTTCTACGACACAGACGGGAAGAAATGGGATAGTGCTATTCTTTTACGTCCGGCACCTCACAGAACAAACAAACTAACATTACTAACAAATAAATAAATTAGTACACACCACAAAACTATGCGTAAAGGATAAAAATAAAGCTAATGAATAAATACAATAAATGGGAAACAGGTATTTCAATCATGGTGGTTTTGTACATTCATAATTTATCTTAAAAGAAACTGCAAAATCACTAAGTTACAACATTTAGGTCCCTACTAATTTCTGAAGATAAAATATGTCGAAACTTTGTAGAAAAGAAATATACACATTTGTAAACTCATGCCTTCTTCCCCTGGGGGTAGGCAGAACCTTCAGAGGGCCACCTGCTACGATCCTTGCATGATCCTTACATATTCTTTAGGCCTCGTTTCCGTACTTACGTACGCCAGTTGCGAGTACCACGCACCTGACCATTCTGAAGAATGGGCACGCCATGATTGCGGCGTTAAGTCCCCTCTTTGAGGAGTGGCTTGAGAGGTGGCACAGCGTCCTCACCTTCCGCCTGACGCACGTCCCCACCGGACACGCGTGTTTCGGGAGGTTCCTCTTTCATACAAGACGGGAGGTAACGCCCGGGTGTTCCCACTGCGTAGATCGCCCTGAGGACACGGTGGAGCATACGGTGGAGGTCTGCCCGGCTTGGGCGCAGCACCACCGTGTCCTCGTGGAGGCGATCGGTGGCGGCAATCTGTCGCGTCCGTCCCTGGTCCAGGCCATAGTACGGAGCGAGAGTGCATGGGTTGCTGTCACTTCTTTGTGCGAAGCAGTAATACTCGCAAAGAGGGAGGCGGTACACGTGAGGGAGAGGCAGTACAGCAGCCCTCACGGCCCTAGCCTCCACAGGAGACGCCCTGGGCGTCGGGAAAAAAAAAGCAACCTTTCTGAAGAACATCGCCAATAAGGTCACTACATGCCCTCCTAGGGCGTCCTCTCCTTGTGTTTTCACTCACATCTGCCTCGTCAAATTCAACAACCTTACAACTCAAATACCTTTTGTTAGTCGCCTTTCTTTCATCACCTCAACATGCCCCAACCATCTAAGCATACTCTTCACTTCTGTTTTTTAACATTTACAATATTTTCTATACTGAAAAGCTAGCCAGAGAGTGGTGGTGGCCCAGTGGTAATGGCCGCGACTTACGAGTTGTAGTTCGTAGATTCGAACCCTGACAGACGCTTTACTTTTTGTAAATTTTTTTTCATCACCACTGCTCTCAAAACGGTGAAGGAAAACATCGTGAGGAAACTGGCATGTCCTAGAACCAAAAATTCGAAGACATGTGACATCTACCAACCAGCACTGGGCCCGCGTGGTGGATTATGGCTCGCTTCCTCTCACAGAGAGGAGGCCTGTGTCCCAGCAGTGAGGACATAATAGGCTGATTATGCTGAAAAGCTAAATTAATGAAACGTTTTAACAGCCCCAAAGTCTTTACAAAAATTGACTACGAAATAAAAGTCAAACTCCATTTTTTTTTTAATGAATTTTAATTTATGAGACGTGTTCATAACGACACTTTACGATTTACTTTTATGGGACAATATTTCCACATGATTATAAAAGAGTTTTTCTTATCTAACATACTGAAGAGGAACCTAATTGAAAATGGAGTGCAAAGCATTTTATTTTAACTTTTCTTTCATTTTTAACGCTCAGTTTTTGTCGCACAGTTAGGCGTATTGCTATGTATTACATGCCAGACTGAAATTGAGTGTATTGTCAAATGTTCAAAGAAAATGCTCTTTTTAAAATATTTCATAAAAACAAAACAGTGTCAGTATCGCAAATGTTTCAACTCTTTTTTTTAATTTGTCATGGCCAGTGATCGGAATAGGCTGACTATATTTGCCTAAACTTCGGAGAACAGAGACAGAAAGTGGAGACTTCCTTACGACTATATTTTTTTTTCCCGGGATTCTGGAAAAATCTTCAGTAAGTTGAAAATAAGCTTTATTTAAGATTTTTCACTAAAACTAATCTAACTTAAATCATGTATTAGAATTATCCTTAAACTGACCGTTGTTGCATCAAATCTTTTTAATCTATTTTCAACTTACTGAAGATTTTTCTCGAATCCTGGGAAAAAAAAATATAGTCGTCAACTTTTAAAAATCTCATAGTTAGGCATAATAATCAGCCTATAATTTTTCTAATGCTTGGACAAAGGCCTCCTTCCTTCGAGGGATGGAGTTATAATCCACCACGTGGTTGGTAGATGTCACATGTCTTCGAATGCTTGATTCTAGGACATACCGGTTTCCCCACGATGTTTTCTTTCACCATTTTGAGAGCAGTGTATAGGAAATAATTTACACAAAGTAAAGCAGCTGCCTGAGTTCGAACCCATAACCTGTGTAGTTTATGGGTTCGAATCCAGGCAGCTGCTGTAGGTGTGTACCTACAATCGTAAGTCTGGGCCGTTACCTCTAGGACACCACTCGAGGTCAAAATGTCACATACATTATAAATCATCATCATCAAATAAAAATGGACATAATGACTTCTCAAAGATCGTCCAAAAACTTAAGCCGGTTTTGATAAGATAAGATAAGATAATAATTTATTTGCCCAAACATGAGTACAAGACATACAACACAAATTGTCAGCATGCAAGAGATGTTATTAGTAAACATAAAACAGATCATCACGTTTGCCTTAATGGCATGCAAATATTAGTACAATCATAACATTTATAATGTCACTCCTGGTCAATTTCATAGTAATAAAAGAACATTAAAAAAACAATGTTTAAAAAATTATAAATTGGTGAAACATAATCATAATCTCTCATTTAGAAACTCATTCAAGGTATAGTAAGCTTTATCTGTTAGAAAATTAATCACTTTCTAACTCTCTCCAAAAGCGACGACGTTTCTTTTTAACTTTCTTTCTTCTTTGGAAGTCGACATCCCGGCTTGATCTTAAGCCAGTTTTGCTGGTGACAGTGGCGGGCTGCAGTAAACCAGAGGAAATAGCGAACACTTTCCTGAACCACTTTCGCGTTTCCTCGCCACTGGGGCCTTCTAAAACAATGGTCGATGCTGAGGTCTATCACAATAGCCCTCTCATTAATTTTACTGCCAAGCAACTATCATCTGCAATACAGAAAATGGCAAGAGGTAAGTCCCAAGGGTATGACGGCCTCAGTATCGAGCACTTGAAGCACGCAAGTGTACACTGTCCGAGACTGCTGTCCATGTTCTATTCTTTGTGTTTAAGTCACTCTTACCTTCCTCCTGAATTGATGCACAGATTAGTTGTCCCAATCGTTAAGAATAGGACTGGTGACGTCTCCGACGTATGTAACTATAGACTCATATCGCTTGCCACTGTACTAGCTAAAGTATTGGACAATCTGTTAGATAAGACCCTCAACAAATGGTTGAAACTCAACGACGCACAGTTCGGGTTCAAGCCTGGACTTTCCACTGAAAGTGCAATACTTAGTCTGAAACAGACTGGCCAATATTATACTGACAGAAGCACGCCTGTCTACGCGTGTTTCCTCGACCTCTCTAAAGCTTTCGACCTCGTCTCCTATGACATATTATGGAAAAAGCTCTGGGAAGCTTGCGTACCAGCTGAAATTATACGTGTTTTCCAGTACTGGTATGGTGTCTAAGTGAACTACGTAAAGTGGAATAATTCCCTCTTCTCTGCGTATGGGTTGGATTGTGGAGTGAGGCAGGAGGGGCTGACTTCACCCAAGCTTTTCAATCTTTACGTAAATGAGCTGATCGCTGGACTCAGCAGCAAGCGGACGGGATGTTGAATTGACAACGTTTGCGTCAATAACCTGAGTTACGCTGACGTCATGGTGTTGCTCTGTCTAACGGCCGGCTCCATACGGGAGTTTTTGGAAGATCGTGAAAGGTACACTGCTAGCTACGGTCTAATGTACAAATGTAAAAAGAGCCATTTCATGATCTTTAAGGCCCCCGGTAGGAAGCAGTCATACGAGCCAAGTATTAACCTCAATGGCCAGCCAGTTAAACAATCCAAATACTTAGGTCATTACGTAACGGAGGACCTTAAAGATCATGAAGATATTGAAAGCGGCTCTTGCTGTAAGAAGCAAAATGCTGGTTCGCAGGTTTGTGTGTTGTAGTAAGGAGCTTAAAATCACGTTGTTTAAGTCTTACTGCCAGACCATCTACACAAGCAGCCTGTGGGCCAGTTACACGCGGAAAATAATGGCCGCCCTGAAAGTCCAATACAACAACAGCTTCAGAATGGTTTTGGGGCTGCCGCGTTTTGGTAGTACGTCTGGCATTTTCGCTCAGGCGTTCACGACTTCCACGCTATGGTGGGGAGAAAAACCGCGTCGCTTTTGGAGAGAACGCGGTCAAGCCCTAATGGCATTCTAAAGATGTTGGTGAACAAATATAATTCACCGATGATGAATCACTTCATGCAAGTGCTGGTTAGGCAGGAGTGATTAATGGACATATGAAGGCCAATTCTCGTAATTAATAACGTTCAAAATCTAATCGCAGTCTCATCTTGGCGACATTCAAATGTCAAAAACTTGTCAAAAATGTATGGAAACTCGAGGCATTTTTGACAGATTGAGACTGAGATCAGACTGTGTTATTCCAATTACGTACAGTGTAGCTACGTTTGAGACAATTGAGCCTAGTAACTATCATTTACTGACTATCAACCTAGCCTATGGTGGTTTTACCTAGCACCCAAGTTGTCCCTACGCCCTAACCTACCATACAAACCAAACCAAACGTGAGTTACATTGGTTTACGAGAGAGAAGCCTGTTCCAAGGAGACTTACGGTAACAGACGGAATTTGGGAAGGAATAGGGGTTTGTGTACGTCGTGCAATGTACACAAGAAATGGTTTTCTTACTGCCGATCCCACAGACTTATAAGACCGATGATGGCTAAAGGTGTCTTGGCCACAGTAAGAGGAGGTTATAGGAGATGAATCACACTCGACTCCAGCTTGATGACTAATTTATTACATTAATTAACTTAATTATATACAAGTTTTGTGGTCAATACACATTGAAATCTATTTCTATGTGTGTTGTGTGTGTATCGAGCCGATGAAGCGAAGATCTCAGTAGGTCACTTCTTGGCGCTGACGGTGTGCCGGTGTTGCCGGCGCGTGGAAAAGATGTATGTCGCTCTTAACGCTGACGCTGTGATGTTATTGCTTGTTCACGGTTGAACAGACTGTTAACGTTCTTAAAATTACAAGAATTACCCTCTGGTGTACCATTGTAAATATTGTTTTTTCTGTTTATTAGTATTTAGTTAAAATAACACAATAACATAGTTTTTAAGTTTTATTTTTGTACCTTACTTACTAATAACATAAAAATGGGATTGTGGCGGACATCTACAATGCCCCACATACGAAAAATTAAAAAATCAACAAATGTGGAAAAACAAAATGTGCATGTTCCTCATGCCTATATAGGATCACTGTTGTTTAAGGAAATAAATAAATAAAATAATTATTATTCCATGGTAATCTATCACGCCACGGCAGCACAAAAGCAAATAATAATCGATTTTCCAGTTAATAACTATGATGAAAACTAATATTGAACGAACGTACAAATTATATGACTGATTTATCAAAAACAAAACGCAAATAACCACGAAATACCTTTGAAATTATCAAATTGAAAATTTCCAAAGCACTGAACGAATCAAAACCAATTTGAGAACAAAAGGCTACCTCTGTCCGAACATTTATTTGCAACAAAGCATTGATATTTTGTATTGACAATAAAGAATTAAAATCAATACAATTGTATCCTATTTTCTAGTTGAAAAGTCTCCATTCTGTCTTCAAATTGTGTCCAGTGGGCCGCAAAAAGGTTGAATTGATTACGCTATCCAAAAAGCATTTTTATTTATTGGTCTTCTTTTTTTTTTCGATATAAATTCTAGCGGCCGAATGTTACCAATGCTTCCGGAATTTGTGTTGGTCCGAATAAAAAGTGGGAAATACCAAAATACCGCAAGTTTACTGTTTTTTAGGATCCCTTGAATGTTCAGGTCTTTGTGGTTGGTCCGGGATTGTAGGATACGTGGGTGCGTGGACCGGGATTCCTCTTGCGTGTCAACGGTTCGCACTTTGTTCCTGTAAAATTTGGCCACGAAGGAATGGCGCCTTCACGATTAATGTGAGCTTTTTTTGTTTTTCTGCGAATGGATAGTCGCAAAAAATCCTTTGAAGTAGTAACTGTCGCAAACTGGTTATAGTGTAGCAGATGTTTTGTTGAGTTGAATTTAAATATATAGAAGTACCACGCGTCAGCTGGACCCTTGGTAGTGAATCCTACTGCCACCTTGGCGATTAGCTAATACTACTTCTAGGATGGCATGAGCTATTCTTGGGGGAACGAAAAAAGTAGAAGACTTTTCAGAAATAGTTCTGTAGCGTTCTACCAGCTCAAAATAACTGTTGGAACTTTGTTGCGCCACTTTTTCTTTCCAACGAAAGCACTAAGAAGTGGCGAAGGGCGTGCGTTTTGGGGTAATTTTGACATTCAAAAAGTGCTGATTTTCAGCCTAATTTGAATAAATTTGAATTTCGAAGTGAATAGTGTAATCTTGAATCTGCTATAATAGCGTGGTAATTATATACAGAACCCCATAATATTAAGGCCAAAATACACTCTACCGTACATTTTTTTTATTCAGCTACGTACGTAAGCGTAAAGCGTTGGTAGTCAGTTTATTGCTGTGCGGTGTCATTCAACTTTTTTGCATACATTGCCACAGTTTCCAACATTTCGGGTACGTTCCTGTGTTTACACATTCAAATGCGAGCGTTAGAATTGACGTGATTTAGTGCTGTTCGTGTTATTTGGTCTTTATGAAGTGTGAATTAACTCTTCTTTGTTTAAATTTTATTAGAACTTTGTTCCTGAAATTAAAGGCACGTAAAAGTTATTTTTTGTAATCAGACAAACCTAGGTAAGACTGACATAGGTCCCAAATTATCGTCATATGACATACCATAATCACTGTCCGTCATTCGCATTTGGTTATCATACCAGCCTATGACTCACCTGATGAACAAAGCCAGCTACTTTAGGAATCTGCAATACACACAATATCTTATAATTTATTAGTGGAGTTAACTACATTTATTAAAGAAGACCCTAATTAAATAACAATGTCAGAATAGAAGACTGATCAATAACTTGGGTTTTCAAAGCTTCGTCTATCCTACTACTAGGGGAACATGATGATCACATACAATTGTAAATTACCACCTAAGTACACATTGTGCAACGCAATCAACTACTGAGTATGGAGTATACACTGGAAGTAGCAAAAATGCATGGCTATCAAAAAGAGGCCTAAAATGTCGCAAGTGCCTGTAATTACGGTACACTGCAATCGCACCACGCATCTTAGAAACTCCGCTCGGTGGTAGAAATAGGTAGGTTTTGTAGAACCTATAGAAAATATCAAAAATAATACTCTATATTATAATCAAATGTTTGTTATTTAAATTATTTTACTATGATATTTGTTTAATTTAATTTTTATGTAATAAATTAAATTTTTAATATTTTTTTTGTTTTTTTTTGTTTCGTTTTTTTTAATTAATTGCGTAATTATCTACAAATTGTAAGGTAACAATGTACTCATTGTTGGAAAGCCTAATAAATTAATAAATTAAAACCTAGAATGCACTATGCATCTTTTCACGGCCGCGCTTCTTCACAAAACGTTCTACTCCTTACTAAAATGTATGTAACATTGATAAAACAATATTTTAAAGCTCCCCTATATTTATTTCCTGTTAACACCAACATAAATACCTCGATACACGTTCGCACCTCCGACATCACTTAACAATTCCTAATTGCTGACACGTCCGTGAACGTGATCAACATACTTAATTGCAGCACTATCGACCGCCTGCTACCTACGGAACCCGCAACACGCTTGCCCCGAAGTTTTGATGAACGCAATCATCCGACGGAACCCAATTAACATTTGTTTTACGTTTCAAACCCAAGGGTGGGAAGGTGGAAATGTGGAAATTTTGTTTTATGCAGTCTTTTGTAAAAGTGGTCTTTGAAAAATTGGTTTGAGTTTGTTTATTATTCTGTTTTGTAGCAAGATTTTTTTTACCAGAGAATCGTTAGACTTTAGGCCAAAGAGCAGGTTAAGCACCTTAAGTAATTTTGTTTAATCGTTTAATTTCATATACGCCGTGAAATTTAAATGATTGTTTTCCCACGGCAGAACAACTTGCCATAAGGAGTACTTTCGAAGCATAGAGTAAAAGTAAAAAAATAAGATTTTGTATTAAAATAATGAAGAAAATATTCATCAACTCGATAAAACACTACTCGATAGTAATACTAGAGGCAACTTGTAGGTACTACTCGAATCGCACGCACCTCCAACAAAGGGAACAGCGATGCATGAATGTTCAATGCAAAATAAACTCTCACACGTGGTGATTTTTCACAACGGTTCTCTGCCATTCTTTGTTTCTAATATTTTATTTGTTTATAAAACGATTGTATTACCAAGACAAAACCATTCCGCTGCGGAAAAACAACCATTAAAATTTCACGGTGTATTTTTGTCTAGTTTTATATGTCGGTAATTTAACTTAATTCTATGATTGTATGTGTAATAACTTATAATATTATTGTTTATTATTATTTGGTTAGGCACACTAGCTGCTAATTAGCTGATGTGTAGGTATGTATCTAAAAGCTTGGAGATATTTAAGCTGTATATTTGAATCTAGAAACAATTTAGTGTGGGAGCCATCACAACATTTGACTGATAATTTGTACGTGTGGTGAAAACTGTCAATATAAATTGGCTATTAATAAATAAATAAATAAACGCAGGCAGGAAAATTATTTTGTCTTGTCTGCTAGTGGATTCTTGGCGAATCGGCGATTTCTTCCAATAGAGGAATGGCCGGGTACACGACATAGTAAAATCTTACAATAAAGTACTCACGCCATAAACACACTTGGATGAGTTGCGGACACCAGCGCGACATACTACCTTCTACTACTACGGCCCCGTTGATCTCGTGGTTGGGCCCTAGATTCGATTCACAGGTCGGGCAATGTGTCATTGGGTTTTTCCATCAGGACTCCCTTAATCCATAACAAATCCAGCCCGGAGTTTTGAAGTTGGCGGTGTGATACCCCTGTGCCTTACAAAGAATGTTAAGCCTGCAACTTATGTCTCTCCGGTCGTGTCGAATTGCCATACAAACTACGAGAGTGAGAGAAGAGTTTGTTTTTTTTTTTAACATTGTCCCACACTAGGAATTAATCCTGTATTGCGGGTGCGTTTACAAACATTTAAACTCACATACACAAACAGCCAGACCCGGAACAATTACTTGTAGGTCATACCAATATTTGTTCCGTGCCGGAATCGAACCCGCGACACGAAGCGCAGCAGTCAATCCCTTAACCACTGCGCCAACCGTGCCGACTGAGTAAGAGTAATAGTCCGATCTATGAGAGTGAGGGAGGAAAGTGTACAGCTGTTTCTGCGCACCCACTGATGCACTATAATATCTGCGTCAAGGGCTAGTTTCCGCTGAGATTAATAGGCATAGCCAAAATTTAGTTTAGAGGACTCATCATCATCACCTAGCCTTTTCCCACCTATTTTGAGGTCGGCTTCCTGTAAAACTACTGCCTATCTGACCTCCACAACCCAGTTACTAGGTAATACGATAAATAGCAAATAATGATAAATTTAATATTACTAATATTAAATATTACTAATAAATTATAAATATAATATTACTAATATTAAATTTAATAAAATTATATTAAAGGGAATCTAGTCGCGGGTTCGAACTCACTGGTGGGCCTGGCTAAAAAGCACGCTGTCTCACCAGGTATCGTGTCCGACAGAGGTAGTATCAGTGATGAGCAGTTAGATGCTAGTCTACACGCACAACGTTATTGAGTGAGATGCATCATTTATAAATATAACACTGCTCTAAACTCTGGCCCGACTCTAACTCAACAGGCGCGTAAAAAATGAAGAAACCACTGCATAAATCAATGTCCAATAAAGTTTATTACATTTTTCGATATTTGAGCTTTGTTGGTACCGACTTAGTTTTGGAGATTTTTTTACTTATTTTATTACATATACACGCACAAAGTTTGGTAAAATTAACAAGAAAAACGAATCCTTGTTGCCTCCTAACTTTTCAATGGCTTTCTATTTTAGTACCTATTCTATTTCCATACAGACAATATTATTAATAAAACAAAACCTTACCATGTTTAATCTTTGATGTACATTGTCGAACAGTGGAGTAATGCACTCCCGAATTTTGTAGGACAAATTGTCGACTAGATTCACCTTCATATTTTCTTTGATACCTCTTGGTAAGACTGGTCTGGAATACAATTACTACCAAATATTTCTGAAGGTAGCGTATTAAGACCTTTTACCAGAACCTAAATCACCTTTGTACCTACTTCTCCTTCATACCAGATGCCTGAACATTGAAAACCACATTTTCATGCCAGGAAAATATTTAGTTAGAAACATTCGCAAATTGGATTGCTACGCTCTAGAGATGTGCTAGGAATTACTTATCTGTTAACAAATACCTAGTAACTGCAGCTTAACAGATAACCTAGGAACTGAATTCACAGTTCTCTGTTACCATTTCACCGTTTACCATGCCATGACGTTCGTTTGTTCATCGTTCATATAACAGTTATTTTGTCGATGACTGGCAATTCGTCGGTATTTACTTGGGAAGGTCGCTCAGTAGTGACGTTAAATGAATTTATGCGACAAAGAATTAGCAATTTAAGCCACTTTGAAATAAGAACTTAATTCTGATGGCACGCGTGTGTATATTGTTTTCAAAAATAGTAATAATAGAGAATAAAGTAAAAATCCTTCCATAATGTTCTTTTCATTTACTTCTTTTCCTACTGCATTAAAAGTTAGGTAACTAATTACTTATCTGTCTGAAATATCACGTATGTTTGAATTATTCTATCCAATCAGTTACCTTAAAAAGGAAATTTCCCTGTTAAAAGTAACAGGTAATTTCAGAGCCTAGGAACAAGTTACCAACAGAATTATCCTGTTAAATCCCATCTCTACCACGCTCACACTGGTTACGCTATGAACACTAAAATGTGCTTCAAATATCGGAAATCTAAAAAAAACTTGTTTATGTTTTGATGAAAACAAAATGTGTATGTGGCATAGTTTTATTTGTGAACGTTCCTACTCGTTTGAGTTTAACTCTTTAAGTAGTGCCACTAGCTTTTATTAAAGAGTTTAACTCACAATCCAAAATGTAAAAGCTTTATTACTTTCCTTTAAAAATGGAGACCACACTCATGATCTATTTTCTGTAATACTCACAGTTACCTTCAAGAGTATCTCGAGCAGCTTTCAAGTTTCGATCCAGAATTTACTCTGTCACGTTTATTTTGTACACTTGGCATCTGGTTAATTAATCCCATTCACACCGATAGATTAAAAAAATAAACAAAAGCCCATCACTCGTGCAAAAATACGTTCGATTTCCGAAACAAAGTGAGGCATTCGAAACACGTAATGGCAATGTAAACAAAAATCGTAAATGGGACATAGGTAGATTTATTAGGGTTGAACAGGGTACAACAGGGTAGGACAGGGTGGAACAAGCCTACCGTGGATTGCTTTCGGTTTTATGGTATGTTGGGCAAGATCGGCAAACATGTCATTCAGGAGGTCAAGGTTGAATGCCTTGGCGATTTCAATATGGCTGCCGTTTTGTCTTTGGTCAGCTGTTTTTGGCGGTTTTTTCGCATCGTTTCTTGTGACTGGATCATTTATTTAGATAAAAATAAGGTATTTGGACCTGATTTTGGATACAGAAATAACAGAACTATAAGTTTCATGCCTTAGTTACTATGGAACGAAGTGCACTGAAATATTGTGATAAAATCTAAAATCCTATACTTATTTGACGTCAATAAATGTACCTTATCATCATCTGCCCAGCCTTTTCCCAACTATGTTGGGGTCGGCTTCCAGTCTAACCGGATGCAGCTGAATACCAGTATTTTTCGTGGAGTGCCTATCTGTTCTCCACATCCCAGTTACTGGGTAACACAATACCTAAATCCATTTCTGACTTTCCTTCATCGTTATACCTGTAGTTTGTCTCTTTGTTGAGGCCCTGAGGGCCCCCTGATGTCAGTTTCAAAATCAAACATTTAATCAAAATATTTAATTTCACATAAACCTACAAAGACACTCATGAAACGTCAAAAGCTAGGTGCACGGTTCAAAATGGCCGTTTCTCATAGGAAACGAGTTTCTTACCGACTGCTCTGCTTACAGAAGAGCCGGTAAGAAACTCTACGGTTACTTAAAAAACTTTTTTCACAAAAATAAACAACCGACTCCCAAAAAAACACTAAAAACTGGAAAATAACTTTAATTTCGGAAGGCGGTGACAAAAGTTTTTTATTTTTCCCTTTTTAATGATTCACATGTGCTTACCCCTTCACAGCGTACCGGCGTGATGTTATGTTATTAACTGGTGTAAACAATTGACAGACATGAGATTTCAGCAATCCCTGTCCATTTCCTATCATTTATTGTGGAGTTCCGTTGCCTATCTCCGAAGTTCTTCATCAGATCTTCACCAAATTGAAATGGAACCACTCCGAGAAAGTACTCTTCCAAAAACTACACAAATTGCTTCAAGTGTGCCTATAAAATTTGAAGAGTTTTCTTTATTTCTCCAGGATCCCATCATCAGATCCTGACTTGATGATCATGGGACCACCTGGGAAGCATACCCTTTCAAACAAAAAAAAAAAATATCCAAATCGGTCCAGCCATCTTCGAGTAATCGGGGAACATACATAAAAAAAATAAAAAAGGTTCCGACGAATTGAGAACCTCCTCCTTTTGGAAGTCGGTTAAAAATAATTGGTTTTTAAAATGGTTTCAAATTACAGGTTTAATAGGTATACGGGGGACAATGTAGGCCTGTCAGCAAGCACCAGGTACTCAATAAAATAGAAAATGTTCCACAAATCTACAGTCTTCAAGGCCAACGTTCTCACACTCACGAAATATAAAATAATTTGACGTGGTTAAACCCTTCATAATATCTTTTCCCTGTCTAACAACACATTTATCTAAAATGGCACACATCACATATTTAACACTGATAAATTGACTAAAAGCAGCATACTAAATACACATTATACAAGCGAAAGCTCTTCATAGAAAACATTTTATCCTCGTTACCTCACGACCTATATGGGTAATGTGAGTAGCAGTTGCATGTTTTCCATCGTGCAGCTTAACGATATAAATTCCTTTGGTCCACTAGGTAAATAGCTGCGTTAAGGCTTTGTGCAGAAAGGTGCTTTTAGCGTGACTTTTAACCATGATATTTATAATTTTTGTTGACTTAAGTACGGCAAGTCGGTCGCGGTGTTCTCCTTCTACATAAGCGTCATGTCGCACCCCCCCAGTGGGGTTCCCGCATTGTCGTTGCGGGGGGCTCAGTAACCGTGGTCACCCTCCCACGGTGAAGCGAAGAGGAACCCCAAGGTGGGGCCGCTCGGCGGGGGTTGTGCCTCCAAGCCGACGACGTAGCGGCCAAAAAGTAGGTTGCGGTGAGGTGCATCGCAGCTGAGGCGGGCCGCGATGTCGAATGGGAGGCATCGCGGCTGAGAGTTACAGGCTGCGCGGAGGAGGAGTGCCGGTACTTTTGAGTAGCGCTCTTCCCTTCCGTGGCCTGGACGGGGCCGCCACCGTTTGATGGCGGACGCGGTGGGGCCGCAGGGGAAGAGGAGTGTCGGTATAACGTTGGCCGCTCTCCCTATCCCCTGCGGCCGAAAAGTGGTAGGCGGCGGGACCACTGCTGACTCGTCGCAGGGAGACGTCAGCAGCAGCTGGTGGGGCTCGCAAGGGCCGATGCCTGCCAGGGGTGCGGGTTGTTCGAAAGAGATACCGCGGCCCCTGGCACACGGGCAGCTGAGAGAACATGGGTGGGTTTTAGTCAGTAAAAGTCTGACACGCCCTCCTGCTCCACCCAGAGCGGGAGAAGTCATTTGATGATTTCTCACCCACAAAAAAAAAAAAAACGTCATGTCGCAGAATGAGGCAACGGAAAGTGAATGGTAGATTTCGAGTGCTCTCCCGGCCGGCTGCAAGTGCACCGGGCGTCGGCAGAAGGCAGATAGCCACCAGTCTAATGTTACTTTTAAAATAAATTGCTCTAGTCTACTTGTGTACTATATACTGTGTGTGGAGAGGGCTATGCTGGGAGTTTCCCTACGTGATCGATCAGGAATGAAGAGATCCGCATAAGAACCAAGGTAACCGACGATAATAGCCCGAAGAATCGCCAAACTTAAGTGGCAGTGGGCAGAGCATAATGCTCTCAGAACAGATAGCCGATGGGTTCGAAAGGTTCTGGAGTGGTGACCGCGTACCAGAAGGCGTAGAGTTGGAAAACCTTCCACAAGGTGGACTGGTGACCTTGTGAAGGCCGTAGGCATCCGCATAGAACCGGTCCAAGTGACGGAGCTTGGCTGAAGCTAACACCCAACAGTGGACGTCTATTGGCTGAAATTATGATAATGATTTACAAATAGGTAGACTAGCGTATTTTTTTATAAAAACATGATATACAATATGGTTTTACTAAAAAGCTATCTCCTTAATTTGATAAGAGACCACCGATCTCTCCGACTTTCCCAGCTGAAAATCCCTCTTGTATCGCTACAAAGTATTACTCCCGGGATAACCTCGCCCTAAGCCAACCCGTAATATTCATTATCGTAAAACTCAGGTGCTAGCTCCACCGAATAGCCACTCGATATAAAAGTCCTTTGACAAGTTCGCTATTACCCGACCGAATTGTGCACTTTTGCTCTAGCAAGTGAATTGAAATAATAGAACTTTGTAATTTGATAGTGTTATGTTATTTTTGTTTCGTTTTTTTTTTCTCATTTCAGATAAGAATCGTTTTGGAATATAAAAATGTTTTATTATGATGAATTTTGAGGTATGAAGGTGACTTCTACTGTTTATTGCTTAGAATGAGAGGACTGCATACAAAGAATAATACTTGAGCACAGGTAATATTTTTTGCTGTCTATTTTCTTTATAAATATAATACTTTCGATTAACTAAGCTACTAGTGGCCATTGACCTCTGAATCAGCTTTTTGTTTTCGATTCATAACTAAATCACTGTTTCCTGCGACTTCGTCTGTGATCCAGAATGAAAAGTAGCCACTGTCTTTACCCAAGTCATGGTTTATCTGTGCACCAAATTTCATCCAAAAGCGTTCAGCCGTTTTAAAGGGAAAGCGTAACAAACAAACAAACTTACTCTCGTATTTGTAACTAGCTTTTGCCAGCAGCTTCGCCCACGTGGCGGTCGATGTATCATACATATAAACCTTCCTCTTGAATTACTCTGTCCATTGATGAAAACCGCATTAAAATCCGTTTGGTGGCTTAAGGCCCTGGTAACTTTAAATATTGTCATTATGAACGATAATAGTTCTTATTGCAATCTGTTACGGATTAAAATCTGTTGTAACAAATTCGAATAACAAATGAGCAAACGTAGGTATGTCGTAAAAATGCAAATAAAATCGTATAAATTTAGATATTAACTATTTAATAATAAATAATCCATCACTAAATGCAGTTTGGCATTTAGAATTTTATGGTATATTTTTAATTATGTTTATAACTGTTATTGAAGGGATAAACTGATTTTAAAGATAATTAAGAGGTGACTTTGATGATTTTTTTGATTCATTAAAGTGTGTTTAATTATGTTTTGAGTTTCATCACTGTATGCAAAAAAGACTTGAATATATCATATATTTTTTTGCTTTCAAAATTATTTACGATTAAAGAGATACACAGTTAAAAAAAAACACCTTTTTGAGCGTTTTCCAGAAATCTCCGCCTTAAAAGATCTGAGCGTACAGAAACGAGAAGCAACTTTGTTTTGTACTATGTCAAGATAATAAAGTTAGGATTTGGATTAGGATAGTTAGAACAGAGATTAGGTTTATCACATTCAGACACTGTCGACACCTATCATGTCTTTAAAGTTTCACCAATGAATTTAATTTGACATAGTGCATTTTTCTTTTCATCTAGCCAGTTTTCTCCCTTTACATACTTCGTTGATAACTTCTATGTACCAGTCATCAGATAATGACTTCCAGACCGGCTTCCAGTGTAACCTGATTCAGCTGAATACCAGTGTTTTACATAGAACGACTGCCTATATGACCTCCACAACCCAGTTATTGGGTAAAACGATACCCCTTGATATAGTTACTTAGGTGTCTTTCAGGCTTCTGATGACCCATAATAGTTTGGTGATAATAAACAAGCACGAAAATACAGCCTTAATACATAAATTAAATGAATCCTTCATTAAACTTGCTTCCCCTTTCCAATACCGCAATAATCTTTCGTAAAACTTCGGCTAACCTCGGGAAACTCCGGCATAATCCCAGTTAGTATATGTTCAGCATAATGGTGCAATATTCATTACCATATAAACCCAGGTGCGCTGGCTTTAAGGCCCTACGTGTCTTATTTGTGTAAAATATAAAAGGCATGCAACTCATATTTAAGGTTGATGAGCTTGCTTTTACTTGAGGAAGCCTTAACGTAATTTTGAGGTGCATTAGGGTAACTTTATGTTGTGATGTTAGGAGTTATTTCTCTTTTACGTGTTGGTGAAAGAAGCCGAAAGACGAAGACGGTCCACTGAAGTACAAGCCTGATGTAGGTATGTTAGACTACTAGGTACAGTGAGGTATCTGTAAAGTGACATTATAGCCTTTTTGGTTTTACATCACGAAATTAGTAGGGCGCCGCCAGTAGGGACTGGTCATCTCCTAGCTCCCACGGCTTATTTTAATTTCTGAATTGTTATTTTATTTTTGTTTTAATTACGGACGCTTTAATGTGCACGTCTTTTTACATCGTTCTCACATTGATAATTTCAACATAACGATGTAACCAGCTTTTTGTAACAATACCATGATTTTAAAAGAGTGTCCATGGAGTTTCTTGCCCATTCTTCTCCATAGGTACCTACGCTTTGGAATGGGCAACTAGCTTCATCTTTCTAACTCACCGACCTTGACAATTCAAAAGTGCCTATAATTGGTTTATTTGAAATAAATGCTTTGAGTTTGAGTTTGAGTTACATGAAATGACATAAAGATATAGGGCGACTTCTTAGTCGGTGACATTCGCATGGTTCATAAGGGCAAGCGTCTGACACTTCCTCCAGGCGGTCCCGGGTGTGGTTTCACCAGTTATGTTTAAGTCCCAAGTATTAAGGAGCGAGCAAGTATAACTGAGAAATCCGTGACAAGAAAACCCAATAACGATGTGTCGATAACCTTTATTCCCTTTATTACCTTTTTGTTTTTTGGGTGGGAAATCATCAAATAACTTCTCCCGCTCTGGGTGGAGCAGGAGGGCGTGTCAAACTTTTACCGACTAAAACCCACCCGTGTTCCCTCAGTTGCCTGTGTGCCAGAGGCCGCGGTATCTCTTTCGAACATCCCGCACCCCTGGCAGGCAAACCTTTATTACCCTTAAAACTGAAACGCAACAATGTTAACGGTATCTTTTGGCCTCATGGCTCGTACCTATATGTTTTTTGTTTTTTTGTAAAGATATTTTAGGGTGAATGAAACCAAATGAAATAAAGTTTTGCGGCATAACAAAAACACTATATAATCACAATACAAAACACAGAAAATACTTCGTTCAGAGAATTGAGCGAGAGGCTGACTGAGATAGTGCTAAAAAAATATCATGCCGTTTGCAAGCGTGAGAACACGGTCGCAAGGACGTAAAAATATCGCAGAGAGATTTTATCGCGCACTGCATTTTCAACTCTCTGTAATATACTGAGCATTGACAATACAGCAGAGTTGAAATAACACGCTTTTCGATTTTCAACTCTTGGCACTAAGTTGAAAATCCAGAGCGCGATAAATTCCTGCCGCAATATCTTTACGTCGCTCGTCGGTCCAAACGTAGACTCATGCGCACAGTGCGGGGCGCAGGCGACGCGGGCGCGTGGACGCACGTGTTCATGTTACAATGCCTACTTCCTAGAATATATTATTTAGTTTGTAACCACCTGTGCATGTCTCAACAAATATTTTCTTCGTTTCTTTCTATTTACTATGACAAAGATTAAAGGATCCCGCATATAGGCGTGACGGGACACTAATAGACAAATTTCTATGATAACTTCATAGAAATTGATTTGCTTGAGTAGCCTCGTGCTGTCCAGTCGCACCTGTCTGCGCCTTAATTCGTGCCGACTCGAGAAAATAAACAGATATGTTTTCAATTAAAACGCTAAGTTTATTCTACGCGAGTAATTATTTTCTAAAAGTAAATAACTTGTTTAATTAAATGCAAGTAGTTCATTTATTCTCAAAATAATATTATTAAGTAGTTCGTTTATTACTTGGAGAGCTCGTATTTATGAGTGTTAGCACAAGTTTAATTAATGTTAACTTTTCAGTTTCGACGCGTAGTACGCCCCGTTCTAGTCTAGGGCATGAAAAAATAAAACATTATTTGAACATTTGCTGTTGCCTGCGACTCTGCCCGCATGATTTTTAACCATCTAACTGAATCGTGTGGTGCCGGACGTAAAAGAATAGCACCATCCCATTTCTTCCCGTGGGTGTCGTAGAAGGCGACTAAGGGACTTACTAGAGAATGTGCAGCAGCGTTCTCTATGCATTTGACCACCATACTGCGATCGCCAACCCGCCTGCCAAGCGTGGCGATTAAGGAAAATCCCCCCCTTTTGGGGAAGGCTTGTACAGCAGTGAACGTCTTTCGGCTGATATGATTATGATGATGATGATGATGAACTGAATCACTCATAAATAAATCATCAGTCTATTGAAGACCTCGTGGTACGGAGGCCAGCACATCAAGCCATCCCAGTCTCTCAAATTTCTGTGATAAATTTTCAACTTTATTCCATTAGCATAAGGTTCATGTCCAAATCGAAAAATTTGACAGTTATTGATAGCTTGATATGCTGGTAGTATATGACTGTACATATACTTAGGCCTCTCTAATCACATGCTATTTGTCACTCTTCTGCTACTCCTAATACATTTATTTATTTTATTGTGTTTGGGTGGCTTACAGCTCATCATCATTCCCAACTGTGTTGGGGTTGGCTTCCAGTCTAACCAGATGCAGCTGAGTACCAGTATTTTACATGGAATGCCTATCTGTTCTCCACATCCCAGTTACTGGGTAACATAATACCCAAATCCATTTCTGACTTTCCATCATCGTTATACCTGTAGTCTGTCTCTTTGTCGAGGCCCTGAGGGCCCCTTGATGTCAGTTTCAAAATCAAACATTTAAACAAAATTTTTAATTTCTCATAAACCTACATAGACACTCATGAAACTTCAAAAGCTAGGTGCACGGTTCCAAATGGCCGTTTCTCGTAGGAAACGAGTTTCTTATCGACTGCTCTGCTTACAGAAGATCCGGTAAGAAACTCTACCGCCACAAACCAATTACTGGGTAGTACTATTTTACCCTTTGATAAGACTGGCTTTCATCCTTTCGGTATTCTGACGTTCCTTATCATCATTCCGTAACGACTGTCAAAGATCTACGAATGACAGCCGGGACCAACGGCTTAGCGTGCTTTCGGAGGGGGAGGGATATTGGTATGTAAAGATGGTCACCCATCCACGGACCAATCGCGGCAAGCGTAGCTTAACTTTTGGCTGCTATTACTTAGCCACAAGCCTGAGCTAACAATACAACAGTCATAGTGAGGTAAGTCATGACAAGCCATTTACAAGCCTCCACAAATAGCATTAGAGTTTTTTTTGTGCAAGTTTTGAAATTGATACACATACACATTACCCAGCCACCCTGCGATAGTTTTCGCTCCACCTAGCTTGAGAGCGAGCGTCGATCTGCCGTCACCATCCACTCAAGAACACGTCTCTCAAAAAATCTCAATTGGTATTTTAATCCCTGTAAATATTACCAATGATATACATACCGTGTTGATGGTAATAAAAGATGATGGTAAAGTCAAAGTAGGTTAGGTAGGTCCAACTTCGAAAAAGAGGTCAATCGTCAAATCCGACTCGGCTGGGCAGCATTCGGGAAGCTACGCAATATCTTCTCGTCCCACATCCCGCAGCGTCTCAAGACGAAAGTCTTTGACCAGTGCGTGTTACCAGTGATGACATATGGTACTGAAACGTGGTCGCTCACAATGGGCCTTATCAGAAGGCTGAAAGTCACCGAAAAGGGCAATGGAGAGGGCTATGCTCGGAGTTTCCCTACGTGATCGAATCAGGAATGAAAAGATCCGCAGGAGAACCAAGGCAACCGACATAGCCCGAAGAATTGCCAAACTTAAGTGGTAGTGGACAGGGCACATTGCTCGCAGAACAGATGGCCGATGGGGCCGAAAGGTTCTGGAGTGGCGACCGCGTACCGGAAGACGTAGCGTTGGAAGGCCGCCCACAAAATGGACCGATAACGTCGTGAAGGCCGCAGGAATCCGCTGGATGCGAGAAGCGCAGAACCGGAGGAGCTTGGGGGAGGCCTATGTCCAGCAGTGGACGTCTTTCGGATGAAATGATGATGATGATGAAAGTCAAAGTAAAAAGTCAAATAATTTATTTACAAAAAAATAAACAACCGACTTCCAAAAAAACACTAAAAAGTGAAAAATATCACTTTTTAGTGTTTTTTTGGAAGTCGGTTGTTTATTTTTTTGAAAAAAGTTTTTTATTTTACACTTTTTAGTGGTTCACATGTGCTTACCCCTTCACAGCGTACCGGCGTGATGTTATGTTATTAACTGGTGTAAACAATTGACAGACATGAGATTTCAGCAATCCCTGTCCATTTGCTATCATTTATTGAGGAGTTCCGTTGCCTATCTCCGAAGTTCTTCATCAGACCTTCACCAAATTGAAATGGAACCACTCCGAGAAAGTACTCTTCCAAAAACTACACAAATTGCTTCAAGTGTGCCTATAAAATTTGAAGAGTTCTCTCTATTTCTCCAGGATCCCATCATCAGATCCTGACTTGATGATCATGGGACCACCTGGGAAGTATACCCTTTCAAACAAAAAAAAAATTATCCAAATCGGTCCAGCCATCTTCGAGTAATCGGGGAACATACATAAAAAAAAATTAAAAAAAGGTTCCGACGAATTGAGAACCTCCTCCTTTTGGAAGTCGGTTAAAAACAGTTACAAAAGGCATAGTGCCTTAACGTCAAAATTTAATTGATTTTAGTCGCCCGTGGCAAAAGGTATCGCATGAAGAAGAATAAGCAAGAAACTCCACCGTTACAAGTATTTTACAATATCTTGTAAATATTCATTATAATTATGTGGTAGATCTTCGTGGACCGATGGCTGTGGGACGAAGATCGGTCAGGAATCGGTCGAGAACAATACAAGAAGGATAGAACCAGCCGAAGTGACGATGCTAATATAGAGAGGCCTTCCAACGCTACGCCAAAATCATATTATAACAATTTCATTATCGTAGCCTTAATAATAAAAGCTAATTAGGCCAACATTGTGAGACTATTAAAACTTAATAGTGCACTAACATTAGTTCAACCTATTTCGAGGTCATTAACCTACAGAGAGGTATTAGATTCGCAATAAAATGATTATTGTATCAACTAAGGTTAACCAAGGGTCGAATGGACCTAATCTAAATAAATTTGAATGGGCGCAGAGTGAATTATCCCGAATTATTTATTTGGTAGGTACTTTTAGTGATATAGTATTGTATTCCCGTGTGGTTTAACGGGTTGTTCGTGGATTCGCACGAGATCACTCGCCCCTAATCGGATACCAGAATCGATACTTCAAAAAATAATCATCATCTGCCTAGCCATTACCCAGCTATGTTGGGGTTGGCTTCCAGTCTAACCGGTTGCAGCTGAATACCAGTATTTCACATGGAGCGAATGCCTATCTGACCTCCACAACCCAATTACTGGGTAATACAATACCCATGGTAAGACTGGTTGTCAGACTTTTCCGGGCTTCTGACGACCCGTAACGACTGTCAAAGATCCACAAATGACAGCCGGGACCAGCGGCTTAACGTGCTTTCCGAGGCACGGAGGATTCTTGGTATGTAAAGATGTTCACCCGTCCACGAACCAACCGCGGCAAGCGCAGCTTAACCAGAACAATTGACCCGTGCGGCTTATATTACTTAGCCACAAGCCCCACTTCAAATAATAATATAAATGATTATTTTCTATATGCGACTTGCACAAATTTCATTTATTTGTGGGCGAATCGAAAAGTACATAAATACGTAGGCCAACTGGCACGTTTTGAATTTTATGCAATAAAGTTTATTATGAGAAAAGGTCACTGTAAGTATCACTACATAGCATAAAACAAAGTCGCTTTCTCTGTCCCTAGATGCCTATGTATGCTTAAATCTTTAAAACTACGCAACGGATTTTGATGCGGGTTTTTTTAATAGATAGAGTGATTCAAGAGGAAGGTTTATACGTATAAAACACCGACCTCCACGCGGGCGAAGCCGCTGGCAAAAGCTAGTATTCAATAAAGTGCATAAAATTCATAATGCCTTTGCGTATTTTTGGAGGTATCGATTCGTCCTTAATATCGTGCGAGTCGCCTTTGAAAAATAAAATAATTTTAGAATGTGTCTATTCGCCGGATTCGGGCCGGTATTTTTTTCGAGTGAATCGACTAACAAGCCCGTTTAACGGTAGGAAGGTTTTACCTATAATTAATATTTTTTGTTAACTCTATTGTACATGCTGTGGTCTCCTATAAGTGAAGGAGTACACCTACTTAATATTTTTTATGTTGCCCTTTATTTATGTGTCATGTATTGTGTACATCTTTTGTTGGAGATCCTAAATAAATAAATATTGTTACTGAATTATCATTTTTTTTGTTTTATAATTTATTTATTTATTATTTTATTTATTTGAAGCATCAATCAAATTTGGAGTACGCTTTCTCACAGGCCACGCCGCACCAGGCCAGGCCGAAAGGCCGCAGAAAAAGTCGAATCTGCGGCCCGTAGCCACTCGTCCGATCGTAGCCTGTGCGGTCTATACCTACAGGCGCGTTTCTTTGTGCTTTGTTTGAATAGGAAAATGCTAGGCACAGGCCGCGACAAACCTCGACAGTGGTAGCAACGCCTGATGCAACCCGTCAGTATGCAGGCCGTGAGACCGCGGCATAACAAAGACACGTGCCTCATTACTTTATAGTCGTTAGGTATGTTTGTGCACATGTCTAAGACTACAGAAATGTATAAGCTTGAAGTAAAAGTAAACATATTCTACACGTGTTCTTTAGTTACACGTGTTTCTAACTTTGCAAGCTACTTTAATATTCACTACTCCTCTACGCTACTCTGACTGTTAAGCCTGATTGTATACGGTGAGATTTAATTGTCTGTGGCACACCATAAGTTTGGATCAACAATAAAAGTTAATGCACCGTCTTTACAGTATTTAGATGATGCAAGTCATTTCTTGCTTCAATTTTATTGTATGCGTCAGACCAAAAACTTGAATTTTGTAATGGGGTATTAGGTATGCCAGTAGGTATAAGACAGACTATAAATAATGATTTATCATAATATTCACAACCAGCTTTTGCCAGCGGCTTCGCCCGCGCGGAACTTTCATCCCCTATTTAACTCACTTAGGGGTTGAATTTCGATAAATCCTTCCTTAGTCCTTGATTACTTTATAAACGGAACCTCTGTACAAAATTTCAGCTTTCTAGATCTAAGGGTTTGGGCTAGGCATGATGATGATGAGTCAGTCAGTCAGTCAATCAGGGGCCCAAGTCTGCTATTTTTATAAATTCGTCATTCCAACACGATGCCATTGTCATTTTGCTAAAAGTTCTCTGCTATCTGCTAAATTCATAATGGTCGATCATTGGTCGGTCAATGTTCTCGTAATAGAATTGTGTTATAATGGCATTGTCGTATTGCCATTATTATAAAACCCGTTAGTAGAAATGATTTTCCAAAAACGACTACTAAATTTGAACATTTATTCGAGCCCGATTTCATTTATGTATATTTTTACATATTATTTATTAGTTTATTAGTGTTAAATTTTAGCAGATTACCGCCTAAGTCAGTCATTCATTTGTCATTATGTACGAGATTACCAATAAATGCCATTTATTTCAATGGAGTGTCAGTGGCTGACCATAATGATGCCATTATATTAGTAGATTACCAAACTTGCCAAAATCAACAATTATGAAATCAATGATAGACCATTCTGACACTATTGTAATAGCAGACTTGAGGCCCTGGTCTTTTCTTTTTATTTACATAGATAGATAGAAGATAGATCACAATCAGCCCATAATTTTCCCATTGCTGAGACAAAGGCATACTCTACAAGAGGGAGAGGTCCCTAATCCACCCTGCGGACCCAGTGCGGCTTGGTGGATGTCACAAGTCTTCAATTTTTGGTTCTAGGACATTCCAGTTTCCTCACGGCGTTTCTCTTCATCAGTAGTTTTAAGAGAAGTGGTGATGAAATTAAACACACAAAGTAAGTTGCCTCCCTGGTTTCAAACTCACGACTTAGAACTCGTAATTCGTTGCGAATACCACTGGGCCACCATTGCTCATAATTTTTGAAGTGAAAACTTCTTTAGGCGCGTTGGGCATTTTTTGAGATGGGAAAAAACAATTGAACTCGCGACACTGTTACCGTTACCGTTACCGACACCTCTGTATATAAGTATGTACATATATTGTGAACACACCGTGACATTTTAGTCGTCTTACAAAGGTGGTCGACTCAATGTATCCATCATAAAATACCTCTAGGCGCGATCAAAACATTGTTTTAAGATAATAGGTACAAAGAAAAATAAATAATGCTTTAGAATTATGAAAAACCCTCCCTGTTAATAATGTTTACGTGTCAAACGGTAGATCTACCTACCTACCATTACATTCTATCATTAATTCCACCTCCATAACGGGTGTTTCAAACAACGTTATGCGTCTTAGTGAATGATATTTGAATTTTTTGAATTATACAAATGTTCAGAAATAACATTTTTTTTATAAATGATTAGTAGTCATTGGATACATGAAGTGGGCTGCCGTTGTAAGACGACTAAAATGTCACGGTGTATACGTACAGACGCCAGCACATCAAGCTACCCCAAACTGTCAAATTTTCCAAAATGAACATGAACCTTAAAACGTTCGGTATAAAATTTAAAATCTATCAAAGAAATTTGACAGATTGGAGTAGCTTGATGTGCTGCCCTCTATACATAGATACACATCCATGTTGGCATTTTCAGATGGGAAAAATCCATTGAACTCGCGACACTGTTACCGTTACCGTTACCGACACCTCTGTACCTACGAATTTGAAGTGAAATTGGCGCGTTGGGCATTTTTTGAGATGGGAAATAACAATTGAACTCGCGACACTGTTAAAAAAATACACACGTAATTGTTCAAGTTTTCGCTTCTGTCGGCACTACCGGAGTGCCACTGTTTTTTTATGTTAATTAAGGTATTTGTACATCTGAGGGACGTTCAATTACTAAGGGCACATAATGGTCAACTGTAGATTATTCTGAAATTAACATCTGAAAATTACGACTATAGAGACAAAAAGTATACGTTTCCAGTCTAAACACAAAGCACAAAAGGGCCTCACAGTCCGTGAAGTCCGTTTAATTTTATAATGACGAAAATTAACAAAATAGTGAACGTAAAATTTGGCTTTTAGATGTAATTGCGTAATTTCGTTTAGGAAATGTGGTTTTTAGAGCTTTTGGTAACTTTGAAACGTACACTTCGTCCTTCAGGCGCTGAAGTTTTGATGAGATCATACAGTCTTAATTTTCGAATTGAAAATAGGATAAGATTTTCTGTATGAGAATAACGACTAGCAGAACATCATAATCCCCACATTTATTTATAGGCAATAAAACATCCTTACTTATATGTATATACAGGGTGTAATTTTAATCACCGTTAACCCCATAAGGGGTCATTGTACTCATCATTATGCACAACTTTTACTATGGGCTCAAACCTGAAATCGCGAAAATAAAATCAGCTGTTCCCTACATTTATGTTCGCATAACTCGTCAAAATGTAAGGAACAGCTGATTTTATTTTCGCGATTTCAGGTTTGGGCCCATAGTAAAAGTTGTTCATAAAGAGTACACAGGTTAACGGTGATTAAAATTAAACCTTGTATATTTTATATATAATATTATAAACGCGAAAGTTTGTATGAATTGACGTATGGATGTTTGTTACGCTTTCACGCAAAAACGGCTGAAAGAATGTGGATGAAATTTTGCAAACAGATAATTTATAGCTTGGATAAACACTTCTTAAATGTCACAGCATCATGTTGAGATAGTGGCCTTTTGGCCTCGTGCAGGACCTTGTTCTATTTTATTTTATTTTATTAAGTAGCGTAGCGTAGTAGTGTTTTCGTTTTTTTAATTAGGTAGTGTGTTTAATTGTATTGTGTTGGTAGTAAGTTTGTGATATTCTTGTGCGAGACGAACAATTTTTTTTTATTTCTTTCTTGTTTCGTTTGTATGCACAATATGAGAGATTAACCATGTTATTTTAAGACCATGTACTTAAAGAAAGAAAGAAAGAAAAACGTTTATTTGCAGTAAACATGACGCAAAAAAAACTGGAACACACAAAAAAAATAAGAAAAGGTTGAGGGAAACATGCGTCAGATCCATGCAAAACCGTTTTCCTGTAATTTAAAAGTAAAAAACAATTATCTTTGTTTTTTTAATGAAATTTTAGGCATTTTCATCTATTTTCTCCAAGACCTCATGCTCATCAGTAGCGGTTGTGACCACTACACGAACGCGGCAAACGAAAATCAATCAATTATTATGAATAATTGCGGAGCGACAATCATTACGGTTGATTTTCTGCAAATTACCCACTAATTCTAAACTGATTAGCCGATATTAATTGCACAGTATTCTAAACGCTAAACATATCGATCCTGAGAACCGATTAATGAGCTTTTTGACACCGTTGGTAGAAGCGTGTGATGTAGTTGGAATACGCTTCATTATGTACACCATAAAAATTTAAAAATATATATATAAGGTATAATGAGCGGTATTATCGCTTACAGCAATATTTTACAGATAACAATACAGTACACAGCAAACAATACAATATTTTATAAAGAAAGATAGGAAGAAAAGAAGGAAAAAGAAATACAATACAATTTTGATGATAGAGATATCAAATATTAAATTAATGAATATTATTTTCATTGTTTACATTTACCTACCCTTTATGAGTGTGAGTGTGCAATATGTACAGGTACAGGTACATTGACCTTTTTGGGAGTTTTTACGTCACACTCATTAAAACACATCGATATTGTATACTTCTGTTTTTGGTTGGGAAATCATCAAATGACTTCTCGCGCTCTGGGTGGAGCAGGAGGGCGTGTCAGACTTTTACTGACTAAAACCCACCTGTGTTCCCTCAGTTGCCTGTGTGCCAGGGGCGGCGGTATCTCTTTCGAACAACCCGCACCCCTGGCAGGCATCGGCCCTTGCGGACCCCATCAGTTGGAGCTGACATCTCGTTGAGGCGCGCGTGGAACACAACGCAACGTTGACCCGGGCTGTCCTTACCGGACAGCGAGCTATCCATTACTTGCCGTCCGCAAGCTCGCGCCTACGGTGGCCGGGAGTCAGCCTGGGATTCCCGACGCCCGGGGCGTCTCCAGCGGCGACTAAGGCCGTGAAAGCGCATATACTGCCTCTCTCTCACGTGCGCCGCCACCCATATTGTATACTTGTGTATTTCTTTAACATAGCATTTGAGTTTAATAATTTTGTAATTATATTCAGTAGCAAGAAATCCTTCACGGGAATCGTTCGTCTACTTATTTACATAACATGGCATACCTAACAAGTTTTCATTAGAAGTACATAATATTTTCACTATTGGCCATTACGCAACAACAGGGAGTTTTAAGTTTTAAGTGATATAGGCATAACATTCTCTCATCTGCCTCTTAGTTTAAAAAAAAAACTCAGTAAAAAGCTACATAAACTCTCCATAACCCTTCATTCACCTGCCAGGGGTGCGGGTTATTCGAAAGAGATACTGTGGCCCCTGGCACACAGGCAACTGAAAGAACACGTGTTGTTTTTAGTCAGTAAAAGTCTGACACGCCCTCCTGCTCCACCCAGAGCGGGAGAAGTTATTTGCAAATATCCCACCCTCAAAAAAAGAACCTTTATTCATCATTATCATAATCACTTCAGCCGAAGGACGTCCACTGCTGTTCAAAAGCTTCACGTGAGGATTTCAAATAATAATTCACAAATCCACAAAGCAAAATAATATTTGTGAATTAATTACTAATAAAACCAAAACCTAAGTAAACATAATCATTTGAAAACACCCTTTGAATAATAAATGCGAACGCTTTGATTAAAATGTTTCCAATATCAGTTTCCGAACGCAATGTTGACTTATTAGTGGATTCACACAAATCGGGCGAATAGACACATTTAATAATACAGGGTGTCCTTAATGGATAACCTTGAAATGAAAATTTGTATATTTTCTGTAAAAAAAAACAACCGACTTCCGAAGAAACACTACAAAGTGAAAAATTACTTTAATTTCAAAAGGCGGTGACAAAAAATTAAAATACATATCCAAAGATTAGACTCCAAAATTAAAGCTATTTTTCACTTTGTAGTGTTTTTTCGGAAGTCGGTTGTGTTTTTTTGATTATTTTTACAGATAAAAAAAAACCGTTTCTGAATGGCCATTAGTTCTACCATAAACCATTTCAAGATTATCCATTAATTACCGGACATCCTGTATACTATTTTCTGTTGGCGACTCTCACGAAGTTAATTTTTTTGTGGGCGGATCGACAACTACAGAAATACGTTTGAGGCTATTGGCACGTTTTTAATATATTGCACTCTTATTACTACTGCGCGCTAATTTACTTTTTCTTAACTTTATTGCATAAAGTTCAAAACGTGTCAATTGCCTAATATGTATTTCTGGAGCTGTTCCTCAACAAATAAATTAACGTTGTGCGAGTGACCTACGTAAATTCGTGCGAATCAACTAATAAGTAACAAGCCCATAATGCTTCATTGAGCGGCACATTGATATTACATTTCTCATGTAAACAGCATTATTTAATGTATGTATATTATGTGCCTTATCAAACACGTAATATTAGGCTTTAGAAAGTTCAGTATATGGGTTAATGTTGATAATATGACATGTCCTAATAGGTACAAGACTTTTGTGGTTTCGTAAACATATTTCTGCGAATCCGTTGGTTTCATATCAATAGTTCTTATAGGTTTCCCTTCCGTCTTATTACAAAACGCCATCTAATATTAGTTCTAGCCTAAAAATTTGAGCCAGTTTTTTTCATTTCCAACCGTATTTCGGTTTGGGTAAAGCTCTCAATACAAAAATGACAACTTAGCACAGAACTAGGTAATCAGTTTTGTAAAAAGAACTGCATTTCTATATATGTTGGGTTCTTAATTCAAAACAGGCTTGGTGGTACCTGATCCTGACCTGATCAACCTGATCGAAATATAAAACTTATTTTGTAAAAAGGGAGCTTATGGTAACCAATAAATGATTATGGGCAGTTAATGTAAAATGATAATGATGACGAATCTTTTAATGTTGCAAAAGACTGACTGCATGAGCCATAGAGCTCGGAGACGTGGATTATCAAGACTTCGTAAACAAACCAAGCCTATTGACACCATTTACTTTTACTATGACAGAAATGACGTATAGAAACTGATAGCTTTTAAGGCGAACTGTGAAAGTAGTTTCAACTTCACCAAATAAAAAAAAAGTAATTTATTCAAAGTAGGCTGAGAGTCAGCATTTTTTGAACGTCAAAATTACACAAGACAGTCCGAAAAAACGCCCGTCTTTCACCATTTCCTAGTGATTTAGCTGGCGAGAAGAAGTGGCAAAACAAACTCCTCACGTACTACTTGTATAACCCAGAAGTTATATTAGTTAAACATAAATTGCTTGTCGCACTACCGACCTATGGAACTAACGCCTTTTTTGGATTCCATACCTCAAAAGGAAAAAAAACGGAACCCTTATAGGATCACTTTGTTGTCCGTCCGTCAGTCCATCCGTCAGTCTATCCGTCCGTATGTCTGTCAAGACCCTTTATCTTGGGAACACGTGGTGGTATCGAGTTGAAATTAATACGATATACTCAGGTCTAGCCTCTTGAAGCTGTGAAAAAATCAAACTTCTAAGTTATCGTAAAAAATATACGGCCGTTTATGCCGCAAAAATTATAGATTTCGACACTCTCAAGGGAATCATAATTTATAGGGTACTTTCCGTTGACCTAGAACTATGAAATTTGGAAAGTAATAGCACTAGTACAGTAGTAGTACAGGGAAAATACCGTGGCCCCTGGCACACAGGCAACTGAAAGAACACGGGTGGGTTTTAGTCAATAAAAGTCTGACACGCCCTCCTGCTCCACCCAGAGTGGGAGAAGTTATTTGATGATTTCCTACCACCAAAAAAAAAGTCTGTCACTATATGCTACTCCCTCCATCTGTCTAACCTTTACCCAACTATGTCAAGGTTTTTTGCCAGTCCAACAGATTCAGCTGAATACCAGTGTTTTACATGGAGTGACTGCCTATCTGACCTTTACAACCCAGTAACTGGGTAACACCATACTCCTCAGACTTTCGGGCTTCTGACGACCCGTAACGAATGTCAAAAATCCACGAATGACAGTCGGAACCAACAGCTTAACGTGCTTTCCGAGGTACGGAGAGGTCTTGGTATGTAAAGATGATCCCCCCATCCCCCGGATCAACCGCGGCAAGCGTAGTCTAACCTGATCGATTGAACGCTGCAAATATTATTACTAAGCCATATTTCTGTCGAGCTTAAAGCTCAAGCCCAAAATTCAAAACAACTATTTTATCCTTTTCAATAGACATAAAGTTATCCTGTTAAATAGTTCCATCCTGTTTAATAAATCGAATCAAGTTATACTAAATCGGTAATAATCTGCTCTTCTATTAGTGCCTATTAATTTGTAAACGCTTGAATACAGGAGCGCTATCTAATCAACAAGGATTCAAATTAGTTCTTTGATACCTACCGCTGTAAGCCATAGAGTTAAATTGATCCTAGATATTCTCTACTCTCTATTTAACGTAATATTATTTATGAACCTACAAAATTTCAACAACAACAGATTCTAATGGAATGCACAAAGTTTACGGCCTAAGATTGGATCCTTTTCTGAACATCACAATAATAAGCGAATCATGGCTCAACTGCGCGATCAATGTAAACATTATAAGTTATAGCATTTATCGAAACGATAGTTAAGGCGGTGTAGCTATACTGATTCACAGGTGAATTCAGTCTCATGTAGTGCCATTTAAAATTAATAATCTGGGTATTGAATTAATAAACGTTAAGTTGTTAAACTGCAAAGACTTAGAATAATATGTTGTATCGGTTTATTGTCCTTCGGTTGTACGAACTCAGATATCGGATTGGGAATTATATATTTTCCCACTTAACAGGTAAGTCATTAATAGCTGGTGACTTTAATGGGCATCATACAAACTAGTCGTGTAAATCAGACGTGAGAGGTATTCAAATGTTGGTTTTACCACTAGAAAACGACTACATCTCTATTAATAAAGGCATGGCAATACGGTTTTTTTTTGGCTGGGAAATCATCAAATAAGTATTCCCGCTCTAGGTGGAGCAGGAGGGCGTGTCAGACTTTTACTGACTAAAACCCACCCATGTTCCCTCAGTTGCCTGTGTGCCAGGAGCCACGGTATCTCTTTCGAACCACCCGCACCCCTGGCAGGCATCGGCCCTTGCAGACCCCACCAGTTGATGCTGGCATCTCTATTAGGTGCGCGTGGAACACAACGCGCTGTCGACCCGGGCGTGGTTCTTACCGGACAGCGACCTAACTATTACTCGCCATCCGCAAGCCCACGTCTACAGTGGCCGGGAATCAGCCTGGGATTCCCGACGCCCAGGGCGTCTTCTATGGCGACAGGGCCATGAAGGCGCATATATTGCCTTTCCCTCAGGTGCGCCGCCTCCCTCTTTGCGAGCATTACTGTTTCGCAGAAGGAGGTGACGGCTACCCATGCACTCTCGCTCCGAACCATGGCCGGACGCCGATCACCTCCACAAAGACACGGCAGTGCTCCGCCCAAGCTGGGCAGACCTCCACCGTATGCTCCTTCGTATCCTCAGGGCGATCTACGCAGTGGAAACACCTGGGCGTTTCCTCCCGCCTTATCCGACACTGGAACCTCCCGAAACAACTGTGTCCGGTGAGGACCTACGTCAGGCGAATGGTGAGGACGCCGTGGCGCCTCTCAATCCACTCCTCAAAGAGAGGACTTATTGCTGCAATCGTGGCATGCCCAGCACTTGGTTGCAACAATTGCATTCTCCATGTCGCCATAAGATCCCGCCAGAGCTCTGTCCACTGTGCCCTGATTTCTCGCGATGGCAACACGGATTAAGTTAGTAAATGGATATTTACAACAAACTTCCCCGGATGTATCATTCGTGTCCTCTGACACAGCAATAAAATTTGACTGGCAGGGATTTAATGAAAATCTCGGCAGCAATTACCTGATCATTAAAATGACGGCAAACTTATCTAGCCTAGTGCATATTGTTAGAAAACGAAACTGGAAAAAATGCGAACTGGAGTAAATATTGCCAAGCAATTTCAGACAATATTCATTTTACGGATGAATGCTCTTATAGTGTAGATGTTCAGCAAAAATATGACTTTTTTAAAATATCATTGAATACGCAGCTAATAAACATATCTCATATTTTAAATATAGTCTAGAGACACAGGAAATATTTAAACAAAAAACTGTTGACATTCTAAATTATCGGAAATAGTCGCACAACGATGATTAGGCCTGTCAAACTTTGGTAAAAACTCCACCCCTGAAAAGGAGATCATTCATATTGCTCCATACATTTTTGGGGCTTTTCTGAAAGCCAACTAAAAAATAATGTTCAAAACAAAGCATATTTATGCGATAGCAGCAATCGCGGTTGATTTGCTGTCATTTTTTAAGGGGCCCGTTGTCTGTCTCCGAAACGCATCATCAGATATATATGAAATTATATAAATAGGACCATTTCGAAATAAACCCCTTTCGAACAAAAAAAGAATTTTGCAAATTCGTTTATATATGACGGAGTTATGCCCGAACATACATAAAACAAAAAAAAAACAAAAACATGTCGAATTGATAACCTCCTTCTTTTTGAAGTCGGTTAAAACATCTATTATTAAACCTTTATTTAAGAAAGCAGATATGAAGTTGATGGAATAATAAAGACCAATTTCACTCATACCGGTCTTTTCGAAGATATTTGAGAAATACATCTATAAAGAACTGTATCATTTCATTGAAAAAAAATCCTTTGTGAAGAACAAAAAGGATCCAGACAGCACAAAACCATCAATATGGCAATTTATGACTTTATGTACACTCTTGTTAGAAACATAGATAAACGATCCCCCATATGTGCTTTATTTTGGGATATGACTCAGGCGTTTCAATATGTCCATTAAAATACATTACTTAATAAATTAGAAGCATACGGCATTGGAGGTAACGTGCTTGAGCTTATTAAATCTTATTTTGAAAATAGAACACAAATAACCGAAGTTAGCCGCATTAATGTAGTTATTAAACATGAAGAGATAACAAGATCACGAGAACGTAAATTCTCATACGGTGTTCCACAAGGAACCGTTATGGGCCCGTTTTAGTTTATATTATGTGTCAATGACATTCCCATGTCTCTTGCTCTTCAACCTATAAGTATGTTTGCAGATGATAGAACAGTAACTATCCCTTGTAAAAACGCAATTACATATGAAAATGACATTATTAGTTCTGTTGACTCACTAATTAAATAGCTAATTTAAATATAAATTTAAGTAAGACAAAGATAATATACTTTAGAGACAGCGTAACCAATCTTCACAAACATTACAAAAATGAAAATATTAAAGAAGCAGGAGATACCACATTTTTAGGATTACAAATAGATTACAGCTTTATTTGGAAAGCGCATATAGATATTATGTGTATAAAACTGATTTCATCTGCGTATGTCATAAATAGATTATCATCACCATAGTAGATACCAAAACACGTCTTACGGCTTATTACGGCATAGTTGAATCTCACTTACGCTACCGCATCATTTTCTGGGGGAATTCAACTGATATAGACACGGAATTTAAGGCCCAAAAAAGATGTCTCCGATCATTGTTTAAACTTAAAACTACAGACAGTTGTAAGTCATATTTCAAACAATACAATATCTTGACACTTCCTTATATTTATATTTTCGAAGTAGCTGTGTTTGTAAAGCAAAATCCAAGTCGTTTTGAACGCCTAGCTGACATATTTATTCCGAAGGAATAGGCGAGACAATAGCAAACTAAATATGGCAAGTATCATGTCAAACCACTTTGATGCGCAACAGTGTTTATTGCATGGCCCCAATTATTTACAATGAATTACCAAGTGGTTGGATAGATTTAAATACAGTTCCTACTGTTTAAGAGTATGTACTACGTAAGTTCTTGATATATGAAACGTACTACAGTGTAACTGAGTTTATAACAGAAAAAAATATTTGTTGAATAATTGATCTATTGAATGGTAATTCTAATTATAATGATAATTGTAATGATGATGATAAGTGTAATGATAATTAATAAATTAAAGTATTGGATGATCATTGTAACGATAATTAGCCTGTAGTGATTGACAGTAATAATCGCATGGAGGTATGGCAGAGTAAGGAGCTTCACGGATGCTTTTTTCGGGCCCTACATGGACCCGATGTAGACCTACTAGTGTCCGTAGCCTGGCTGCGTTATCTGACCTCTTGGAAAATCGAAGGTTTTGTCTGTGCAATTATGGGCAAAGTTATTAGTATGACGAACAATTCCCGGACATTTATTGTGAAAGATGGCACGCTTGACATCTGTCGGGTTTGCTACTGTCCGGGTGAATCAATCAGACACATTAATGCCGGGTGTTCTCGTCTAGCTAACGAAATATAATTTATATGTCTTTAATGAAATAAAGAAAATGATAATTGTAATGATAATGATGATTGTGATGGTAATGATAATTATAATGATGATGATAATTGTAATGAAATCAGTCAGACACATAATCTATGGATGTTCTCATCTAGCTAACGAAGAGTACTTGCATAGGCACAACCTTGTAGCCAGGATTATCCACCAGCAACTTACTCTGATAAGAATTGTTGGTCGCTGTGATTAAATGAAGACAATGTTTATGTTCTTTCACCAGTGTTAGCTTGCCTACTGACAAGTTATACAATTATGTTAGTTCATAAAATTGTTTAATTTATTTGCCTGTATAATTCAGTTTATTTCTACTTGAGTACTATGTTTTCAATGTTTTGTTGGTATGTTGGCGTGTGCTAGCTGACATATGGCACATTTAATGTTTTTTGTGTTTTGTAATGTTATTTACCTACTATTATATAGAATCAAGTACTTCTAACTTAATAGACAACTGTGCTGCTGGGGAGTTCGTTGCGCCACTTCTTCTTCTCAGCTAAAGCATTAGGAAGTGGTGAAGGGCGGGCGTTTTGGGGCAACTGTCTTATGTAATTTTGACGTTTAAAAAGAGCTGACTCTCAGCCTAGTTTGAATAAATTACTTTTGATTTTGATTTTTTGAGACTATCAGACTTGCGGGATCAGAAGTGCCGTACTATAGGTAGTGCCCGACCCAGTTCTCGAAAATCGACATGTCACACTGTACTGGGATCAATCCATCATAACTGTCAGGACTATTGTTGCCAATATGCCTGATATAGTGGTGGTGGATCAACTAGAGCGGCGTGCAATGATCGTTGACACAATGGTCCCGCATGCCAGGAACCTCGTGAAAGCCGAGAAAGATAAACAAATCAAGTATCTTGACTTGGCTCGCGAGGTTGTCGACATGTGGGATGTGGACTCAGCGATCATTGCACCGATAGTCATAACAGCCAATTGTTTTATAGCAAAAATCCTCGACCAACACCTAAGGAGGCTCTCGTTGGGCATTTGGATCAATGGTTTCATCCAGAAAGCGGTACTCCTGGACATGGCTCGCATTCTTAGGAGGTTCCTCTCTCTGGAGCCCTGACCGCCGGGTAGCTTGGGCCCTATTCCCGATATCGGTGGGCTACAATTTTTAATTTTTTTATATGTCTTTATATATTTTATATTCTAATATTTAAATTTGTAATTTATGTGTATTTATTGAAATACAGGAAATTGTAATGACAATGATAATTTTATAAATTGTTTATAGATCAGCGATTGCAAAGAGGTTGTGTGGCCTGGTGAAGATACCTAATCAATGATTCTTTTTCACTTACACATTTAGTATGTAGTTATTATACTTACAGTTTTATAGATAACAAGGTACGGTGGGGTTGGCAGATCCGTGTGTCAAACTTTTAATTACTATAAACCACCCGTGTTCCCTCAGTTGCCTGTGTGCCAGGGGCCACGGTATCTCTTTCGAACAACCCGCACCCCTGGCAGGCATCGGCCCTTGCGAGCTCCATCAGTTGGTGCTAACATCTCTTTGAGGTACGCTTGGAATACAACGCGCCGTCGACCCGGGCTTGGTCCTTACCGGACAGCGAGCTACCCAGTACTCAGCGTCCGCAAGCCCGCGCCTACGATGACCGGGAATCAGCCTGGGATTCCCGACGCCCAGAGCGTCTCCTGCGGAGGCTACGGCCGTGAGGGCGCATGTACTGACTCTCCCTCACATGCGCCGCCTCCCTCTTTGCTAGCATCACTGCTTCGCTGAAGAAAGCAACGGCTACCCATGCACTCTCGCTCCGTACCATGGCCTGGACCAGGGCTGGACGCGAGAGATCGCCGCCGCCGATCGCCTCCACGAGGACACGGCGGTGCTCCACCCAAGCCGGGCAGTTCTCCACCGTATGCTCCGCCGTGTCCTCAGGGTGATCTTCGCAATGGAAACACCCCGGCGTTTCCTCCCGCCTTACCCGAAACAGGAACTTCCCGAAACAACCGTGTCCGATGAGGACCTGCGTCAGGTGGAAGGTAAGGACGCCGTGCCACCTCTCAAGCCACTCCTCAAAGAGAGGACTTACCGCCGCAATCGTGGCGTGCCCAAGTTAAGGGTGGAGTAGTGTATGGAAAATATTTTTTTTGGTTTGTCGCGGTAGAAAGATGCGAGAAAGACGTTGAGCATTATAAATTCAAATAATGATAGCACGTTTATCATTATTTCTATTTACATTGCGAAGTAAACTGCACCCTAATTGCGTAACCCAGTTAGCTGTACAATCTCAATCCGACGGAGAACGGGGAGGCAATTCATAATCGGTTACTTCTTAATTTTTTTTTTATTCGTCTGCTCCAACGTAACTATTAAACTACAATGAAACTTGAACTGCCACAATTTAAGGCATCGCTATATTAGTGTGTTGTGGCTTTTGTTGTGAGGTATGCTCTCCTTAGATACATAAATGGCTACATACTTTCGGCATGACGGATGCCAGTCTGATAACCCCTCTTCGGAGAAAGCTTGATATTAATAATTATGACGATAATTTAGTTGTTTTTTCTTTTGGATTATAACTAGGGATCAGATAATCGGATGCATATTTACCTAAAGTTAATTTTTAGTTACGAAAATATGGAAGCGGCTTCTTAAAATATTTTTTTGTACAAAAATCCTGGGATGCCAACAACACCGGGAATGCATAACTAATCATTTGTGTAATATGGAAGCGACTTCTAAATGATTATGATTGCATAACTATTCAGTCGCATATTTATGAAAAAATTAACCCCGATGGAAATTTGGTACCTATACCTATGTACCTAGGGTGTAAGTCTGTAAGAGTAGGGGTGGTGTGTGTTTGTAAAAACATTTTTTTTTCTCACACTTATCAAAACTGATAAGTAGAACCAGGGTCGTTGGATATAGTGAAGAAAGAAACCGATGGGTATTTTCTAATGAATTGAATTTCTAAGAAATTTGTTTTTTTTTTACGAAAAATCCATCGGCTTCTTACTAAACGTCAACTCTATCCGACGTCACTGGTTACATATCTCTTTTGGTGACCGTACTTAAAGAGGCACGTGTGACATTCTTAGCTAGTCAACCTTTGGGTTGAATACTCTAATAAATAATAGGAAAATCTGTTTTCCATTTTCATTTAACTTCAACTCCAGGACTAAAGGAGTCAATGAGTCCCAATAAAGACGAGCAACAGAATATGTCCTCACTTTTTGCTATGGTTTCTACTTCGTCTTTTTATTTCGTTTAAACAGTAGGTACAGTAAGTTCCTTTCACCTTGTACACTCTTGACAATCTGGGGACCTATTTCTAAAGCACAAAGTCCGTGGTTTCGGCTGAATTTAACGGTGATTCCAACTGACAGACATAAGATTAGTTTGGGAGGACTCCAACGAAGAATGAATGACAGCAGTTTTCGACAATTATACCTATTCCCGATGTATTTTTGCCCGTCCAAAAACGTTACTAAATCGGCCGTAGGATTGACTTTGAAGTTTCGAACTACTTTCGGACGGACGCGTATATTCGTTGACGGAAGTAGCGAGTAGCCCTGAACAACGCCTGTGACGCCGCAATAGATATAGCCACCTACTAGGCCCAAACAATTTAAGAAATATAACTAGGACTGGTATACCTAGAGTGAGGCGACCTTGACCCTAATATCTGAGTACACAGACCAAACAATTTACGCAGCGACGCAAAAATTTACGCGTTCTTTACGGCCGGACTAACACGTCTCGGCATTTTACGAGTTTTGCCGACTTTTTCATAAATTTTCCGCTTTTTCAGACGCAACAGTATAAAAGTTTTGAAATGTCTCGACAACACTGTTTTGTGAAGATAAATTTTTTCTCATAAATTCCCGTTTGTGCTATAAATATTTTTCGAGCTATGGAAATAATAAAATTTATTTTATTAATTTGATTGTCGGATTACAATCCACTAACTGGGCTGTGGAGGTCAGATAGGCAGATCAGTCGCTCCATGTAAAATACTGGTATTGAGCTACATCTGGTTAGACTGTAAGCCGACCCCATCGTAGTTGGGAAAAGGCTAGGCTAGCTAGTTGTTATGTTTTTCATAATATCACATAAGAACAGTAATGGTTTTAAGTAAAAATCTTTCAAAATCAACAATTATCTACAACCGAATTTACAGCGCCGCACCCAAGTTTGTCACTATACCAAGATATGAGCTTGTCCATACAGTCCCTACTCACTGTGCTGTAAGTATTTTAAATTCATGGGCTTAATGATTTGGCTGCCTCGTTAGTCTAGTGGGCGCAAGCTACTGCTGAACATGAGGGTCTCAGTTCGATTCCCAGGTCGGTCAAAGTGTCAATAGCAGCCCGATTGATGGCAATAGGCTCGCTCCCTATTAGACTACACAAGACATGTTTTACCACTGCCCAACTTTTCGGAGAAACAAGCCTTAATTTTACGTGATGTGTTGTATTTAAATTAAATTTTACATTAATCCTTCTAAACAGCTTACAAAATGTAAGTGAAAGGTAAAATCTTTTCCTAAGTATTGCACAGTCCAGTAATTCACACCGAACACGCTTTAAACCGTGGAGTAAATAAACTCCGCTTCTATCCGTATCCATCCATGTGAAAGGCTAAACAAACCCTGGCAATTTTAATAGTGATGAAAACTAAAAAAAGAGATGTAAATAGCCAGCGAATAGAGCTGGCGGTTCTAACATACTAGGGCTGTTACGAGTACATGAAAAGCTAATATTTATCTATTAAATATTTTTTAAGATAATTTTAAAATATTTTTCAATAAAACACTACCATTAAAATGACTGGCTATTTCGGAAGTCGGTGTCTTTGGTTTTATTTTATTTTTTGTGCCACTGACTTCCAATATAAAAGTTATTTTTCAATTTGTAGTTTTTTTTTTAAGGTTGGTTGTTTTTTCACTTTTTACACGTGGTACTAACCCCACACAAATCCTTATACGCCAGTTATCATAAAAAAATCAGCTCTTCCATTCATTTTGCCAACGTAGGTATATAACAGTTGATTTTTTTTTATAGTTGATGAATAATTTCTTTGCTAGGAGGTCGGTTCGGTACTTTACTGAATTCTTTTACTTGTAGAATGCGACTTATCCTCGTTTTCATTAACACGAAGTGTCCCCAAAATGAATGCCTAAATAAAAGCGCGCTATCAGATTTTCTACTTTCGGCACTTAGCAAGATGGTGGTGGTCCGGGCAAAAAGAGCTTGAGCAAACGAATTATGCAGTAGATTATTCCCAGTTTAAAACTGAATGCCGGACAACCCTAAATGAGTATAAAATATTTTAATTACCTGGAAAATTTCTGGGTTCTCTATACCTTATAAAATTAATGAGTTTTTTAGTTCATTATAAATTAGAGGAAGAATTTAATTTAGTAGACGTGAAAGCTATTTAGGAGAAAAGCGTGTTCACATTTAGTGCTTGTTAAAATAGTTAAATATACCTACTTAGGTACAATAACATTGTTTACTCATTGTCTGTGCTGTGTGCATTTGATTAACTTCATTTAAAATTACATTTGGCAGAAAATTATGTGTGCATAGTAATATTTTTACTTGTGTATTTTTTAAGTGTATGGGACCTTGACGAAAACCCACTTCTTTTTATTATTATTTATTCAGAACACTGTTTTACACTGTTGTACCTACACTGAGACTACACACAAGGTTATAAATACATTTTGACTATTTTTAACCGCCGACGCAAAAACGACGGGGTGTTATAAGTGTCTGTGTGTGTGTTTTTATTTGATTAATATTTGTAAGAGGCGTATGCGCTCTGTTCGGGATGAAGTTAGAAGTCATAGACAACCATCTGTCAAGTTCATATTTAGTTTGACAACTATGACATGACGTTGACAATACTAAACAATAAGCATCTAAAATCAAACAGAGAAAACCTATCCATAAGGTAATATTTAAGTTTGTCTGAAATTGACGTATTCTAATGAAATATATATCTGATAATACAATTCGATGAAAACGACAAGAACAGTTTATTCTAATCTTCTTGTCTGTTTATTTAAGTGTGTACATAATTGGTTAAATAAATAACAGTAAAAAAAAATAGCGAATGAAGCCCTAGAAGCCCTGGAAGTTAGGAGATGACCAGTCGCAACCGACGGCACCCGTTCAAGAACATGACGCGTGGATTAGCACCATCCAGCTCAACCATTTTGGTAGGGAACCCAATGCCCCAACGCACGCGCAACCATCAGTGAGACATTTAAGTTGGCATGACCTCTTGATATTTCAGGCTGGAGGCTTTAATTTATTAAGATAGCCACTGGCAAGTCTGGTTAAGGAGCCGACAACCTCATAGGTAGACCTGCAAGATATCATTCATAAAAAAAAAATCAGATAATTCAGAAGTGCCTGTAATTGATTTATTTGAAACTAGCTTTTGCCCGCAGCTCTGCCCGCGTGGATGTCAGTTATCGCGTAAAAAAATTGCTTATGTCCTTCTCGATATTCCAGGCTATATCTCACCCAAATTTCATGACGATCGGTTCCGCGGTTTAGGCTTGAAAGCGTAACAAACAGACAGATAGAGCATTCCGCATTTTTAGTTATTTTTTACAAATTAGTAGGGATAGTAGGGATAAATGTTTTGAGTTTGAGTTGAATGGCTACGACAAAATAACGTAGAGTGTCAATTCGCTTAACAATTAATTTGCCTAACATTACCGTGGCTGCAAGTAATCATCATCATCATATCAGCCGAAAGACGTCCACTGCTGGACATAAGTCTCCCCTACAAGGGGGGGATTTGCCAAAATCGCCACGCTGGGCAGGCGGGTTGGCGATCGCAGTATGGTGGTCAAATGCATACAGAACGCTGCTGCTCATTCTCTAGTAAGTCCCTTAGTCGCCTTCTACGACACCCACGAGAAGAAATGGGACGTACGTAATACATCATTTAAACTTACAATGCCACCAAAACCACACTAAAATCGCCTACGTATTGGAAAACACATTAGTACCAACAACGATTAGGTTACGACACTTACTGCATTCTATCAGATTGCCCAAACGACCCATCAGCATTTAGTAACAAGTATTTAATTAATTAACAGTTAGCAGCCACTTAACCTTAATTACACAATATTGCGAAATCGATAAGGATTCTTTTCTTCCCTTTGTTTGCCTCACCCGAAGACGGAATCGGAAAGCGGCGATTGTTTATAAGGGTTACGATCGAGTAGTAGAAAAACAATGCTGAGGTGAACTATACGGCATGTCCGCCGGGCCTTTAAAACTCAGTTACTGAGTAACACTTTCGGGCTTCTGACTACTCGTAATGGCTGACAACGTTTTACGAATGACAGCGGGGACCGACTGCTTGACGAGCTTTCCGAGGCATGGACGGGTTTCTGTATGTAACGGTTTGTCACCCATTCATAGACCTTCCTCGGCAAACGTTGTTTAACCTTGAAGATCGACTCGTGCAGCTGTTATTTTTTAGGTATGCTGAATATTCCATCTTTATATCTATCCTTATTAAAAACATAATGTTTGATCTGTCACAATACCTACTTCACTTTAAAAAAAACGGTTGATAACTGAGATTTTCACATTGTTTTGGGTTTTACCAAGCCAATCTACAAGGGAAATAATATATTTTTGGAAAAATAAATAAAGACATACCGAGAGACACAAATAATGTATTATTATTTTCTATATTCCTTATATACAAGGAAACTCAGTACTCACCATATGTCAGCTACAACAATGGGCTTTATCAATATTCTGTATCAGTAACTGCTTAAGAGGAACGTTGAGGGGGATCAATATCAAAACTTTTCTCATCGTGTCGAGTCTCGATGATTCCCTAAAGATTACTTGGTTCTGGAGATAACTAGGACGCGAAATGGCGTGTTTTTCCTTTGTATCACGTAGTTTTTTTTATTATGTGTGCACGATAAATACACGATAATACACAATTACGACGCCTTCCTTGGCGGTCGGGTAAAAAGAAAATAAATAATAGTTTAAAAAACAAAAAACACACTTTATAACCCAAACTAAAAAAGTAGACAATATTGAGGTATTTTTATACTCAATTAATATCAAGCACCCCACGCTTTTTAATAGAATTACATTATTTTCTACTTTTTTAGTTTGGGTTTTAAAACATGTTTTTTAGGTTTTTAAACTATTATTTATTTTCGATTTTTTAGTTCTGCTAACTACAAAAGCGTGTTTTTTCTTTAATTATTGAATTGTCATCGGTCCTCGATAAGTCTACAAAGTTTAAATGAAATTTGACCGTTTGAAGTGAGTCAAAATCAAGTCCAAAGGAGTCGGTTACAAACAAACAAACATACTTACAAACATACAGGTGAAGCTAATAAAAGCGTGTTAAAAGTCATAAAGCATCAAAAAATTGATCCGCATTGTTGTCAACAGGAAAAGTGCTCCCCAAAGGCTGGCAGCGCTGCCACGTTGTATGGTAATGCTGATTCTTTGGCCAATAAATACGCCAGCTTTCTAACTGAAGGATGAAGAGCGGCCGTTTTGGGGGACTGTCTAATGTAATTTTGTCGTTCTCAGCCTAAGTTGAATAAATGATTCTTGATTGATTTTTTAATATTTGTGATCAACCGCTTAGCAATGTCTCAAAAAACTATATGGGCACTCGGATCCCATGGCCCTTGAATTTCCTCCAAACGGCTCGTATATAAAAGTTCCAATAAGATTAGAATATTTGGGACGAATGAGGTTTTTTTTTGTTTCGATGGTAGGGTGATAGAACAGTAACATTTTGGAGCCACCTAAATATCGTAACGGCCCGATGAAAAAGGCAAAAACTATCATACTGTCACAGAAAGCCAGACAGAAAAGTGGAAATCGCTTTCTAAGTATTACCATTTACGGGTGGCAGGGACATCCACACGCAGCCTATTCCCATGGATTCATAGTACTAGGATGTCGTAAATTATTTAAAAAAAAATACTGTCCCAATAATTTTGACCGCGTTAGTCTAGAATCAGGTGCTCAATGTGGTTACAGCTTACGCGTCGATATCCCTGCCACTCCGTATAATTTAGATAGGTGCCTTTACTAAGGCTACCTTTTGAAATACGACCATTCAGTTTCAGTAATCGGGTACCAAAAAGACAAATACTCCACACGAACCGTATTAGAGATATCCATTGTTGAGTCGCACGGTAACAAAGGGATGCATCAAACTGCGGTGACGACAATGGAAACTCATCTTGTAACTCACACTGGATAGTAAAGTACTAGTAGATTAATTTGTAGTAGGTGGTGTGTTGAGTATGCGTTCTTTTGTACGAGAAGATATGGGAGACCTTGGTCATTTGGTCGACTAAGCATAGGACTATTGCTGTCATTGGGAATTATAAAATTGTAGAACGTATAAACACGGTTTTGCGAAGCACGAACGCGCGAGAAAAACTTAAATATTTTAAAATTGAAAATACACCGCACCTTACATTTACTCAGGGTTTAGAGTATAATATTATTATCTATAGGCAATACTACTACTATTTAGAGTACAATATTATTAACTATAGGCAATACTACTACTATTTAGAGTACAATATTATTAACTATAGGCAATACTACTACTATTTAGAGTACAATATTATTATCTATAAGCGATACTACTACTATTTGGGCTTGTTGATTTTTTTTTTATCATAACCCCTATATTTATAAGCGCTACTTAAGGGTAAGTTAAGTAATGATTAGCGTTTGTTTAACAATGCATTTTTGACGTTTAAACATCTCTTAACTTTAAGCAACGTTTATAAATAAGGAGGAAATGCTTCAAGATACTTAGTTGTATTTTCGATTCAAAAATCGTTTGTATTTACACAATTTGTTCGTGCTAGGGCCTCTGTATACAAGGTGTAACGGAAAGGGTTTATACATACCAAGGGCACGGCTTCTTTGGATGATATCAAACGATATTGGAAGGGTTTTTAAATCCTATCTCTATATGTTCAGAAGTTGTGAGAATTTTTATATATTGATATCAGGAACCGAACTTTTTAAAATTGAAATAAACACACCACTCGGTAGAGATTTAAGAGAAAATAATAAAATAAATAAGTTGTTCCTTTCTCTGGAGCCCTGACCACCGGCAGCTTGGACCCTGCTCCTGATACCGATGGGCCACTATTTTTTATATTTTTAATGTTTTTGTACAATTTTTGTAAAAATATCCTAATTATGTATGAACATAAATAAATGAAAATAAATAAAAATAAAATATATTATGTTTTTATTATCCTCTGCAAACTATTTTCTAAGCTTCATTTGAACCGGACATACCAACAAAAAATTACAATTTAAAACGAATTAATTATTTTAGGGCAAAAAAAAAATAAAACAGCCGAAACCATTTCATAAGCACTTTATTACAAAAGCGTTCAGCAATTTACAAATGAAATATCACCGTTCACCTCGTTAAAACTTTTGCAATGAACCAATTAAGAAATTCTTAACAGTCACTCAAAGAAAAGTGCTCGAGTGAGTACCGAAAGGGTTCGTAGTACCAATTTCTGAGTATCACTTTCTCATTTAGCTACGTCATCTTTTTCTCAAGTTCTGAAGTCAAATATTTGAGTTCCAAGAATTTGTGCTGTAAGCTGTTGGATTTGGGTTTCAATGTAAATATGTACCTTCTTAGGGCCTTTATATATACTGAATAGTTTATCTCTAAGATTTATTTGAGGGTATAGCGAACCGAAAACTGCGTACTTTGGCTCATCTATTATAGCATCTTTGATTGGTGAAATAAACCTCTACATTGATATAAAAGACATTCGTTTTCAATAACTGATAATATGACATGAAAAATTTCCATTTCTTAGTTTAGGATAAAATGACAAAATCAAAATCAAAATCAAAAGTCATTTATTCAAACTAGGCTGAGAGTCAGCACTTTTTGAACGTCAAAATTACATAAGACAGTCCCCCCAAAAAGCCCGCCCTTCACCACTTCCTAGTGCTTTAGCTGGGAAGAAGTGGCGCAACAAACTCCCCAGCAGCACAGCTGTCTGTTATGTTGGAAGAACTTGATTCTATACAATAATAGCATATAACCATCATTCAAAGATAAATTAAAATTTAATTAATAAAAAATAAAAAAAATGGTTTATGCAGTCAAGTTAAATAAACAATGATATGAAGTAATTCATATGACCTGTCAGTAGTTAAGCTAATTCTGGTGAAAGAACATAAACGTTGTCTTGAGTCAATCACAGCGACCAACAATTCTTATCGTTTAAGTAGTCGTTGATAGAATAGTATGCCTTCGAACACCAACCACAGAAAACCATTTTAAATTTTAACCGAAACTTAAATCGTAAACTTTATATTCTGTATCCTTGCACTTTCCAAAACAACCACTTTTTCATTAAGCAAAAATCTCACTTCTTTATGCTGCTCATTAAAACAAAAAAACAAAGTATTATCAAAATAATAGCGAGGATATTAAAAACCGTAACATAAATCTGCGTTCTTCGGCAGAAAATACAAGAATAAAATTTCACTTATTAAAACATCAATCCGACTATGTACATTTTAATTATGATTTACTCGTAAATTCCCCAAAGGACTTAATTATCACAAAAGAGTCTTAAAACTCTAAGTCCGGACTACATCAAAATAATGAAGGCTAAACAAAATGAAATCCGTTGTCAATTCGTTGATGGATTACGAAGATTTTGTTTCTAGTCCGCTAATGAAAAACGTTTGAAATAAAGTGCTTAGTAAAGTGAAAAAATGTTTAGTAATTACTTAGGTAGCGTAGCAAATAATCCATCTACATCTACTAAGGATCACAGTGTTTGTGGCTAAATATTAACAGCTGCACTGGTCGATCGATCAGGTTAAGCTACGCTTGCCGCGGTTGAGCCTTGGATGAGTGTCTTCATACACCAATACCCTCTGTGCCTCGGAAAGCACGTTAAGCCGATAGTTTCGGCTGTCATTCTTGGATCTTTGGCAGTCGTTACGGGTCGTCAGAAGCCCGAAAGTCTGACAACCAGTCTTACCAAAGGGTTTTGTGTTACCCAATAACTGGGTTGTGGAGGTCAAATAGGCAGTAACGCCAAAAACTACAGAAATACACCTGCAATGATCCTTATTTTACTTACTTCTTTTGCTTCATATACGTTCATATATCTATCTGGTCATACATGCACGCTGAATTATTTATTATGTTCCAAAAATATTACCACAAATGGACACCGGTCTCTCCTAAATTACACCAACACCTGGTAACCTCAACATCCAATTTGAAACTTATTAAAATAATAATCAACCTAAACTCGGTCATTTTGCCCGGAAAATGATACGGACGCAGTAATTAGTTTATCCTAACTAAATGATGATTCCCTTGTGGCTGTGTCACCGCAGTGAGCACCGTTAGTAATTGAGCTGTGAATTAATGAGCAGGTTTTGAATTACTTATGTATCATAATAATACTCATGTGTCAACCTATATAAATTTACTGCTAAACAGCCATACATGACCGCTACAAGGAGCGGTCAAACATCGATGGTCTTGCTACAAAAACCAAGCTTGGTTATCAAACCGAAAAGACCTGCATGTTAATTCCACATTTAAGTTGATTATACCACTTCACTGGAAGACGTAGAGTTGGAAGGTCCCATGGATTTCGTCCGCCCTGGGGCTGCCGTATGGGTCTGTCAGAGTCTTACTGACTAAAAACCACCTCTGTGGTTCTGGTTGGTGTGTTCTGTCAGCCAGGGTTAGCGGGTTGTTCGAAAGAGATACCGCGGCCCTTGGCACACAGGCAACTGAAGGAACACGGGTGGGTTTTAGTCAGTAAAAGTCTGACACGCCCTCCCGCTCCACCCAGAGGGGGAGAAAATATTGGATGATTTCCCACCTTTAAACAAAAATCCCCTGTGTTCTCTTCCTACACTTGGAATGGAGATCATGGGAACTTGTGCGAGTTGGAAGGCCTCCCACAAAGTAGACCGATGACCTTATAAAGGCCGCAAGAATCCGCTGTATCCACCAAGGCGGAGATTAGGGGAGGCCTATGCACTGGACGTCTTTCGGTTGAAACGTTGATGATGATGAGCCTTTTGCGTGAATGAGACAGTGTTTACATACCTATTATACACTACACACACACACATGCACAGACACACGTAGGTATACGCGATGCTTTGGTGGCCTACTGCCTACTCCCGTCTCATCGAGAGGTCCCAGCAATGGCACCAGTGAAACCATGAAATGATTGTGACGATCACGCTGAGAAGATTGGTTGCTTCCATGCAGTTGGTTATTCATCACTTTGTTCGCTACTTACCCTAACGGCATAAGATCTTTGGATGAGTCGTGAGTTTGCAAGATGTCGCCTCTGTTTTTAACCGACTTCAAAAAAAGGAGGAGGTTCCTAATTCGACTGTATGTTTATTTTTTATGTTTGTCACCTCAGAACTTTCGACTGGGTGAACCGATTTTCATTATTCTTTTTTTTATTTGAAAGCTGGTGCTTTCCGTGTAGCCCCATTTCAATTTCATATCGATCTGATGATGCGTTTCGGAGACAGACAACGGAACTCTTAAAAAAATAACAGTAAATCAACCGCGATTGCTGCTGTCGCATAAATATGCATTGTTTTACCCCAAGGATGATGAAATTTCGAATTATTGGTGTAGGTACTATAACTAAAAAGACAAAAATAAAAACTTTTTCCAAAAAAAATAACAACCTTCTTCTTTGCATGCTTCTTGTCATGCGTTGTTATCTTTCTCTAAATACAACCGACTTCCGAAAAAAACCCTACAAAGTGAAAAATAACTTTAATTTTGGAAGTCGGTGACTTTGGATATGTATTTTAATTTTTTGTCACCGCCTTCCGAAATTAAAAGTTATTTTTCAGTTTGTAAGGTTTTTCTCGGAAGTCGGTTATATTTAGAGAAAGCGAAAGAAAAATAACAACGCATGACATCACGCCATATATTTTCAAAAGGGTTAGGCACAGGTGTACCTATGGTACACTTTCATTTTACCAGTTATGTTTAAGTCCTACGTAACGAGCCCATTACCAACAACGCGGCACAAATACAGAATCATCATCATCATCATCATTTCAGCTGAAAGACTTTCACAGCTGGACTTAGGCCTCCCCCAAACTCCTACACTTCAACCGGTTCTGCGCTTCTCGCATCCAGCGGATTCCTGCGGCCTTCACAAAGTCATCTTGTGGGAGGCCTTCTAACGCTACGTCTTCCGGTACGCGGTCGCCACTCCAGAACCTTTCGGCCCCATCGGCTATTTGAATACTACTCAGAAATTTCAGGTGAAAAACCCAATAACACTTCTCTTGACCTAGGAACTGCCCCAGAACCAGTTCAGCATTAGCGAATTAAAGAAGTAAAGTATTTTGTCAACGATGCCACTACGAATAGTGCGCGCCTGTTTTCACAAGTCTAGACTCCAGACTGAAAGATACTCAATAGGGTATTTTACTCTATATGAGAAAAAATTAAAAAAAATATTATTGAGATAGATTAGGCAAAAATCAGTTGGAAAATTTTAATTTTAGTTCATGAAATAACAAAATTCAATTTAAAATTCAATTCAAAGATTTTAGTTTTTAAATCTATTTCTGAACACCATGAAATAGTAGCCGCCACGTTATTACGTCATACCGCTGGTTAAACTTATCAACTAGACTTTTTTGTACTTTTATTATTTTCGTAACCATAGTAATTTTTATTTTAAATAATATCTTGCATTCAGGAACAGCAAACCAAAGATAAGTAGAATGACAACTAATTTTTTAAACTACAATTGTCATTCAAAATATCAACGCTTTTGTTTATACGGCAAACTGACGTCATACCCACGAGAAATTTGAAATGTAAAATTTAAATGGATTTTATGGCACTAATCGATTCAATAAAAGGTTGCGTTTTTTTTGTGGTTATTAGCATTTTAGAATCTCTAATTAAGACACTTTTCATAAATGGGTGTAACACCTTTATAATACCAACTTATTGTCAGGAGACTGCTCAAGATTCAACTTCTTACTATATTTTCTCTTATCAATAATCTTCCTCTATATTTTGAAGCCAAGAACACGCAAACAAAACAATATCATGACATATTTATAATAATCCAACTGTCATGGCGGCGTAGTTTACGCAAAAAACACAGGTAAACAGGAAAAAAAGATATAAAATTCCAAACGTTCCATGTACCGCGAATATAAAGACAATAAGGAACCCTAAAAATAGGGTCGTTGCTGTGTCTGTCCCCATTTGGGGGACCGGTGAAATGCTCACTTGGGTACCGCAGGAATCAAGGTAGGTTTGAGTCGTGGTTCTCGTAGTAGCGGAAAATACTTTGGACGTTATTAATTTTTTAAGCGGATTTGCACGGATTGTACGAGTTTTCTCTATTTATTACACGCTTTTTATTAGCTTCACCACTATGTTTGTATGTAACGACTCCTTTGGACTTGATTTTGACCCACTTCAAACGGTCTAGTGACGACATTTAGCAGCATTGAAGACAACTGAAGCAGAACTAAAAAATAGAAAACAAATAATAGATAAAAAAATCTAAAAAGCACGCTTTAAAAACGTAACTAAAAAAGCAGACAATAATTTCAAAAAAGCATGGGGTGCTTGATATTAATTGATTATAATAATACCTCAAAAAGCAAAAGACACTTTTTAAATTATTTTCTGCTTTTTAGTTGCGTTTTTAAAGCGTGTTTTTTAGATTTATTAATCTATAATTTTTGTTCATTCAACTTTGTGCACTACAAAGGCGGACTCGTGTGACATTTACATCTGTTGCATAACTGACGCAGTCACACAGGCAGACACGAGGAGCACAACATGTAAAGATAGATATAGATTGTTGAATAAATGATATAAATACTTTGAATGATCAATATAGAATCAATAGTACAATATAGAATCAATATACAGCTGTTCGCCTGTTTAGAAGTTGTTTTCATAGTATGTAGTCACGTGAAGTACCTATCGAAGGAATTGCCTGACAACTTAAAAATACAGAATGTTTTAGGACTCAACTTATGCTGTTCTAGAATGTAAATTCCGAGGCACAATTGCTACGTGAACACATGTTGACTTTCTTTACGGGGTGCCATGCACGGTGACCTCTAGTGCCGCTTGTAGCGGGAACACGGAAAAGCGCAAGCCATCCTCGAACCTGCCATGGCTGTCGTCACTGGACCCTCCTCTGGGGGGTAACCCCTAGCACCCCAGGGACCAATTAGCACAAGGGCGCCAGACGACCCCGTGCATGGCACCCTTGGTCCCTTTGCTACGGATCAGCACTGTGGCCCCGCCGCCTACCACTTTTCAGCCGCAGGGGATAGGGAAGGCGGCCAACGCTATACCATCACTCCTCTTCCCCTGCGGCCCCACCGTACTCGCCATCAAACGGTGGCGGCCCCGTCCAGGCCACGGAAGAGAAGAGCGCTGCTCAGAAACACCGGCACTCCTCCTCCGCCGCAGCCTGTAACCCTCAGCCACTATGCCTCCTATACAACATCGCGGCCCGCCTCAGTTGCGATGCACCTCACCACAACCTACTTTTTGGCCGCCACGTCGTTAGCTTGGCAGCAAAAGCCCTGACGAGTAGCCCCACCTCGGGGTTCATCTTCGCTTCACCATGGGTGGGCAGCCACTAGGGGAGGATCAGCCAACTCCTACCGCAACTTCTTCGCCGCCTTTAAGAACTTCGTTCCAATAGCCCAGTGCCATTAAGTTATTCTGATGATTGATGCGCGTCAAACGTAGTTACTGGCTGATTTTATTCTTTTTTGTTTGTCGCTAACACTGACACCTTACATAAAGCCAGTGTCTCAGGAGAGCGCTCTCATCTTCTTATTGCAGAGAGTTTTTCCATCAAATCGGTGCCCTTTTCGTCAGAGCCTGTTTGTGAATTGTACCCGAAGAACAATAGGGACTGCCACCAGACAGCTGCTTATTATATAGAAGTGTAATGTTATAATTTTATTGGCAGGTTGTGAAGAAGAAAGCTATAGCACTAAGAAGTGGTGAAGGTCGGGTGTTTTGAGGACTGTCTTATGTATTTTTCACGTTCAAAAAGTGCTGACTCTCAGCATAGTTTGAATAAATGATTGTAAAAGTCAAAAAATTAAAAACCTTCGTGAAAAAGAATATGAACAATAATTTATTTTTAAACGCGCCTACCTAACTTTAGTAAGCACGGAGACAAGAGTATTAATTACATTATAGGAGAGAAGTCTTAAAATTTTATAATAATAGTCTTAATTTTTTTTATTTTCGCAGTAGGCAGTTAAAGATTATAAAGTAAAGTAAAGTAAGACTTTTTCGTGAAATTGTCATTCAATGGGATACTATGAACTTAGAGGGTTGTAATGATTGATGATTTTAATTACTATAATAATGTAAATACACACTTATTATGGTCACCAATTTTATTTTATTCAACATTCAGCCTGACACTACATGCAAATTTGAATTTCCCTGGCTACCCTGGCGTTTTCCCTTAATAATATTTTGTAACTGTATGCCTTTAGCCACAGACCAAATTAATACTTCTTCAATGCAAACATTACTTGTTCGAAAAGTTATAAGCATAAATCAAAACGTTTCCTTCATAAAATTTCTTCTAATGTATGTAAGGGATCCGAATTTAAAATAAGTATAATGTAAATAAGTGTTGTAAAAATAAGTAAATAAAATTTTAGTGTCTTAGGAATCATTGTAATTGTAAAGTATTAAATTGTAATGTAGTTAGTATAGCTTCTTGTTATTTTTTTTGTTTTCAATATTGTCTTATATTTAATTTCATATTGTATTTCAATTTCTTGTTTACAATAATTGTAAACAAGAAATTGAAACAATTGTTGTTTGTTTTATATTGAAATGAGCGGCTCGCCATCACACAGATAAACCCTGAGAGGTTTTCGTTTTTTGGCTAAATCACTTGTGTAATAGGTTGTGTTTTGGAAATAAATAAATAATAGTAATAAATTACAATCTCAAAAAATAATTTCTTTAAACTTTTGGTAAAATAAAATAAACTCACACAAATACACACAAGATCCCTGAAAACATATCACTTCTTTTTTGGGCAGTCGTGTATAATACAAAAGCGTTACAGTGTTACATTTCGGTGTGATCCTCACCCACTTTTATTCCATCTGAATATTCTAAAACAAAATTGTGATAAACCTTTATTGGTGCCCTCAAGAGCGACACGGCTTTGTTCCTGTTTGTGTGCGATATTATTCTTGTTTTTTATCGTGCGTACACATCGTACAATGGGTTTGGACTCAACAAAATGATTGGTGGTTTATTACTGACATATTTTTCCACTTATTTCGATACTTTTGATGATATACGAGACTACACAGGTATGTATTTCTGTCTAATTTTGTCAAGGAATTGGTACCTAATAAAAACGTCTATTTACGTGGTTTTAACAACTTTCGATCTGCTGATCAGTCACTATAACAATAATTATATCTTTATTCAGCAAATAACATAGCTCAATTGTGTTAGTAACAATAATCCTTACCCCTATGTCTATCACTTAATCTAAATCCAGGAATTCATGTGAATCATTGTCACACGGCTAACACCGGGGTGCATCATTTTGCTCAGCACACAGAGCAAAATGATGTTGGCGCTGGCCCACACTTGGCGCACCAGGGAGACGGCAATCAAATAAAAAAGTTGGCCAAAGTTACTTAGTGCAAGAGGCATGCATGGCTAGTAGAGTAAGTCACTTGGATGGACCGACAACCTTCAAAAGATGGTTATGACACATTGAATATGGTTCGTCCATACATATTTTACATCTGATTTTGAGTCGGACAGTGAATTAAAGTGATCTTTGTTTCTTTACCAGAAAGGTTACTTTTGAAGTGCTGCGGTCACTGCTGTCAAGAGTTATATAACTGCGAACGGTCTGTAGGCAGAAAACCAAAAAATGGCAACTTGGGAGAGGCCTATGTTTTGCAGTGGACTGCAATAGTCAGAGTTAAGTAAATGTAGACCATGCTAAGGTTCTGCTCTTTGAGAATGTAATCTAACAGGGAATCCTGTTCAATAGACTTCAAATTAAACTGTATAGCTCATTGACAAAAGAATATTATTGTGACATGACCACCACCACCAACATAGCTGACGTCACATGAGGTAACCCATCAACGTCCCATTATACAACCACAGCAGTTGACAGAATAAACAAACAGATACAATTAGAGCATCCCAATTACCAAACATTTGGAGTGAATCCAGATGGAATTGCAAATTGATTTGCGGTATGGATAATAATCTGCGGAATTCCACTAACAAAGTGACCTAATAATCAAATGTAAATCAGTGAGATATTAAATCGGTTGGAACTAATGAGATATGAACTATGAACTAGATTTGCCATGTTTGTCAAATATTTGTTACAAACGTTGGAGTATTGGCTTCTTGAGTCTGAACCTTAGAATATTTAAAACATTGAATTAAATAGGAAAATAAATGGCCTTAATAGGATATTATACCCATTTTTGCAAAGTGTCTTAATTAGATTCTAAAATGCTAATAAACCAAAAAAAAACAAAATTTTTATTGAATCGATTGGTGCCATAAAAATTTTACTTTTTCATATTTCGCGCGTAATTTGACGAAAACGCTGGACGTAGTGGACGCCATATTGCTCTGTGGGTATGACGTCAGTTTTCTACGTAAACAAATGCGTTGACATTTTGTATGATAATTGTTTACAATTAAAAAACTTAGTTATTATTCGACTTATCGTCGGTTTGCTGTTCCTGAATGTAAGATATTATTTCAATAAAAATTACTTTGGTTACGAAAATAATAAAAGTACAAAGTTGTTCAGTTGATTAGTTAGTACAGCGATATGGCGGCTACTATTTCATGGTGTTCAAAAAGAGATAAAAAAATACTGAATTCTTTGAAATGAATTTTAACATTTGTTTTGTTATTTCATGAACTAAAACCAATATTTTCCGACTGGTTCTTGCCTAAGCTATGTCAATAATATATTTTTAGATATTTCTCATAAACAGGATAAATTTTTATCCAGTGATTAAAATGTAACCAAAAGAATTCAGCATATCATTTTAAACCCCCAGCGTAGAAATTTTTCGTCAGTTATACAAAAAAAAAATCAGCTGTTTCATAAAAAAATGCAATACCTACGCGGTCAAAATGTGTGAAACACGTCATTTTTTTTTGTATAACCGACGAAGAATTTCTACGCTGGGGGTTCTAGAATGATATGCTGAATACATGGTTACAGTTTGCGCACTGTATAAAAACTTACCCTGTATACTAAAATACCCTATTGAAAAATAGCCTTCTTTCTCTGACCCTCCTCCCATCTTCACACATGAACGAGATTTACAAATAATAAATAAATAAATAAAATAAAATTCATTTATTTCAGATAACTTAATCCATACAGTCTGAATCAATTTTAAAATACAGCAATAGCATTTCTTAACATAACATTTTCTGGTTCCTATTCATGATCAGCCTAAACTGCTGGAACAGGCTTTCTTTCTGTGAGAGGGAGTGACCTGTAACGCACCCGCGGCCCAGTGCGGGTTGGTTTTCTGGTTGCTAACTCTAAATTAGCAAATTATCAGCTACCAGGTCAGGCTGACTTGCGACATTAGGAATGTATGACAAACACTTATTTATAACTTTGTAGAAGCATCTACACCGCCACATGCGAACTACGCATGACACTGACGTCTCACAAAAATCCTACATCACTTTTGAGTTTACGGCACAATTACCATACATACAACGTCCAGAATCAATCGTTGGACAGTTGCCGTCAGTTTCTGTGCAGGATGAGTGAACTTTACACCTTGTTCCTCATACTTCTGCAACTTCGACTTCAATTCTGTTGTGTTTTTCAATTTCCCTAATCCAACAACTATCCAATAAAATTGAAGATAGCTCAGGAAAATTTATAAACACAGGCTATTAATCAAGAGCTCAGAAGAGTTAAGTTAACAAACCGAAACTAAAAGCATATTTGGTTTCGATTTCTCACTAACCCTAACTCTTAATATGTTAGTTACATTCATTAACCCCTATTTATTCTAAATCAAAATCAAAACATTTTATTTCACATAAACTTGCAAGGGCACTTATGAAAAGTCAGAAGCTAGGTGCACGGTTCCAATTTGTCGCTTCATATGGAGAAGAGCCGGCAAGAAACTCCACGGTTACTCTTTTAAAAATAATTGGCTTTTACAATGTTTTCAAATTACAGTGAAAACAGGAGGACAGTTTTCAATCACAACTCACACTACCGTTGCAAAAACGATAAAATCGTAGAAACCACACTGCATGCAGCGCAGAAATGGCTCTCTAACTTTATTACAAAATAGCGCCGCTCTGTAACCATTTCATTTCTGTAAAATATATAAGAAACCAATTGTCTTGGAACACTCGGTCTAACCAATTGCTTATCTGGACCTGCCAGACTGGCCTCACTCCAAATAGATTCTTCGTGGACGTAAAGTAGACTATTCTATAACCTTGGTTGGGTACACACGGTAACTATGTTATGCAAGCATATTTTGAGTGATGACCAGAGGTCGGAGTAGGTAGATTGATTTTATATACTTGCGTCAAGATATTATAATATGGACATGCCATTTTATCCATAATGTGCGGGAAGTACCGGAAAAAGTTCCGGAATTGGAATTATGGAAGAAAATAAAATACTGATTTCTTTCACCATTAGCTAACACTGGTAGCGTAGATTGATATTATTAATACGTTTTTCACCTTAAACACAAATTCGTGGTAATTTCAATATGAAGTTCCGGTATTTTGGAGGCATATCCATATTATCCTCTACGTTTGGCGTCAACGACCTTAAATCAATCTAGCTACTCCGACCTCTGGTGATGACACTGTCAGTTTTAATTATAGTTTCGTGCGGCTCTTCACGCATTTACCTGCGGCTCGATCCAATTTTAAGAACAGCTTCTTTAAGCGGTCCGCGTTTGTTCCAAAAATATATAAAAAATCGCGCGCTGGAAGCTGGACCGGTTGGATGTCATAGAAATTCAATGTCAGACCCATTTGAAATTAAAAATTGACAGTCGGGCACTTGACGAAATATGTCGAATTTCTGGGAAAAGATTGTCACATATTTTTCTTTTTCTTTTCTTCTTTATGGACGTGTTTTGTGGCCCACTGATTCTATGTTTTTTTCGCATTTGGCCCACCAGTGACTTTGAGTTTGACATGCCTGGTTTAGGGAATGAGCACCAACAGATGCCCTCAAATGATAGATGTAGACATAACTTAACCTAATAAATATGAGAATTATGTACGTTCAATTTAGCTCTACAATACTACTTTTATGACTGAAAGCTGAAAGAAAGCAGAAAGACTGAATTTCAAAGCAAAACGAATAATGAATTTTAAAATTCAAATTGCGTGTAACAATCAGAATCTGAATAATTTTGAAGGTTATTGCTAATCCATTGCTGCATATATTCGGACAAAATGTGCACAACAACGTAAAAAACGCAATGAATGTTGTTGAACTGTCAAAACGAAAGCCATTGCTACTGTTACTGTGACACGCAATTACCCCGCACACTCATAAAAAATCAATCTACTTCAATCTTCATAACCAATAAACGTTAAAATCAGTAAGAGTATACCATCATTGTTACACAAAAAAACTGTAAGACGACCCAACTTTATACTTCCCATTCTATCAGCCCATGAATCACTTTATGAAAATTGCATCGTAACATTTTAGTGGCGCAAAAGCATTCATTTCATACATCCTGATATCCCGTCATGTAATATGACGTCATATTTTATGTTTTACGAGCTTTAGCCCTCAAGTTTGGTAGCACTTTGGCGCTCAGTAGTTTCCGACAGCCGTCAAGTTTCTAAGTACTGGAGTGTAGTATATCTTTTTGAATTGGTCATATGAGTTTCGATATGTAAGGAATTTTTTTTTGGAAGGTGGTTAGGGTTGTTATAGAGGAAAAAAAGTATATAATTCAAGGAGCGATTGTTTTGAAGATTCCTGGTTATAACAGAGTACACATTACAGTGCAACTAATAACAACTGGATGGGTCGATCGACCAGGTTTAGCTAGTGAGTGAAGTGAAGCAGGGGATAGGTGACCATCTTTTAACATTCGTTACGGGTCGTCAGAAACAGTCTGACCACCAGTCTTACCGAGAGCTATTGTAGTACTCACTAGCTGGATTGTAGAGGTTAAATAGGTAGGCAGTCTCTCCATGTAAAATACTAGTATTCAGTTGCATCTGGTTAGACTGGAAGCTGAACCCAATATGATTGGGAAAAGGCTAGATGACGATCAGTGATCGGATAATCGGGCGCTAATATACTTAAACTTCACTTTTATTCCCACGAAAGAATAATACGGACATGCCTTTCAGAATTCCGGATCCCGGACTGTAATGTTTTTGTGTTGCTTGCTTCAAAATATAAATAGCAAAAATAAAACTGTGAACTTTTTTAGCAGTCAAAAATATAAATATTATGTAAATATTAATATTTTTTGTCTTCTGTTCGTATAAAATATAGATATATCAATTTCCACTACTTGACCACATTGTAGACATTATCATTTTTATTGACATTCTATTTGTTTTGAATAAAATAAAAATAATAAATCAAAATAGCCACTGCCACAATTTCATTAAGTCTGTTATAGTTGGTTTTACAATGTTGTTCAACCCCGGGAACCCGAGATTAGTTATTTATTCAGAAATAAGTAATCCCGGCGGAAATCTCCACACAATTCTTTCGTGCCCGATCATCCGATCACTGATGATGATGACGATGGTATGGGTTTTTGGATAGAAATTACCTAATTCAAGAAAAGATTGCTTGCTATAATAAAGTGCATCTTACCATACTGTAATAGGTAGTATATGCGCCTTCACGGCTCTAGTCACCGCAGGAGACGCCCAGGGCGTCGGGTACCCCAGGCTGATTCCCGGCCACCGTAGGCGCGGGCTTGCGGACGGCGAGTAATGGATAGCTCGCTGTCCGATAAGGTGTAAGCCCGAGTCGATAGACCGTTGTGTTTCACACGCGCCTCAAAGGGACGTCAGCACCAACTGGTAGGGTCCACAAGGGCCAATGCCTGCCGGGGGTGAGGGTTGTTCGAAAAGATACCGTGGCCCCTGGCACACATACAACTGAAGGAACACGGGTGGCTTTTAGTCAGTAAAAGTCAGACACGCCCTCCCGCTCCACCCAAAGCGGGAGAAGTTATTTGATGACTGGCCACGCTCAAAAAAAAACCTTACTGTAATCGTGTGCTAGTCCTTTCCAACTATTATTAGTGCGGGCTTTTGAAGTTTAATATTTGGATCCTAAGTCCGTCACCTTACTTTATTACCTACTAGTATCCTATACTATCTTTATAGAGAGGTCCATGAATACCTACCGTACCAGAAGGCGTAAAGTTGGAAGGCCTCCCACAAGATGGACCGATGACCTTGTTAAGGCCGCAGGAGTTCGCTGGATGCGGGAAGCACAGAACCGGTCGAATTGGGGGAGCTTGGGGGAGGCCTATGTCCAGCAGTGTAGATGAGTAGGTATCTTTTATACAGCGTGTGCATGGAAATCACAACGCACGACCTGTTACCATAGATTTAGTACATACTTCTGAACCTCACTGCGTTGAAACATTTCGGTTACTTAAAACAAAAATGATGTTCAGTACATTTTAATCGCGTAAGTATTGCACTTTTCTATGAAACAGCAGATTGTTTTTTCGATAGTCGACAAAAAAATTCTACGCTGGTCTAGAATCCTATGCTGAATTCATGGACACTGTTTGCGCGACAATATACATAACACTCTGTTTTTATTTCATAAATATTTTACTTCATTTTCATTCGCCAAAATTCCATCCTCATACAGAAAACACCTCTAAATAACTCCAATATTGGGTAGTACGCAAATCAACAGACTTACGTTCGGAGCAGATAAAAATATTCGCTCCCGGTCCGTTTATCCGGATCCTAATAAAACTTTCTTCCGTAAATCCGTTGCCCCATTGAGCGAGACTTGTAACGGTCGAAGCGATATATGAATGTTTTTGTTCGGTATATGGGTCGTGGTTTCTGTTTTGGTAGGATATAACTTGATAAGGAAGTAAAGCACAGCAGATAACATCAATAGGGTATTTTTATATGAGAAAAAATCTAAAAATATATTACTGAGATAGCTTAGGCAAAAAGCAGTCGAAAAATGTTAGTTTTAGTTCATGAATTAACAAATTAAATTTTAAAATACAATTCAAAGATTTCAGTTTTTTTTATCTGTTTTTAAACACCATGCAATACTTCAAAGCCAGATTAAAAAAACTGTTTTTGATCACCATGAAAATAGTCCTGGCTGGGGTGCGGGTTGTTCGAAAGAGATACCGTGGCTCCTGGCACACAGGCAACTGAAGGAACACGTGTGGATTTTAGTCAGTAAAAGTCTGACACGAGCTCCCGCTCCATCCAGAGCCGGAGAAGTTATTTCATGATTTTCACCCTCAAAAAAAAAACGTCATGCAATAGTAGCCGCCATGTTATTATGTCATAGGGCTGTATAAACTAAGTGTTCATTACTGTGAACTGACCGACTTTTCACTTTTATTATTTTCGCAACCATAGTAATTTTTACTGAAATAATATCTGCATTCAGGAACAGCAAACTAACGATAAGTAGAATATTAACTCATTTTTTAAATTATAAACAATTCTCATACATAATATCAGCACATTTGTGGACACAGAAAACTGACGTCATACCCACAGAGCAATATGGCGTTCAGCCACTGAACTGGACAACTGCACTGGTGTCAATTTACGCGCGATATTTGAAAATGTAAAATTTAAATGCAAATTTATGGCACTAATTAATTTAATAAAAATGTTGTTTTTTTGTGTGGTTTATTAGCACTATAGAATATAATTAAGATACTTTTCAAAAATGGGTTTAATACCATATTCTGTATTTTCTTAAGGATTAGGCAGAGGTGCACCTATAGTCATCATCATTCTGCCTAGCCTTTTTCCAACTATGTTAGGGTTGGCTTCCAGTCTAACCAGATCTAGTATCAGTATTTTACAAGGGGCGACTTCCGATGTGACGTCCACAATCCAGTCCTGGTAATACGATATCCCTTAGTAAAGGCTTACTAAGAGATACAACCAGGCGGTTGTCAGACGTTCGGGCTCAGGTGCACCTATAAGTACAAACTACATTTCGCCCATTATGATTTTTTTTTTAACCGACTTCAAAAAAAGGAGAAGGTTCTCAATTCGACTGTTTTTTTTTTAATGTTTGTTACCTCATAACTTTCGACTGTGTGAACCGATTTTGATGATTCTTTTTTTTATTTGAAAGCTCGTGCTTCCTTCATATAGATCTGATAATGCGTTTTGGAGACAGACAACGGAACTCTTCAAAAAGTAACAGTAAATGAACCGCGATTGCTGCTATCGCATAAATATGCATTGTTTTGACCCCAAGGATGATGAAATTTCGAATTGGTGGGGTAGGTACTATAACTAAAAAGTGAAAAATAAAAACTTTTTCCAAAAAAAACTACTGACTTCTGAAAAAACACTACAAAGTGAAAAATAACTTTCATTTCGGAAAGCGGTGACTGGATATGTATTTGATATATTTTTTTTTGTCACCGCCTTCCGAAATTAATGTTTTTTTCGCTTTGTAGTGTTTTTTCGGAAGTCAGTTGTTTTTTTTGGAAAAAGTTGTTCTGGGTGGGAAATCATCAAATGACTTCTCCTACTTTGGGTGGAGCAGGAGGGCGTGTCAGACTTTTACTGACTAAAACCCACCCGTGTTCCGTCAGTTGCCTGTGTGCCAGGGGCTACGGTATCTCTTTCGAACAACCTGCACCTCGCCCATTATATTTAAGTCCTATGTAATAGGGGGCGACCCTCTTGTCATCAACAGGGCACCAAGTCAGCATCCTCATTGCGTAATTTTCTATTTATCAGAATCTGACCAATTTTGAAGGCTATCGTTAATCCATTTCTTTCTTATGCTCGAAAAACTAGTCTGCTCAACAACTCTATGTGTATTGTTAAACTATCAAAATGAAAGCCATTCCTACTCTTAGTGTGTTGTTACACAATTACTCCACAGAACAGTCCAGTGGGTTATTAAAAACTCAATAAAAAAGCGACAAAGGCCAGACAAAACGACACGTTACACACAAAATTAAAATAAAAACCCCATCAGATCTTCACCCTAGTAGCACCAAACGTAACGAACGCCAATGCCAACTCACATAAGTTAGCAGTGGAAATTAAATTTAGGAAGAATTGCCCAATCCTGAAGCGGGTACAGACATAGAGTAAGAAAACCGAATAGAAGTGACACTCACCTTTATGCGTCCATCAATAGCGTCGAAGTTAACCTACCTACCTACCTACTACTACTACCTACCGAAGTATTATATTATTATAACTATTGTGAATATCGTTATTTCCTCAAAACACAATTTCAGACACGAATCTACATAGTCCTCACATGTTTTGACCAAGACTATGTCTGTGACCTCTGAGTTCAATTCGACCTTTCCTCTCAGAGTAGTCAAATAAAAAAAACGTTTCCTGTTCAACTTATCTAGTTTTAAAAATATGACTGACGTGTAAAATCATTTATCATTTACCGTTTCTGAAGATCTGCACCGGCTAAAACAAAAACCAATGTAATTTTGTCGATCGAGTGCAGAGCGTGCGTTTCCATCGACATGCGGTAAACGCACGTCAATCCGACCTGACAGCTGCAGCGCATTTATTTCGGAACAGTAAGAGTGGTTTTCGTAAATTGAGTGTTAGCCACTGAAATGCGGTTGACCGTGGGTGACCGCAAGAGACAATACAATCCTGACTACGCTGAACGTTATTGAAGTGAACACTTCTATTAGTGCACTGTGCGATCTTTGTGAACAGTGAACGAAACTGGACGGTCACGCGGCGGTGACGCTGAATTGGGTAGCAGAGTATACCCGATTCAGTGTCACCGACCTGAACGGTACAGCCCCTCTATTTTACGCCTGGAAACTGTATGCTAAATAGCATTACATAATTGGAGGAGCTTGTGGCAAAGGAATAACAGCCATGCGATTCGGTTGATCGAGCCGGTCGATCGACCAGGTTAAACTATGCTTGCTGCGGTTTGGTTGTGGATGGGTGACTAACTGTACACCATCTGCAAATACCAAGACCCCTCTGGGCCTCGGAAAATACGTTGACCTATTATTCCCGGCTGTCATTTCTGGTCATCTTTGACAGTCGTTACGGGTCGTCAGAAGCTCGGAAGTCTGACAAACAGTCTTACCAAGGAGTGTTACTACGCAGATACTGGAACGATTGCAAGCCGACCGCAATATATTTGGGAAAGAGGCTCGGCAAATGATGAAACTGTAGGCATTGTTACAAATTTACAATGTTTTCGGAAGTATCGCTTCTAAAAATTCTTGTTCTATGGTCCGGGTACCGCGTAAAAGTTATACGTCACTTTTATGTGCGGTTACGTTGAATGTAACCAAATATTTGTATTGTGTGTGGAGTATCGCATATTTTAGGGATTTATGCCCCACCTTTTTCTATTAAGGATGAGTGTGGTCGGATATAAAATTGGGGAAATTCGAGGGTTTAAATCCAGAGTTTTGTTTTTAGTTTTGTTTTACTTCTTCAACGATAACTATAAACAAAACTAATATAAGGAAGTTGTTAACACAGCATGACCTGCTGACGTTTGAAATAGGATTGCTTCTCTCACTTCTATTCTAGATAAGAGTGTTTGACGAATGAGAATTCATTTCAAATCCATTTTTTTATTTAGCAATAACTGTTTTAGCCATTAATGACTTGGAACTGAGTGAGATAATGACGAAGGAGAAAATAAAAGACGAACAGATTTCATCACAGTTCTCAAGGGTTATAATAATTAATAATTATAATCGCATTGACAGGCCACTGACCTATCCCACCGCCACGTGTCACAAAGCAACTACTCGAAGCAAAACCGTAACCTATCCACAGCATCGTAGAAGGAATTTAAGTTATGCACTTGCAATTTTACTTCCCTTATAAACATAGAACGCTTTTATCCACCCAGAAGGTGGACCAATGACCTTGTGCACGCCGCAAGAATTCGCTGGATGCCAGAAGCACAGGATCGGACAATATAGCGACGCTTGGGGGAGGTCTATGGCCCGCAGTTACTTTCGACTTAAATAATGTGATGTGATTTTACCACCGCTATCACAATTGAGTATGGCACACGTCTGTCATGCCTGCTGCGTAAGATAGGCTTGCGAGGAATGACGCTGATTTGTTTAACGGAGACCTTGCAAATTTACCAAGAATGTTTAAGGCCATAAGCATTCCACTTAGTGTCCCCTGACTTCCACCTGGTTTCTATCATCATCTGCCTAGCCTTTGACTGTATTGGATGCAACTTGAAGGATATGGGAACCACTGGTACTATCGGGAGCACAGTGAAACATGGACTTCACAGATAGACGTATATTCGGAGACGGGGGCTCGGCTGATAACGAACAAAGACTTAAACCTAAATACCCACTATTACAAATATATCACACAACTGAATAAGTTTTATTTTGATTTTGATATTCCATGAACCGTCTGCCAATTATTAGGCAACTCTATACCCATTGGTAAGAAGGAAAAGCATTTAAAATAATTAATTTTTCCAAAATACAACACACCAATTCATAATTACCGTCTACATAAACCCAGGCAGACCCAAATCTAGACACAGAAGCGTACATAGGTACATACATAACATTGTGACAGGTACAAATAAGTTACGGTTGGGAGAAATGTTTTCATCTATTGTGAAGTGTAGACGAGGGTAGGTACAGATGTCGAAACGTTGGCAAATGTATTTACTGAAATTTACAGAGGGACTCAACGTACTTTGGACGTGAATAGAGCATTTTGGTACTTTCTGTGGGTTTTTTTTGGGTTATTTGTGATTTGTATGGCCACCAATTTGAGAGTTTAAAGGGATGTTGACGGCTATAGGTTTCTGGTACTTTTTGGAAAAAGAAGCTTGTCGTTAACAAACTTGCTTTTTTGCGATATTAATTAACACGCTTTTATTAGATTAACCTGTATGTTTGTTTGTTTGTAAGCATGAACCGACTCCTTTGGACTTAATTTTGACCCACTTCCAACGGTCAGATTTCATTTAAACTTTGTAGACCTATCGAAGACCGATGCCAAATCAATAATTATATAAATTTGTTCCATAATGTAAAAAAAACTGTAAAATATAAAACTGTAAAATCACACTTTTGTAGTTAGCAGAACTAAAAAATTAAAAATTAATAATAGAAAAAAAACACGCTTTAAAATCAAAACTAAAAAAGTAGAAAATAATTGCAAAAAAGCGTGGGGAACTTGATATTAATTTATTATAAAAAATACCAAAAAAAGCACCACACGCTTTTTTGAAATTATTTTCTGCTTTTTTTAGTTTGGATTTTAATGCGTGTTTTTTAGATTTTTAAATCTTTTGTCAACTATTTTTCTTCTTCTTCTTAGCGTGACGATAGCAATCTAAATATAACCAGCCCAGAATTTGGCTACGAGCTGGGTACTATCAGCAGCGTCCATTAACTCCTGTAGCGTGCTGACACCAGGACACGCTGGACAAGATATTAACTTGTGATATTAATTGTCGGCTATTTAGAAACTGTGAATTTTAAAGTACTATGAGGGACTTAGAAAGGCACAGTTATGAATAACAAATATGAATAGTTCAAAACATAGGTAATTTCTAATCTTTTTTGAACGCTCTTTGCACCACATTTTTTTTTAAGTTCAAAATTAAAAGAGGTTTTACTTGAAAGCCTACAATTTATTTTAAATAAATCTCAGATATAAAAATATCGAGTTTTAAATGATGCCATTAAAATTACAAATGAATTGAATACTTTTTTTTATATTTGACATCCATTATCATTATCACACTTTTCCAAACATAAATTTCAAACGGCTTCTCGAACGAACTATTTTCTAAATTCATTTTTCTTTGTCTACCCTCCAAATATTAAAATGAGATTAATTCACGTCAATGTCAGTGTAACAGACGAAGTTATCAATTCCCGAGAGTTTGGAAGTTCCATTTTATAATTTGCATACATTTATTGATAAATAATTTGATCGAAAATGTTATTATAGAAAGGTTCTCTATTTTCTATGATAGTGGAGCTGGTTCAGTTGATTCCTCAGGGAAAATAATTAGTTCGTAGAACAATTTCTTTAAATACTAGTTTTTGCCAGCGGTTTCGCCCGCGTGGAGGTCGGAAATTATCCCACAGGAACGTATTACCGGGATCAAAAGTATTCTATGAGTTGATCCAGTTCATAATCTCGTCTGCTTACTGGTAAAACAAGTTAAATACATTTTTTTACTAAATCGAGTTAAAAATGCAGTCACGTGTAATTTTTTACGGGCTATCTACTGGTAAAATCAAAAAATGCAATGTCCAATGGCTGCTGAGATAGTAAGTTTGTAAAAATGATATCTTCTCACATTTTGTAAATATTATATAGATAAGAGTATATCTTAAAAGAAGGGTAATTAGTGCAACAGTTTGCTTTAACAGTTTTTTAAATTAATGTGTTTAAAATAGATCAAATTAAAACATAAACTTTGAAATGTCATTTACTCGAAATGACACAGACTGCATTTATAACTTTTTACCCGTAAGCAGACGATCTATCTGTGAGCAAAATTTCATTTAAATTCGTTTAGTCGTTTTTGCGTGATTGAGTAACAAATATCCAAATATCTAAATATCCAAACATCTAAATATCCAAACATCTAAATATCCAAACATCTAAATATCCAAACATCTAAATATCCAAACATCTAAATATCCAAACATCTAAACATAAAAACTTTAACATATAAAATTTTAGTAGGATTAAATGATAATAGAACTAGACATGAAAACGATGGTAGTAAAACGTTATGTGCTACGTGATAGCAATTTGCAATGCAGTTCGATTTAGTAATTGCATTTTGGATCTCATGGGAATCTTATGAAAATCCGGATAGGTTACATGAGAAAAGACTTATAGGTATAGGATCTGTATCTGTTACTATACAGGTAAATACTACTACTGCTAGGCAAAGCAAATGTCTAGCAGTGGTAGAAAATCAGTAAAAATGTGTATTTTACCGATTTTTTACGATTTCAAAATACACAGGTACACTCGAAAAATATAAGCCTCCTTCTGGCGCATGCAGGTAAAAAAGAAGGACGTTCTCAAAACGGTTGTATTAATTTTATCAGAACTCCCGTCATTTATAAACCGGCTGGAAAAATTAAGGTTAAGTATACTTATAAAATGGTTTTGAGTTACCCTATCTACGTACGTTATACGTAACTAGAAATAACACCTTGATTAAATAAAAAACACTGAGTTACAAAAAATATACACTTTTTTGTTATCCTAGGTATACTGTATCGCACTGCTGGGCAAAGGCTTCAAGTGAAAACTAACTAAGTAATTTTAATTTAAGTCGATGACAAAAAACGAAAATACATAACCAAAGACACCGACTTCCGAAATTAAAATTATTTGTCGAGTTTAATTTTTGAAGTCGGTAGTTTTTTTTGCAAAATCCTTTTTTTCTTGTAAGATCCTTCTTTCAAACAAAGAAGGATCAAGCTTTGATCATACGCTAACTGATTGTCAAAACAGCTTCTCAAAATTACACTTACTGTAACACTTGGCAGTAATTAAAGGTCTAAATGTAATATATTTACGGCCCAAAACAGCTTAAAACAAACTCAAATATAACACACAGTTGAGCAATAAAATTAACTAAAACCAGCAGCAGTTAAAACAACTGTTATTGTTGCTAAAATAATACTTTGTTAAATACCTAGAGTAGGTAGTTCCGCAACCGCTTCTAGGAAAACAGAAATCTGCGCATTTGTCCCTTGAAGATGGAAAATTTAGTTCTTCTGTGAAAAGAGTTGTTTTAATTAGTTTTCTTGTAGTTAGGATCTTAGTTAAAAAAAAACCGTTGCGTTGGCTTTTTTTACTGACGTGATATAGTTTTAAACTCTTTTGGGGCATTTAAGGAATCTGTAAGTATTGCAAGCACATGAAAAGTTTTATCACCATACAACATAAGATAACATAACATATTATTGTAGATTGTAATTTGTTACTTATTTTTATTATTAACCGACTTCAAAAAGAAGGAGGTTGTCAATTCGACATGTTTATATATATTTTATTAATGTATGTTCGGGCATAACTTCGTCATTTAAGGACGGATTTGCAAAACTCTTCTCTTTTTTTTGTTGGAAAGGGGTTTATTCCGAAATAGTCCCATTTAAATTTCGTATAGATCTGATTGATGCGTTTCGGAGACAGGCAACGGAACTCTTCAAAAAATGACAGCAAACAAACCGCGATTGGTGCTATCGCATAAATATGCAATGTTTTGACCTCAAGGATGATGAAATGAATTGTGTGGGGTAGGTACTATAACTAAAAAGTGAAAAATTAAAAACTTAAAAAAAAACAACTGACTTCCAAAAAAAGCTACAAACTGAAAAATAACTTTAATTTCGGAAGGCGGTGACAAAAATTAAAAAAAAAACATATCCAAAGTCACCGACTTCCGAAATTAAAGTTATTTTTCATTTTGTAGTGTTTTTTTGGAAGTCGGTTGTTTTTTTTAGAATTAATTTTTATACTTTTTGCTGTACCCTATTGCCCTGTGCTGTAATTGTACCTTAGCTTTAAGCTGTTTGTAAGAACTTTCTACATTATGGAATGCAAAGAAAGATATGTACACCCATTTTTTACCAGCTGTGTTTACTCGTAAGTCCCATGTAATAGGGAGCGAGCCTACTGCCGTCAACCGATCACAAATCGAAATTCCGAGCTGCTATTGATAAGTTGTAGAAGTCAAAACCCAAAAATTCTTAGCCCGACCCTGAAATTGATCCCTGCACCTTATAATCAGCAGTAGCGTAGACCAATGAGGTAGACAAAGTCGAGGCAGAGGACGGGGCCGAAATGGTTCCCATGTTTGTTTCATATAACCTTCGTACCGATTTTCAGGAATGAGGTTTACAAAGATAAATAAAATAGAATAAATACCCTTGCCTACTGCTGGACATAAGCCTCCCCCAAAACGGCGAATTTGCCATAATCGCCACGCTTGGCAGGCGGGTTGGCGATCGCAGTATGGTGGTCAAATGCTTAGAGAACGCTGCTGCCCAAACTCTAGTAAGACCCTTAGTCGCCTTGTACGACACCCACGGGAAGAAATAAGATGGTGCTATTCTTTTACGTCCGGCACCACACGGAACTCACCAATGGTGATTATGTTTCCATAATGCAAAATCAGCATGTAAAATTCTAACTGCTGGGACACAGACCTCCTCTCTTCGTGGTGGATTATAGCCCACTCTGGCTGTAATGTACCACGAAGGCTGACGAAGGCCCAGTACGGGTTATTAGATGTCACATGTCTTCGATTTTTTGGTTCTAGGAGGTGACGGTTCCCTCACAATGTTTTCCTTGCCTGTCTTAGAGCAGTGGTGATGATTTATATAATGTAAATCACCTGTCTGGGTCCGAACCCACGAACCACAACTCGTGAGTCTGCCCATTTTCACTAGGCCACCACTTTGGTTAAATACCCTTAAATTAATCCAAACCTTCGTTCTACACATATCTTTTGAATTAAAACCGCGATGGTATAACTCGTGCACGAATAAATTTTCAAATAATCCATTCGTAACATTGGATAAGTCATGCAAAGTTATAATTGGCTAACTTTAACAACTTGGAATGTGCGGTGAGGTATTAAGTAACAATAAAAGCTTAGATTCGTAATATTATTATAGAAATGTAATGTGAAAGAAACTTGCTGGATTATATTTTATACCGCATGAAAACTTTTGCGGCTGAAGTTTTTCACATGGTTAGTAACATTTTTAACAAGCGTTTAATTTCATAGGTTTAGAAAAATATTCGTTATTTTTTACTAGCTTTTGCCAGCAGCTATGCCCGCGTAGAGGTCGGAAATTAGCTCGCGGGAACGTACCAAAGAAAAAAAAAAAGATGAAAAGGACCAAATTTATTAGTTCGGGCTATAAACTATCTGTATGCCCAATTTCATCCATATCCGTTCAGTAATTTTTGCGTGAAATAGTAACAAACATCCACCCACCCTCACAAACTATTTCAAATATTAGTAGGATAGGATTTTCTTTTATTCAACTAACAGCGATACATATAAGTACATATGTTGCAGACAGAGTATGTGTATTACAGATTTATATCTTTATGTGCATTTCGTAAGGTCTAATGAAGTTACTATGACTTCCTTCCTTCCTCGATAGTACATGAAAAATACGGTGTACATACATACATAACATTGATCTAAATATCTTGCTGCTATGCTAAACTAAACCAAACTAAAACAGACTAAAGTAAAAAAGACTGACGTCAATAAGCCGGCTAACACCCATTACCCAAAAAAAGTTAAGATATTAAAATAATAATTACAAAAAATTAAATTAAGAAAACCTTGGCAAGGATGGTAAAAGTATAACAGGGATTTAGTCATTTAAACAACAAATTGTCGCCTCATAAACTCGGATTGGCCGGTATTTTAGCTGGGCCTATCCCAAATTCCAGGTAGCCGTACAAATCCCGTAAGCTTTCTAGGTAAATACAATTTTAGAAAATACGTCGAAATAATCGAGTCGCACGAATTTACTCGCCCGAATAGGGTAAATAAATTCACTTTTAATTAATATAATAGTTTTCATACGAATCGCACGAAGCTAATTTATTTGTGAGACAATCGTAATTTCCAAAAACACGTGCTAGGCAATTGGCCCGTTTTTAATAAAACAGGAAACAATGTAAAGTTGTATTGCTGCTTTAATATGGTAAATTATACTAAAGTAAAAAAGACCGGCGTAAATAAGCCGGCTAACACCCAAAACCAAAAGAAAAAGTTAAGGTATTAAAATAATAATGATAAAAATTAAAGTTAAGAAAAAGTTGCCAAGGATGGTAAAAGTATAGCAGGGATTTAGTCATTTAATCAACGAACTGTCGACTCATAAACCCGGATTGGCGAGTATTTTAGCTGGGCCTATCTCAAATTCCAGGTAGCCGTACAAATCCCGTAAGCTTTCTAGGTAAATACAATTTTAAAAAATACGACTCTTTACCGGGAAACACAATGACAGGTCTTTCCGACTTATTAGTCGAGTCGCACGAATTTACTCGCCCGAATAGGGTAAATAATTTCACTTTTAATTAATATAATAGTTTTCATGCGAATCGCAAGAAGCTAATTTATTTGTGAGCCAATCGAAATTTCCAAAAATACGTACTAGGCAAATGGAACGTTTTTAATAAAAAGGGAATCAATGTAAAGTTGTATTGCTACTTTAATATGGTAAATTATACTAAAGTAAAAAAGACCGGCGTTAATAAGCCGGCTAACACCCAACACCAAAACAAAAAGTTAAGCTATTAAAATAATAATGATAAAAATTAAAATTAAGAAAAAGTTGGCAAGGATGGTAAAAGTATAACAAGGATTTAGTCATTTAATCAACAAACTGTCGCCTCATAAACCCGGATTGGCCAGTATTTTAGCCGGGCCTATCCCAAATTCCAGGTAGCCGTACGTATCCCGTACGCTTTCTAGGTAAATAAAAATACAATTTTAGCAAAATACGACTCTTTACCAGGAAACAATTGTTAAACGTAATACACAATGACAAGTCATTCCGCCGTATTAGTCGAGTCGCATGAATAAACTCGCCCGAATAGGGCAAATAAATTCACTTTTAAAATACGCGAATCGCACGAAGCTAATTTATTTGTGATCCAATCAAAATTTCCAAAAATACGTACTAGGATACGGGAAACAATGTAAAGATAAGGAAAAAGTGTAGTTACTTTATTACTCAAATACAAAACGTGCCAGTTGCCTAATTCGTTCTTCCGGATTTGTCGATTCGCCCACAAATAAATTCATTTCGTGCGAGACGCCTATAGAAAATATTACATTATTCAAAAGTTACGATTCGCCCTATTCGGGCGAGTTAATTCGTACGAGCCTTTTTGCCGGTACAAACTTATTCATTGTGGTATTTCCGTTGTAGAACAGACGCTTTTTTCAAAATTATATAGCAATGGCTAAGCAAAGTCCTTCAAAATCTTTTGGGTTGTGATTAAGAGTGTGTTACGAAATTTGGCATACAGAGACATAACCTGGATTAACAAATAGGATACATTGTATCCCGGTAGAACGTTCCCGTAGGGATAATTACCAACCTCCACGCAGGCGAAGCCGCTGGCAAAGCTAGTTTATTCTCGTAATATTATCTTCGGCACTCAACAAACATTTATGATGTCAGTCTTTTTTTAAGTGGGAACACAAAAACATGCCCGAGAATTGACTGTCCGTGGGTCTTTTGGTCAGCCAATGACAACAGCTGAAGAAGTTTTGAAGGCAGGTGGTCTTAATCTTTAATCAAGCTTTAAGAAATCAGGTGTGTGGCCACGCACCTGGTTTCTTAAAGGGAGAGGAAATTGCAGGTGTTTATAGGCGGACGTCTACCAACCCATACGGAGTTATTCCGACCTCGCCACCGAGGTCCTCGCGCTCCGCAAAGAGCCCGAGTTAACGATGAGACTCCCGACCATCCCTTGCTCATTGAAGTGCCAGCCCGCGCGGCAGCTGAGCAAGTAGAGTTAAATTCCCCAAGATTTAATAATAATGAAAACGATTTGATCCAGCCTGTCCCCACTTGCTGTCCCCCTACCAGTGATGCCCTGAGCCGAGGCCCTTACCCCACAAGGGGTGCCCTCAGCGTGCAGTCGCTTAGCTTAAATAGTAGTTTTACGCCCCTGGCTGGAGGCTTTAAGTTCGCTCAAAGGCAACCACAGGAAAGTCCGGTTGAGCAGTCACGGCCCCTCAAGGTCAACTGCGAGATGCCATAAACAAAAAAAATACCGTACGAAGCCCCCGTGATGGAGTATGGCCCTGATTGACCACTGGGAACTTCTTAGGCTGCTTGCAACTTTATTAACGTGAAATAACTTCGTTAACATTAAATATATCCTATGACACACGGTATTACTGTAGCATCCTATAAGTAAAAATTTTTTGGAGTATTGGAGCAGTAGTTCCAAAGATTATCCCCTACATTCAAACTCACAAATTTGACCACTTTACAGTATGAAATTGGAAGTTTAGATTATGCTGTAAGTGTCGATAATTCTCACTTGTCAATAGATGGCCCCGTACGCTAATGTGTCTCGCAAAAGTGAGTTATCCCAGGCTTTCAAAAGTAACTAGTTATTGGTTGATTCGACGAGATGGGATGGGTATAACGGCCCATAACGATATATGCTCAAAATACCGTTTCAGACACCAATCTACACGGTCTTAACATAGTCTGACCAAGATTATGCCTGGACATTAAATAATTCTAAGTTTTTTCGGCCTTTCCTCTCAGAGGCTTCTTTTCTTTCCGTCAACGCCGACCTCTATTCTATTTTTTATTATGGCAAGCAAAGCCGATGTCGACTATTCTGCCAATGTCTAAAGTGAATTGGAAAAGTATGTGTGCGTTATTTACAAAAAAAAAACTTGAGAGGTGTCAAGGGACACCCGGATGGAACGAAGTTGCTTTCGATTAATTAGTGAAGGAATTGTAATATATTTTTTTTAAGTTATAATAATCTTTAATAATAACGTTTAGAAAATACTACGTGGAACGCTGGTATAGTTCGACCAAAGTTGCTTTACCGGAGGACGCCATCTGAAAAATGGCATAATACTTTCAACCAAATAATATATATTTTTTTAAGAATAATGTTTATAAAATACTACGTGGAACGCTTTTTTCGCCTGGTGCCATGTGCAACATTTTATTCTCGTCCCAGAAAAAAAAAAATTCAGTGTCGTTACAACTTTTGGTCTTAATTTTTTCCGTCTAGTCCCCTTTCGCAACGCGCGATAAGGAACTTCGTTGCAATAAATAAAGAAGGACGATTATAATCATCGATGATACAGTTGGGCTTAATGTTGATCTTGTGGGGTTAGTACTGGACTGAAACAATAAAAAAAAAAAAAAAATTAAATACTACAATATAATTGTTAGAACATTAAAAATACAAATGCCACATGAAAATGCCACGGATGAAAATCATCAGCGCCACAAGCAGTTCAGGAGAGAAATGAGTTAAAAGAGAGGGGAAATTTATCGGAAGAGGGATCTTAAATTTAGTGAGGCGGTTACAACGCCGACCTCATTTAGTTAATAAAATATGATTGGCATGTAAAAGTCGCACAAATTCCTAGTAACAGAAATAAAATAATTTATCTTTAAACACTTTTTCTCACAACCTGCAAAACCCACAAACTACCGAACAGCTTGCAATAAAACAAACTACCCATTTCGCTGTAAAGCAGATGTCTTACTTTGTTACCTGTTAAACATTTAGCACCTTTTACGCCCCACTTAACTATTACACAGACTTCAAAGACAACAATAAGGAATCGCCGAAACCGCGTTTTTTTTCTAGAAAACGATCGTATTTCTATACCTGTCAAACATTATAATCCCCTTTGTTCTTAACGCCATTGTTTAACACCTACCTTTTGTTTTTGATATAAGGTTCAAAATCGATTAGCAAGGTGACAGGTGATTAGTTTATTACTATTATTATTATTACATAACACCTGACAGGACCGCAGTGGTACATTCATTCAGTCAGTGTTTGAACGCAGAGCGAAGAAGTTGTGTCTCAAGTTAATTATTCAAGTACTGAAGTGCCACTGTTATTGGATTTATAGCCATTGTGATCGCCCTGGGATCTTTCGTGACAGGTTGGTGTTTTGTTTTAACTAGTTCTATTAACGTATTATGTTTCTAATGTGTTGAGAAATAGTTATAGATATTGTTTAGTTTTGTAAGTAGTATTTATACAATCACTAGCTGACCCAGCAAACGTTGTTTTGCCTTATAAATTATTTAGGGGTGGACTACCCCTAACATTTAGGGGGATGAAAAATAGATGTTGGCCGATTCTCATAGATACCGGATAAGCACAAAAAATTTCATCAAAATCGGTCAAGCCGTTTCGGAGGAGTATGGCAACGAAAAGTGTGACACGAGAATTTTATATATTAGATATACTGCAATAAATTCTATTTATAATGTAGGTACAGTTGAACAAGCTTTTTGGTATACAGGTAGAAACGCATCTTTCCACTACACTGCTATATTTATTTTTAGTACGTGAAAAATATATTTTTAAGCTGTAGCTGAGATGTAAAAAATAATTGCCTACACTCACAATACTGTTTAAAAGTAATTGCAAGTAAGCTGCCTCGATACCAAAAAGCTTAGTCTAAACTAAAATATTACATTTAAAATTGAACCTAAAACCATTCAGAAATACTACCTTAATCAATCTTCTAAACCTAACGAGATTTCTTAGAGATGCGCGAGCGCATAAGCGCGGGCGTTGACGAACCCCGACAGGTGAAGCGCTTGCATCGTGTAAAATAATAACACATGTGGAACTTTATACCTGAAGCTAGGTTGAGAGACTTGATTGAGGTGACATTTTTTATGTCTTGTGTGTGTCATGGTGTCGAATGTACCTATAAGGTGAAATTAAATTAGCTAGCGAAATCGACGTTTAACCGTGATAAAACAATAAAATGAAATTGTTTTGGGTCAACGATTGCTAATAGTGAAGTTACTTAGCATGAGTTTTAGAAAGAAAAATCCGGTTTTTGTTGTTGTTTTATTGTATTTAAATAATGATATCCATCACGTCTGAGAAATGTATACACAAAGAACGCTATACGCGAAACCATAATATACTTAACCTAAAATTTAACATTACAAGCGTGCGTCAACTAATTTGTAGTAGTCCGATAGATTAGTTAAAATAAATGAGAATGACCTAGTAACGCTAACGGAGATAACTGTAGGACGCAACATCGGTTTAACTTAAAAGTATCAAGAAACCTTACGTTTGAAAATATAATAGTTTTATACCACTTGTTAAAGGTCCATAGCAGCTGTCATTTTGGTCTAGCAAATAAAAAATCAGAGTTTTGGTATACAAACCTAGAATATACAGTTAATGCGGAGTAACCTATGTTTACGCCTTTTGTATACAGGATAAGTTTTTATTCAGTGCACAAACTGTAACCATGAATTCAGCATATCATTCTAGACCCTCCAGCGAAGAAACTTTTCGTCCATTTTTCAAAAAAAAAATCAGCTAATCCATACATTTTGACCGCGTAGGTATTGCAGTTTTCTATGAACCAGCAGATTTTTTTTGTATAATAGACAAAAAATTTCTTCGCCGGGAGGTCTAGAATCGAATGCTGAATTTATGGTTACAGTTTGCACACTGGATAAAAATTTGTGCTGTATAAATTATGAATCAAACATTATAGTTATCCCACACAGTACCTCCACAGGTACATAATATAAATACAATATCGGTAAGCCATAATGCATTTGGGGCTTTATAATCGACTCACACGAAAAAGCTCGCCCAAATCGTCACTTTTCAGTTGTATAATATTTTCTACAGGCGACTCGCACGACGTTAATTTGTAGATGAATCGACAATTCCTGAAATTCGTACTAGGTGACTGGCATGTTTTTGAATAAAACGATAAGGAAACAACGAAAAGTAAAAAAAAAGTTTACTAACACATAAAATACAAAACGTGCCAGTTGCCTAACACGAATTTCTAGTTTTTTGGCGTGCAAGTCCCCTATACAAAATATTATACAATTGAAAAGTGACGATTCGCCTGATTTGAGCGAGATTTTTCGTGCGAGTTGACTATAAGCCGCATTTGGGCCGCATAAAGAAACCTTAGGGGCCTGCCATAAATTACGTCACACAATTTTTATGGTATTTTGACCTCCCCCCCGTCCTTGTCACAGGTGGTCACACTTGTGTAATCCCCTCCCCTCTTGTGTGACGCTACATATTTTTCAATTTTATATTTAGAAATAATTAAATTAAAACAGCAGTTTTTCCAATTTAAAAAAAAATATATATTAAAAATAATCTTCAAGCGTGCACTCGCCGACGACTTTAACCTACATAAGCCTTATAATCAAAGATCGAGTTGTATTTTAGATTTAAACTTGTGACGTCACAAAGTTATAGACCCTCTGTCCCTTGTCATACAATGTCACATTTCGTTCACACCCTACCGCCCCTTTTCCCCCTTAACGTGTCACGTAATATATGGATGGCCCCTTACCTACCAGTATACGACAATGTAGGTACCTACCTACGTTACGAATAGAAAGTTGTATTTTTTGTTTAAACAGATGGCAGTGTATTCTCCATAAGGCTCTTTTACAAGCAGATGTTCACGGTCGACATGTTTTGGAGTACTTTTTCTTTACGCTATCAACCTTTTTTTTGGTCTTTGGTTTTTGTAAAGGCCTCAAAAAGCACAACGCGACTCTAGTAGATCAATTTTTAAGAAACCTTCATCAACTTCACTCCTCGAGGTCCAATTTTGAATATTTTTTTACCGCGAACTGAAAAAATCGCTATGTAGTTGGCATATTTATCAATAATGTAGTTTAAAAATAAATGTAACATACATGCATGCTAAATTTTAATTAAAAACAAAAACATTATTGTTTCGTTAAAATATTACCTTTTCATATTACTTCAAGGCTTTTTTTTATTGGAAATTCGTAGAAATCTTGAATACTAGAAAACGCTTTATACAATCGAGGTACTAGGCTGTCATAACTCGGTAGGAGCACACCTAACATACTACCTCTGCAGCTAGAAAACGCTTTATGCCTTCAAAGTACCAGGTTGTTATAATTCGGTAGGAGCACACCTAACATAGTTGTATCAGCTAGAAAGCGCTTACATTTTAACATAATAATTTATATGTTACGAGTACAACAAAATTAATAACGTAAAAAACTGATTAAAAATCCTATTAGAACTATTTTCGACTTCTACGCGGACGAAGGCGCGGGCAAAAGCTAGTCTTGAATAAAATTAATTTTAAATTTATAGCATCACGTTTATTCCGTGAATAGGAAGGTAAGTAGGGATAGTAGGTACAGTGAAAACAGACCTCGCTACTTATATATTAATTAAATTCACTTCCGAACTAAATCCGTCCTGTGGTTTTACCTGTATAAGTCTCGATCCCGTGTGAATATCGCTATAAAAGTATTTTACGTCCTAATCCAGGTCATGATCTACCCATGTGTCAAATTCCGTTCAGCCGAGCTTGAAAACGTAACAAACTGGCATACAAAAAATCAAATCTTTTCTCTATGACTAACTGATGCCCGCGACTTCGTCTGTAATCCAGGATGAAAAGCAGCCTAAATCTTTACCCAGGTCATGGTCTGTGTACCAAATTTCATCCAAATCTCTTCAGCCGTTTTAGCGTGAAAACGATACAAACAAACTAGGTAACTGACTCCCATTTATAATGTTACTTAGAATTTTACATGAGGGAATATCGTAATATTTTATAACTTAAAATCATAATAAAGGCTAAAATAAAACGTATTAGCTAATCACAAAAGCCTTGTTTAGCTGTCACAATAGATTTTCAGCGTATTCGCTAAATCAATACCTACATAGGAACCCAATTCTCTTTATTGGATTAAGAAAATCTCATTGGTACTATTTGTATTCTCTGTTTAGGATTACCCTAATCCCGTCATTATACTAAAATATAGGTAAAGTCAACCGTATGTCGACGGTAACACTTTTATCGTAAGCTGGCTTAGCGTAGTACTAAGTTAACATAATAATAAAAAGCAGTTAGTTAGCCTTATGGCTAAATAAACTATACTTATATTTTATATTATCTTCTAATATATAAAATTTCCATGTCACAATGTTAGTTACCGTACTCCTCCGAAACGGCTTTACCGATTTTTACCAAATTTTATATGCGTATTCAGTAGGTTTGAGAATCGGCTACTATTTATTTTCCATACCCCTAAGTGATAAGGGTTGTTCACCCTAAATAATTTATAAGGCAAAACAACGTTTGCCGGGTCAGCTAGTAATATTATAAACTAAAGAGTTAGTTCGTTTATTTGTTTGGTTGAACGCGCTATCAGGAACTACTGGTTCAAATTGAAATATTCTTTTAGTGTTGGATAGCCCATTTATCGAGAAAGGCTATAAGTTATGACATCATGCTAAGACCTTTAAGAGCCGAGCAAAGAGAAAAAAGTCACGAATACGAAGTACACGCACGGGCAGGCGATTCGAAGCGACGGTAGGTCGGGGGAGCAAGAAATTTGACGCGAACTAAGTCGCGAGCAGAAGCTAGTATACAAATAACTGACAACCAGTCTTACCAAACGATATCGTGTTACCTAATTGGGTGGTAGAAATTAGATAAGCAGTTGCTTCATGTAAAATCACTGGTATTCCGCTGCATCTGGTTACACTGGAAGCCGACCGCAACTTAGTTGGGAAAAGGCTAGGCAGATTTAAAAGGTAGGCTTATAGGTACTAGTTTTGTTACCACTTACGTGCGGCCTGTACTTGCAATAGTATAGTCGTCGTCGTAAATACTTAACCATGTTAAGGTCTGCCAGGGGTGCGCGTTGTTCGAAAGAGATACCGCGGCCCCTGGCACACAGGCAACTGAGGAAACACGGGTGGGCTTTAGTCAGTAAAAGTCTGACACGCCCTCTTGTTTCACCCAGAGCGGGAGAAATTATTTGATGATTTCCCACCCAAAAAAAAAACCAACCCAAGGTTGAATAGCAGTTGCACGTCATAAAAAGACACGGTCGATGTGTCTATGTGACGAAGCGATAGTGGAACCTCAGTGAAATTTCAATTCAGTAAGATACATAACTTAATATCACGCCTGTGATTACCCCAGGATTAGGCAGACAGGCATACAAGTGTGGCTACAGTACACCCATAAATCTTACCGGTTAAGTTTAAGTCACATAAGACGAGCCTATTATCGTCAATCGTAAATCACAAATCCAGACTCCGGGGCGCTAATGAAACCTAATAAAACTTTACCTAACGTAGGAATATCTAGTAGCAATATCATTATATGCTCTGACTTTTTATATTAATTATTAGCTGTCATGTTGACAAAAAACGGTCCACCACATCATCATCATCATTTTAGCCGAAAGACGTCCACTGCTGGACATAGGCCTCTCCCAAGCACGGCCAACTCGACCAGTTTTTTGCGAGGTTTGCTATAATTGCCACACTTGGCAGGCGGGTTGGCGATCGCAGTGTAGTTGTACAATGCATAGAGAACGCTGCTGCCCAGTCTCTAATAAGTCCCTTAGTCGCCTCACTCAGGGGAAGAAATGGGATGGTGCTATTTATTACGTCCGGCACCACAAGGAACACCACCAAAGCTGCCATTTGATTCCAGCTAAATAGAAATCAGAGAATAGTGGCAGTATTGTTGTCAAAACTGACAAAGCATTTACGAGTTCCACTACACCAAACCTAGTAACTTAAACTGAACGAAAAATGCTCGAATTTGTCTTATCTCAAAGACAATTGAAAGGATTCAAAAGCGAGTTTTCTCAGTCATAAATTCCGTTGGCTTGTCGTAGATTCCGTAGTATAACAAATTGGTTACCGATAAAGGGTGCCAAAAGGTAAAGGTAAAATTGTATGGGAAACAGTTCTATAAGGTTTTATGTTTTATTCGTGCTACCTATGTGGTTATCCTTCGTCTTTTATGGGATTTAGGTAATCTCCGATTTGAAAGCTTTGGCTTATTTTTAGCATTTTATAGGTTATGTTTTGGGATTTTGTCAATCTTTTGGTATTAGTTGTTTCGTTTCAACTTTAGATTTTTTTTTCTTTTTAACTGCTTTCAGAACTTACCTATTGTGAGTGTGACCAATGACCAGAATCGTCAAATCATATTTATAGAAAAATACGTTTCGTCACAGTCGTTGTAACATTAGATAAAAAGACAGGCGTTCCGATACGGTATGAATGTACAAAGATTCGTGTACCTTTATGTTCTGAAGAGTACCTAAAGCCTTATTTTTAAATAGGTATTCGTAATTTCAAAGAGCCGGTCTATTATAAAAAAAAATCTCATCGTGAAAATTGTGGTGAAGTGAAGTAAGGTTGAACTGAGCTGTCAATCCATAGCATTAAATGGAATGACAGCTTACTTCAAGCTTACTTCAATTTCAGTTTACACGGTGAGATTTTTACAGAATAGCACTAGGTGCATTTGTGTTTTAGCAAGTTCATAAATATTATTAGACATGTAAACAATAAAAAATATTTAGCATGTTTAGTTTAGGCACTTTATAATTATTGGTTATACGTCTGTTGCTTGTTGCTTTAGATAGGTACTAAAAACTATTTAAAAACTTGTAGAAGTACCGTGGGTAACGTTAAAAGCCTAAAAGTAGATACTTTTAGGATTAATTTACATTGCTGCGAAACGGAAAAGAATAATTCTTTTGGAACGAAATTATACAAGGCAAAATTAATTTTATGCCCATGGTGTAACGTACAAAGTTGACACAAGCTGCTAGCTGCGGAGATTCCCTATAATCTGAGAATTTTCCGGAAGACACGTGAACTGTTGGCTCATATCTGGTTTGTACGTACATAACGTACAAACCTCAATAATTGATATAAAGTTCAAAATGTTTTACAACATTTCGGTACAAAAATTCGCTTCAATTCCGTTCCGAGGTAATATAAATGAGCTTTAGTACATTAAGTGTTTAGTGAAGAATATCGACGTTTATACAAAAGTTGGGTATTTTATTTGGTACTTTTCTACTGACATCCGGAATCTACAATTCCAATACACCCTAATCGAACTCTCGAGCATTTCTTTCTAAAACAATCGCCGAAGTATGTCAAACATAAAGATATCTGTTTTTGTAACAAAAAGGACATACGTGCGAACAATAACTTGTTATTACAGCAATGTAATGTTATTACTAGAAATATAAACTGTGCCCTGTATGTTAGCAATGAGATCATTGTCCACCATATGTTGATTTTTCTATGAATAGTTGATATAACAATTGCAAAAAAAAACTATAACTATATACCGTATCTGTTATATAATGTCACATGACTGACTTGTTATCAAAGAAAAGCAAAATCTGCATAACTACGACTATTTGCAGTCAGTTTTTCTAAGAGATCTGTTTACAAAAATCTCGGCTCAACATTGAAAGAGATATATCTAAGAAAATAACGTGACATGCAAAATGTTTCTAGTCATTCTCATGAAAGAATTATAATTTAATAAAGTGCCATTCTAAATGTCATTTCGTAAACGAATCATTATTGCTTTAAATGAAATTCCAATAAGTATTAATTACCCAATACACTTAGCGATGAAGGCATGTTGCTTTAATTAAAAATCCTATATCTCATGCGATCATTACCACACTAATTGCAAGACAAGAAACTAATCGAAAAATAATTGTACATCATCAGCCTAAAAATATCAATTATATTGTGCAATTTTTATTACAAAACATCCATTAATGTCGTCATTTTATTGTTACAGATCCAAAATGGAAGCAATAATGTCAGGGAACGCTACGAAAGAAAATATAATGCAGCCAGCGACACTTCAAGAGGCAATAAACATTATTAAATTCCTTAACACGACACATAAACAAGAAGTTGCGAGGCTGAAAGAAGCATACACGAAACAAGCTGATTTTATTAAGAAATTGGAATCGAATAGAAAAAAGGAATTGGAATTCTTATCGGGTGAATTGAGAAAATACGAAGTAAATTTAGCTTTAAGAACAGAATCGGTAGCAGAACAACTCGCACAGAAGGATTTAATAATACAAAGACAAGCTGAAAAAATTGAAGAATTAAGTAATCAGTTGAAAGTTAAAGAATTAACAGATAGTGTACCAGAAATTAATATAATGGTTGATTCCAATTCTGACTCAGGAGTAGCGTTAGAAAACGAAGACTGTAAAGCCGAAGAAACCAAACCTGAAGCGAAAACTACAAGAAAATGTAGTCGAAGATTTGGTGATACCATAAGTTTTCTCCGGAGAGTTGACTTTTCCCCAATTAAATATAAACCATCTAATAGAGAAGGTGCTAAAAAGAAAGATGAGAGTAAAAAGAATAAATTGCAAGTTCCGACTGTAAATAACAGGATCTTTAATCGTCAAACGAGTAATGAAAAGTCTCATAGTGAAGATGAGAGGACCATCACTGATGAATCAGTTTTCTTCGATGCTAATGTTGAGCCTGTGATACTACGGCCAAACAAAGTCAACGATAGTATGAACAACCACTTCTCTGATGATGGAAGCGAGGACACCAGTGAGGAAATCTTCGATAGAGTTATGACCAGAAGCAGCATAAGAAGATCTGTCAAAGCGAATCCCAAATACAAGAAGATAAATAGGAGTAAATCAAAGCTTTTAGAACATGTCAAAGTCAATATTGTTGATTGAAATGTTCGCTTAATATAACCATTATGTGTCGTTAATGTCACTGTACCTATCAATTTGAAATTATTAAAGGCTGTTTTTATCTGAATTCGTTTTTTATTCCCCTTTTTTCAAAACCTGTGTCTTGAATCTTTTAATTTTAACACTTAACTCTTTAATATTCATATAGCCAATAAAGACACAGCACCCTTATTACGTAACACACTAATCATCAGAATCATTTTGAGGGTTAGCAATAGCTGATCCATTCTTTAATATATTATGTTCGAGAAAATTGTCTGCTTAGCAATGTAAACAACATCATGGATGTTGTGGAACTGTCAAAACGAAAGCGATTCCTACTTATAGTCAAAATCAATCAAAATCAAAAGTCATTTATTCAAACTAGGCTGAGAGTCGGCTCTTTTTGAACGTCAAAATTACTTAAGACAGTCCCCCCAAAACGCCCGCCCTTCACCACTTCTTAGTGCTTTAGCTGGGAAGAAGAAGTGGCGCAACAAACTCCTCAGCAGCTGTCTGTTAAGTTAGAAGAACTTGATTCTATACAGTAGTAGGTAATTAACATCACGAAACACAAAAGACAGTAAATTTGCCATATGTCAGCTAGTACACGCCTATATTTAGTGTATTACACAATTACCCCTTTTAATTTATTAATCACACACAGTTTACATCATAAACGATCAAAGAAGTCAAATAGGAAAAGGTCATGGGACATTTAAAATTCAAAATTAGCTCATCCCTCACATTTACCTACACAGTCTAAAATAAGTCGACGTAAACTGGACTTATTGAACGAATGCATACAAACCGTCCGGATATAAACCCCGGTAAAGGTCGAAGGGTGGGCAGGGAAAATAAATTATATCTACCCGATTGAGTTGCCTACGAATAAATTGAAGGGCAAGACCCACACGGTATGTACATTATTATTCGTTTACTGAAATAGACATACATTTCAAACGTTTCTTGATTTGCAAAAGCTTAATCTGCTAACATCTAACATAAATAACAAATTAGTCCGCCTACTCTCTATGTCCGCCCGAGATACGGGCCATTCCGGAAGTTGTACGATACTTCGGAGTGGAACCCCTTTTCGTTTACCTAACTTTTTCGGACGGTCAAGAACACATCAGAAGTAAAGACAAGTATCAGATCGTGTTATCATTAATTCTTAGTTCGGGCCCCAAACTAATGTTATGTCCGTAGGCTATGCGGAGTAGAAAACGCCCGTAACTTAAACTACTTATTTCGTGCTTAGGTCTGAGGTCTTCCTAAAATTCTATGTTAAAAGCAGAAAATTAGCAACATTACCACATAACATCACGCTTGTATTCCCCCAAAGGTTGGACAGATGTGTTTAGTACACTGCAGCTCACTTCGACTGACCCGACGGCTTTTTTTGGCTGGTAAATCATAAAATAACTTCTCCCGCTCTGGGTGGAGCAGAAGGGCGTGTCAGACTTTTACTGACTAAAACCCACCCGTGTTCCCTCAGTTGCCTGTGTGCGAGGGGCCGCGGTATCTCTTTCGAACAACCCGCACCCCTGGCAGGCATCAGCCTTTCCGGGCCCCATCAGTTGGTGCTGACATCTCTTTGAGGCGCGCGTGAAACACAACGCGCCATCGACCCGGGCTTGGTCCTTACCGGACAGCGAGCTACCCATAACTCGTCGTCCGTAAGCCCGCGCCTACGGTGGCCGGGAATCAGCCTGGGACTCCCGACGCCCAAAGCGTCTCCTGCGACGACTAAGGCCGTGAGGGCGCATGTACTGCGTCTCCCTCACGTGCGCCGCCCCCCTCTTCTGCGAGCATTACTGCTTCGCAGAAGGAGGTGACGGCTACCCATGCATTCTCGCTCCATACCATGGCCTGGACCAGAGCTGGACGCGAGAGATCGCCGCCGCCGATCACCTCCATGAGGACACGACGGTGCTCCGCCCAAGCCGAGCAGACTGCCACCGTATAGCTTGTGCCTGGCGTTACGTGACATCCCGGCTTCTGCCAGGACGCTTTGCCCCGACGGCTTTGTCCGCCTCGTTAGTCTAGTGGACGCTCACCTCTGAGAATGGAGAAAACATCATGAGCAACTATCAGCAACAACTAAAAAATTCGAACACATGTGACATCGAACAACCAGCACTGGACCGGGGTGTTGAATTATTGCCCACTCCCTCTCAAAGAAAGGAGGCCTGTGTGAGAACATTGTAGACTGAGATTATAATGACATGTCAATGTCAATAAAGCAAGATCCTTGAAAGTGCTCTTACACGAGCAATTTTTTGAGCAATTATTGCTCAGCAACACTAATGGATCAATCAGGATCAATTAAGTGGAGCAATCTGGAGCAATAAAAATAAAATGCAGCAATTGTTTCGCGTTTATATATTTCACATTTCTCAATGTCGCCAATATGAGTTGCCAAATAGGTATCCAATCGGTTTGGAAATTTTCTTTCCATCTCGTTTGTACGTATAACTACGTCTCGTCTTTGCGAGAGGAACCGGCCGGCGGCGGAGGCGGCGGAGGCGGCAGGGGGCGAAGTTGCTCCATATTGCATGATATTGTGTGGTAGTATCTCTGGCAACACGTTGCTACATGCTGCCATTGCTTTAAATTGCTGGATGTAGTCGTGACGTCATAGTTGGCAAGAATTGACCAAGATATATCAATTGTTGTTGCTCGTGTAAGCGCACCTTAAGTCGACCTATACACCGACGTAATAAAATCATGGCGGTATATTTTCGAGTACGGAATTTTCAACTCGCTTAGCTTCCCAAGCAGCACGCAAGCGTTTTCAACATCAATATAACAGCCTATTTAGAACTTAGAGTTCTTTTAGAGACTTACAAGAGTGTCAAAAAATTATTTAGTCTTTCTTATAGTGATTTATGAGTCATTATACAGCTCAAACTGTATTAAATCTTAGGGTAAAGTATCCGCGAAAGCTTAGGGTATTTAAACAGAATATGAAAACTCCACTATACAGCTTAAGTATTTTGTGACACTTTAATCTGGTTTTATCGTTAAAGCTGTATACAAGCTGTATTTTGCATGTGAACACTTACTTATTACAGCTCTTAGTGTTATTATAGTATCACTTAAGACTTGTTTCTGTACAATGGTGTATGCAAACTCCGTTCTAAAACTTATTTTTATGGCGTATTTGTACACTCTTGTAAATACAGTGGTTATATGACTTCTGTTTTTGAGGGTGTTTTAAAACTAAAAAATAAATGACAGCTACAGTACAGCTTTATTTTGTATTAATGACAGTCACTCGGAAAGACTTTACGGTCAACCGCCAATTCCGTCGACGTCCAACGAAGAGGGTTCCGTAGCAAAAACATTAAACAGGGTTATTAATGATCATAACAGTTATGTTAAATGTGTAAATTTAATTCAACCTTCGGAACATAATTATGACGTTTCTACATAAAGCAGCGCAAGTAGTTCAAATGATGATTGATTTGAACCATGAGATCTAGTTCTCTTACTGGTTCGTCATATGACGATATTGATAGCCTTTTCACACAGCATTTTGAGGTGGACCAATTATGTAAAGGCCGAGATGTTTCATCCTTTACTAATTTTTTGACATCTAATCGCTTTCTTGGCCATCTTAACTTGCCTTTTGATTCCCACAAACTTGGTACAATGCAAAGCTTGTTTTGCCCTTTCTCAATGGTTGCTTAAATTTTAGTCGGCATATTTTCCTGAAAATAAAGTAAAACTGATATAATACATACAACAAACTAATAATGCTTTACAATAAGTTTACTTAGGTATAAAATATAAGGTCAAATTGAGAATCTCTTCCTTTTTTTGTGGGTCAAAAATTAAACAGCTACTTGTTTTAGTTTTACTATATGTAGGTACGTATCATATTGAGTCAGCGGTTTTTATTTCTTTTAGGTAACCCTTATGAGCATTATAAGTTATGTATAGAGAACTGATATACAGCCTAAGTAATAAAAATATTCTATTATAAAGCTGATTAGCAGCCAAAAGCTGTACAATATAATCCTTAACTTACTTAGTTCAGCTACTCAGACTATAATACACTTCGATTATCGTTTAGGCTGTTTAGCAAATAGTCGCCATTTTCGTAATTTCGAATGTAGGTATAAAACAAAATTTGAAACATAACTTAAGGAATATGTAATGATTTTCAGCTTGATATGAGGGCACAATGATCACACTACGCTCACTTCTGTTATTATAAAATTGTTTTTTATTCTAACCTTAAAACCAACATTGACTTACCATACAAATAGTATTTTTCTTTTATATCAGATCGATTATTTTGCTGGCGCTTGAATATTTTGACGGAAAACATAGACAGGTTCACAATAAATTTGAATCCGCAATTTCAATTCACCAATTAACACCTTCAGATATCTAAGTCCAAGATTACGTTAACGTACTAATAAATATTATAAATAACAATGTCGCCATTCATTGAAAAGAATTACATTCATTTTGTGATTCTCTTCAAAAACCTATTTAAAACTCTTTTCTCCATAAAGTATTTATAAGATAATATATGTAGTATAATGGTTTCTTTGTACACCGAATAACAGCTCTAATACAGCTATTATACAGCTATACTAGAGCAAAACGCTGTATAAAATGTGCACATTTTTTACTTATAAGGGCTGTATAAGCGCTTATACAGCCTCTATACAGCCTGAATATACAGCTTCTAGTATAAAATCGAACATAAATACGGCTTGTATACAGCTTGCAATGCTACTTGGGTTAGCTTGCTTAGCGCCAAGAGTTGAAAATCGCGAAAAATTCCCGCTGCAATTTTGTTACATCCGTGTATACGTTAACTAATACTCTTCAACGTACGCTTTAACTTAACATCACTTTAACACAAAGATCAAGTTAAAGACTCGACATAATAAAGTTATGTCAGACAATAACAATCAACATCAAACTACTGCTGTAAAACTAGTTAAACTCACGAAGTTAAATTGTTAGTAAACACTGCTACAGTTATGTTCGTGTAACTATTTTGTAAGGGGCAATTTTATGTTTATGTCTGTGTCAAAATAAGATTCAGCTGACATTAAGGCATCGGACTTCCATAAGGTGCTCTTACACGGGCATCATTTGAGCAATTATTGCTCGGCAACACTAATGGATCAATTAAGTGGAGCAATCTGGAACAACAATAAATTGTGGATATGTTTCGGGAATGTTGCTTCTGATTGCTCCATATATTTCATGAGTTGCGTCAATTAAGTCAATTTTCTTTCTATCTCGTACGTATAAGTGGCGGAGGCGGGGGCGGTGACGTAGTAAAAGTTTTCTGGCTGTTTCGGGAGTTTCCTGTTTCGCATAGGGCGGAAGGAAACGCCCGGGTGTCTCCATTGCGAAGATTGCCCTGAGGACACGGTGGAGCACACGGTATAGGTCTGCCCGGTTTGGACGGAGCACCGCCGTGTCTATGTATCCGGTATAAAATACCTGTATGCGCGATTAAAACATTGTCACCATTAGTTATGATAATAGGTACAAAGAAAAATAAATAATGCTTTATAATTATGAATCACCATCCCTGTTAATAATGATTACGTATCATACGGTAGCAGATAACCTACCTACCATTACATTCCATCATTAATTCCATCTCCATAACAGGGTGTTTCAAACTGCGTTATGCGTCTTAGTGAATTATGTTCTAATTTTTTTTAATTAAGCAAATGTTCAAAAATATCTTTTTTTTTTTTTAATAAATGATTAGTAGTCATTGGATACATGAAGTGGGCTGCCGTTGTAAGACGACTAAAATGTCACGGTGTATACACGGTGTAACAGAAACCCTATTGCCATCCTTAAGCACTAAAGATAACAGCTGGTATAGAATCAATATACATAGTTTCAGCTCAAAATAAAGTACTCTAATAAGAATTGTTACCAAATTTTCCATTTCATAATATGTTTCTTAAATTCAAATCATAACAAACGTGTCACCGCACTACGTAGGTCATTAACTTTTCACGGTACTTGCCAATATCACGATAAATTTCAATTTGATGATTTGGTTTCTGAAATCAATGTATTATAAATTCTAATAACTTCCGTACATGTAGAGATAGGATTAAAAAACCCTTCCAATATTGTTTAATATCATCCAAAGAAGCCGTGCCCTTGGTATGTGTATACCCTTTCCGTTACACGTTGTACATCGAGTGTTACAGAGACAGTTTTAAGACTTTGCAGGACACTGAACACCTCCCGTTGTGATAACAATAAAACCTCTATTGTGTCTCGTTCACTGTACTGCAATGAATTAATTTAGGTATAACGTAAATGTTAAGTTTCTGGACCATGTCTTGAGTAAAATTCTTATTCCGAAAACAGATTTATTCCTTTTAAAAAACAATGTTATCTACAAAATCTAAAAACATGGTTACAGTAACAAAGACCTATTACTAAATAAACAAACTCTTTTTATCTTAAACAGCCTCCACGCTTTTTCGCAAAACGGTTTTATAATAAATTCGTCAAAACTTTTGCTTCTCTAAAGCCGTCTGTCTACGCTAGCATTATAAGTTTCTAACAAAAAATACAATCTCAGCGTAAACAAGATTCACTTGACAATTCAAAGTAATTCCCTTCGAAGTTAAAAGGTACTAAAGCAGGACTTTATTTATGCCCTTCCCTTAGGTGTCCTTAAGTCTACGACATTATTCGTACAAATATCTTGTTTAAGAAATGCGTCTCTTGTGAATTTCTTGTCGTTTCAATGGATATTGGGCGGCAAAGTAGACTATAGAAAAGTAATTGAAGTATACCTATAAAGCTTCATCGTGAAAACGAGAGAAAAAGTAACTTAATTGGATTATGGTAAATGTCCCCTGTTGGAAAACCTTCGTTTTCGATTCTGTTTTGTTTTTTGATCATTTATCAAAAGCGCTGCTGGGTTGTTTTTCTGAATAGGGTTTACCATTTTAAGTACTTGGGCCACTGGGTCACAGATAACTTGTCTGACAATGAGGACATCGAGCGGGAGCGTAGGGCGCTGTCGGTTCGCTGCAACATGTTGGCACGTAGGTTTTCACGCTGTACTGAACAAGTTAAGGTAACCTTATTTAAAGCTTACTGTCAGTCTTTTTACACGTGCAGCCTATGGGCCAACTATGTGCAGCGAGCATACAGTGCCTTGCGCGTACAGTACAACAATGCGTTTAGGGTGCTGCTAGGGCTGCCACGGTTTTTCAGCGCTTCAACGATGTTCGCGCAGGCGCAAACCGATGACTTTTATGCCATTATTAGGAAACGGAGTGCCTCGCTACTAAGTCGCTTCCAACGCAGCACTAACAGTATCCTGAGCGTGTTGTCCGAGCGGTGGGACTCGGTGTTGTTGGAGAGGTGGATGCACCTGCACGCCATTTCGTCACCATTTATTAAGTGATTATTGTTTTAACATAATTATTATTAATTTTAATCGAATGAATTTTAACCTAGTTGACTATAATTGTGAATGTGCTGTAACGTTAATTTATTATTTTCATTAACTTTCATTTATTATTTTCATTAACTTTAATTTATTATTATTATTATTATTTTTAAATATTTTATTCACTTTAATTTTTTATTTATTTGTAATGTAATGTATTTAACGTCTAATGTAATTTTTAGTGCTTTATATGGGAATAATTTCCTGAAATAAACTTTTATTTAATTAATTTAATTTATGCAGACACAGAAACCAACAACAATGGCGATGTAGGAATAATATAGGCCTAATTCTTTTCAGACATGCGAAGTGCAGATGAACGGGTACTTAGGACACTTCAGCAAGAGGGGAATGATCTGATCAAAAGCACCGCAGTCGCACTGAGTGTTGGTTGGATAATATAGGTAAATCCTACCTTCTCGTTGTAGTTACTTCCTTCCTTATCAATAAGTTTGATTCGGGATGAAAGTCTTCTGGTAGATATTGACTATTGTAGCTAGTTTATGATACGTACCAAGATAGCAGTACCTACACAGATATTATACAGGGTTATTGGAAAAACACCAACAACTTCTTAAGAAGTCATTGTACTCATCATTATGAACAACTTTTATTATGGGATCAAAACTGTAAACGCGAAAAAAAATCAACTGTTCCCTACATTTTGATGAGTTATACGAACATAAATGTATGAAACAGCTGATTTTTTTTTGGCAATTTCATGTTTGGTCCTATAGTAAAAGTTGTTTATAATGATGAGTACAATGACCTCTTAAGAGGTTTTTGGTGTTTTTCCAATAACCCTGTATAAGCACAAGAAGAACAGAGGCTTGAGAAGCACAGATAGGTTAAAAGTATAGTAACACAAGTGTAAAGATAGAGATAAAAATAAAGATAATTTTATTTTGCAAATATGGGTATTTAATAAATAGTACAGCCATATCCACGTAGGCATGCAAAAGATTTAACATCAACTTATAAATAAATACAATTTTAACATATTACACACAAAATACAGTTTTAAAATATTAATTAATTATACATAATTATGCACTAAGGCACATGTATCGAAAGCGAACAACAAAGGCGACCTGAACGAGATAATATAGTTTCATCAAAAGGCTTAGATAACGTAATATTCTAGCTATATTTATTATACTTACGTTATAACATTTAAGGTATAATGATGGCGGACAATTAAAAATGTCTGAGACTATAAGTTATGGCAGAAGTTACGGAACAGGCGGAGGTTGTGGCTAAATGATGACCACCGCACGAGTCGATCGATCAGATTAAGCTACGCTGGCCGCAATTAGTCTGTAGATGGGTGACCATCTTCTTATACCAAGTCCCCTCCATGTCGAAAAGCACGATAAGCCGTTGCTTCTGGCTATAATGAGTGGATCTTTGACAGTCGTTTTTTTTTTGAGTGTGCGATATCATCTTAAAACTTCTCCCGCTCTGAGTGGAGCAGGAGGGTGTGTCAGACTTTTACGGACTAAAACCCACACTTTTTCCATTAGTTGCCTGTGTGCCAGGGGCGACGGTATCTCTTTCGAACAACCCGCACCCCTGGCAGGCATCGGTCTTTGCGGACCCCACCAGTTGGTGCTGACATCTCTTTGAGGCGCGCGTGGAACACAACGCGCCGTTGACGTAAGCTTAGTCCTTACCGGACAGCGAGCTACTCATTACCCGCCATCCGCAAGCCCGCGCCTAAGATGGCCGGAAATCAGCCTGGGATCCTCGACGCCCAAGGCGTATCCTGCGGCGACTAAGGGCCGGACACGAGAGATCACCGCCGCCGATCGCCTCCACGAGGAAACGGCGGTGCTCCGCCCAAGCCGGGCAGACCTCCACTGTATGCTCCACCGTGTTCTCAGGGCGATCTTTGCAGTGGAAACACCCGGGCCAGTCTCAGTAAGAGGTTTCGTATTACCCGGTTACTGGGTTATGTAGGTCAGATAGCCAGTCAGTCTATGTAAAATTCTGGTATTCAGCTGCAAGGAAAAAGCTTATGCAGATAATGAGCTACCTAAAAGCTTAAGTAGTGTTGGCACTTTGATTTTAAACAACTATTCATTATCAAAAAATTAAGCTGATTTTGACTCACATAGCAGCCAAAGTGTTAGACTTTCAAAACCATGCATGCAGTATCTTTGTCACCTCAACTATGAAAGTTACCGAATGGGTGGTCTTTAGTCTAGTCAAATGGTAAATCGAGACCGATCGAGACCGTACAAAGTCAGACATCTGACACTATATTACAATGATAAATTCGCTTTATGAGCTGAATAAAGCGGTTTCGATTACCGCTTTGAAACAAAACAAGGTTACGGTTCATGGTTCACGAGACTGGATAAATATGACCACGTTTAACTTCATCAGAAAAACAAAAGTTCAATTTCGATTGGTCTGTTTAAATGAAAATGTATATTTCTATCTAAATGTGTATCTAAAACAATTTGATTCATCGCGGTGCGAGTATATGAGAAGATATATTATGTGACGGCCAATCGTGATACACAAACTTATCCGCGGTTGGTTGGAAATTGGTCTTTGTTGAGTACTCATGTACCGTCGTGTTATGACACTATAGTCCCTGCACTCGGGCTGTGCGCCCAAAGCACTTCGTACTACAACTTAAAACCATTACGTAACTATAATATCTTGAAAGTTCGCAGTTGGTGGAGAGTACCAATAGTCCGTGTAATGTAGGAGGCGACAAGGCGCCAAAGTTGGACCCAACGTCGCGATACCAAACTTTTCACTCGATGTATGCTGATTCTCCTATGTGGTATGGATAGCATGTAAGACCTAATGTCGATTTCTTTTTGTTTTTGTCTTGCTACTTTTTATTTTGTGGTTTGCCTAGCCTTAACGCAACTATCTCGGAGTCCACTTCCAATCTAATCGGATGCAGCTAAGTACCAGTATTTAACATGAAGCGATCACCTGACCTCCACAACCCAGTTATTGGGTAACAGCGGCGAGGTGTCAATTTTTCTAAGAGAGAAGCCGAATCGAAGTCGGCTTTAACTTACTGACTTAACAAAAAAGAATACTTACTATCATTCTAAAATTAACATAGGAATGTAAAGAATTAAATACAATAAAATTGAACAGCTGAAAACCAAATAAAATTTGCAATATTCCTCCTTCTCGTTCTCACTGACGCATTTTTCTATATATGTCTGTGTCATAACTCGTTGTACAGCGGCTTGCTCGCGTAGTCGTACGTATCATTTTTTAATAGCGATAGAGTTGCCGATGCGAATCCCCACAGGGAAGCCGGTAGGAATCATGTTATATGGTGCTTTCGCCACTGCTGAGTAATACGATACCCCTTGGTAATACTGGATGCCAGATTATTGGAATTCTGACGACACGTAACGACTGTCAAAGATCCACGAACGACAGCCGGGACCAACGGCTTTACGTGGTTTCCGAGGCATGGAGTGGTCTTGATATGTAAAGACGGTCACCCATCAATGGATGGACCTTGACAAGCGCAGCTTAATCTGATCGAGCGATCCATGCGGCTGTTATTACTTATCTTGTGTTTCTTATCCATTGAAATAATAGGTATTTGTCATACAACGTATTTTCTTATGGACTTAACTTCATCATTAATTTAATCATTATCGCATAACAAACACAGTAGAAATTAATAATGTTAGTTGCAATTTAATAAAAAACAAAACAAATAAAAATGCTGATTTGTATTATTTATTTGAATGCCCTCATAAAAAACACACACAATTTAGCTCGTATCACCTGTGTAACATTTATTTCGCGAAAAAATCCCTTGTATACATTTCGAGTGAAATTTTTGATGGGGCACATTTATTCTGGACAAAAGTGTTGTTTGCATTTCATTGACAACGTGGTTACGTGACAAAGTCAGATTTCCGGTTATAGCTGGGATATATCACGGCCCCTAAGTATTCACATTTTGCTAAAATGCTGATAGATGTCCAGTTTTTAAGAGATTATAGACATGTAAAATAAAAAGACCCACTGAGGTTCTAGCTAGAAAAACCAGAGGCTTCTTCTTTAGACTAAGTTGCAAGACCCATTTGAACCAGCTTGTCTTTATTAGCTAATCAGTACTTTAAATTAATTTTGCACGGAGAAAAGATTTGACATTTTAATTCTCAATTCGTCTGTATGTTTTTTTTTAATGTTTCTTACCTCAGAACTTTCGACTGGGTGAATCGATTTTGATGATTCTTTTTTATTTGAAAGCTGGTGCTTCCCGTGTGGTCCCATTTCAATTTCATATAGTTTTGATGATGCGTTTCCGAGACAGACAACGAAACTCTTCAAAAAATAACAGTAAGTCAACCGCGATTTCTGTTATCGCGTAAATATGCATTGTTTTGACCCCAAGTATGAAGAAATTTCGAATTATTGAGTTAGGTACTATAACTAAAAAGCGAGAATAAAAACTTTTACCAAAAAAAACAACCGACTTCCGAAAAAACACTACAAAGTGAAAAATAACTTTGAAAATTAAAAAATATATCCAAACTCACCGACTTCTGAAATTAAAGCTATTTTTCAGTTTGTAGTGTTTTTTCGGAAGTCGGTTGTTTTTTCGTACGTTTGTTTGTTACGCTTTCACGCTAAACGTCTAAACGGATTTGGATGAAATTTTGCAAATGGGTAGACCATGACATGGATTAGGACATAGTTTAATTTATGTCCCAATATGACCACGGGATCGAGATTTATAAGGGTGAAACTGCGGGGCGCACCTAGTGAGATCCATGTTCGCGATAACTAACGGTTTTATTCAGTTTGAGGCTAATTTGAAACCAATTAAATACGAAAAGAGTGTAGGGCCACTTAAAATGTCCATAGGCACGATCACAGGTCACTTTTTTGCCAACGCTACTTGCATACAACTTTAACCTGTAGTACCAACGCAGTGTTGCATCACGGATATTCAGATACACGGGAGTATCGTCTGAATTGTTAGTTGAGACCCGTTTGATACCAGCCTAGATACAAGTTTACCTTCCAAAGCTATGACACATTTATCTACAAGTGATATGAATCGTGTCTGTAACTTACACGTTGGTACATCTTGTACAACAGGCGATCCTTGATGCAAATACTATCTGGAATGTTCCATGGAATAGAAGGAGGAATCTATTTGAGATAGATGGTAGAAATTAATTCCATATCCTGCTATTGGAATTGCCCGTTCGTAAACAAATGCTGTCATTGCCCATTAAATCTTCCAGTGGAATTCTTTGGCAGTTACTTGGTAACGAAAATTACCGAAGACTGTGGTAGGCCTATTTAAGGATCTGCCCAGTGCAGCAGTGCAGTGCTCATCATTATCTACCGAGCCTTTTCCAAACTATATTAGGGTCGGCTTCCTGTCAAACCAGATGCGGCTGAATACCAGTGTTTTACATGCAGCGTCTGTCGATCTGACTTTAAACCCAGTTACTGGTTAATATGATACCCCCTTCTTTTTTTTTCTGGGTGGGAAATCATCAAATGACTTCTCCCGCTCTGGGTGGAGCAGGAGGGCGTGTCAGACTAAAACCCACCCGTGTTCCTTCAGTTGCCTGTGTGCCAGGGGCCGCGGTATCTTTTTCGAACAATCCGCACTCCTGGCAGGCATCGGCCCTCGCGGGCCCCGTCAGTTGTTGCTGACATCTTTTTGACGCGCGCGTGGAACACAACGCGCCGTCGACCCGGGCTTGGTCGTTACCGGACAGCGAGCTACCTATTACTCGCCGTCCGCAAGCCCGCGCCTACGGTGGCCGGGAATCAGCCTGGGATTCCCGACGCCAGGGCTGCCTGCGAAGGCTACGGCCGTGAGGGCGCATGTACTGCCTCTCCCTCACGTGCGCCGCCTCCCTCTTTACGAGCAGCACTGCTTCGCTGAAGGAAGCGACTACTAGCCTTACACTCTCGCTCCGTACCATGGCCTGGACCAGGGCCGGACGCGAGAGATTGCCGCCGCCGATCGCATCCATGAGGACACGGCGGTGCTCCGCCCAAGCCGGGCAGACCTCCACCGTATGCTCCACCGTGTCCTCATATGATAGCCCTTGGTAAGACTGCTTGTAAGGCTTTATAGCTTCTACTAGAGGTTGAAACTAGCATTTTAAACTTAAGCCAAGCATACACTTTTTTTCTATGCATAAAGACTTGCCAAAGTACCATAAGTACTGTCATATAGTTGAAGTTTAGGAAGAAACCGACGGATGTTTTTGAATTGACTTCAATTTAATTAATAGGAAACAAACAGTACATTTATCAAATTAAATTTGATTCGAAAACATCGGTTTCTTATTAATCTTCAACTATGTCCTAGGACCCTGTTTACTTTGATATATATATATCTTTTTTGGTGCTGTATAAAACGAAGTAGGAACTCCTCCAAATTAATCCAAATTATCGCCACAACTACATAATAACGGCTCTGCGGTTATTATTGTGTGAATAATTATAATTACGGCGGACCACGAGATTATTTCTGCTGAAAACATTGGAAGGGTTTAATTAATAATAACCGTTGAATAAGGTATTTGCAAAGCAAATAAACAAACAATGGTGCCGATTCTGTTGTACACCGAACTAAACTAACTAAACTATCACTAAAATTCCTTACTTTTGGCTATGAGAATTTTAAAGCTATTCTGCAAAAAAAGATCTCTAAATTTAAAAATAATTTTGACACAACTAAAATCGATTTTGACAAACGCGACTCCACGTTTGCCCTACCCCGTGATCTTTTTTAGAGCCGGAATCGCGCAGGGGGGGCAGCCTCAACGTGTTTTAAATGGATTTTTTTACTTTTTGTATCGAAAATATGAAAAATTATAACCTACATGTTGAGTTTTAGAGGTGTATGAGCTTTTATAAAGGGGGTCGAAATTTTCATTATTTTTACGATAGGACACACCAATAGAGAGATATAAGCAAAAGAAAAGAAAAAAAAGATACAGTACTGTATTTGCGCCTGAAGTCGAGGTGTCAGTGTGAATTTTAGTTCTTGACAACTAATTTTATTCCACACCTTTTTAATCGCGATTAAAAATAGTCAGATTTAGTTAGACAATCGAAATTTTATATTGAATAGAATAATGGATTTGACAACAACAGAATAGCAAAATTACCATTTTCACTAAATTAAAAACTCAGTACAATCTTAGTGCTGTCAAACTAAAATATAGATAAGTTGTGTCACTTTAGTCAATTTCAGAATGGGAAATCGTCGTTTGACAGGAATAAACTAAATTTTAGTGATTTTTAGTTTAGTTTAGAGAATTTTGTGACAAGAGAATCGGCACCAGTACTACACTCACTTAATTTACTTACTTTAAAATTTATGTTAAGATTCGATCATTTTGTTATTCATAGCACTAAGTATTTTATTCTTTTATTACCAAAAAATATTCAAAAGGCGGAAAGTTACCTAATGAAAGCAAAAAATTGCTATGAAAAAAATTGCATTAAAAAAAAGAATCAAATATATTGGAAATCACTAACCTAACCAGCTTTTCATATTTCTTCTTATTTCAAAAGTCAGAATCTTGTAAAATACTTTTCGGCATAGTTACTTGCAAAATTATGTCAGCCCAGTCACAGCATCGATGTGTGTCTGCTTAGGTACCTATAATCTGTATTTTCTTAAGATATCCAACCAAAAACTTGTCTTCACTTTTAAGCACAACACAGGTTCAAATATTCAATAAATTCTTTAAAAGAAGAACTCTTTTCGAGTCTATGGTACTTTATAAATTAATTGTGCCCGATAGGTGGCCACAAAAGACTAATTTTTTTGTGGTTTGTAATAACGACGCTTCCAATACGCCTGAATGCAATAAAAACTGTGCGTTTTCGGCGCCCTACGTTTAGGCAGCGCCTTAATAGCAGCCTCAGTGGCGTTGATAAGATCCTCAAAACCTCGATATAGGGAAAGGTGTCCCTTTAATTTTCACACATACAATTCTATAGACCTTCAAGCAGACATAAATGACGGACATAAAGGTCGACATAACGCAAAGATAGTCCAAAGGAGAGTACTAAAAATCTAATCTAAACAGTCCTTTGTGCAGTAATTCTGTTTTCTCAACAAGTCCAAGATAAAACATTAAGTTTTACAGTAATGGATATTGCGAGTTTAGGTTTTAAGGTAGTAAGTGGTTAGTTTTCTTGTGTACCTAGTTTTTGTTGTTATTATAATGGCTGAATTATATAAGTTTTATTGTAATAGCTGAAGTAGTAGGTGCTTCAAACGGGTGATGTTTATGTTTGTTACAAATATTGTTGGTTACCTTGGTAACCAGTCCTTTTTAGCCACTCAAACCTATAATAAATAATAATATTTCTGTCCATATCCTGCTACAGCCGCCGCGGGCTCGTGGTTACGCTTACCACGATTGGTCCACGGTCGGGTGACTACCTTAAGGGGAATCTAGTCGCGGGCTCGAGCTCACTAGTGGGTCTGGCTAAAAAGCACGCTGTGTCACCAGGCGTCGTGTCCGACAGAGGTAGTATCAGTGATGAGCAGTTAGGCGCTAGTCTACACGCACAAAGTTATTGAGTGAGATGCAGGATTATTTATAGCAAAACAGGCGCGTAAAAAATTTATAAATTTCTTCGGAAAATCGGGCTGCATAAATCAATGACCAATAAAGTTTATTGAACTTTTCGATACTTGAGTTTTGTCGGTACCGACTTGGTTTTGGAGATTTTACACTTTTTTATTACTTAAACACGCCTAAACTTAGGTTAAATTAGCAAGAAAAACGAATCTTTGTTGGCTCATAATTTTGTAAAGGCTTTTTATTTTAGTATTCTGTTTCCGTACAGACAATGTTAATAATAACAGCAAACCATAGCATGTTTAATTTTTGAAGCCGTTGGTTCCGGCTGTCATTCGTGGATCGTTGACAGCCGTTACGGGCTGTCAGAAGACCAAAAGTCTGACAACCAGTCCTACCAAGGGGTATCGTGTTACCCTGTAATTTAATTGTGGAGGTCAGATAGGCAGTCGCTTCACGTAAAGTATACATACCAGGAATACTGAAAGCTGACCCCTAAAATTGTTGGAAAAAAGGCTAGGCAGATGATGGTAGTTTAATTGTGGGTCCCGTTGTTTAAGTATTTGAAACTGTCAGTAATCAGACCAACTATTCAGAAGAAACTCCCAGTACACGAATAACGTTTAAAATAAAAATACTGGCCCTCTAATAAACACAGAATAAAGTTTTTCGAAATTTGAAACTATGAAAATGAATGTTTATTCCTTTTATAACTTTATTCCGTGTTCATTAGTAAGAGGGGTAATGTTTATTACTAGTATAAAAAGAAAACATGATCAACCAACTATATTAAATCTAGAAGGTCGTTTTAATATTTGTTTTTAGACCCTAGTCAGTCTTCTTCCTCACCTGGAGAGCAATTCTCATATCAACCTAAGAAACGTTCAAATTCAAATAGCAGTCTCATCTCAGCGACATCTAAAATCAGTATCAAAAATATAGGTAATTAAATTAGAGGTATTTTTAGCATTGCCTATAAGGGGCAATGCTAATAAAAAATATCTGTTTTTTGATGATGGTACCAACTATGGTGCCTACATACCTTTCCAACTGAACGTATTACGACCATAAACTCACCACAACTAGGTACTAGGTAGGTACTCCGTGTGCAAGTTCTGATGATGATCACGTCTCGGGCTCGGCGTGTAAACTGCAACGTACTGGAGACAAAGGACCACGAGCAATTGCTCTCCAACCAGGCCGAATGGTGCAAGGTACGGTATCAAAGCGGGTTGGCTTTAAGGACAAAACCACACATCTGTAGGTAAGTATGTCAGTAAAATACCAGAAGCGCTTGCAGACAACCAATGCCATAGCCTAAACCTTAGCTTCTCAACCTTATTATACTTACCCACTTATGCCCACTTTGAGTGTTTGTTTCTAGAGCCCTCAATTGTTTTACATACCATCCGACGCAAATCTGGAACATCTATTGCCACGGTTATATTTAAAGGTGTAATGTTAACTTAAACTCAGAAATAAAATAACAGTATTTCTGGGTTCTAAGAAGATAGTCGCAAATGCCCACGAGGGGCGTTATAGCTCACGTTGAGAACTTATCGCTTTACGATAGAAGCCATGGCTAAGTCTAAGCACTGATTACTGACGACCAGCTACGTCACTGATGCAAGAGACCCTAAACTAATGCACCTAGCATTATCAATAGTGGGTGCTCAATATTGGATTGAGTATCTACATTTTTGTTCGAGATCCTGATAGAAGATTTAGATGCGATATCTAAGCGTAAAGTACCCATGGATCCATAATCATGAAATCACAACGAATATGTTAACTTTGGCAATCTTCTATCAATAACGACATCAGCCCAAAAACGAATGAAGGTAAATGAAGGCATAAGATATTTTGTACGATCTGTTCTCACAGATACAGCAAGACAACGGTTTAGTGGGGCATCTTTTTAAGTGAAACACTGCATAAAGCATTATATAAACATAATAACAACGGCAACACATCTGTAATCTTCTTGTATCAATTGACATTTACAGAGGTATGAGAAACAGGTAGTAAAGTACACTCATCCACGTGTTGTCTCTGGTGATAAAAACTTTGCTTGTGCGATGCAGGATTTTGAATGACGTCATTGTGATGCGTAGTTCACATGGCGATGTAGATGCCGCCACCACTACCAGGCTTACCACTATCAGATCAAGTGAGCCACATGACTATGAGTGCTTGGCGACTCCCAGAATGTACTTACAAAGAACAATGAAGACACAAAACGCTCCCGCTCACACGTCGCGCCATAATTCAATTGTACGTGAATCCAACCGCCCACGCCCTCGCCGGTCAAAGGAGACGGCTACTGGGAACGCTTCTTAATATTTTCTCAGGAAATAAAGGTTATTCGTACTTTCTGTGCGGGGTTACTTCTTATTTTCACTGTGCGCTTTGTTTTAGAAAGAAAGTTTATAACCTACAAGGATTGTTGCAAGTTTAGTAATGCATTGAATATCTCTCATAAAAATAAATGATGTGCAAGAATTTTTATCTTCTTTCTACAATAAGATTTTGCGACAATAATGTTGAATCTTCCCACATCCAGCGGATCCCCACGACGTTCACAAGGTCCACCTTGTGGGAGGCCTTCCCAGTCTACATCTTCTGGTACGCGGTCCACTCCGGAACCTTTCGGTCTCATCGGCCATTTGTTCTGCGAGCAATGTGCCTTGCCAACTGCCACTTAAATTTGGCAATTCTTCGATGTGGGAAGCACAAGACCAGTCGAAGTGAAGGAGTCTGGGGGAGGCCTATGTCCAGCGGTGGACGTCTTTCGGCTGCAATGATGATGATGGTCTTGAATCTGTGTCACTAGCGACATTAATGCTATATAATACTGGCTGTCTAGTTCACCCGATTCTTGCATCGAGATGCCATATCCATGAAAAGAGCATGCACGAATGAAGGTACTTTAGTACATCCTGCCCACGTTGCAGAGTCAGCCTGCTCCCATTCTTGCTGTTGGGACAACCTTTTCAAAACGATATGAACTTTTCTCGTATCGCGAGAGAAAACTAAAAATATAACAACCAGTATTGATAGGCGATCTATCAATCATGGAAAGCGCCATTCCCCAGCAGCCTACGGCTATGCTACGCACGTGGACATAGCTTTGCTTAGTATGAAAATATAGATGGGATCGTCCACTGCGACCCATAGCCACGCTACTCACGAATGCATGGCTGGCTCACAAATAAATCGTGTAGCTAACATGAGAAACCTCTCCATACACATCAGTGGCGAGGGGTGTAATTATGGCCAGGGAAAGCCGTTCCAAAAAAAAAACACTCACCGCGTGATGCAAGCACTTTCACTCATAGTGAGTTGGAACAGATGATTTTGTAAGATGGTGTAGTTTTCTTTGCGCGCATGCGTTTTTTCAATAAAACTTAGAAACACATAAAAATCAATTGACCTTTGAAATAATCGGTGGGAGGTGGGATTTCTTAAAGGTAAGCCGAAAGGAATCGGATTGTATTGACCCTTCGCCACTGATGTACATCCTTCGTAGCAGTGAGCGAATGTCAACGTCTAATGCGCGGTTCCTGTAAACAGAAACGGATCGTTTTGCTTACCAATGGTAGTATTTCTTTATTTGTAACTGGTCAAATAAATAGTTTCCTAAGCTAATTTTATCTGTGATAGCTACTTCCATAATGTCTCGTTTTCACACATAATTAATTATCTAATTATGTGTGAAAACGATGCACTATAACAATATTTAACATTCCACAAAAGGGTACCTAATAGAATTAAAAAAGATAAAATAATTATGTGAGAGATACATGGTGCTCACATTATTTACTAATATTGTAAAGATTCTCCTAAAATGTTAACAAATCATAATATAGTCAGTGTGTGAGTTAAACGGACCACATTTGTTTATTCGCTTTACAAAGTCTAAATTGCACTGCGAATAAACAAATGTGGTCCATTAAGTACTATTAGTTACCTAATTAATATTTTTAATTTAACTTAAACTGACAGAACTCGTCCATTAATGTATTTCTTGCTCAATTTCCCCCTTATTTATAAACATTTTGAACACAACACACAACAACAACAACAACATTTTGGAAACATGTGATTTATTCCGGTCTAATACCAACAAACTAATACCACTGGCATTTGTTTGAACTCAAATTTATTTTCTTTTCCGAACGGATACCATTTTATTAACTAATACCAAAATAAGTTCGAAGATATAAGGTACAGTCAGTAAAAATGATTTGTGTGTAAATGTAAATGTAACCTTTAATTAAAATAAAAAATCAGTTAGATCCAAATGTATGGCTAAACAGTCGCTAATCATTACTCAACTTTACGTAGTGTTTATCAATTTGGAAGTTTATTTTAAAGGGACTTGATTCACGTGTTCTTTATAATAGTCAACCCCTGCACTGCAGTGTAAGGTTTAGATGACTTGATGCACATTGTCAATCATAGACTTCTTTTCAATTGCCCTTTACAAATACAAACTAAAAACGGGGTCACCTATTTTTAGATCACACATTTCCATCAAAAACTATCTACGAATGATATTCGTCATATCAGCATGTTGTCTACATTTTTATTATATCCCTATTTCCGTTCAAGGATAGGACAAGTCCATAACATGAAGGACATCCATGTCCCCCGAGACGACCCTTGTCTCTTTGATTTTTTTATTTGTCCCTCCCTTAGCGTTGTTCCTCCGGCGTTATGTCATATTAAATATGTCTCCATAATATCTTCCATGTTTGTGTTCCTTGTATTTTTGATGACGTAAAAGGTCGTTGTTATTACAGCTGTCGCTTCAAATTGACTGTTTTGTAGTTACTGCAAAGGTTGTCTGCGAAAGACGACCTTATGCTGTACAGGCTGACTATAAAAAAGAATCACATTCGAACTGTTAAGCTAATTTAGAATAAGCCTTCAAATAAAGCATGGGTTTTTTTCTTTCAGAAAGAAGAACTAGCATGGCGGACGCACCTTGCTGTAAACACGAATGCGTGGAATAAACGAAATATTTACATAGCTATATTATAATAAGTGAAGCAAAACCTTTGTACTAACGCCTTTGTACGAATATAACGTGGACGGAGGAGTATGAAAGGCACAATTAAAGTTTAAATGGTGAAAGAATACTACAGAAAGCTAATATGTATTTTATACATTAAATTAATTAAAAAAAAAAAAACATGGTCGAATTTCGTCCACTGGGCAACCACTAGTTTATTTAAATTCACACGATAAACGGTTTTCACTGTTCGACACGTACATGAAGATGAAATCCACCTAAAAAAAAAGGATCTCACAGTGCTTACCGAAATTATTTGGTGAAAGTATATAAAATGTATATGTATATGTGTAATATGTATGTATATGTGTTTGTGTGCGTGTGTGTGTGTGTGTGTGTGTGTGTGTGTGTGTGTAAGTCCGCCTCTGTACATTTCTGTGCGTAAAGTATTAAATAAATAAATAAATAAAATGTAGTATTATTAGCACTATTTTATACAGTTTAGGTAGGTACTGCCATGAAACACTTCAATGTCAAATAGTTCAGCAGTTCATTAAAAACATTTGAAATACTAACTTTTGATTTCTAAAATGTCTAAGTCGAAATCAATTAATTAATTCAGTTTAATTAAAACTATTGAAGGTACTTTTGAAAGGCAATCTATGTGTCTAGTCTTTTCCCAACTATGTTGGGGTCAGCTTCCAGTCTAACCGGATGCAGCCAGTATTACATGGAGCGACTACCTATCTGACCTCCACAACCCAGTTACTCGGTAACACGATACCTTCGGTAAGACTGGTTGTCAGACTATCGAGCTTCTGACAACCCGTAACGGGTGTCAAAGATTCCCGAATGCCAGCCGGGACTACGGCTTTTTTTTTTTGGGTGGGAAATCATCAAATAACTTCTCCCGCTCTGGGTGGAGCAGGAGGGCGTGTCAGACTTTTACTGACTAAAACCCACCTTTTTTCCTTCAGTTGCCTGTGTGCCAGGGGCCGCGGTAGGCTGAAGGAACACGGGTGGGTTTTAGTCAGTAAAAGTCTGACACGCTGTCCCGCTCCGGCCAGAGCGGAAGAAGTTATTTGATGATTGAGATGAAAAAACCCGGTTGATGGCAAATGTCTCGCCCCCTAATACATAGGACTTAAACACAACTGGCGAAATGTCGGTGTACTATAAGTACACTTCTGCCCTTCCCTTCGAGACGTGATGTTAAGTAGCTAGGTGAGGCTGGGTTTTAGAAAGAATACCTATTATTAATGTGTATCTCTCTTTAGCAATAAAGTCACCAAACATCTCCTATAGAAAATGTCAGAGTGATTTGTAGCGAAATATTGAAGTAGTGCTCACAACTGTTCTACAGGCCTTCAATCACAACTGACGGCTGACGGCTGACGGACAGCCAATACGGGTGATGAACTGATGCAGGGTGTACTGACGGGTGATTGACCTGTAGATCAATTTTAGATTACATAGGAATAGGCTTTGTTATTGCTTGATCGAGTAAGTCAGTATAGTTATTTCACGAGAAAACGCTTTTGAATGTTACGTATTTATGCACATATATAATTATTTTCCTTGAGTGAGGACACTCAAAGAAAAGAAATACACGTGAGGAATCTGAGAACATATCAGTGTTAATCTCGTTTTTAATACCCGATTTGTCTTCTATTTAGGGTTTATATTTCAACTAGCTTTTGCCAGCGGCTTCGCTCGCGTGGAGGTCGGTGTATTATACATCTAAACCTTCCTCTTGAATCACTCTATCTATTAAAAAAAACCCGCATCAAAATCCGTTGCGTAGTTTTAAAGATTTAAGCATACATAGGGATATAGAGACAGAGAAAGCGACTTTGTTTTATACTATGTAGTGATGAAACCAACTCGAAACAAAAACCTATAAAAAGGAAATAACTAAAAATATGTATTCGCCTTTTTAGTTTATTAAGAAATTGTAGGTAGTATTTTAACCAAAGCATTGTCACTGCGGGGGAAGGCTAATGTAAATGTTTTCCGTTTGTTTGGCGTTTTCATTGAACATCCCCCGACATGACAATGCTTTGATCAAAATACTACCTACAACTTCTTATTAAACTTTAAAGGCAAATACATTTAATTTTTTTACTTTTTTAGAGGTTTTTGATTGGGTCGGGGGTTTAAATTTTTTCTAATTTTACTTTTATTTCGTGTTTTTCTAGCTTAATATAGTAATAGTAAACACGCTATGATCGGCACATGTCCATGTGTGTTTCGTGAAATTTGTTAATAATTTATCCTCATTACTCGTTACTACCTACTCCATAAGCAGACCCTAATCACTATTTAGCTATAACCTATTCATTGAGACCTTTTTAGTGAGCCTAAACACGATACTTCTGCTGTTTGTTGGTGATAAAGTTGGTTATCCTGGAAATTCTAGGTGATGCTTCAGCATAAGTTCTAGGTTGCTTTGTTCGTCTAATATCATGTATGTAATAGAAACATGTCTAAGAACCACCGCTAGAAAACTTACTTTTAAATAAAAAAAACCGCATCCAAATCGGTTCACCCGTTTAAGCGCTAGTGTCATAGACAGACACACACACATAGCGGTCAAACTTATAACACCCCTCTTTTTGCGTCGGGGGTTAAAAAAGTAAATGCATTAGTCTTGGTATAAAGGTTCTGAAAATTCATGTTTTCGTCATTTCAATTCACACAAAAAATAACTACGTTGAAAAATATATATTCAGTTTTTACTTTGCGCAAAAATCCTTTACACAAAAAAAATCCGCAATTAGAAACATCATTTCATGACACCAGAATTTAAAATTCTTTACAAAAACCCCAGGATATTGTAACAACAAGTCCAGGTGACGTATTTCGTACAATGGACGATCGTTAGAAGTCGCCGGTACGCCAGCAATTTGCGCCAAAGCGGATTCTTTTAACAGACGCCTGTCATAAAATAATAATACGTAGAAGCGACACTCCAGGGGGCCTAGACAATATAACGTCTAAGAACAAGATTGACACACAAAAAAAAAACATCTTTATTTGCCAAATCAATAAAACAACCTTGCACAATTCCAGTAAGTAACAAATAAGGAGTACTGGGCCTCAAGTCTGCTATTACAATAGTGTCAGAATGGTCTATCATTGATTTCATAATTGTTGATTTTGACAAGTTTGGTAATCTACTAATAAAATGGCGTCGTTATGGCTTTCCAATGGTCTGCCACTGAAACTCCATTGAAAGAAATGACTGACTTAGGCGGTAATCTGCTAAAATTTAAAACTAATAAATAATATGTAAAAATATATTTTTAAGAAATCGGACATGAATAAATGTTCAAATTTAGTAGTAGTTTTTGGAAAATTATTTCTACTAACGGGTTTTATAATAATGGCAATACAACAATGCCATTATAACACAATTCTATTAGGAGACCATTGACGGACCAATGATCGACCATTATGAATTTAGCAGATTACGAACTTTTAGCAAAATGACAATGGGATCGTGTTGGAATGACGAATTTATAAAAATAGCAGACTTGGGCCCCAGGTTGGTAAAATTATTGTTTAGTATGTATATAGGTACGTTACTATTTATTATACCGTTCCTCGTAATAGTATAAACTGTCATCATCATTATCTGATCTCCCAACTATTTTGGGGTCGGCTTCTATTAATAGTATAAACTATATTACGGTATAATAAGATAATAAGTTATATGGTTGTAGTTAGCATGTCAATCGAATACAAAAGTGAGGGGATTGTGGCTAGGTAGGTAATAACAGCTGCACTGGTCGAGCGAGCAGGTAAAGCTACCCTTGCCGCGGTTGGTCCGTGAATAGGTGATATCTTTACATACCAAGACATCTCCGTACCTTGGAAATCACGTTAAGCCGTTGGTTCCAGCTATCATTCGTGGATCTCTGGACTTTGTGCAATTAATTTTATCACCACTGCTCTCAAAACGGTGACGGAAAGCATCGTGAGGAAACCGCCATGTCTTAGAACCAAGAATTCAAAGACATGTGACGTCTACCAACTCGCACTGCATCGCATAACGGTTTATGGTGCACTCCCTCTCAAAGAGAGGAGGCCTATATCCCAGCAGTGGGAAAAGGCTGATTATGCTATATGAGACTGTCTATGTATGGCAATGGACGTTTTCTGGCAGAAATTATGATGTTGACTTTCGCTTCTGTACGGGTTTTCTTATTCTATGCCCCATTGAAATACAACGAGGATTTAAAATTAAATTCTGAAGGAGTTTGTCCGCAGGGAGCTGTTATTTTGTTCGACTGCGATATTAAATATTGACTACGTTTACTTGTGAACTGATAATATTGTAGTTTGTGAACTTCCATTCTCTATGGATCGGTAAGTTTAGATAGCAGTTGGACCGCGTGACATAAAATGGTTCTTCTAGTCTTTTAACTTGTAAAACAGTCTAGTGGCCATCGACGTAAAACCTGTTACCATGGAATCAGGGTATTTCTGTACCCTTCTGTACTATGCTTTGAAATTGTTCGTCGGTTAGTAGGGTAGTCAGTGCAATACCTACGCGGTCAAAATGTATGGAACTACTGATTTTTTTTAAATAACCGACGTAAAATTCTGCCAATTCATTTCCCATCGGAATTTTAAGGCGAAAGCGCCATCGTAGCCCGCGATATTCAAATTTTCTAACGTTTTTTGCTATTTGCAGGGCAGTGTCGTTTTTTTTAGGTTGTATGCAATTTACCAACTAGGTGCTAGAGTTTCTCTGAGATCATTTTTTAAAGATATTGGTGTTCTCACGGTGCTCAACATCTTATATATTAGGCAAAATATACACTTATACAGTAATATTCATAATATTAATACTAGAAATAAGGACAAACTACGTGCTCCCTTTCACCGGCTTTATAAAGTTCATAACTCATTTATTGGGCTTGGCATAACCTTTTATAACAAACTTTCTTCTTCTTTGATAGATTTACATTTAAATGCGTTTAAAGCTAAAGTAAAATCAAATCTTTGTTCTGAGGCATACTATTCTATCAACGACTACTTAAACGGTAAGAATTGTTGGTCGCTGTGATTAACTCAAGACAACGTTTGTGTTCTTTCACCAGAATTAGCTTAAGTACTGAGAGATCATATGAGTTATTATATATAATTGTTTATTTTATGTGACTGTAAACCAATAAACCATTTTTTTTAAATTAATTGAATTTTCATTTATTGTTGAATGTTAATTATATGCTATTATTGTATAGAACCAAGTTCTTCCAACTTAATAGACAGCTGTGCTGCTGGGGAGTTTGTTGCGCCACTTCTTCTTCCCAGCGAAAGTACTAGGTATTGGTGAAGGCGGGCGTTTTGGGGGACTGCCTTATGTACTTTTGACTTTCAAAAATGACTCTCAGCCTAGTTTAAATAAATGACTGTTGATTTGATTTGATTTATGTCATCATCATCATCTGCCTAGCCTTTTCCTAACTATGTTGGGGTTGGCTTCCAGTCTAACCGGATGCAGCTGAATACCAGTATTTTATATGGAGCGACTGCCTATCTGACCTTCACAACCGGTAACTGGGTAATACGATACCCCTTGGTAAGACTGGTTGTCAGACTGTCGGGCTTCTGACGACCCGTAACGACTGTCAAAGATCAACAAATGTTGGGTTGTATGTGTTGAACGAAATATGATTCGTGGCCGGCTGGGGAACATTAATTATTTATTAAATTGACCCATTAAGTGGCCCTGTTATAGCCATTTCATACAACTTACCAAATACAGTTGGGAATCAGATAAGTCAATTAGCTAAACAATAAATTTATCAGAATGCGTGATAAAAGATACAATTATATATTAGTATACACCGTGAAATTTAAATGGTTGTTTTCCCGCAGCGAAATGGTTTTGTCTTGGTAATACAATCGTTTTATAAACAAATAAAATATTAGAAACAAAAAATGGCAGATTAGCCATTGTGAAAAATCACCACGTGCGAGAGTTTATTTTGCTTTGTACATTTATGTATCGCTGTTCCCTTTGTCGGCGGTGCATGTGATTCGAGTAGTACGTAAAAGTTACCTCTAATGTCACTATTGAGTAGTGTTTTATCGAGTTGATGAATATTTTTTTAATTATCTTCTTTAAAATCTTTTTATTTATTTATTTGTACTCTATGCTTTGAAAGTTCTCCTTATGATAAGTTGTTCTGCCGCGGGAAAACAACCATTTAAATTTCACGGTGTATAATAGATGGACGCTGGAGCACCCAATGTTATACTGAAATAAACAAATAAAAAAAACCATGTGACTTTAATAGGATGGATAATTTCATATTCCTAATAATATTTAATTTTAAGGTAAAAACATTTAAAGCCCAGTTAACTTTAAGTTAACTTTGCTAAAAAATTATTATTTTAAAACCTTAGAATATACCTCGTAACCTTATTTCATACTCGTATGTAGCAGTTTACCTCAAAAGCATAAGTTGAAGCCTTCTAGTTTACGATAACAACGAAGAACTTTAAAAGCTTTGTCACATTATAGAAAAATATATGAATGTGTTAAGGAAAAATACGATTTGCTACGTGGAGTACCTACCAACCTTTTGGTTTTAAGTTTGTAATGTTTACAATAAACTCCAAGTTTAAGGGCTCAGTCTAAAGTTCACATGTGCTTGGATATGTATGACATATTATTATATGACATCACACCTGTTTTTCGTAAAAGGTTAGACAAGACGTAGGTGTTGCACATCAAAATGGGGAGAGTCCCAATCTGCCCAGTTTTTCCAACTATATAGGGTCGGCTTCTAGTCTAACCGGATGCAGCAGAATGGTAGAAAAAATCTCCATCTATTCCGTAACAAATTAAAAAATCTGCTAATAAGTCAATGTTATTACAGTGTACACGAATATTTAAATTGTAAATCCCTAAAACGAATTTAGAATACCCAAAAATGTCTTTGCAATTTTATTTTTTATTGTATTTAGAATAAGTTAGATTATAAGATAAACTATAGGTACTTCATCTTTACCTTCCAAATTTATTTTTCCGTGCCTGACAGGGTGGGTCCACGACTGTGTCATAAAGCCAATATTTAACACCTAAGCATAGACATTGTGGAATGCAATAAAGTATTGACTACTAAGTATTTTGTATTTTATATGGAGTGACTATCTACCTATCTGACCCACAACTCAGTCACGGGGTAAATAGACGCCCCTTCTCTCCCTACCCATCCCGTCCTTTTGGGTAAGACTGGTTTGTCAGACTTTCGGGCTTTTGACGACCCGTAACGACTGTCAAAGATCAATGAATAACAGTCGGGACCAGCGGCATAACGTGCTTTTCGAGGCACGGAGGGGTATTGGTATGTAAAGATTGTCACCCATGCACGAACCAACCACAGCAACCTTAACCTGATCGATCGACCTGAGCGTCTATTCTATCTTAGCCACAAACAAGCCCAGGAGTCCCATTAAAGAAGTTCAGAATTCGGCACCCCAATTGCGTAATTCGCTTTTAATCACAATCCAAATTATTTGAAAATAAATTCCTAAACCATTGCCCCATATGTTTGAAATAATTGTCTGCTCAACAAAGTTAATGACGCAATGTATATTGTTGAACTTTAAAAATGAAAGGCATTGCCATTGTGTGTCTATTACGCAATGACCCCACTGTTACTGAGAATTTCCTAACGGAAAAAAACCAATAACACTTTTCCACTTTGAAAAAGTCAGGATACAATCTCAGCCACTCATGAAAATGGTTTACCGTTATGGTATAAATAATTTCTGAAAAGAAATTTCGGTCGGTCAGTGAGAAATGTGTCAGGGCTATTCCCTCGGGATTTTTCGGGGCCACGATTCGATTCCGGAATAAAAGTACCTACGTACACAGTCCGTTTGGGCCGTAATTCGGTTTCGAGGTTTATATCAAAAATATAGTAGGTAGCTAGCTACGTGTAAAGTAAACACAGCAGCGAATGGTTGTTTTACGTACAAAACTTTTGTAACGTTATTATAACAGGGTATTTATTACACCCATTTTTGAAATGTGTCTTAAGTAGATTCTAAGGTGCCAATAAACCACTAAAAAAACACAACATTTTGATTTAATGGATTAGCGCCATAAAAATACATTTAAATTTTACATGTTCAAATTTCGCGAGTGATTTGACGAAAACGCTGGACGCAGTGGACGCCATATTGCTCTGTGGGTATGACGTCAGTTTGCTATATAAACAAATACGCTGATATTTGATACACTATTAATTGTTTATAATTCAAAAAATGAGTTATTTTGCTACTTATCGTTGGTTTGCTGTTCCTGAATGCAAAATATTATTTAAATAAAAATTACTTTCGTTACGAAAATAAAAAGTACAAAGTTGCTCAGTTGACATGCCGTATGACGTAATAACATGGCGGCTACTATTTCATGGTGTTCAGAAACAGATACAAAAAACTATATATATCTTTAAATTGTATTTTAAAATTTATTTTGTTATTTCATGAACTAAAACTAACATTTTCCGACTGCATTTTGCCTCAATAATATTTTTTAGATTTTTTCTCATATAGAGTAAAATACCCTATTACAAACACACACACATACGTAAAGTCACGCCTTTTTCCAATGAGAGTAGGCAGAAACTCAGTGTACGACTAAACGCGGACAGACACTACGCTGACAGACTGAACACAGACAAGAATTTACTTCGCCGACGGGAATCTTCGCCGACAGGGCTCATCAGGTAGGTAATAGGTTAGGTTAGAATTGCAACCAACCGCGCGCGAGCCGAGCGAGCGCTACTTCCTTATGTTAGTGGCAGTTACTTGACTATTTAGTAATAGCGCAAGGATGAGCCCTGTCGGCTAAGAGTCCTGTTGGCGAAGTGTCCTGTCGGCGAAGAATCCCTTCAGCGAAGTAAATTCTTGTCAGTGTTCAGTCTGTAGGCGTAGTGACTGTCGGCGTTTAGTCGTACACTGAGTTATCGAGTCGTACTTGAGTTTAGCTCATGATTTTTAAAGGATTTTAAATATTTTAAAAAGTCCGAAATGTGCAAAATTATAGCTAGTGTAGTGCAAATCATAATAAATAGTAAAAATAAACATTAGTATATAATAAAGATTAGTACAATATAAAAATAAAATATGAAGATCTAAAGAAGTTTTTTTACTTTACTGTAAAACTTATAATTTTGACTATAGTGGTTTTATAAATAATGTCTTCAATTATGTCTACAGTCGTTTTCGAATGCAACCCAGATTAAATAAATGCATTACTGTAATTACATTCGGTCTGAATCAAACAGTACATCATATAGTCATTATCAGAAAATACATTTTACTAAATTAACTTGTATATCACAAAAAGTAACTAAAATATTATTTTCAGCTGAAAACTATCATTCATTACACACAGTGAAATATATTTGTGAAGAGGAACTGTTTTCGTTTGACCAAACACAGTTTAATTTGTTCTGTTTTCGCTAATTGCGAACAATATTGTTTTTCAATTAATGAACTTCACCTGAAATGCAAATTATTTTGGTATTGTTTATGAAAGTTCTACTAAATCATTTTACCTTTAAACTAATCAATCAATCATCTTGTTTAATCTGTGGACGAATACTTTGAGAAACTTCAAACTTTTTATTTTCTACCCGCATTAGAATTATTGTAAACAGTATTTAAGTGACAATTCTAACCTTGTCATGTATCAAAAACCATAACAATAGATGACGAAAGTATCTTTTACTTGATAGGATTGTAATGTTCTCTTTCAATTATTTGAATCCTGCAGTGGTATCAGTAACATATATGATAACGATTAAATAATAGCACGTTTAATAAAGGTAAGATAATATTATTTAAAACGTCAAACGATATTCGAAATGATACTTGAAAAAAGTGTGATATCAAACTTATTTTGTAGTATTCAACAGATAAAATTATGAACAGATGCAACAAAATCATTTACAATGATTATAATTGTGGTCAAATCTATTGTTTATATGATTAATCCAATAAAATAGGTCCTAAATTGTTGAACCGTACCTTCAAATTTTCAATTGCACTACCAATGAACGTTTCAGAATTGTTGTTAACCAAATCCTTTGGGACAATCAACTAATTAATGCCTATTCAATTTCAGGCTTGTTTCATAATGGCTCTAACAACATCAGCAGATATAAATTCATATACAAACTATGAAACGATTTTAAGCCCAGCAACTGTACTGCAACAGAGAAATCAGTGTTGCATGAAAGAAGCGAAAAACATAGCGAAGAAGAAGCTTCTTCAAGCCCATATCATTCTGAAGCTGAGGAAGAAAGTGATGAGTCAGGGTAGCACAACACCTTGCTATGGCCTTTGCAGCAAAAAAGTGTTACCCGCTCCTCTAGTGATGCCTGCAACTCCATTGATCAGAACGCCATACCCTTACCAACTAGAGATGAGTTGTCCTCAAGCTTTGAACGATTGGCATCCAATGAATACACCCCAATTCACTATTCAGCCTTTACCAGTGATAATACCTAGTCCTAGCACAATATTTGCTCCACATATGTATCCTTTCGGTGGAACTGTGGTACAACCCGTTTTAACTCCAATCATTCCACAAACATTCATACAAGATAATGTTACAAGTCTTTCTAATTACAAAAATGATTTTAATTTTTCATCGGAACAAATAGATGGCGTTACAGAGATAGCTAATGTTAAAGATACATTTTATATTCAAGAAGAAATTGCTACAGAGTTGGAACAAATTAACAAAGATAATATAGAAACAATAAATATTTTCAATGTAGAAGCTCCAAGTGATCCTCTTGAAGTGTATTTAACTTTACCAAAAGAATTGTTTCCAACAGCAAGAATGCTGACAGTTGATCCGAATGCGATCATAGATGAATTTTGTAAATTGCCGAATTTGCAGCGTCACGCCCCATGGATTTTAGACCTGGAGTTTGGCATCCCAAGAACTCTTATAACTCGTCCTTTGCCTGTATATAATGTAAAATTTAACAGCATACATTGTAAGAATACTCCAGATGCCATACACCCAACTTTTGAGAGCTGCACTCCAGATTTTAAAAGGGCGTTACTATTTTATTACGACTGTGTAGTTTCTGCGTGGTACAGAGGATATATGATGATAACTAGTGATAGATCGGTTGAGAACTTCCAGTCGTGGTTACTACGGCCAATGCAAGTCTTAGGAATGTGCTGGCCTTAAAGCATGTTGCATGTTTTCAAAAGATTTTTTTTATGAAATATTTTTTATTCATCAATTTTTTGATTTTTGGTTTTAATAAATTTTTAATGTCTTATATGATTTTTGATTGATTTCATTTGCCTTTAAAAAACCCAAAATATTTTATCAATGTCATTCATTGCTTCCAATGATTTATGCTTTATGAAAAATGTAATTATGTAATCACAATTTTCTGAAAATTCCAATCTTTGAAATGTATACAATCTACCTTTTTCTACATACCTACCAAAATCAGACCAGAAGTAATAATTCCCTGAATCACCGTAAAATGTAACGGTGCAAAGATTTTAATTTAAAGCCAGAGCTATCCCATTTTACCTTCTGACTTCCGCAGTTGATTGTACGATGTCCCAACCGCATTCTCTCATCAAAATCTGACCCAAATTTAAGATTCCTAATGACCCTGTGGAAATTTGTGGGCCAACCGCTCTGGGCTCAAAATAGACAGGTACAGAAGGTTGTCTCCATACAATAAGTGAATACGCACGCACACATAGACAAGCTTCTGCAGCGACTGCAAGTGCGACGAGAACGTCCATGTATAAGTGCGTATAGCTACCGGTGGATTCTATCAAAATCTCACCGTAAAAACTAAGGTGAAATGTGCTTGAAGTGTCAATAATGTCAAACCCTAGCATCACGCAAGTTTTCGCAGTGAAATTTTTACAGAATCGACGTACAGATGGAATTACAGCTCGTTTCAAACTCACTTCACTAAGTTAGCACGGTGAAATTTGCACAGAATATTTCTGCTGTTTTCGCTTGTGTAATGGAGCTAACCTTCTGTATTTGTCTATACTATAGACCGACAACTCGGGGGATTCAATTCACGCTGCCCTTTTATTTATCGACGTTGACTTAGTTTGTGAATTCTTTTAGGTAATCAACTGGATTTTAGAAAGGCAGGTTAGAAGGCATTTTGTCTATGTGTCTAAAACTGATAATTATATGCTTGACTATGAATGGTATGGCAGTGAATGATATGACATTCATTATTTACGTTGTAATGCTAAATACACCACTTTTCAACTATCAAGTGATTTACAATTAATTAATAATCATTTGAAAGATTATTGATTTTATCGTAATTGAACAGGAAAATGCACGAACATATCTAAGCAAAAAAAATGGAACCTACGCAAAAGTAACCAGCCTGAATTAAAGAAATGAAACGAAACATTAAAAAAATATCTCAATATTTTAATAATTATTAACAACAATAATATTATTGTGAAACAATCAACGTCATCATAAACTATCATTTAATAAAATCGCAATAATTAACTAAATCAAACAAACAGCACTGAAGATCGTCGATATTTTACTAAATGCAGTAACAATGCGCGATTTGGTAATATTCACATTCATCCCCTTTGTATATAACAAGTTAATTTATATCAATTTACAAAAATATATTAATCATTATTATTATACGTATTAAGAGTTAAATTCGAAAGTATTTTACAATCAGATAGTGAAGTAAAAAGACTTACTAAAGATGAAAAGCAGGTGAGTATGTACAAATTGAATCCTTATTAATCACTAGTCTTTAATAATATCTCGATTAAAGAAACAAGATTTCTTAGCAAATATGCAAAGATATTTTTCATTAATGGTTTTGAATGTATTAAGTTTAGCTTTACTTAAAACATCTTTAGTAGTCTCCATACTTCGGCATCTAATTACAAAACATTTCGATTCCCTAACAAGGAACTAAAATAAATTCGGATAATATTTACAAAATTATCGATTCCTTTGCTAAATGCCGGAAACAAGTAAATAATACTGTATATTAGTACAAACTTAACTAAAAACGGCAAGATACATACGCAAAAATATTTACAATACGTTTGAGCATACAGAATTACCTTAAGATGTATTAAATTAAACTAGTAAAGATAAAAATGATCTTAAAATAGTTTGTATTTACAAAGAACTGTTTCAAGTGCATAAGGCAAAGTAATCGTACTTACTGACTAGTAATCTTACTATCTTTAAAATTAATGATGCTGCAGAGTAATCGCGTCACAATCTAACATCCATTGCGTTACTTACGTTGTTAACCAGACAATTTTTTCGAACATATGAAGGTATGGATTAGCAATTATCATCAAAATAATTCAGATTCTGGTTGGTGGTGTGCTACACAATTAGGATGCAGGACAAACTGTACAAAGTATTGTAAACTAGCTGACCCGACAGACGTTGTCCTGTCTTAACTACGAATATTCAAATTTCTCATTTTTTTCTTGCATAAGAACCTTCTCCTGACAAATAACAAACACAACTAAAACAGAATTAGTAAAATTGGTCCAGCCGTTCACGTGTGATACCGTGACCGAGGGAAATAGGAATTTTGATATATCTTGATATAACAGTGATAGTAATTAAAAACTGTCATACCTACATTTTGCTATGAATAATAATCATTTAGCCGAGTTGCTGCTACCTTTGGCTTTTAAGGCAAATTTGCAACCAAGCACGTTGGCTATTTCGACAGCAAGTCTGTTAAGTTTAGTAATCCAATTTGCCTACGGCACATCACGGTACGTCAAATTAGCTACGTTAGCTGCCTAAGCGCTATTCGATTTTGACAAAATTCTGAGAGCATTTCTTGCCAAACAAAGCCACCTACTTGATCATCATCGTCATTGATAAATAGATTACTCTTTATTGTATGTAGCACATCGTTTAAGTCATCATCTGTGTAGTCTTCCGGTTAAAATGGAAGCCAACCGAAAAACAGATCAACTATTTTAGGGTTGGCTTTCAGTCTTACCAGTTGCAGCTGAATACCAGTATTTTACAAGGAACGACTGCTTATCTGACAGTTACCAAGAAATTCTAAAATAGCACTAATTTGAAGATAGTAAGATCACTGTCGTCATGTACTCATGCTTAAGTTCTACAGCCGCAAAGCAGTCATCAGGGCGCTTATTGTGAAGCTTAAAAATATCACCATTTTGAAGCTCCGGTAACGGTTGTTGATGCAGAATCTCGCTTTCACGAGTTCTGCAAGCTCCTGGCGAGATATTTCCTAATAAAACGCCTCAGAAAACGTTGAATCTAATCAACATTTTTGAAGGTAACTCTTGCTGCACTTGTCACCAATTCGTTTCGTGTCTTTGTTTTACTGTTCACCACTTCGTCGCTTAACTCAATCACCTTCAAGTTTTTCTTCGGGTTTTGATAAGCACTTATCCTGTGCTCCTGTTTAGGAGTTGACTGTTTGCAGAATCCAAGGTACAAACTTAGATATCCTGGTGCAAACTCCTGGTAAGTTCGCTTCGCCGCATCCGATGCCCCAGCTGATGATTCCAGCTAGGAAATACTTAGAGTCCTTTCCTCTGACCTGGAATTAAACAACGTACATTAGAATTATTATAACTTTGACAGAAGAAAACATTTACATTTATCTGGTCACTGATCTACAGAAGATTATTCAAAGACGTTTCATGACTGAAGTCTAGAATAGTTTTGACAAACTTGGCCTAACCAAGTTTGTCAAAACTATTCTAGACTTCAGACTAACTTATACCAAAACCAAAAGTTTGTAAAGAAGCTTTTGTCAGCAATCCTTTTCTTGCAAGCAAAACTCTTAAAATTTTGTTAAATAGAAGTCGCTAATTATTTACTTGTTTATAAGCCTGTTTACGTATAGCGAAGATTCCAGAAGACTAAAGTAAACTTCGCTGAAGATTTTGTATAATGAGTTTCCGAAACTCCTATCAAACTATTTCTTGGAACCTGTAATGTTATTCATGGAAGTTTTGAGCGCCCAATATTTGTTAATACTTATGAAGCTTTAGTAACTAAAATTGTTTAAATTTTCACAACGATAGTTCACTCGAAAGTATCCCGAGTAGGTGAAATTAAGGGACATGGGGAAAGTTGGAAGGGTTAATCAACATTTAACTAGTACTTTGCGGGTGTGGAATTGTTTTATTACTGCTGTACTATGGGGTCTATCTATGGGTTAATGTGGCTGCCGAAAACGTGTAACGGGGTTATATGAATTGCAAGCAGCTTTTATGCCTTTTTAACGACTTGTTCGTTTGTTGTCCAAAAGGTAAAAATAAAAAGTACAAAAAAAACACAATCGAAATCGAATATTTGTCCGCTCTCGTGAATAATCACACATGGTCCCGTGGTTCGTCATGCTCCCGTAGATGTCACTGCTTGCGGTAGCGTTGGGGATCGGGTTACCTCTTTCCCTCAAATATGGCGAGGGGGGTAATGGCTGATCTTTGCGTTATGCTCGTGAACGGGTGCTGCTTGTGGTGACTGGTCGTCTTGCTGACCATGATTTTGTTATTGTTGCTAATAATTACCTACTTGTTTATTTATTTTACGTCGATGGTCCTAGGTTATCATTTGTAAACATAATCCAGCATTGCTTATGTAAGCTATCACGCCATTTATACCAGGAGACTTTTATTTTGGTATATGCTTTGTTTACTTTTTATTTTTTGTGCTTGAGTAAATTTTTCATTTTATTTGTTGGTATATTGGCATGGCTAGCTGACATGAATGACAAATTTTTAAGTTCTGTGTCTCGTAATGTTGATTACTTTGCCTATGTATGTATAGAATCAAGTCTATCCGACTAAACAGACAGCTGTGCTGCTGGGGAATTTGTTCCGCCACTTCTTCTTCCCAGCTAAAGCACTAGGAAGTGGTGAAGGGTGGGCGTTTTGGGGGACTGTCTCATGTACTTTGACGTTCGAAAAGTGCTGATTCTCAGCCTAATTTGAATAAATGACTTTTGATTTTGATTTTGAATACGTAATTGATTTTCTCTGTTCTTTAGACTAAACGGAAACTTCTTGTTTTCTATGTATATTTTAAGTGTTTACCTGTAAAGGTCCTCCGGAGTCTCCCTGACAAGAGTCGTGACCTCCTCTCTCATGTCCAGCGCACAAGAAGATGTCCGGAATGAACTCGTGCCTCCCAGCCCGCAGGAACATTGATTTACATCGATCATTCGATACTATTGGTACTTGCACCTGAAAAAGACAACAATCAATGATTAGTTGATTTTTAATTGGAAAGAAGCAGTTTGTTTTTCTTACTATATTGGCAGATTGTGATTTAGCCATAACAAGGAATATTAACACGTCCATCCTAAAACAATATGTTAAAAAAAAAAACAATTATCAGCTAACATTTCAGGCAATGGACGGCATGGCCAGATATTGGCCTCCCTCAAGCATCGCCCAATCAGTGGTCAAACATATTTTTTTAATAAATAAGGCAGTAACCTATTAGAAACTTCAATCATTACCTCTTGCAGAACCGACGGTAGCACACCACCTTCAGACAGCCTTCCCCAACCTGTCACCGTAGCATTTTCCCCTACCAACAAGTCATCAGTTGCTGGTAAGCATATAGGCGAAATATGAGGAGCAAACTGCATAGGAGCTTCCAATTTCACCAGCGCCAAGTCATATTCATAAGTATAGTAGTTATATTTTGGATGAACTGCCTTTCTGGCTACTCCACTCTCCACGAACGGAAATTCTTCTAATACCGATGAGAAGTCGTATTCGCCGACCCGAATCCTTATCTGTGATGTTAGAAGACTGGAATGGAGAAATTGATGCCATTAGTGATGGAAAAAGAGCTTTAGTAATCAGCGATGGGGTAGATAAATTAATGGTTTGCTACCTACCATTTAATGACATCTAGCACGTCATCCTATGTGGTTGTCGGCTACTTAACCGGAATTGCCTGTGGTAACCTTAATTAATTAAGGCTACCAGCCAGGCCTTAAAAACTTACAAACTAGAGCGATTGCTTGCTAAGGGCATCCCCTTTGGGGTACTGACCTCGGCTTAGGGCATCGCTGGTATTATATGTCAGCGACATTATTCTTATAGGGTTTAAAAACAAAAGTAGGGGGTGGGGTTAAGTGGGTAAATCCTTAATGGTTTGCTATATTTCCGATGCACTAAAAACATGTAATGAAAGTTAAAAATATATTTTTAAGCGATTGAATCAGTTTTGATTTTAGCACAGATTTTGCTTTTTACCAATCGTACAGATGATACTTTTAAATCCAGTAAGTAATTGCACTTAGCACAATGTACTAGACAATTTTTAAACGTGTAGCAGTAAGGCTCCAATCGTCCATTGTGTGTCGAAGCCATTAAAACTCGCTCAGCTCGACAGACGGTTCGGCTAAATTCCAACAAAACCAACACATGTTCACGTTGAACGTCATTTTGTTTCGACGGCCGAACTGCGAAAAGTTGACTACGCCATCCCATAGTTACTGCAAATCATTCAGCCTCTGATACAGAATGTCTAACCTCATGTTAAAAAAGTAACAAATAAAGTATCCCAAGAAGAGATCCGGCTACCACAATCACCAAATAGGGAGTGCCCTATATCCAGCAGTGGACGTCTTTCAGTTGAAATGATACCTAATGATGATTTTTGTTTGTACTCAAAAAATATAGCTAACTATTTACACTACGTACCATATTAAATTATCAACTAACTAATTTTACAAATAAATACAAGAACATAAGGACATTTGAGTACTCGTCCGCATCGTTGTCATCCGGAACCGTGCCCAGAAGACTGGCAGCATTGCCACGTTGAATGTCAATGCTAATTCTTGGTCCAAAGAACGACCAGCCCTCTGATCAAGTGAAGTGTCGACCAGTCGGCGAGAAATTTCCTTATAACGGAGACGCGCACTCGGGACCTAAGTATGACCCGGACGTTTCGACCACAAATGGTTCAAAATTTTGTTTGTAATAGATTCCCAGAAACTATTAGTCATCATCATTGGCAGCCTGGTTCCACCCTCTGCTGGAAGGTCTCCTCTTTTGTACTATGCTACAAAACCAAAAATCCAGTACTACGACTCCGAATTATTTAAAAAATAAAAACCAACGGTACCTACCTACGTTTATCACTGTCGTAAAAAAAACTGTATCTATGTTGCGGAACATAAAATTGCAGTCCTTAAATTTTGTAAAACCTTATCCTGTATAAGACAGCCGCCATTAAATATACTTCGCTTTTAATTCCCTTTTTACGTTGTTTAGACTGTTCCCTTTACTTTGTTTTTATAGTAATCTACTTAGAGACTACTAAGAGATGGGAAATATAAAAAAATAAATGAAAAAGAGTCGTCCGTCTGTCTGTATGAATGCGTTAATCTCGGGATTACTAGATGGATTCTGATAAAACATTTCTCAGGAAGACTTAAGATGTTTAAGACTTTTTTCGTGATAAAACGGAGGGCGGAATGCGAATTGCGAAATTGTGGGCGGTATTGTTTCAAGCCGGCTAGCCTTTTAAGTCGGCCGTTTTGTGAAGTATTAACGCTGAGGTACTTTAAAGAAGAGGCTAATGTTTAGCGGTGGACTTCTTTTGAGTGAATCAAGTAATTAAAATAATTACTTGCTGCGACCGCATTGGCACAGAATTGTAACTTATTTATTGCACTACGTCGACCCTAGTTTTGACAACTTGACCTAGTTGTTGAAAGGGTCTACCGTAGTAGGAACTTTGTCCATTTTGGGTTATTTTGACTGCACAGCGGTAGTATAACAGTAATTTACGTAGTTTTAGTTATTTTTGGGATACAGAATTACCTATATTCAAAACTAGCTTTTACCAGCGGCTTCGCCCGCGTCATCCGATTAACACTACTTCTAAACCTTCCTCATGAAAAATCCGTTCAGTAGTTTTTGAGTTTATTGCGAACAGACAGACGGACTCGGCGGGGAAATTTGTTTTATATGCAGTGATGATAGTGATGACAGAAATCGTTTCAGTAAACGATTCTGAACAAATTACTTTCATAATTCGATACTTCCATATATTCAGTTACACATTGTATACACCGTGACATTTTAGTCGTCTTACAACGACAGCCTACTTCATGTATCCAATGACTACTAATTATTTATAAGACGTATTAACATAAAAAAAATTTTGGATATATGATTTTAAAAAAAAATCATTCACAAAGACGCATGATGTAGTTTTGACCACCTTGTTATGGAGTTGGAATGAATGATGAAATGTAATGGTATTATGGTAGGTAGGTAGAAATCTTGTACCGTTTGATACGTAAACATTATTAACAGGGCGGGTGATTCATAATTCTAAAGCATTATTTATTTTTCTTTGTACCTATTATCTTAATAAATTGTAACAATTCTTTAATAGCGCCTGTAGGTATTATATGTCGGTTACATTGAGTGGACCACCTTTGTAAGACGACTAAAAAGTCACGGTGTATATGAAACCAGATTCTCTAACCATATTATTATGTAAAAGCGAGTATTTCCAGTCCAATTTTCATACGGTTTTCTTATAAACACGACTTTTTTATCAAAACACAGAATCAGTGCACAAACTATCTAAATAATGAATGTATTTGTTCGCAGAGCACGAACGGAAATATTCTTTAACGCTGTTTTGGGACGCGGGTACCAGTTGATACATGCAAAACTGTTAATAGAATCAATTTTAGTGAAAAATAATGCATTTTCAGAGTGAATTTATTCATTTATATTTGGCTTTGTTGACGTTTTAGTATGAAGTTAGTGCCGATTCTTTAGTTCACCACTTAAACTAAAATAAAAGTATTACTATCTCTTACTGAAACACCGCGAAAGAAAAAGATGGGTGATACTTTAGAACTGTCAAACTAAATTACGTATCGATTGCTTTGAATTTGGCGTGATTTTAAGCATGTTAAATTTAGTTCGTCGTTGTTGCTTTGAAGAAAATCTTTATTGAACAAAACAAAATTAAAAAATAGGACTTTACACTCGGTAGCTTCTGCACCAAGTATACAATTAAACTAGGTACCAAAAATTACTTACTCGTCCACACAATGTCCAGCAGTCGCAATCCAGCCCTCATTGATGATGGCACCTCCACACCTATGCGTTGATGAGAAGCCGAAGTAAGACGTTCTTCTGACCGAAACCTGCCACGGCCACCGACCGAAACTGGAGTCTTTGCCACCCATGATCCTCGACTCTGGACGTGGCCACATTGCTGTGAGGCCACATTCTGAAAAAAAAAACAATGGATGGTCTTAATCACCGTGGGCATTTGTTATAAAGCTTATTTACATATCAAATCAAATCAAAAGTCATTTATTTAAACTAGGCTGAGAGTCAGTACTTTTAGAACGTCAAAATTACGTAAGACAGTCCCCCCAAAACGCCCACCCTTCACCATTTCCTAGTGCTTTAGCTGGGAAGAGGAAGTGGCGCAACAAACTCCCCAGCAGCATAGCTGTCTGTTATGTTAGAAGAACTTGATTCTGCACAATAATGTGTGTGTGTTCCAGTGCTGCTGAATTGGAAACCAAGTAGTCCTCTTCACAGAATTCAATAAAATAATAATTTTGGTTGCAATACAATGTGTCTAAAAACTTTTGTCAAGAAAGAAAAAGAGAAGTAATAAGAATATTTGGGTTCGTGATTGGCTAAGTGCAAGAGAAAAACTTGGAGCAAGTTCTTGATTGCTTGTAGAAATGCGTGAAGAAGATATCGATGGCTGCTGATAGTTGATGCTGCGAACGACTGATCGATACTAGCATGCTCAATAAGCAATCCTGACGCTCTAAAAGCACGCCCACCCGCGCTGCAGGTAGCATGCCCAAAAATCGCACGACCGTCGATTTTTGAGCAAACGGGAAATGAGCATGCTCATTATTAGCAATGTTTCGACATACATGCTACTACCTAAGTAGCAATTGCTCAATAGTGGCATACTTTTGTGCTAGTAATGAGCATGTGTAACTGTACCTTTAATTTATACTTGAGGGATCAGCGCCAGTTAAAAGAGGAACAATAAACTCGACATCATCATCACTACATACATAATTATAAAATAAAGTCCTTCGCCGCGTCTGTCAGTCTGTTCGCGATAAACTAAATAACTTTTGCACCGATTTTCATGCTGTTTTCACCAATACTATAGAGTGGTTCGAGAAAATAATTTCAAAAAAGCGTGGGGTGCTTTTTGAGGTATTTTGATAATCAATTAATATCAAGCACCCCACGCTTTTTAAAATTATTTTCTGCTTTTTAGTTGCGTTTTTAAAGCGTGTTATTTTCGATTTTTTTAATCTATTATTTTCTATATTTTTAGTTCTGCTAACTACGCGTTTGCTAAATGTGATTTATCAGTTTTTTTTTATTATTATTGAATTGTCATTGGTCCTCGATAAGTTTACAAAGTTTTAATGAAATCTGACTGTTTAAAGTGGGTCAAAATCAAGTCCAAAGGAGTCAGTTAGAAACAAACATACAAACATACAGGTAAAGCTAATAAAAAGCGTGTAATGACAAACTACTCCATAATTCTGTGGTTTTAGACAACTAATGGTATTACCCGCTTATAGTTTATCGGTTTGGAATCTTACATCAGCCAGTTCATTGGTAGTAACAGATGAGACGTACCGAATCGTTGAACTGGTTGATATTTTTACTATTAAACTCAGAAAATTATCTCCAACTAGCCTTGCACCATGAGCTCAGTCTGAACGAGATAATCACCATTCATTAATTCCAAAAAGCATTGGCTCATTCCAAAAAATAAATGTTACTTTCACGAGATAAACATAAATTATGATTCCCATTTAAATGCAAACCGCTGAAGTTACACACATTTGCTCTGCACTCTGAGTGCAGCAAGGTCGAGATTACTCCAAAATTCCAGATAGACTCACCCAAATGCATTACGAAAAGGTATCACAATCGTAAATTACAGGGGAAACTGTGGAAAACCATAAAAAGTTCCAACTCCAGTTAATGGCTCTTATAATAATGCATTTAATGTAAGGGCTCCTAACGGCCACGAAGATTTGTGAGCGGGAAGTCTATTTGGGTCGAGTCTATGTAATTTGCATTCGGTGATTTTAATTCTGTGGGAGAGGTTAAACGGATTTTAATGCTGCGATGGGATTTCATTGTGGAGATTTTATCTGGGTTGAAGTTGTAATCCATTAGTAAACATATAGACTGTGAACCGTTTATAAGATATAGATTTGTAGAAATATTTAACGTAGATAATGTTAGTTATGTATGCGTAGTTAGTACAGCAACATCTACTCCTCCCTCGAATACCTTTTCTTGGCTGGCAACTTTACATTCCCTTTCCGTCTATCCTTGGATTATTTTCGATCACTTACATGAAACCATACCCAGCGATAACATACAAGTTGTGGTACTCGTTGTCAACAAAACTTGTAATATCACACGACTTTGTTTCCTACACAGGATAAGTTATTATCCAGTGCGTAAACTGTAACCATGAATTCAGCATATCATTCTAGACACCTCAGCGTAGAAATTTTTCGTCAGTTATACAAAAAAAAATCAGCTGTTCCATACATTTTAACCGCGTAGGTATTGCACTTTTCTATGAAACAGCTTACTTTTTTTTATATAACCGACGAAAAATTTCTCCTCTGGGGGTCCAGAATGATATGCTAAATTCATGGTTACAATTTGCGCACTGGATAAAAACTTATCCTGTGTACCTAATAAACAGGAAACAAAACATGTTGATATAAAAACTGGTCTAATAATTAATCTATAGTTACCTACAACATGTACAATTTTACATGCTTTTTATACTTTAACGTAAACATGAGTTACTTGGACTGGTACTTTAAAAATGTTAGTAGGTATTCTATTATATTTTTAAAGTACCAGTCTTGAATTTATTTTACCAACTTATATAAGCTAAGCAAATTCACACTCACCAACAGTATTGGTAGCAGCCGTAGTTGGCGCAGAAGTAGACTCCTCCGTTCTGTTAATCATATTCAGCGCCGGATCCTTAGGCTTGATGTAGTTCTTGTGTGGCTTGCTGGTCGTCGTTGTGAACTTCTTCGTTGGCTTGGGCTTTCCTGCAGGCTTCTCCCACGAAGGTCTAGGCTTCGTGATGAAAGATGGCTCCGTCGTGACCTGCCAGTGGATCGTGTTCAGGTTGCTCGGCCTTGATATGAATTGGCCTGGAATATGTGAATGAACGTGTGAGTATTTTTTAATGGTTTAAGATTAAATCAATGCAACATTTTATTACATCCCAAGCCTCATGGAATAAGGCCTTCTATCCTCTGTGCTTACTGACAAACTGTATAACTGACATCATGTAGAAAATAAATTATCTCGTAAATAATGTATCTAACAAAGAGAACAAACAAGGTAAGCAGCTAGCTTATAGTTTCTGTTGCCGTTAATAGAGGAATTGTGTTAAAATGAAATGGAATGTCAAATAAATCAAGAAAACCATGAACTTAAATGAACTAATGTATTTTTCTTCTGTTTTATTAGAGCCCACACAAATTTGGTCTATTAAACACCTCTGCCCAGCCCTTCTGGGAATAAAGGCGTGATGTATATGTTTATTAAGGACACTGCCATCTACCTTTTCTTTGTCAACTTAGAAGAAAGCCCCGTCTAGTACGTCCCCAAAGCTATATTCAGAAATTTGTGCCACAGCTTCCAAGGCATACCGTTCACAGTTTTTTAATTAGCGGATAGATGGCAGCATCGTCATTTCAAAAACTACAGTAAGGTTCAAAACTAAGACTCACCTGCGTTGATGCTGTTCTCTGAATGCTGCTCAGCCATAGGCCGTGCTCCAGATAATATGCTAAGACTAGACGAAATCTTATTGTGGGGACTAGTTTCCGCTTCACTGTTCGGCCTATTTACATTTTGGTATTTATTTACACTGTTATAAGGTATTTTATTAACTATATCACTATTTTGTTCGCTACTTGAATCTAAATTTCCTAATGAAGGTAAGTTTATTTCTGGCGGCCGGTAGCTGTATGACGTCGGAGCGCCATCTATTGGTTTGGTCATGAACGACGGCCGCTGCGTTTGCCAGTTCGGCCGCGAGATTGTTTGTGTCGATGTCTCTGGCGGTTGAGTTGTAGTGCGAGCTGTACTAGATGGCGTTGTGTACGTCTTCTCAGTGACTGTGACTGGAGGGGCGGGTTCTGAAAAATCAATGATGCAAAGGTGAATTTTGGTTCTCACGGTATACACTAGATGTCCGTAGTTGGATCAAATACACAGTAACGAAATAAAAATACAGTTACTGGTCCGACAGTCCTTTGCCATAGATCATGGATGATGAAATCAGTGTAAGACAATAGTAGCAGTGACTTTTACTAACACATAAGTAAGTAGAGTATATCCAGCGCACCCCTAGCAAGCAGCTTCACTGCCATTTCTAATATTCATATTTTCGTGTAGCATAGAAAAAAAAACAAACCTGACAAAAAAAAACACATGAAGTGCAAAATAACTTAATTTTGGTATTTGGTGTTTTAATGTATCCAGGTATTTTGGTAGGGTTTTGGTAAGAAAGATTTTTGTTTTTCATTTTCTTGGTGTGGTACATCCCACACATTCATATACACTACGTGCTTTGCAAAAAACATAAATTAAGAAACAACGGCGATTTGAATTTTCCTTCTTTTTGAAGTGTATTTAAAATAGCTCGCGATGATAAGAGAAGAAAAACACTGACTACCGCTGTTACTAAGGAGACAGCTTACCTTCCACAGCCACCGGCTTGTCGGGTAGCCGACAGCAGGATCCAAACATGAAGCCGTCGACGCACACGCCAGCATGAATTCCCCCCACTCGGTTGCACTCTTGCACCCACATGCATGCACCGCGCGCGCCACCCGCCACGCACGATTTCCGCGACATTTGGTAACCTGAGGGCGAGAAAAAAATAGGTTAATTAATATGAAGACAGAAATGAGTTGAAGGTGCGTGGGCTTAGAACATGCTGCAAGATACCAAAAACCAAGAAAAATACATCAGCAAGTAAATCAGACATTTTTTTTGAGAACGAATGCGTACGTAAGACTTTCCTACAAACAGGCCCTCTGTTTCGAAATCAGAAATAAAGTGGACTTGTTTATGGTCATCTTCCAGACATTTGAACTGACTCTTATCCAGAGGTGGTAAAATAGGTCATAAAACAAAGACATTTTTAGTAATCATACCTACGCTGTCCCTTAATCTAAATGTATATGCTTAATTAATCATTCCATTATTATAAATTCATCATAATTTTCCTTGGGTACCAAAAAGGGCCTTCCGCGCGCATAAAAAACAACAGCTGCGTGAATTTCACAAAAAAAAAAAACATGTTTCATCAGTTAACTCGACAACCGAAGATTAATTGACCTGGAAAAACAATGTTAGACCCTAAACCCAAAATAAAAAGGGCGAACGTTAAAGTGAACCGATCCAATTCGACACAAATAGGACCTCCTTTCAATTTGGGAAAATAGGGTCAATGGGTTGCCCAAAAAAGTCCGGCAAAACACGCAGGACACGCATTTGACGTACCTGCCGTCTAACTAACAGGATTTTTATCCTGTTAGTTATAACTCAATATACAAAGAAGATAGATAGACTATGTGAATGATGAAATGGTTACAAAAGGGGGGGGGGGGGGCTACCGAGCTTGCGACTAATAGAGAAATATAGAAATATTTCATCATTCACATAGTCTTCTTCTTTTCTTCTGAAAAAGACATGTTCACGCCGACCCCAAATAAACTAAGATAAGGACAGCAGAATGATGAGTTAGCTCTCAGTAAAAAATTCAGACACATAGACCAAGAATCAACAATTTTCGAACCGACCTTCAAAATATGTAGCTTTTAAGGGGAACCTAGTCGCGCGCTCGAACTCAATGATGGACCTCAGCACGCTGTCTCACCAGGCATCGTGTCCTACAAAGGTAGTATCGGTAATGAGCAGTTAGAAGCTAGTCTACACGTACAACATTATTGAGTGAGATGCAGGATCATTTATAGTACAACAGGCGCGTAAAAAATTAAGAACAGTCCTTCGGAAGATCGGGTTTTATGAAAAAACTACTGTATAATTCGATGGCCAATAAAGTTTATTGTACTTTTCGATATTTGAGCTTTGTCGGTACTGACTTGGTTTTGAAGATTTTACACTTCTTTTATTACTCAAACACGCCCAAAGTTACGTTATATTAGCAAGAAAAACGAATCTTTGTTGGCTCCTAACTTTTTAATGGCTTTTTATTTTAGTATTCTGTTTCCGTACAGACAATATTAAGACTGAGACAAAACCATACCATGTTAAATCTTTGAAGTACGTTGTCGAACAGTGGAGTAATACACTCCCGAAGTTTGTAAGGAAAAAATTTGGACTAGATTCACCTTAACGCATCTAAATACACCGTGAAATTTAAGTCGTCTTACAAAGGTGGTCCACTCATTGTGTCCGTCATAAAATACCTCTAGGCGCGATTAGAACATTGTTACCATTAATTAAGACAGTAGGTACAAAGAAAAATAAATAATGCTTTATAGTTATGAAACACCCTTTCTGTTAATAATGTTTACGTACGAGTATCAAACGGTAGAAGATAAGAAGAAGGTAGATACCTACCTACCATTACATTCCATCTCCATAACAGTGTGTTTCAAGCTACGTCATGCGTCTTAGTAAATGATATTTTCATTTTTTTTTTAATTATCTTAAAATATCATTTTTTTTAAATGAATGATTAGTAGTCATTGGATACATGAAGTGGGCTGCCGTTGTAAGACGACTAAAAAGTCACGGTGTATAAACTCAACAAACTCCAAGATAAAAATGTAAGTATATTAAAATACCAACACGTTCACTAGACGTTACATCAGTATCGAAATACAAACCGCTATTCTAAACTCAGCTAAAAACACCAAAGAACAATACCCTTCAGAAACTAAATACTCGCTAAACATAACACTTACCTGGCTTACCGTTAAAATCGCACAACTAAATGCATTGTCTATTTTCCATTTCGCGAAAGATTCTATTTATTGCCTGCTGAAGTATGGACAATCTAATCTGCAAGTCGCTGGCACGTTTCTGTTACACCCATTGTTGTAAATCATATACAGAGGGGGGAGGGGGGTAGTGCCAATAAATTTACAAGTGGTGGTCTACAAACGGCTCGCCGAAGGCGGAATTTGATCCATCTATGTAGCTTTATTGTTGAGGTATACTGGTAGTATGGCAAGTTGAATAGGTCATTGAAATGGATGCAGAGTTTTGCCAATGGCTATGAATTAATGAATGAATGTCTTTATTTGCCAGAAATACGGCATAAAGGATTATTCTTTTAATCCGTTATGTACCCTTTATCCTTGTATCCTTTATGTTGTAATAATAACATTGAAATGCAATGACAGCTATTGAGCTAACACAGTCAAAAAACCGCCTATTCGACCTTTGGGCACTAAACATGATCAAATATAGATTAAAAAATGTCGATGCCATAACGCCAGAAAAAAAAACTGTTCGGTTACTACATAGTTACCGCCGAGCTGACAAAGTAACTTCATAAATACAAAAAGGAACATCATGCAAAGCATATGCGATACGGTACAGCTTCAAGATTTCCAACATTTTTAGTCAAACAAGAGTGAATAAGAAATGACAGAACGTTAACTTGCCGCCTGTTTCAGTAATAATCCCACTTGACTTATGGGTCACAAGTCACGAGGAAAACTCTCCCGGAATAACAAACACCCGGATGATTGCTCTGTTTTCTTTCTTTCCTATATCAACATGCTTCTTTGTTCCCGCGATAAAGGAAAGAAACATATGAGGAAGAGGTATTTATTGTTATGATCCTCTTTTAGATGAAGGTTTTTTAGTGTCGGCTGTTAGTATAATAAAATGGAAATGAAGTTTCTTTTAGTATTTTTTTAGCACACGTAATATTTTTGGGCTATATTTTGTTCAGTTCTGAATAGAACAATTATAACTTCATGCCCTAGAAACGATTTGGTTTTGCTTTGTAAATAGCTTTCTTGATCCATGGCTTATTGACTGTCCGATAACTAAACCTTTAAATAAATATATACACCGTGACATTTTAGTCGTCTTACAAAGGCGGTCCACTCAATGTGTCCGTCATAAAATACCTCTAGGCGCGATCAAAACATTGTTTTAAGATAATAGGTACAAAGAAAAATAATAATGCTTTAGAATTATGAAACACCCTCCCTGTTAATAATGTTTACGTATCAAACGGTAGAAGATATCTACCTACCATTACATTCCATCATTAATTCCACCTCCATAACAGGATGTTTCAAAATACGTCATGCGTCCTAATGAATTATGTTTTAATTTTTTAATTACGCAAATGCTCAAAAATATCATTTTTTTTTTTTTAATAAATGATTAGTAGTCATTGGACACATGAAGTGGGCTGCCGTTGTAAGACGACTAAAATGTCACGGTGTATAAGTAGGTAAGTAAGCCCGAAAATCTGAGAACCAGTCTTACCAAGGGGTATACGATACCCCTTGGTAAGACTGGTTCTCAGAAACCTTTAAATAAATATATACACCGTGACATTTTAGTCGTCTTACAAAGGCGGTCCACTCAATGTGTCCGTCATAAAATACCTCTAGGCGCGATCAAAACATTGTTTTAAGATAATAGGTACAAAGAAAAATAATAATGCTTTAGAATTATGAAACACCCTCCCTGTTAATAATGTTTACGTATCAAACGGTAGAAGATATCTTCCTACCTACCATTACATTCCATCATTAATTCCACCTCCATAACAGAATTATATTTTCATTTTTTAACTACGCAAATGCTCAAAAATATCATTTTTTTTTTTAATAAATGATTAGTAGTCATTGGATACATGAAGTGGGCTGCCGTTGTAAGACGACTAAAATGTCACGGTGTATAAATAGGTAAGTAAGCCCGAAAATCTGAGAACCAGTCTTACCAAGGGGTATCGTATTACCCAATAACTTTGCTGTGGAGGTCAGATAGGCAGTCGCTCCATGTGAAATACAGGTCTTCAGCTGCATCAGGTTAGAATGGAAGCCGAAGCCAACATAGTTGGCAAAAGGCTTAGCAGATGATGGGGTAGGTGTTAAGCTAAAAGTCATTATATTTTTTGGAAAACAAAAATGAAACATCGTGGTCAACTAATCCATTATATAAAACATTTAATCACTGATTAATAGAATACTTGAACTACTGTACCTAATACTTTTACAATGGCAACCTAAGTTCTTAAAGAGAGTTAGTTTCAAGAAGAAATAACAGGTTCGCGTACGTGTTACTCGTGATTTTGTTGTAATATCACAAGTATTGAAAACGAATGCAATTTTATACAGACAAAATAGAAAACCACAGCAGCATAAACTATCCGTTGCTACGATCGCGTCAGAATTAATTTATATTCATACTACAGTAATTAGTTTTATAATAAAACGTTTCGTTTTTTTTTTTTTACGTAATAAAATTTGTGTATTTTTCCTTAACTTTCCGTTGTTTTCTTAACGTCCGCCTACAGAAAATAATGTATTATTTAAAAGTGTCGCCCGTTTCGGACGAGAAATTTCGTGCAAATTGACTAATAAGCCCTTAGATCTATCACTTGCCTTGCAAAAGACATTTCACCTTTGGGTAATGGCAACTCACATACGATGCCTCAATGACCAAGGAGTTAACTTAGCATGATATGAGAATAGACAGTTACCATAAAATAACACATTATTTCTTCAAATCGATGATTCGCTTAATCAAACAGATTATCACCTGACTATCCCCCAAGCTGTAATAGTCGTTATAATGTTCATTTGTAATGGTCTAACTGGTTGTCGCTACTCGAGCTGCGACCGGATAATTTATAGTTAGCTTAGAACTGCTAAGTACAACTCTTGTTACGTCTGGTCGTGTAATTCGGTTTATTGCAGTCGTATTCAATGGATATTGTTTTAAGGAACTGGTTTTTACTTTCCAGAACTAGAGCTAGTACTTTTGTACTACTATAAAGACTTTTATCCACAAGACACTGCATTTTGAGGAGATATCAATATTTTAACAGGGTGTATCTCTATCATAAAAATAAAATAAATAAATAGTGTTTTGTTGTAGGCAATACAAACGTGTACAAAAATTTCTAAAATAAATATTCAAAACATACCCCTTTATTTATAAACATAGCACGTTGTTTGAAGTTAAGTAATGATTGGCGACTGTTTAACTATACATTTTGACGTTTAAACGTCTGTTAACTTTAATCATCTTTTATAAATAAACCCCATGATGATCTAGTTCATCGAAAAGGTGCTGATAGGGTTAGTAAAGTATTTGCAACTGGCAACTGAAAATTGTCCGGTGTGGTGCCGGACGTAAAAAGAATAGCAACATCCCATTTCTTCCCGTGGGTGTCGTAGAAGGCGACTAAGGGTTGGACCTCATCTGGCAGCACGGAATCGCCTTTTTCCGTCGCCCTTTCTCTTTCTGTCGCTTAGAACTGCCATTTGCTAGACCGAGACAGAAAGCATAATGCGATAGCACGCGGCGGAATCCTCGAGGCGATCGGCATCACGGACAAAATGCAATGGTCGGCAGGGAGACTCCGGAACGCTGAAGCGCGCGATAGCATGCTAACGCATCATTGATCGTCTATCCTCGACGCGTGCGATCGCCTTTTTTGTCTGCGGAATGCGACAGCGCGCGTTCGCATGCGGCAGCATACTGCAGCAGGTGGTAGCACAGGCGGAACAAATGCGATTCCGTGCTGCCAGATGAGGTCCAACCCTAAGGGACTTACTAGAGAATGGGCAGCAGCGTTCTCTATGCATTTTACCACCATACTGCGATCGCCAACCCGCCTGCCAAGCGTGGCGATTATGGCAACCCTCCCCTTTTGGGGGAGGCCTATGTCCAGCAGTGGACGTCTTTCAGCTGAAATGATAAACTGGAAATTGTATGCGAAAAAGACATGTAAATATATTGCAGCAATAATTTCCTTTCTCGTTTAGTCTTCTAAGGCAATCACTACTGTAGCGAAGTGTTATAAAAGTGTTCTCAATTTTTTGTAACTAAAAGATGAATCCACAAAAGTACCCATATCTACGTTCATATTAAATCCTTAACACCTTCATATCTGAAGGTTACTCAAGGCTCTAAATAACAGCAATTCTATTCTTAGTTATCTCATTTAAAAACTGCTATTGAAATATAAGGTCGGGCGCTCCGGGCGAAATGAAGAGCTCATGAAACGAACGCCTTCTCAGAATGCAATTCATTCACCCCAGTGGCCTTGTGACCTAGCAAGCGATAGTACGAATCTAGACGTCGTCAATTTTGGAGTAGGAAAATGCTGTTGTTACTGTCAGTTTGCATCGGAAACCTCCTGAGCTAAGCCAAGCTGTGTAATCTTGGCTTAGCTCTGCAAGCTAAGCTGTGCCTCTCCATGGCACATTCAGTCATTTAGATCTAAAACCATTATGATAATACCATAAATGTTTAAAAATACATTAAATCTAATATTAACCAGCACATGGCGCTCTTTTTTTTTTCGTTCCGTTCATCCTTTTAGTTGGAAAATAGTTATTGATGTCCTTTGCCCTAGGGCGGGTGGAGGGGTCTGACAGACTCTTCCTGACTAAAAACCACTCCAGTATTCCCTTTCCACACTTAGAAATTATATGACGCTCTGAAATAGCCAGGAAGCGTTGCGATAAAGCACGCAGAAGATGAAGAAGGTGGAACGAGCTGGACAAGACGAATCAACATCCACATTAACCCAGGACAGAAATAGTTGGAAGGCATAGGGGAAGGCCTCCCACAAGGTGGACCGATGACCTTGTGAAGGCCACCGGAATCCGCTGGATGTGGGAAACACAAGACCGTTCCAAGTGGAGGAGCCTGGGGGAGGCCTGTGTCCAGCAGTTGCCGTCTTTCGGCTGAAATGATGATGATGATGATGATGGGGGAGACCTTTGTCCAGCAGTGAGATAATTCAGGCTGATAGTAACCAAATCGTCCCGCCGTCTTCTACGTAAAAAATGTATTAAACTAAAAATTGTGATGGATAAGTTCTCATCTATTTACCGCCGGAGCGCTTGAAAGCGTTGAATCTGAGTGCAAGTAAATATACGATCTGAGAATGCTAAAGTAAATCGAAATTCGGATTGAATGCAGTGCATCGCATATTTACAGCAGAAGTTCTGAGCTATTTGTTGGTGTTAAATCCTGTAAAATACTATAAACTTACATCAAAAGGAATAAAACGTGATACCCAAGCTTTATTTTGAGGCAAAACCCTGACACTATGTTTACAGAAAGGAAACCTTATTGAAACCTACATCAAGCGGGGCTTCGATTAAGAATAAGCTTGAATTGGATTTCTGCGACTTCAATAATTATGAGTCTAAGTAAAACTATGGAGGCAGGCATTTGTGGCCTCAGTTAAAGTATGGGCGAAACGTTTAACTCCAAAAGAAAATGCATTAATTGTTGTCCCATACGTACGCAATGTACGGTTACCGTCATCAAAATCAAAAAATTGTAACAGTAAGCCATATCTTCACAAAAGAGAGTCTATTTTTAGCCATTCTCATTTAAAAAGTAGCATCTTGGCAAGGCCGTGCGCTCGCTGGAAAATGAAGAGCTCATGAAAAATGAACGCTTTCTCGAGAGAACGCTATTCAAAGTCAGATGTTTATAGTTGAAGCTGAAATTGCATTGTAGTTATGTAGGAAGACTGCTATAAAATGGTGGTGTAATTGTCTGAATCTTAACAGTATGAAATATGCTAGAAAAGTTTTATGTCTACTGTTATCAAAAACATTTGTTTCTATTCATAGTAATAGAGATACATTGTTAAGGCGTTTGTCCCAGCTGTCATTTGTGGATCTTTACCAGTCGTTATGGGTCGTCAGAAGCCCGAAAGTCTGACAACCAGTCTTATCAAACGGTATCGTATTATCCAGTAGCTGAGTTGTAGAGGTCAGACAAACAGTCGCTCCATTTAAAATACTGGTATCAAGCTGCATCCAGATAGACTGTAAGCCAACCCCGACATAGTTTGAAAAAGGCTAGGCAGATGGAAATGATAAAAGATACATTGTTTTTGTGTTGATTTTAAATATCCAAGTTTAACTATAAGGAAAACAAATGTTAACTGGAACGCTTTAATAACACCAGGGCTGGATTTAGTGCTACGCTGACACCGGTCGCGTACCGTTGGTCACGCATACCAAAACGTTGATGATAAATGGACGTTTATAGTGTAGCACCGACGGTCAGCGAGCGGAAGTCCATATAAATCGCTACGCGACCGATGTCAGCGCTGATCGTCGGTCGAGCACTAAATCCTTAGGGTGACTTTGTGCAACCTGACATAAAACAGTTCGACCTATAATTATCAAAATAAAAACCACAACAGTTGTCTGCCCTTGTCTGCTAAAACATAATAGTTTTTCAGCTAAAACAAGATCATTATTTTCATTCAGGATATTCTGACTAAAGGTCTTTAGTTTTGAATTGAACTGCACGAATACTGACAAATACGTGCACTGACTGGAAAGGTCCGCTCAATCTGTGTGGTTTTTTTCCTCAAAAGAACAACAGTTCAGCTATCCATCTACAATGTCTTCACATGATCTGATCAAGATTATGTTTGGACTTTAAAAGAGACTATGCCCTCTAAATTTGTTTAGGCTTTTCTTCTTAGAGTAGGTATTCAGATAGGAAATGCCAACTTTATCTGGTTTTTCAAATATGATTAATGTTTTAAAGTGTTTTCACAAACGCAGTTACAGAAATAAAATCATTTATCATTTAGAGGCAGTGCTGACTGCTGACTCAGATCTACGCACAGCTTTAGTTATTATTGTCAACTGGTTAGGACGCGATAGGCCCAGCCAAGAATTCTAAGCCATAGCTCAGTGACGTCACAAGAACACAACAGAACCACTACCTCACACCTTGTATCACTCGACATCTTGTATTGTAACTCAAATTCTACAATCGATGCGTTTTGCTCAATAAATCCCGACCAATAAACTTAGGTGTATTCAGTATCAGATTTTCCTCTGCATTATGTACCAATAAAGATAAATATGTCAGTGGAACAGGTACTGAAGGTATACCTTCAGTCCCTGGTTTACTACAAAGACCTCAAGTCGTATTTTGTTAGACCCTGGATTTTCATCGAGAAATAATTTTCTAGTGGCGATAAATTGCAAGTAATATATTGTGAGTTAGTGCACAGCGTTAGCTACCGGTTTGTTGTTGTTTGGTTTAAGGGATGTAGATAGAACGAATTGAGAAAATAATTGATTGTAGCTTTAAGCTTTCGTACCAAATCCAGGATGCATCACATCATTGAAAATAGTCTCATAAAAAATGTTCCAATATTTTAAATAAAACTGGGTTTATCTGAAGAAGTAAGAAAGTTTTTGTTGAAGCACGCTTTAAGGTGAATCTAGTCCACATTTTTCCCATACAAACTTCAAGATACACTCTTGAAGTTTAAGATCAAACCCGGGTCGACGGCGCACTGTGTTCCACGCGCGCCTCAAAGAGTTGTCAGCATCAACTGATGGGGTCTGCAAGGGCCGATGCCTGTCAGGGGTGCGGGTTGCTTGAAAGAGTTACCGTGGCCCCTGGCACGCAGGCAACTGAAGGAACACGGGTGGGTTTTAGTCAGTAAAAGTCCGACAAGCCCTCCTGCTCCATCCAGAGCGGGAGAAGTTATTTGAAGATTTCCCACCCTCAAAAAAAAAACGGGGTTTAAAATCATGTACTAAATCCATCGATGTCCCTGGCACCCTAAATATATATGTTTGTCAAGAGTCTTTTGATATTATAATTTTATCATTTTCTTTTGTATCGATAGTACATCTTGTCGAATTACTTTGATCCAGTAGTGAATCTAGTCCACATTTTTCCCATACTAACTTCGGGAGTGTATTACTCCACTGTTCGACAATGTACATCAAAAATTAAACATGGTATGGTGTTGTCTAATCATTAATATTGTCTGTACGGAAACAGAATACTAAAATAAAATGTCATGAAAAAGTTAGAAGCCAACAAAGATTCGTTTTTCTTGCTAATTTAAGCTGACTTAGGGCGTGTAAGTACCTAATAAAAGAAGTGTAAAATCTGAAAAACAAAGTCGGTACCGACAAAGCTCAAATATCGAAAAGTTCGATATACTTTATTGGTCATTGATTTATGCAGTGGTTTTTTCATAAAACCGGATCTTCCGAAGGACATTTTTTTTTTTTCGCGTCTGATGTACTTTAAATAATCCTGCATCTCACTCAATAATGTTGTGCATATTGTGTTGTAGCTTCTAACTGCTCATCACTGATATTAACTCTGTCGGACACGAAGCCTAGTGAGACATCGTGCTTTTTAGCCAGGCCCACCAGTGAGTTCGAGCCCGCGACTAGGTTCTCCTTAAGGCAAATAAGCGCGAGCAGACTCTAATAAGTCAATTTCTATGAAAACTTCATGGAAATTGATATACTAAAGCTGCGTCACGCCGTGTCGCGCCGTTCTGTGGGAGCCTATAATATACCATCGCATCTCCTAGGTAAACCACAATCCACAGTGTGATCATCCAGACGCTCAGACGCTTATCTACACTACATGGTCCACACATGAACTGACCAAGCCAGTGTCGGAACCTGAAAAGTGACTGTGATTTGAGTTTGTTTCGGTGTTTCGTCTCAAACTATAGTCAGATAGGAAATACCAACCGCATCCTCTATATTTTATTTATTTTTTAAGTTTTGTACGAATCTACTAACATAAATATATGTCACTCATCATGTAATAGACGTGACGTAACGTTATGTGGTATCAATTAACCAGATAGTGACCATTGTTCTAAAAAAACGAAAACCAATTAACCGTTATTTAGGCCATTCTTTGCAATAGAGATTCTAACAAATAATAGTTCCCCATTCATCTAAAACACCGCTAATCGCTTCTAACTCGGTCCGTATCAACAAGCTTGTTCTGTAGAACATCGATGCGATCGGCGCACGCGACGCCGGCGAAAGTGTGTGCTCAGCTTACAATCATATTTACTTATCCTCACGGTGATTTTCTCTCGTGGAGTGGACAGGAGCCGAGGCTCAACTTTATGAGTCAATATTCGAATTTGTATTCAACAGAAATATGGTTTGAATAATGGAATTGCTACCTGATTTTACAGTAAGCGGTAGATAGTTTGAAGACGTGGGTATAATATGACAAGGAAGAGGCATAACTTTCAGATAAATGTTACAGTTTTAGAAAATAATGTACAAAAACGTGACAAATAAAGTTACTTCTTTTTATTCTTTCTATAATTTGAAAGTGGCTTCTATTATGCTACTATGAAAAAGAAAGCAAAGAAAATAATATTATCTATTTATGTTATAAGAAAAAAAAACCGTAACTACCTACTAAAAAAAACACTACAACGTATAAAATTACTTTTAGAAGTCTATGTCTTTTTTGATGTAGGTAAAAAATGCACATAGTAAAATAACTGTGTAAAAAAATATCATTCATTTCTACCCAACTTTCCTCTCCCTACAGAAACCAGCCTAAGAAATTACACACAAACAGACAAATACAACTACAAACAAACATGGCCGCGACAAACACAGGTGTTGCTTATCTCATTACTAATTAAGGCAAGGGAAACTGTGCCGACAGCCAAGTCCAATTTATTTATGTTGAGATCTGCTTATTTACGAGGCGTTTACACGTACCTATAATCAAGAAAGGTTTGATCTGAAATAAGACTTACATACATACGACATATTCACCAGACATATTAACTAGAATTGCGATCAACTAAAAATTTTTTTTTTTTTATTAAGTCGTGGTATTTACCGAACCCGTTTACTCGAGAAATGGGTGACACAAAATGATTTATGACGAAGATTAGCTTTTGCTAGCGACCACTGCCGCGGGTAGGTCAAAAATTCGCTCACGGGAACGTACTACCGGGATGAAAAGTATCTATGTGTTAATCCAGATTATAATCTACCTGTGTGCCAAATTTCATCCAAATCCGTTCAGCCGTTGTTGTGTGATTGAGTAACAAACAGACAAACTTTCACATTTAAAATTTTAGAAGGATTAGAATATACAGGATAGTTTTATCCAGTGCGCAAACTGTAACCATGAATTCATCATATTATTCGAGAAGAGACCCCCAAAAATTTTTGGTTGGTAATACAAAAATAAATCAGCTGTTCCTTACATTTTGACCGCGTAGGTATTGCACTTTTCTATGAAACAGCTGATTTTTTTGTATAACCGATGAAAAATTTCTGCGCTAGAGGGTCTAGAATGATATGCTGAATGCATGGTTACAGTTTGCGCACTGGATAAAAACTTTTCCTGTATACAAGGTGTTTTTTTATATAGCATAACTCTAGGGTATGAATAAGTCCATGTCAAAGAACCAACTGGCGTATTCATAATTTTTTTATTTTAATTTTTCGTGAAATATAATTCGAGAAAGTCACTATTATTAAAGTAAACACCCTTACGTGATATTTCACGTAAGGGTGTGACGTTGACATATTGTTCAACGTCATATTTTTTTAGCTTTAAATATGAATTATTGGTTCGAATGAAGATGAATTACTCGTATTTATCAATTAAACTTAGATACCTATACACATGGAGAGTCTAGTGTTACTATTTTGTACGGTAATTTGGCAACGTCACAAAAGTAAAAATTCGTCATACGGGTGACAATTGTTGACCTAAATTAATTATGATTGATAATATCTTCGAAACTATGCATTTTTGGACAACATATTCTGGGACTATTTGTATAATTTTTACTTATAGAAAATAACCGGCTATCAAGAAAAAACACATTGTATACAATTCGGATGATAAAAAAAATAATAGTAGGACATAGGATTTTAATAGAATTAGGTTTTTAGAAGGACAATTATTAAATGTCTAGCTTTCTGCTAATTTTCGTAAGTTAAATAGTGAAAAAAAAATCATATAATTAATTAGGTACTTGATGCTCCTAAACTCAGTACAAAAAGTGCCATAGAGAAATAAATACCTCCTCGATGGAATAAAATCTGAGATCAACCAGTTTATACCAAAAATAAAATCACTATTGTTAAGGTACTTCAAAACAAAATTTCCTATTAATAACTTAATGTCGTGAACACATTATTTCCCGTGATATCTCAACAACAACATCAAAATATACATTCAGTTCATCCCCTCTTCCTCCATTAAAAGTACAACTGTCGCGATTTCCATGTTATTCCGTTGTAAAATTGCTCCGATTCCGTTCCTCACAATCCTTTTCCTGTTGGATGTCAGCTCGCTGCAGTATCCGCCGTAGTATATTCCCCTGCGGAAGCCCATTCGACGCCGAGATTGCGTCGGGGACAGTGCTTCTCAACGTTACGGCTACTAGCGGCCATTTTGTTTTGTATGAAAAGCTTAGCATTTAACGTCTCAACCAATGAAATCAATCCACCCATAATTCATTCAATTTGATATAATATAACATATAAACAAAGTGTTTTTATTAATATCAGACCCTAACAAAGTGCTATGGACTCGCATTAATTATAACTTATTCGATCACTTACAGAAATATTTCTTAAAATTAACATTAAAATGCTGATATACAATTAAAAACATAAGTAACTATCTATTCTTTTTGAGTTAAATAGCTTCTTGTTCTTACTAATATATAAAAAAACTGTTAGGTTGTCATTTCAATCACTTTTATTAGGATTTTGATACGATACATCTATCTCTCTAATACTTAATGATATTGTAGCATTAACATTTCATTTATTGTTTAGACATAAAAATCTAAACACAACGACAAATAAATCTAAAAACGTAAACCTAACGGCAAGACACAAATTAGAATAAAATATTGATAAGAATGGTCCGATAAAATTATTAAGAAATTTCTTTTCATTTTAGACAATTTATCATAATTTTCATCGCAAAATAATTAGAGAAAATATGATAATGTTTTTATTTTCAGAACTCTGTATACTCGATCTGAATAATTATCTGCGAAATCTCCTCAGCAACAAATCGATGCTAATCTATGCCGCGCAGGTGTGTTAACTTTAGTAGCGTATCATTTACTTCTGCAACGTAATAACTTCAAAGGTCGTTGAAAACTGGAGAAACAATTCAAAATTAGGTCTCACTTTGGAGCTGGCAGGGAGGAACGCTGCCACCTGAGATACAGGAGCTGTTCTAGTTTAGAGTCAGGAGGTGTAGGATCTAAGCTATTGAAGTAATGCATTGTTGACCCAATTTGTCTCCCTAAGTATGAGGCGTATGAAAAAAAAAAGATATTTTGTGCGTCTACGTAAGCAGGTTTATCTACAAGTAGATACAAGGTCTCTTTTTCTCTAGTTTCATCATTTATTTTCTCTGGTTTCATTGTGTTTACAGGTGTAAACACAATAAAATAGAGAAAATAAATGATACGCCACAGCAAGCACATATAACTAGGTTAGTTATATGCGCTTACTGTGGCGTTCTATTATTGAAGGACCACATGTAAAATAACCTTTTTTATTACTGTAATTTATACTGTTTATGTTTATCCTTTGTTGAAGATTCTAAATAAATCACTACCACTACATAGTATAAAACAAAGTCGCTTTCTCTGTCCCTATATCCCTATGTATGCTTAAATCTTTAAAACTACGCAACGGATTTTGATGCGGGGTTTTTTTAATAGATAGAGTAATTCAAGAGGAAGGTTTACATGTATAATACACCGACATACACGCTGGCGAAGCCGCTGGCAAAAGCTAGTAAATAATAAAAAAGTTTGAGTATTGCTGACCCAGAGGATGCGTTCATTTTCTTTGCAGCGACAATTTGACCTGTTGACTTCCTTGCTTTGATTTTCCTGTCTGATACGATATTTTCAAAGCATCATGTTTTGACCGAATGATGTGTTTGGTTTATTTCATACAATGTGATGTATTTACTTTTACTATATTCATCATTGGTTCATTGCTCAGCGGTCGAAATTCGACCTAATTCATTTTATATGTCATTATTATTTTATATATTTATATATTCTTGTATATATAATCTAAACCGCGGAAACGGCTCCAGCGATTTTCATCAAATTTAGTATGCAGGAGGTTTCGGGGGCGATAAATCGATCTAGCTAGGTTTCATATTTAGAAAACGTCAAACCAAAAAAAAAACGAATCATCAAACTCGGTCAACCAGATATTAAACATTAACTGTTAATTATTTCATACTCCTCCGTTCCGTCAGTTTTTGTTTCACATATTAATATAAAGATTACTATTGTTTCATTCAAAGGACTATTAAATTATAATGGTATCTAGTCCACAGAGAAATATCATCATCTGCCTAGCCTTTTCCTATCCCAACTCTATTGCGGCCAGCTTCCAGTAAAAACGGATGAACAGCTGAATAAAAATACAAAATAAAAACTTTTTCCAAAAAAAACAACCGACTTCGGAACTTTAATTTCGGAAGGCGGTGACAAAAATTTAAATACATATCCAAAGTCACCGCCTTCTGAAATTAAAGTTATTTTTCACTTTATAGTGTTTTTTCGGAAGTCGGTTGTTTTTTTTGGAAAAAGTTTTTATTTTTCACTTTTTTAGTTAAAGTACCTACCCACTAATTCGAAATTTCATCATCCTTGGGGTCAAAACAATGCATATTTATGCGATAGCAGCAATCGCGGTTCGTTAACTGTTATTTTTTGAAGAGTTCCGTTGTCTGTCTCCGAAACGCATCATCAGAGCTATATGAAATTGAAATGGGACCACACGGGAAGCACGAGCTTTCAAATAAAAAGAATATCAAAATCGGTTTACCCAGTCGAAAGTTATGAGGTAACAAACATAAAAGAAAACAGTCGAATTGAGAACCCCCTCCTTTTTTTGAAGTCGGTTAAAAATACGTAGTGTTTAGATTTCGACATCGATCGCGTCTGTGGATTAGATGCATATAAAGACCAGTATTGATTAAAAAATAATTAGAACACGGCCTCGAGCACAATTTATAATATGTAGGTATAGATAAGACGAAAAAAAAATAACAATGTCAACATTTTTCTGGAAAAATAAAATATCAACCACAGAAAAACGTAAGTAACATCTTCTAAAAAGATAAATCGAAAGGTCACGTAAAATTTTGGGTCCGAAGAGCTTTTATCATAAACTTCATCGTAAGGAAAACACCAGGAAAATGGTCTTATCATGTCCATATAACTTTTACAAAGGCTTCACAGGGAATAACAAAATATGTTTTTATCTCGGAGCGGCCAAAAACACGATGAAATATTAAATATCTCATCTCACTGACAGCTTCAATAAGCGTCTACCTTTCCGAAAACGTTGGACGTTTTAGTAAACTTTTCAAATCCTGCAAAATTCAATTACGAAAGTAGACTTTGCTGCTCGAGTTTAAAGTTCAAAATGCGTATGAAATGTAGGCTGTCAATTAAGGCAAGTCTCGTCCCCTGTCGCGTTTGATTTATGAATGAACACGAGAGGAATAACCGTTGATTCCCTTTGGACTCGAACTTTCCCTTTCAAACGGTTACGTGACTTGTATCGCCTCGAACTTGCATCCATTGACGCGAATAAATCAATGTCGAGTTACATCATAGAAGGTTGACGGCAATGAATTCCGAATGATTCGGAAAAGTCGATTGTCTTGGGACCGTGGCTGTTGAATAGTCATGAGGTAGCATGAATGGACCTGAATAATGTAGGGTGAAGGTTGAGTCGGTGCTCAAGGGACAAAGTTTTTTGGTTGTACTTGAATAATAATGTGGGAAAGCGGGTTTCCTTTCCCTTTTAATTTGAAGTAACAACAGTGGGCTAATGAACCGATTAGTTGATTAGTATTGATTGTACCCTGGGAAAAAGGTCTGATATAAAACCGGTTTTGTTTTCATTACTGATTGTGGGCCTGATTTAATTTGCAAGCAGACAGCTTATATACAAAATGTGTCTTGATTACTTTAAATTACTCTGCTACACATTCCACATTACTCGCAGAACAGATGGTTGATGGGGCCAGAAGGTTCTGGAATGGCGACCGCGTACCGGAAGACGTAGGGTTGGAAGGCCTCCCACAAAGTGGACCGACGACCTTGTCAAGACCACAGGAACCCGCTTGATGCAGGAAGCACAGAACCGGTCAAAGTGGCGGAGCTTGGGGGAGGCCTATGTCTAGCAGTGGACGTCTTTCGGCTGAAATGATGATGATGACTCTTCTACATACAAAAAGAAAAGATAATTTTAAACTACAAAGACGTTAGAAGAAGGAACCGCATCCCGTTTAACCAACAAATAAAAAAGGAAACGCATTTTCTTTAGAAAACTGCCGCTTACAATGCGAAAGTCTTTGACAGGTTTCCATTATCAATTTTCTAATTATACCCTATTAAGAGTACATGTCTAAGATTTTACTGAGTGAATGGTCAACCAAGTAGGTAATACATGCACAGACATCTTAAGATCCCTTAATCTAGGCGATCTGCGCTGGAGGGCAGTAATTACACCATTAGAACTAAGTAGTACCAGTTCTTAATTAAACATGTAAGGTAAATTACTGGCCTATTTGCGCATTTAATTAGAAGAAAACTAGTGTACTTTATACATATAGTGCATTCACTCAACGTTTCTCTGAATGGTGATTTCTCATACTAATTATCTCGCTCGGTTTTGAATAGAATTAGTTCAGTCTGAATGCTCGGTATAATTTTGTTATACGATGAAATACTATATAACCTAGCTCCTACCAACAAAAAGTAAAATTGATGCCTATACATAAACAATGAAAGAGTTCAGGCAACTGGGAATCTACCCGTAGAAAAAAAAACAGCTGGTAACTTATGCTATCCATTCACAAAATATAATAAATCTGCTCTTCCAACATCCAAGGATAACCCACAAAGCAGAATAAAGTACTTCGTTAACATAACAAAAGACTACAATACAAGAAATCAAATTAGAACTGTACAAAATGATAGTAATTTTCTTTTTATTGTGTGCTTCCATTTATTTCTACATCAGGCGAACAATGTCTCTCATCATAATCAGAAAACATTATTTCATATACATATTTTTGCCAAAACGTACTCTTACCGAATCCTAAAATTTCGTAATATATTGTATTACAAAATACCGAAATTTCATGAAAAACTAGACCGTGAAACGTTTACGTTGACCTTAATAACATGAATTTTATTTTCATAGCCCTCTTTTGTTTTTATCAACAATAGGGTGTGATGTAAACCTTTTGAAACTTTTCTGTGTTCATTTATTTATGTATCATTATGAAGATAAAAGGCTGGGACAATGGAGAGAGGTTTTTGTTACCTTCACAGGGTATTTTGTCATGTAATATGTCGGAAAACTCGTCTGTATCCGTCTGCCCCACATTTTTTGTTAATGGATGTTGTGGTATTTTTAAATTGTGTGATTTTTGTTTATCTTTGTGATTGCCGTCGTATGGAGCTTTAAAAATTCTCTTTTATGTTTAGAGGATTTTATTCGTCGGTATTTTGAAGTTTAATTCATGAATTTCTAATACTCGCTACAGTATCGTCTAACCCTCAACACAGTCACCATAGAAGTCAAGAATTTCGCAATTTTCAGAATTTAAGGATCCATTGTTATATACGAATTGATCGACTTTCTGTACTCAAACGGAGGTACCTACCCAGAACTCCTATTGTCCTAGCAATTTATAGAGAGCCACCAGTCTTTCACGGCCTAATGGCTTTAACGCAGACAACGAGGTCCTCAATTACAAGAACTGATCTTGACAAGATATTGGATATCTGTTTCACAGAATTTTTCCTTGTGAGTCTAGTGGTTTTTTTTTTGGGTAGGAAATCATCAAATAACTTCTCCCGGTCTGGGTGGAGCGGGAGAGCGTGTCAGACTTTTACAGACTAAAACCCACCCGTGTTCCCTCAGTTGCCCGTGTACCAGGGGCCGCGGTATCTCTTTCGAACAACCCGCACCCCTGGCAGGCATCGGCTCTTGCGGGCCCCACCAGTTGGTGCTGACATCTCTTTGAGACACGCGTGGAACACAACGCGCCGTCGACCCGGGTTTGGTCCTTACCGGACAGCGAGCTACCCATTACTCGCCGTCCACAAGCCCGTGTGTCTAGTGTTGTGGTGTCATCCGGGGAAATGATCACTTTCAGTGCCGTGTATGCTAATATCTTTGGGACTTTCAACTGGCAAAATGCGGGTGTTATTACTTGTTTCAAAAGTCATTAAGATGTATCCATTGATGTATACGCTAACTTTGTTTGTTATAGGCATGGTGGGTGGGATACAATAAATTGGAAACGAGGAGGGGCATAGCCCTGGCTACCTATATTTTTAAATTATTGCGTGGCAAGACTTCAAACCCAGGTATATTGAAAGAAATAAACCTGTGTGTGCCTGACAATTATGTATGGCAAAGGCGTCAGCCACGTCTATTGGGGGTGCCCAATAGTAGGACCAATCTACTGATTAAAACCCCTATATCGCGTACCTCGCGGGTACTTAATGACGTGGCAGATATCATAGATCTTTTTACTTGTTATCACAATGAGTTCACAAAAACCACGATGTACATAATATATATTATGGTATATAATAAACCTGTAATTATGGCCTCATTATTGAATTAGGAAATTCATGTAATGATGGCGATGATGAATTAATAAATAAATAAATAATAAATAAGCATCTGCTATGCTGGGGTCGGCTTCCAATCTCATCATCATCATCTCAGCCGAAAGACGTCCACTGCTGGATATAGGCCTCCCCCAAGCTCCGTCACTTCGACCGGTTCCAATCAAATAGAATACAACTGAATACCATTATTTTACATGGAGGTACTACCTCATGTTAATAGGTAATACGATACCTCTTGGTAAGACTGGTTGTCAGTCTTTCGGACTTCTGGAGACCCGAAACGACTGTCATTTGTAGATCTTTGACAACTTAACGTGCTACCTATCCGCGGACCAGACGCGCCAAGCAACTGTTAATACCACAAGCCCCTCTTGTTTCCAAAGTATCAGTTGAAAATGTAAACAAATGGATCACAAACGTAAAAAATCCACGGGGTTTGCCAATTTGTTGTACTTATATGAGTACGTAAACCCGATATTCTTATTTTAAATCACCTAAAAGAATTTTTTGTTTAATATTTGGAGATTTTTTTTTCAATATAATTCAGTAATGTTATTGGAATTATAGTTTTTAATAATAATAACCCTTTAATGAGTGATTGCGTCAAATATAAATAAGCTTTGTTTACATAATCTTCTCATCGTTTTGGAACAGACCATACCATACCTATGCTACAGGGAAGACATGCATCATGTTATGTCATAAGAACTAAAGACTTCACAAAACATGACGACCATTGTCCATACAAATTACGTCACACAAAAGACAATTCAATCCTTGTGACAGTATCATCTGCTGACCAATCCTAACCCACTTATGTTCTTACATAGTATCGGAACAAAGTGAATAGCTTCCCCACATTGTTGTTGACAAGGAACTGTATGATATCTCCCTATTGTTTGAACAAATGAGTTAACTTCTTGTAACTTATGTAACGGAGTGAATGGAGCTTGTTACGAAAGTTTTAGGGAAGATAATCAGCTCGTGTGAGGGGTTGAACTTTTAGATGTTATATGTCACAATGCGGACATTTGTAGCCATTGGTAAGTGAATTCTGAAGATTGTTAATCGACCAAGAAGAGGTGGCGAGACGACCTACCTATATATTTATTGCAAGGGTTGGATCGAGGTAGCCCTGGAAAAGAGGAAAAAAGGATGCCCCCAAATACTTCCAGGTATGGAAGTATTTGGGGGCATCCTTTGCTCATTGTTTTGTTTATTTGAAAATGACTATTACTGTTTATCTTATTCATTAGGTACTGATATATTTCTACGAGTTCACTATAGCGCGTTCGATTTTTCTTTGTAACTTAGTTTGGAAGACGCTGGTGTCTGTGGCACACTTTTTTCTGTATTGTTAATTTTTTACTATTAATGCTGTTTTTGTAGACCTTATGTGTTTTTCTGAAATAAACAAATTCTTTATTTATTATTATTTAGCAGAGGGACAGTGTAAGCTAGTAAAAAAAGTCAAATCATTAACCTGAAACACATTTTTTACACGGGAATTATTGGTCTATCTCGTTTAGGAGCAGAGGTACATAGGTATGGAGTATTTCTCTGGTTTGTGGGTTGGCATAACATACATAATCAGCCAAAAACGTCCCAACTGCCGGCTAATAGATAGGTAATCATCAAATAATTATTTGTTTTGAAATAGATTACCTACCGACCTATTTATGTACACAGTCGTATTATTTAAGAGTTTTCCTGTTCATTTTGTAAGTTTGAATATGGGACGAGGTCTAAATGGTCTAATTTGTAAAAATCCTGGCTCGATTTTCATACGTTGTTTTCGGGTGACCCCTGAAAATCAGCGCTGTGCTGTGGGTCCCATAGCACAGCATCATGCTGAGTGGAAGCCTTCTTGTCACAGTCACGGCGTGCAGTTGCCGACTATTAATGTTCTATATGCCTATGTATAAATATCTGTGTTGTTATCATGTTTTTTTTTAATGTTATGTCATCTTTTTATATTCACGTGTTTCTGTGATAAATAAACCCATTTTATTTTCTTTCTTTTCTATTCTTTCTTTCTTTTCTTGTCTTTCCTTTCTTTTCTTTTCTTTTCTTTCTTTCTTTTCTTTCTTTCTTTCTTTTATTTTTCTTTCTTTCTTTCTAATCAATGTTTAATATTATTTCATCAAGTTCATTAGCATAGCACAATCTGCCTATAATGTTTTTACTATTGGGACACAGGCCTCCTCATGATGAGAGGGAGTGGGCCTTTATCCACCACGGGGGCCCAGTGCAGGTTGGTGGATGTCATATTTCATAGCATTTTTAGCTCAAAGACATAGCAGTGTCATAGTTTTTTCACGATGTTTTCGTTCACCGTTTTGAGAGCAGTGATAATCAAATTATTAACACATACTAAAGCGCCGGTCTAGGATCGACCTTACGACCTACAACTTGTCAGTCGTGCCCGTTGTCATTAGGCCACTACCGCTTCTGGATTGGCTTTACTACAATTACACCTAAACACTGTTAATCTTGTACGAGATTCTAATAATTCTAGCCTAAACTAAAACAAATGGTGATTGCACAGCCATCACTATGGAAGCTGCTGACCAAAACTGCTTTGTTTTCAAAAGGATTAATAATAGACAGATTGTTTCTGTGACCCTCGTGATATAAGTTATTAGAGAATCGCCATTAAGGGGTGCCAAACCACCATCAAGTTTACCAGGGGCCAATAAGGATTATTAGAAAGAAAGAAGATTTTGTGTAGTTTTCCAGGACTTATATATGACGTCAGAAGCTGTATACAATTGTGGGTGGTCTTCGAAAATCGAAATGGCCTCCTATTTACGACCAAATATATCACGATTCCATCCAATACATTAACGGCTAAGTTACTACTTCTTTAAGAGCAATAATTAATTACTGAAGGAAATAAAACCAAAGAAAATGGCCAAGTGTAATGGATCGTAACATTACGAGCCAAAAACTTTGGTGCCGAAGAATTATAGTAACGACTTGAGTTACTGTTATTGTTTTACTGGCATATCGCCATGTTCATAAACAAATGATATTAATATTTTATGCAGCGAGAGAAGTTACGATTCCTTACAAAAATACTCATGGATACTTCGCACCTTTGACGACACGGTTGGCGTAATAGCTGAGCGATCGACTGCTGCGCAGCGTGTCGCGGGTTCAATCCCCGCACTGAACAAATATTAATTTAGTCATTGTTCCGGGTCTGGGTGTTTGTGTTTGTGAGTTTCTTTGTATGTAAACGCACCCACGATACAGGAAGAAATTCCTAGTGTGGCACAAAGTTTAAAAAAAAAAAAACCTTTACAGTTATACAGACCTATTTTGCTTGCGGCTAATTTTGAAATAGGTCTCTATAATTCTGAAGTATAGAGACCTATTTTGCTTGCGGCTAATTTCGCATTAGGTCACTATAATTCTAAAGGTGCGACATGTCAAACCTATTCTGGAAATACTTTATTAGACAAACCTGCCGTTTTATTTTATTTAAGCATACTGCTTTCAAAAAAGAAGAAAATTGGAAAATATTCATTTTTGAAAGGAAGTAATATCGAGAACCCGAGAATTTCAAAAATAACATAAGAATGTACTGTAATGTAACGTATGCCAATAGGTACGGCTAATTCGACCATAAAATTTCTGTTTCACTATAATAATCCATATAATCTTTGCCTCATTAAAATTAGAAGCAGCTTCAACCATTTTGCAAATCAACACGCCTAAATACGGAAGTAACAGAAGCTCGGCAATTATCAAAATACGTGTACCGCAAATAAAATAGCTAATTGTCATAATAACACTTAAAATAACTGTTTACAACGACGCCTTGCAAGAGCGCAGGATTAGGGTTGTAAGTATGTGACCATGGAAGGTTTCAATCCTATACTTAAATGTTATAATCCTACTATTATCATCATCATTTCAGCGTCCAGTACTGGACATAAGCCTCTCCCAAAAGCGGGGTTTTGCCATAATCGCCACGCTTGGCAGGCGGGTTGGCGATCGCAGTATGGTGGTAAAATGCATAGAGAACGCTGCTGCCCATTCTCTATTACGTCCCTTAGTCACCTTCTACGATACCCACATGAAGAAATGGGATGGTGCTATTCTTTTACGTCCGGCACCACACGGAACGTCTCCTACTATACAATATTATAAATGTGAATGTTTTTATGTTTTTGTTTTTTTTTTTTTTATGGGTGGGTAATCATCAAATGACTTCTCCCGCTCTGGGTGGAGCAGGAGGGCGTGTCAGACTTTTACTGACTAAAACCCACCCATGTTCCTTCAGCTGCCCGTATGCCAGGGGCCGCGGTATCTCTTTCGAACAACCCGCACCCCTAGCAGGCATCGGCCCTTGCGGGCCCCACCAGCTGCTGCTGACGTCCTCCTGCGACGGGTCAGCACAGTGGCCCCGCCGCCAACCACTTTTCGGCCGCAGGGGATAGGGAGAGCGGCCAACGCTATACCGACACTCCTCTTCCCCTGCGGCCCCACCGCGTCCGCCATCAAACGGTGGCGGCCCCGTCCAGGCCACGGAAGGGAAGAGCGCTACTCAGAAGTACCGGCACTCCTCCTCCGCCGCAGCCCGTAACCCTCAGCCGCGATGCCTCCCATTCGAAATCGCGGCCCGCCTCAGTTGCGATGCACCTCACCGCAACCTACTTTTTAGGCCGCTTCGTCGTCGGCTTGGAGGCACAAGCCCTGACGAGCGTCCCCACCTTGGGGTTCCTCTTCGCTTCACCGTGGGAGGGTGACCACGGTTACTGAGCCCCCCCGCAACGACAATGCGGGAACCCCACTGGGGGGGAATGTTTTTATGTTTAGATGTTTGTTACTCAATCACGCTAGAACGTCTGTGGATGAAATTTGGCACAGAGTTTAAAACCTGAATTTGCACATAGGATACTTTTTATCCAGGTAGTACGTTCCCGTGGGATAACTTTCGACATCCACGCGGGCGAAGCCTCTGGCAAAAGCTAGTACTAAATAGATAGGTAAGGATGACGTTTATGTTGACTTAACAGCTGAAGAAAGAAGGAATGGTAATAAAAATCTGGACACGAGAGATATGAAGACCAAACAAATACATGAAGAAGTCGCTGAATAGAATCAACGAAAAGGGAGCTAAATTCACCACAATTTAGAAGAAATGTATATGCTTAGCGGAAAAGCTTACTGAAGCTTGGAGCCCTGCACAAAGCTCATGAGATTAGATTTTAGGTCCTTTGAGGTCTACGTGATTGTTATAAATTGTCTGAGACGGTGGTAGAGGCTCCTTTAGAACCAAGTAATTCGAGGAAGGTAAAGATGTAATCTTTGACAAAAACATGCAGTACCAATGAAGAAGCCAGAGAGAATGATATAATTAAGAATCTAATACCTATAAACGAGCAATTGTTTTATATATGTACGTATATTTAAAATCTGAATCTCGGAAACGGCTCCAACGATTTTCATGAAATGTAGATTGCAAGGGTTTTCGGGGGCGATAAATTGATCTAGCTAGGCTTCATTTTTAGAAAACGTCAAAAAAAACCGAGCCCGGCTCGGTCATCTAGATATTTAAACCTTAAAACAAATACAAGTTTAGAGAGAAGAAGAGTTTTCTGTAACGTAATAGATGTCTATTAGTAGCATGTTCATTGCCTTTAAGTAAAAGTTAGTGAATTTGTTAGGTGACTAGTTAATCCACAGACTCGGCAGTAAATCCAAATTAGCTCACCTATTTGTCACGGTAGAAAATTAACCAGTAAACTCTGCTTAGATTTTCTTGACAAAATGCGACTTAAAAATCCAGAAGAAAATCCATCGTGCAGGATAGACACTTCTTCTTAGCAAATGTATGAGTATACAAATCTGCAAAGTAAATGTGTTGAAAATTGTGCATTTTTCTAATGCCGAAAGATCTGCCTGACGTCAATTCTCATGCCTGCCCTTATTCGTTTTTTTTTTTTGGGTCGCCGTAGCATGTCACCTCTCTCCTAGTCGATATATCAGTAGTAACGTCTTTTTATCCATATCATCTTTCACTCAGTCCAACCGCTGTATTTGGTCTTCTTCTACACTTACAATGACTGTACAAACGAAAAATTGGGTAAAAAATTCCATGTCTTTCGAATAATTTAACAGACTCTGGTTGTAATTCCAAGTAGTAACCCTGAAAGAAACATGACCAGTGAACTGCTTCAGCTATTTCTTAGCTGGCCGTGCTCATAATTTTAATGCGTCAAAACCAGTAGCTATTAAAATCCTGGATACCGTTGAATACCAAGGACGCGCAGCATACTCTTACAGGTTCATACTATGAGATATCGATTTAGAACTCGAGTGATTTATATTCGAGATCCCTCTATTGATACTATGCAATATATAAACGATGATGGGCTAATATGCGAATAGATACAAAAATAATAGGATATTGGTGTCCATATGGTGGATGTTCCTGGGGCACGAAAAACTTAAATTTCAAGAGAAAAACAAATTTATTGTACCTAATCGTTGTATTATTATCCCAGATGCCATGATTGCTAAATACATCTTTCGTGTCGTACTCAATTCTGTCGTTATGTGCAATGTAGTTAGCTTACTCTTCAATTCGTTTTCATTATTTTTGACAAACAACTGCTATTTGCTTCAATATCTCTTAAACCATTTATGATCCTCTATTCCTGACTTGATATATTTATCTATAATACTGATTATTTATATATACTGTAACTGTCCGTGACATCACATCGCTTGGGCCCTATCAGAATACCAGCGCTGCGACATTTTTTTTAAATGTCGTAGCATCATGCTGAGGTAGGAGCCTTTTGGCCTCGTGCAGGACCTTCTGTTTTATTATTTTTTAGTTATTTTTTAATTCCAAGAAATTTGTTTATTATCATTTTTGTACCATTATGTGATTATTTTAGTATGTGATCTTCCTGTGCGAGTCACAATAAATACTTTTTCTTTCTTTCTTTCTTTCTTATATCATTAGTCTCACCACCTCATCACCATAGTAGGGCCAATAGTTTGCGGAAACTAAAGCTTAATAAACGGCTTGTAGGACAGTACAGCATCTGTATTCTTAATCAATGTGATTCGCCGGGGCTAGGCATTAAATAGCCCTAGGGGTACCAATTATTCAGGTCCAAGGGAGGCGTGGGGTAGACAGCATAAATAACCTCTAAAGACTAAGAGCTCGGTTTATTTATTACGTTACCATGGTGATCGGGGAAAAATAGATTGTATCTACTCTTGGGAGCTGCGAATGTACTGGAAAAAATGGGGCATTAATTAAAGTTTTGATGGCGTTAATTTACTTGTATCCGGCCTGGGTTGGAAATGAGCATAGGGTAACTAGCTACTAATTACATTTTATATAATACTATATAGTTTTATATTTTGGACTAGCTTCTGCCCCCGGTGATCTGGCTAAGTGTGGACGAGATCTTTATTAATGAAAGACTTGCATTTTATAAACTACTTATCTATAAAAAAGCAAATATTATATTGAAGTTGTAGCAAGATGTTGTGTGTTAAAAATTGAAACCTTGCCGAGTAAAATCTTTGTATTATGCATATTTTGAGGTGCAAATTCAGTATGCGAAGGTAGGGCCGGGTCATGATGAGAAACGGTTTCAGAGTCCATTATACGAAAAACAAACGTTTGAAGCAGCGAGTAAACACAATACCATCAATAGTTTTTTCATTGTTGTCAGATGTGACATCTCTAACGTCAAGTGAAATGACTCAAGATGTCATTTCACTTGACGCTAGGGATGTGCGAAATGTATCGATACTCAAGTGAGTCGGTATAACGGGAATTGATTGATTTCACATCGATTCCACAATATACGATCCACTACTACAAATTGATGAAGGTCAAAAATCGTATAACTGTCAAAATGTAGTGGTCAGATCTATGTACATGTGTTTAGTTAAATGAGAAAAATTTTAATTTCAAGAAAAATAATATTAAGAAGGGCCGTTACTTCTTACCCGTTACGACTTAGCGTTCTATCGAACTTTTTTCTTTTTGCTAGGCTCCTCAAGGCCGTAGTGTGGTGTTGAAATATTTTATAACATTTATCAAGAATGGAGGTTATCAAATTCAAAAATATTTTTTCAAATCCAACTGGTTGTTTCAAAGACCCCCTTCATACAAAATTACAAACAAATTTTAGTTCTTTATAATATTAGTATGTCATTATTTACTATGCCAGTCTGTATAAGGTCCGTACATAGTGCAGTAATAAGCCATGAAAAGAAAAACGTAGCTAAGTTTTTGTATTAGGAGAAGGAAGGAGAAAGAAAATAGCTCATCCTACGATGACATTTGGTACACTTTATCAATAAAAGAACTCCTTACCCAAAAACAGCCTAACCCCAAAAGACACCAAAAACGCAAGATTAAAGGATCAAACAGGACCCCATCCACATTGAATTCCCCAACATTTGCATACTAATCAAAAACTCAATCGAGGCGTTATTTTCTTCCAAATAAAAGCCTTGGCCTACTTTAAAGGCGAATTTCCTTTAAAGCGTAATGAGTCTTCCCTTTGTTCGATTACTGTAATTGCAGATGGAGGGACTTCTTTCTTCAGGGATCCAATTTCGAGTTCGAGGTTGAGGCTTTTACTGGTTGATTTGATTTATCTTTTTCGTACTCACATTATTGGAAGGAAAGATTTTCGTATTGTGTGTCATGTGTAATGTGATGAATGAGTTCTGTTTTGTTTTTTTTTTTTTCTTGGAAATGGAGATATGAAATTGGATTTGTTTGTTATGGAAGGAGTTAAAGGGATTAAGATTAGGGACTCAAAGGCTTCTGTAGAGATAATATTTTGAAGGTTAGTAAAACGTTGGTAGTCGTGCATCGTGGACTTTCCAGTAGGTCCTTCACAAAATCAGCCTAAAATATTTCAACTGCTGCGACACAAGCCTCCTCTCCGTAAGAGGGAATGGACCATAATCCACCACAAAAGCCCAGTTGGTGGTTGTCACTGTCTTCGAATTTTTGGTTCCAGGACATGCCGATTTCCTCACGAAGTTTTCCTTCACCGTGTCGAAGTTAACTATCTCCCAGGTTCTAACTCCCTACCTTCAACTCGTGAGTCATGGCCGATACCACTAGGCCACCACTGCTCTTCCTTCTAAGGTCCTTGGTGTTCCAACCAACCTTGGTACCCAGGGGAGCTACATACTCGTAGGAGGTATCAATGAAGATGTCTTAGAGAAGAAAAAAATGGTGGTGATGATGGTGGTGGTGGTGGTGGTGATGGTGGTATGGTATGCTCTAAAATGTACCTTAAAACAACTTATAAACCATGTTTTATGCAAATAAATACTATTACTATTACAAAAAGCTTTTTGCACCTTTTATTAATTCGTTAACGGTTATCAAAATGATAAATGATTTCAGTCTAATCTTCAATTTAATTAACATTTCACGTCGGCATAAAAAACTTACTATCAAACACCAAAAAAAAAAAACAATTGTATCGATACCGTAAATCGGAACATAATGGCTAACGGAACGTATCTGATCTTATATTTGAGCATCGATTAATTTTCTTCAGAAAAAAGAGCAACGTCTATGACAAAAAACAAGGCATATCAATTAAATGAAACACCCTCGCTATGTTGCACGATCAATGGCTGAAAACTCACGTAGAATTTCCGTCTGTACCTATCCAGTAATAAGGTATGTTTTCGCGTGAAGCTTCCACCGTAATTGTATTAACGTTTGTTCGCGGCGGTACCGTGAAGAATAGTACTTCGAATTGAGTCGGAAATAAATGATCTGTACATTTCTATTGTTAGTTTTGGCAAACAATGGGATCCGATACGGTTACCGTTTTTTTTAGATTTTGTAAGTAATGATGAGTTTTACATCTTATATCCTTCTTGAAGCTTTTGTCTTTGACTGGGAGAGACAATACAATTCAGTTTAAAAGTTATATATACCGATATACGGGGGATCTCTTCAAACGATAGTAAATAGCCTATAAATGATAACAGCCGCCCGGGTCGCTCAAAGGTTAAAAGCTACGTTTGCCGTGGTCGGTACTTAATTGGATAGGTGACCCCTCCGTGCCTCGGAAAGGTCCCGGCTGTCATTCATCGACCTTAGACAGTTGTCGTAACAACTGACAACGATCGTAGAATGACAACCGGTCTTACCAAGGGCTATCGTGTAACCCAAAAACTGAGGTGTGGAGGTCAAATAGGCAGGCGCTATACAAGGTGAATTTTTAGTCACCGTTTAAGTTTTTCAGGGTGATAGTACCCGTGAAATTGGACAACTTTCTCCGAGGAACATGGTTCGAAATATGAAAAATAAAATCGGACCTCTCATACAAAATCGATCAGCTGACTATTGGTTTTGCATGGGAGGTCCGATTTCTTTTTAATATTCGACCCATGTTCCTTGGAGAAAGTTGTTCAGTTTTACGGGTACTATCACCCTGAAAAATTTTAACGGTGACTAAAATTCACCTTGTATAAAATACTGGTATTCAGCTGCATCCGGTGAGACTCCGAGAGTCTGACCCCAACAAACTTGGGTAAAAGCTGGACAGATTGATATAGAAAGAAAGAAAGAAAGAAAAATTGTTTATTCTGCACAAACAAAACTCACATTATAAAAAAAAACCTAGACATAAACTACAAAGTAGCTAAAAGGCCCGTATGTAGAAGTAGAAACATTGGTTCTAAAATGTCTATGGATAGTTTTGACAACTTCTTGGATTAGTGAATTTGACGCGGTTAAAGTAATTTAAACTACAATCTATTAACATATTTCGTGTTATTTGCCTTTTCTCATACAGAGAAGCCACAAGCATGAAAAAAAAACAATCACAAAAGTTTTAGATATAATAAATCAATGGTACTGAATTTACACATAAATAACAACAATAATCGGTCCGTAACCGATTGACATCATAATGTCGATCATAACCCAATTTTTTCCAATCACTTACAATATTTCAAACAATTTAATAAACAGTTAATTAACTTCGCATTTTTCATGCAAATATACTAATTAATATCAAATATCAGACACAAAATGGGTCCCACTTAATAATATAACATATCATTCGTATGATAATTACACCTATTTATTTATTTTAATGAATTCTTAATTATGAATTAACTTAATAGATTTCTTCGGAGAAATTTTTAACTTTAAGTGCCGATTTTAAAACGAAAATAGTTTAGAAAATGTTTTTTTTAGGGTATTAAGGTCCGTTGTCTCAAAGATAAGATGATGATACGGATACTGCTTGTGCTCATGGCTAAATAATAACAACCGCATAGGTCGATCTAAATTTAAGCTACTTTTGCCGAGGTCGCTCTGTAGATCAGTGAACGTAAGACCACTCCGTGCCTTAAAAACCAAGTTAAGCCGTTGGTTCTGATAAAAGATCAATGAAAGTCGTTACGGGTAGTCAAAATCCCGAAACTGGATAACTGGTTTCGGGACTGGGTTGTGGAGGCAGGATAGGCAGTCCATGTAAATTACTATTCTTGCATCTGGTTAGACTTGAAGTCCCCAACATAGTTGGGAAAAAATACATTGATACAAAAATAATTGATGCAGATACTAAAAAAAAAAAATCCAAATCGGTCCAGCCATCTTCGAGTAATCGGGGAACATACATAAAAAAAGAAAAAAAAAAGGTTCGGGCGAATTGAGAACCTCCTCCTTTTGGAAGTCGGTTAAAAAGCGTCTTCTCTTAACTACTTGCAAAGCAGGCGATGAAGAAAGATAAAGAGAATTGTTTATTCAGCAGAAATAAGATGCACAATAAAAAATAGACAGAAAATACAAGAATAAGACAGTACTTTCGTCTCGAGTTTGATTTCCATTTTCGTCGTTTAAGAAATTCTGAAAATAGACAGGTAGGCATAATAAAACAGAGGTTGGAAATTCAGAAGTAGGTATTCATAGTAGATGAAGAGTCTACAATTTCCATTTTGAATTCCCTCGTTAAAACATCATAATTACTTCAATTTATAGAATGGTATCAATTAAATTAATTAAGATGACTTGCGAACCGAAAAATTCAATAATATTCCTATAATGCTGCCAAATTCAAAACACCCTTTTCCAATTCACATTTAATGATAATATGAACATCTTTTTTAACAGGATAATCTCAACAAAAGTATAACAAGGTACATTGTACCGTCAGTTTAAAATTACAGTAACGGTTATCAAATCGTTAGGATTGAAAAAGCCGATGACATCATGGTATGATGTCGGATAAAAAATATGATTATATCATAATACAGTTAGATTCAGCAGTGCTATGGTATGTATTTTTTTTGGGAATGGCATCTCACAGGCAATCTACGAGGTTGTCGGCTGCTTTACCGAACTTGGCTGTGGCTGGCCTTACAGTGGCGAAAGCACCATATAACACGATTCCTAGCGGCTTCCCTTCGGGGAATCGCATCGGCAACTGCGTCACTATTAAAAAATGGCACGTCAATAGTGGCTACTATTGTCAAAAAATATAGTTACACTACGGGTATTTCATTCACCATAACATTCAAACATGATTATTTTTAGCTGTGTATTACAACAAAAAAATGTTCAAAATTAACCCGACGCCAAAGTCGTCATAATCGGGAACTAAAAATTCATACAACAGCGAACCCGTAATGATATCACTTTAGGTCACGTGGCACCGTTTAATATTGATGAGAGCAAGCCGCTGTACAACGGGAGTTCGAGATGGAGGAATATTGCATATTTCATTTGGTTTTCAGCTGTTCAATTTTATTGTATCCAATTCTTTGCATTCCTATTTTAATTTTATAATGATTGTACTCGTAAGTATTCTTTATTGATAAGTCAGTAAGTTAAATCCGACTTCGCATCGGCTTCTCTCTTAGAAAAAATTACACCTCACCGCTGCTGCCTTAATAAATAAAGGCCTAATAAGTCAGGGCTTAAAAACTTAAAAATAAGCGACTACACGCTAAGGGCACCCCTGTGGGATACTTAATTATTGCGTCTACGCAACAATTTAGTTTTCATTTTGTCGTGTTGTCCCTATTTCAAAGGATCGCCCCATGGGAGAATCTCTGATAAGCGCCAAGATGCTTCTAGGGAATACAATGCGGACGGGTATTCCCCTATCAAATAATACTGTTGCATTCTATTAGGTTCTTGATAAACAGTTTTCTTGAGAATATAAATTTTACACGGGTTTAATTCTTGAATACAATTGTAGAAATAGATTTCAAAGATAAAATAGCTAGGAAATTAGTGATGAGATTATGGCTTAGAGAAATGCTTGGAAGACAAGGACTACTTTGAATAAACTGGGATAAGAGCAAAATAAACTACAAAAAACAAGTACAAGATGGGCAAAAGTAATGTTATATTGTGAATGTGTGGTTTGACACTTGGGTTAAAGAGAGAATTCGTTAAGAATCCAACGAAGCGATGCACAAAGCTCTGAAAACGATGGAGATTTAAAACTTGGTCTTTTTTCTAAATCTCGCGTTAACCACAACCAGCCACAAACCTTGGAAGTCTTGAAAGCCAACTTTGAAAAGAGAACGAACACAAATGTGCATCAACTCAGGAGGTCGTCGAATGGTCATTTGACCGATATACATTATTCGACTCAACTCCATCAATATTACGAAAACAGAGCCCAATTTTAACCATTCCCACCAAAAGGACAGCCAATCCATAAAATGACATGACTCTTGTCCCACATTGTAAACTGACATGTCATGAAAACGATACTCAAAGAAAAGACAAGGACATAAATCTCCAAAGCCTAACCTATGCTAACCTTTACAAAGCATACCGAGAAAGAGAATTTAATCGCTGACAATAAAACTGAATGGAACGGAATCACACACTAAAATAAACACGTATTGAGCTGGTAAACGTTTTACTCCTTCAAGTCAAATCGAATAAGGCTTTAAGTATTTCAACAAGTTTAATTTAAGTATCGTAAAAAGTAAGGAATATGACCAATGCAAAGATAAAATAAAACTTTATCGACGTTTTTAGTGCGATAAAGGGGATACACACTGGATGGACGCGCAAATTCTATTTTTATTTTTGTATTTGTATTTGTCTTTAATGGATTAAAATGGTTTTATGGCAAATAAAGGCGCCGTTTAACTATAAATCACATAAATACAAACATAAACTCACGCCTTTACGGAACTGTTTTATTCGGAATGACATAAGATGAAGACGAATGATCAAAATGAATGAAAATGATACCAATGAATAAAAAATTAAGGGTTTTGGATGACCAAAGGCTTCACACCAAGCCTAGGAGATATAGTCGACAATATGAAAGCATTGAATATGCATGAACGTTGGCATAATAGTTCCAAAGTGTCTGAAATTCCCGAACATTCAAACGTGTGGGTAGATTATGCAAAACGTGACACGTTGGTACTTCTATCAATAATCTTAGAACTCCACACCAATGAAATGTATGGAGAAGTTATTGGCGCATTCGTTAATATCTTAAATATAAATTCCGAAATACTCGTACACACAATACACAATGACTGAATTGTCATGTCCGTTTCCAGGGTACTAGTCGGAATTTAGGTTTTCCGACCGAAATTCTCTATTTTGAGAAATCTTAGTACAATATTTCACCCAATCCAACTAATGTAGATTCAATTTTGAAAGCAGGCCAAATAAAATCTTCGATTCTCCTACAGGATTTCAGACCATATATATTTTGAGAGCAGTTCGTATTGTCAGATATTTCTTGGTCTATCTCACGACCTTGTTACTACCAATAAATTGGAAAGAATATAGCAAGCTTAAAACTGTTTCAAATATATTTAATTTGACCATTAGTTCCGAGCAATAAAATGACTATTTTGACATCGGCCATTCCGCGAATACGATAATTTCGACATAAATACTATTGAATACTTCAGTTGATTCTAATTTAAGTCCGAAAAAGTGTAATGTTTTAAAGTTATTACCGGATTATACGTAAAATATAACTTGAGCGGCTTCCTATAAGCTTCTAAAGACTGTTTAATAGAATTTCATCGCCTAATTAGTTTTAAAGAAATTATTATGGCTAAAAGTACGCAAATTAAAAGGGTTATTTTTTTTTGAATAGCCAAATTAATCAACCTGTTTCTCTAAAGGCCACAAAATATTACCCAATACACGAGATAACCCGTTACTGAAAACCAATACTTATATATTTGTTTTTAATCATAAAATAAAATCTTCCAGCTTCAGAGTATAGAACCAACATTGACATAGCCTAACAAACTCCCAATCTAAATTAACCCTGCGTAGAGCTCTAAATTCTGCATATAAATTACTACCGATACGACAGCAAAATAAATTGTGTTACTCAATTGGGCAACAAAAACCAATCGACCAATGTACACAGTCCTTTCCACAATTCGCTTTCGTGAACGGTACATGAAATCACGTTCCGGAATTTAATTCGAAAATAATACTTGAAAAGGGTCGAAAGTTGAGGCAGCCATTTTTTTAAACACAATTATACAGTCATTCAGGTAAACGGTGATACCTCCAATGCTAACCATTTAATCGCCACCGTAAGACCATAACTGTTTATGAAGACTAGGGGTATGTAAATGGTAATTTTGTTTGCAGAAAAGGATTCAAAGAATTAATTTGGTTAGTTTTTTATTGAATATCATCAAAATTTAAAATGTCAAAAAATGTATCTGATTGAAAGCTCTAAAACTGTCTGTGTAGTGGGACAGGTAACTATTAAATCGAGTGAACGATATATGGTGCACAAATACAGTTTTATTGTCACAGTTCTTGACAGTAATCACAGAACAAGGAGAAAATTAAGAAAATACGTGACCGTTTGCGATAGCGATGCGAGCCGGACTGGCGCGGGCGCGGGCGCGGTGCGGCGGCTTAGGGCGGCGAGCGGTTTTGTACCTACCTACGCTCGCTGCTAAGAAAGCGCAGGCGCCTTCTTGTCATGCCCTCCTACATCTGTTAATTTCAGATTAAAATAATATAACATTTTTTTAGTAACTACGTTTAGTATCAAGATTGGTGCCGTCTACAATTATTATACTAATAAAACTTGTTATATAACATCTGCCGCCCATCCAGCGAACATAATGTCTTAATATATTCCTATGAGGGATGGAGTAAGCCTTTAGAGTAAGACAACACGGCTTAACCGTATACTGAACTTTAATCTCAATACGTAATTGTTGAACGTGACTTTCAGCACTACTGATGGATCTAGAGTTAATAGCAAATAGTTTAACTTGTGCGAGTACGTGCCCTCTATTTTCGCGTGACTCACATTGTCGTGATAGAACAGAATTATTATGTCTTATTATGCTTCAAGTGTTTCGATTACGATTTTTAGAGATTAGTCATGGTCAAAGATTTAGAATGGGCTCTAACTGCTTACAAGAAATGTATTTAATATCTTTATTAACTACAAACTAACCAATCGCAATAACAATTAGAAGAACTAAAAAGTGAAATGATAGAATCAATCTATTTCATTTTAAAATTAGCATCATCTATATTCGAATTCGAAACATCTCATCGAATACAACGAAGACAATTGAAGAAACCAATCCAAAAATAATTTATCCGCCGTACATTCAATTTTACCCGGAGATCTTTTCATGGTCCATTTGATTCAACCGGAATCCATTTTAACTTCGCCTGCTATTAAATTAATCCATTCAGACTTCGATCCTTCCAGACGTTTGATTTGGAAGCCGGGATTATGAGCTTTAGCCTTGGGACAGCTTAATGGCCAGCCCTGAAAGGGCACTTTAAAATGGGCATTTGATTTCGAGTGGAAACGTTTGACTACCGTCTGAAGTGATATTTGAATTCACTTGTGTAATATCTTTGTCTTGTTCAAGGTCTAATTGCCTATTAATGGAATTATTAACAAAGTGTCAAAGCTTCCAAAGAGAATTAGTTTAGCATTTGAAAGAATGGCATTTCATCAACGAAGAAGAAAAAGGAAACAACGGAAGTCGTAAAGAATATCAAAATGGGAGTGGGAGCCAACAACTCATCGGGGCTAATTTGTGGGCATCTGCCCACCTCATAAACAAAATCAAGCTCATTGATAGCCATTCATCAGTCCAACAAGAAGTAATAAAATACTCCACAAGCAAGCCATATTCGATGATGCCGCTGGCCATACCAAAAGTGGCGGGCGCTGGCCACAGCGCGTCGGTTCCCAAGAATCATTCATACAGAATCAGGTCGTTCGACACGGCCTTAATGCGAAACGAACAGCTGTACAGATTCCAGGTTAGAACACATACAGGGTGAATGATATATAGATATAAAGATGTTGATTTTGTATGTGCAGCTGTGAGAAAAATATATAATTTACTTGGTTTAATTTGAAGAAAATTCATCACGAGGCGTTACAACAGTGAGAGCGGTTATTGAAATTATATTGTACGTGCAGTGGTTAATTCTATTCTATAGGTATATCTACACTAATCACTATCACTACATAGTACAATATGTAACAAAAACCCTGTTGTTCCTTTTAGGGACGTATACACTTACCTACAAGCACAACATTGATGAAGTTATAATTTAAAAAAAATAAGCATTGGCCAGTGGAGAGATCAATATCAAATAACTATTAAAATCGTCACAATAAAAAAAATGTTAACAATATTTGATTTTATAAGTATCCTTATTTCGCACAATAGACTACGAGCTCGGCAGCTTTCTTTGATCTAATCAAAACCAGTTAAACATTACAAATATTCATAATTAAATATTAATTTCAATTAATTGTTTTGAACAGTTTTTATAAATGACTTGCTTTATTACGTATGTATACCGATTCTGAAAACGTGGGTAAAAGGAACAACAGGGTTTTTGTTACATACTGTATAAAACAAAGTCGCTTTCTCTGTCCCTATATCCCTATGTATGGTTAATTTTTTTTAATCTACGCAACGGATTTTGATGCGGGTTTTTTTAATAGATAGAGTGATTCAAGAGGAAGGTTTATATATATAATACACCGACCTTCACGCGGCCGAAGCCGCTGGCAAAAGCTAGTAATATTATAAAGAGGAAAGATTTGTATTTTTGTATGTAACGAATAAACTTAAAAACTACTGGACCGATTTCAAAAATTCTGTTGCCGTTAGGTAGCTACATTATCACTGAGTAACATAGGCTATATTTTATCTCCGTATTCCTACGGGAACGGGAACTACGCGAGTGAAACTGTGGAGCGCTGCTAGTTAATTATAAAAAGCCTCAAATGTTTTGCATCCTATGATCGGAAAACTTAATTTCTATTCCCGATTCTGAAGTTTCAACCTGAAAATCTAATCACGCTATCTCAGATAAAGAGCCGCGAAAGAATCAACATCAGACAAGCGAAGATAATGCACCGCGAACGAAAGAAAACGATGATAAAACACAATTGCACATTACTCCACAACAGTTTACTCAACAGTCTTAGCATTAGCGTATCGGCAAAGTGCAGGTGTAATGGGCGAGCTATTATAGCGCTAACTAGCATAAATACACTAGTAACTAGAGTCAAGCTAGTTCACGTATCAGAGGAGATCTCAGTGAATAGCATCGTTTAATTTTACGCTACTCGGGGGATCGGACGTGTCCATTGTTGAGGCAATATTGGGTTTGTATTGTGTGGAAGTATAAGTTTTAATGTCAATGGCTATATAGGGAAAGACCAAAGAAATGATGGATGGACTGTGTGAATGATGATATGGTTAGAAAGGGGGTAATGACCGAGATGACCGACTAATAGAGAACTATGGATGAAAAATACATGTTGCGCCGACCCCAAAATAAATTTTGATAAGGACAGGAGAACAATGCTGATTGTGGAGAAGTTTGAACTATCTGGAAAATTGTTGGTTGGTATCGACGACAGTGAAGATGTGGCTGGTATGACGCTTTCATTTTAATTTATTTTATTCCGAGACTAAAGGGATCGAGATATTCTTTGGCTGCTGCATGTGATACTGGGTTTTTTTTTTCGGTGGGATATCATCAAATCTCCCGCTCTGGGTGGAGCAGGAGGGCGTGTCAGAATTTTACTGACTAAAACCCACCCGTGTTTCCTCAGTTACCTGTATGCCAGGGGCCACGGTATCTCTTTCGAACAACCCGCACCATGTGATACTGAGTTAGTTTTCTAAGATCTACCCGAATTTAAGGGTGTGCTACATACCATCAGAGAGGAGAAAGTCGTCCAGTTTGATGGTCTGCTTCACAACCTTAAGTTTGGCAGGTCTTTGAAAACTAACCCTGCAACTAGTTCTGCAAACTGCAGACCTGGTTGGCTGTTGACGGCAATATACTAAAAAAAGTTCAGCAGGTGCGAGAAAATCGTCTAAAATTTAGGACGCATCTTCAAACTACGTCATGATAAACCCGTTAATCAAGTCATACTTATATCCTTCTGCACAGCCCAACCTTTTTGTAACTTTAAAACCCGTATCTCACAACAATGAAAACAGTATCCACGTTGAATTATACCGCATCTGAGTGAGCCGCAAAGTGGAGTAAGCGAACGACCGATGTTTTCACTATCGTTTGGCCAGTACAGTTAGCTTGAAGCCGGCTGAGCCAACGACATCAGGTTAGGCGGGCTGCACACACCACGATTATGTGTTGCCGATCGCTGATAAGCGAGAAGTAATTTAAATTGTGTTGGATTAAACCATGTTGCCTATGAATATTCTTTTTTATGATGAAGGTTCGATTTCATTAACAGATATCTAAAAGTTTAGTTGGTTTTGTACTTGGCAGACCTAAAGGTTGATGAAATTTATGTCAACATTTTTTTTATACAAACAGTGAAATGTAAAATATTATTATTTAATCATTTCATTCACATTTAACTTCAGAGAGCTCATTATAGTAAATGAAGCTAAATTTTTACTTTTTTATTAAACCATGCACATGCGTACACGGTACCAAGTTATGGTCCAGCTCCGATACTAAATAAATAACTAAATAATTATTATTAATAATAAATAGCAGAATAGGACTGGGCTTACGTGTAGACGGCTCGCGTTTTCACTATCGTTCGTAGGAATACAGTTAGTTGGATCCTCAGACGAGCCAACGACGTCTAAGGCGGTTTACACACTGAGCTACTGTAATGATTAAATAGTTGCTGATGTTTAGTGGGTAGTGCCTGCTAGACTTGCTTTATCAGGTGTCAATCATGATAAATGTTGGAAAGGCATTCGATTACATCTGTCATCGGATCATCCATGGTTGAGTGATGCTTAAGCACTGTCAATGAGATGATTTTGTTTTGGGTTTAGCGTGATAGTATTATATTTATTTTTGCGTGTGATTTCTATTTTATCATTCTAAATCTGCCTTTACGAGTGTAGACACTTAAATGGAAATCCAGTGGACTATAAGCCCTGCCGTTACTTTTCCAACTGGCTTAGGTACCTTAATTATTACCACGGATTATGCTTGTGGCGCCATCTACATCGGCACATGCGAACTACGCATCACACTGACGTCACGCAATTGCATCGCGCGAACAAAGTTGACCACTCGACTAGAATATATATGACGTCATCAATCGTCAGGCTGTAGCCCACCAGACACGACACCCGTCTGATTGGAAGATCCAGCTTCTTCTGTAGAGGCTGAGTGAATCTTACACCCTGTTCTTCGTACCTCTATGTGGTACTCTTTTCTAGTTCGTGATAATAAAGAGGAGAAATAAAATATTAAAATATTTTATACGGAATATTCTGTGAAACAATAGTGTTCAAATAGCAGTCTCAGTTTAGGTAGGGTATAAGATAGCCGTTTATCACTCAACTTGAACATTTAGACATTGATAAATTGGAAGCTCCTGAAACACTAAACATTCTGCAAATAGTATACTACTAACAATTTCAACCACGACTTTGTTTTAGAACTATAAATATAACAGTTTTGGTATCATATACTCTTCCCTTTCCAGTTTCTACTTAAAAACATTTTTGCATTGACATTTCTAATTAGCTGTGCCAATCCAGATTATACACACTCTTTTCAATTGATCCACTTTAAAAACTTTCAACCTTAAGTGGCTAAAATTTTGTCTAGCCAAAAAAGACAAGAAATAACAGTAAAAAATAAAATTTTGTAAAATGTTTCCCTATTATTTATGAAGAATTCAAGTCACCTTGGACTCGCAATGTCACGTAAACTTGAAATAAATTAAGGGACAAATCTCTTAAGCAGGGAGATATACTTTGGAATGCAAATTCCGCTTAATATAGGCGAAAAGTGTATCTAAAGCTTAGGTCTCATTAGCGGGCGCTGAACCATGACCAAGTCGCGGGCATGCGGTTAGCTTGCTAGTTGGAAACCATGTTTTTCTGTCGTTTTTTTAATGAACGGGCTATCTTGTCCGGGCTGAGACCTAATTTTTTATATGAAAATACTGAATCATATCGAAGTGGACACATTGGAGATACAACCTAAAAAGCATAACTTTTTACAAGTCTCAAATGTCAGTCCATCAAGCTTATTGATCAAACCAAATTTAAAAAAATACTTTTCAATGACGACACGGTTGGCGTAATGGCTGAGCGATCGACTGCTGCGCAGCGTGTCGCGGGTTCGATCCCCGCACGGAACAAATATTTGTATGATCTGCAAGTAACTGTTCCGGGTCTGGGCGTTTGTGTTTGTGAGTTTCTATGTTTGTAAACGCACCCACGATACAGGAAGAAATTCCTAGTGTGGCGCAACGTTTTTTTTTTAAAAAAATGACCTCAAGTTTTTACCGTGAAACTCTTAAAGTGTCATCTCAATTTGGGCACCTGATTGACCAACACAACAATTACAAAGTAATTATCTCTTCAGGCAATTAACTTTCTAGCTAATTAAAGAATGAAGAAGTTCTTAAAGAAACAGGTTGCCGCGTTGCTCAGTGCAGCAAGCTAACAACCTGTCTTCATTTTACACCTACTGCATTATTTAATCTCAATGAATTATTTCCGCACCTTGCCTACAGCTGTAGGTACCAACGCCTCGTTAGCACAAGTTTAAATTCCATTCAGTTCTTCAATTATCTTGCTGTTTTATGAAACATAATTATAATAAATATGTGCCTATTAGATAGTCGCGGCTGGGTGAGTTATGTTTTTTTTGTTATATCTACTGATCTTAAGTTATAATCTTACAACAACTTTAGTTACGACTTACAAAAATAAAACCTTTCTCAAATGGGCAGAACTTAACAGAAAAGTTATTGTTAAAAAACAGGGAAAATTAAAACAAAATCGTGCAAAAAAATTGGCCAAAAAACTTAAGTTACACAAAGCTTTTTTCCTCGTTCAGAAGTTCAGAAGACTTTTTGACTATTCAACTTTTTCTTTCAAAGAACTTTTATACTCTCCAGTGGGTAACAAGCCTTACTCCCATAAGAATTGTGCTAAGGACTTATAAACAATTTCGCGTTGCTTATCGCTCGTATTATTGCGCTGTGAAAAAGTGGAGCAGCGCAGATATCGTTTTATAGGTTTAGGTATACGAACTAGTGTTTTGCCAGTAACTTTGCTTGGTCACGAGACACCTACTAGTTTCTTTACCTAATAACATGAGAATTTCAACTGGAAAAAAAACTTAAAGTAAGGTCGGATTTGTTTATGCAATCTTATCAAGACAAGGAGGAAAACAGGCCTAGAAGGAGACGGCGGGACACAAACTCGGCTTTTTTTTTCGATAAAAGTGGAAATGAAAGGGCGATCCTTGTAGGTACCGCCCTTGCAAGTTGGATAAAAAGAGCTGATAATAATAATATCGAGGCAAGACCGGAGTCGTCTGTTCGTTCGTTTGGCCCAGCTGCTGTGCGATTCTCATTATTACCCTGCCTTATCCGAACTACGATAAGGTCAGTTCCCACAAGATTCGGCTGCATTTTTTTACACGCTTTTTATTAGCTCCACCTGTATGTTTGTTTGTAACCGACTACTTTGGACTTGATTTTGACCCACTTCAAACGGTCAGATTTAATTTAAACTTTGTAGACTTATCGAGTAATAATTAAAAAAAAATAACAAGAAAAAGAAACTGAAAAAACACGCTTTTGTAGATAGCAGAACTAAATAGCAAAATAAATAATAGTTAAAAAAAAAAACTAAAAAACACGCTTTAAAAACCAAACAATAAATTAATATCAAGCACCCCACGCTTTTTAACCGACTTCCAAAAGGAGGAGGTTCTCAATTCGTCGGAAACTTTTTTTTTTTTTTATGTATGTTCCCCGATTACTCGAAGTTGGCTGGACCGATTTGGATATTTTTTTTTTATTCGAAAGGGTATACTTCCCAGGTGGTCCCATGATCATAAAGTCAGGATCTGATGATGGGATCCTGGAGAAATAGAGAGAACTCTTCAAATTTTATAGGCACACTTGAAGCAATTTGTGTAGTTTTTGGAAGAGTACTTTCTCGGAGTGGTTCCATTTCAATTTAGTGAAGATCTGATGAAGAACTTCGGAGATAGGCAACGGAACTCCTCAATAAATGATAGCAAATGGACAGGGATTGCTGAAGTCTCATGTCTGTCAATTGTTTACACCAGTTAATAACATTACATCACGCCGTTACGCTGTGAAGGGGTAAGCACATGTGAACCACTAAAAAGTGAAAAATAAAAAACTTTTTTCAAAAAAATAAACAACCGACTTCCAAAAAAACACTAAAAAGTGAAAAATAACTTTAATTTCGGAAGTCGGTGACTTTGGATATGTATTTTAATTTTTTGTCACCGCCTTCCGAAATTAAAGTTATTTTTCACTTTTTAGTGTTTTTTTGGAAGTCGGTTGTTTATTTTAAAAAAAATGTATTCTGCTTTTGGTTTTTAAAGCGTGTTTTTTAGTATTTTTTTTAAACTTTTATTTTTATTTTGCTGCTTAAGTGTTTTATCATAAACATTTACGGTAAGATGGTCACGGGAATCCGCTGGATATGATAAATAGGTATAGGGCCGGTCGATATGGTGACACTTGAGAGAGACCTATGTCCAGCAGTGACTGAATGATGATGGTATAAGGCCGATTGGCGCGCTATTGGGCTAACTGCTACACGCAATAGTAATTTAGGCAAACTCATCACTTAACAGTCTGAGGGACCAGCGGTGGTCCAGTGGCCACGACTTATAAGTCTTACTATGTTTGTATTTCATTACCTCTGCTCTCAAACCGGTGAAGGAAAACGTCGTGAGGAAACTGGCATGTCCTGGTACCAAAGATTCGAAGACATGTGACATTTACCAATCGGCACTGGGTCCGCGTGTTGGATGACGGATGGCCCACTCCGTCTCACAGAGAGGAGGCTTGTGTCCCAGCAGTAGGAACTTTATCGGCTGATAATGCGTCTAAAATATAGGTATACAAACAGTTATACAAATAATAAAAGTTCTTTATTTCCAAATAACTTTCGGCATATTAAACCAACCGGTTCGATCCCACATAAATCCCCTCCAATTTAATTAAGTTTGAAGTACCTACCTACCTACTCATACCGGCAAAATCAATTTTGAGCCCCGAATGCTAGGAGATTCAATTTAGGCCTTAGCTGACACTAGATCGAAACTTTCGTATCTTATTGAATGACTAGCTGTCCCCGCGACTACGTTTGCGTGTTTCGGAAAACAACTTGGATTTCATGGGTTTTAATTTTTGTGCGCGAAACCCTTATTTTTTGAATGGACAGGTTTTATTTAAATTCATTTGAATGTCCTGGAATTTTGCAATAATTATTTCACCCACTTCCGCTATTTGGCGTGCATATTCTTGGGATTCTCGTGATAATGCACGATAAATGCATTATTAATATTAAAAAAAAACTTAAATAAAAGTCAAGTTACTCCATTATAATATCAGCAACATGCCATTGAAAGTCTCGGCAAAATCATTCCAGCTGTTTTGGAGATTAGCCGGAACAAACATACTGTTACATATTTTTTTTAATTGTTACTTAAGAACGTCATAGATATACTGTCATAAAATTCATTTAGTAAGAAGCTGTTATTTTGGCATTACAAACAGACATATCAATTTTATTTATGTGTACCTACCTATACTTAGATATAAATAAAAAATTGGGTGAAATAAAATAAAAAAGGTGGGTAAGTATTCGGAAGGTGATTGATTTTCCACTAACCTACATTTTGACAGGTGTCATGTTCTTACACTATAATTTTTTGCCAATCACATTGCAAATGCGATTGAGTAGACGACCCCTGAATTCGATCACCTGATTATGCGTGACTTAGTTATTAGTTGTTATAGTTATTGTGAGTGTCATTCACGTTTATAATTATATATTTATATATTTTTTTAAACATTCCAAAAGCCAATTATTTTTAAAAGAGTAACCGTGGATTTTCTTGCCGGCTCTTCTCCATAGGAAGCGACAAATTTCAGCCGAAAGACATTCACTGCTGGACCATAGGTCTCCCCAAGCTTCGCCCCTTCGACCGGTCTTGTCGTACCCGCATCCAGCGGATTCCTGCGGCCTTCACAAGGTCATCGGTCCACCTTGTGGGAGGCCTTCCAACTCTACGTATTCCGGTACGCGGTCGCCACTCCAGAACCATACAAACCCATCGAGGATGTGTTCTGCGAGCAATATGCCTGTACCTATGTACTACTGCCTACAAAATTAATTTTATTTAGAAAAATACGCATTTAATCATGTAAACATGCTGTTCTACCTAATTAGTCAGTGCGTAATAAAATCCGATGCTTGTATCTATTGTCGTGAAAGCGCCGATGGTACCAGGATACCATAACACACAAGATACCTACTATGGGGTTTATAGTTGAAAATGTTCGCTTAGGATAGCTTTCATAACCCGTAAGGCTGGCTGGATGTAACCTAGAGAAGGCATTCGTAGATTCTTGTGGAACTTTCCTGACAAAAATAAAATGATAAAGGACGCTGAGGAATCGAAGCTGGTTTCTTCTAAACTTACATAAAAACAATTCATGATTGACTGACTTACCGAAAACTACGAAAATATTATTTAACGCCCTGCGGTCTCACAGAGGATCGGAAACTAAATAGCAACCGAAAATAATTGTCACTTAGGTGTGCAGTTAGAGGTACCATCGCGGACACTAGCGGTTGATCACTTTCAACCTTATAACTTAAAGCATAAGGTGGAATATTTAACTACCGTTATTTTTCACGGTTGTACAGTCACCAAAAGAGATAAGTAACCAGGGTCGTGGGATATAGTTGAAGTTTAGTAAGAAACCGATGTATGTTTCCGAATTAAATTAAATTTGATAAATGAACGGTTTGTTTTCAATTTTGGAATTAAATTTTATTCGAAAAAGATTAATCTATTTCTTACTAAACAGCAAATATACCCGAAGACCCTGGTTACTTATGTCTTTTGGTGACCGTACCTATCAATCAAATTCAAATACTAAACAGGGATAAATTACACAAACTTTTATAAAAATATGACCGGGACATAATACTCAAAATATATGCCTACTAGGCCCAAAAGCTACGTCATTCTGATAAACTGTGAGATTGATCGCAGTAGCCGCCTAAAGTGATTGATGGCAGCCCCTCCAATGAGATAAGTTATGTATATCGGCTTCTGGTAGTTAAGTTATATGCTTAAGTGGCACTTTGATGTATGCTAGTTGAGCCTATAGTTATGTTGGGCGTATATTTCCTTTTATTTATTAACGGACTTCAGAAAGGAGGAGGTTCTCAATTCGTCAGAACCTTTTAATTTTTTTTTATGTATGTTCCCCGATTACTCGAAGATGGCTGGACGGATTTGGATTATTTTTTGTTTGAAAGGGTATACTTGCTAGGTGGTCCTATGATCATCAAGTCAGGATCTGATGATCTATTTATCCAGGATTCCACCTGGAGAAATAGAGAGAACTCTTCAAGTTTTATAGGCACACTTGAAGCGATTTGGGTAGTTTTTGGAAGAGTACTTTCTCGGAGTGGTCCTATTTCAATTTGGTAAAGATCTAAGGAAGAACTTCGGAGATAGCAAATGGACTGGAATTGCTGAAATCTCATGTCTGTCTATTGTGTACACCGGTTCATAACATAACATCACGCCGGTACGCTGTGAGCACATGTGAACCACTAAAAAGAGATTTTTTTTTTTTTCATAAAAAAAAAGCAACCGACTTCCAAAAAAAACACTACCAAGTGAAAAATAACTTTAATTTCGGAAGGCGGTGACAAAAAAATCAAATGCATATCTAAATTAAGTCACGAACTTCCGAAATTAAAGTTATTTTTCACTTTCTAGTGTTTTTTTGGAAGTCGGTTGTTTTTTATTTAACCATTTATGTACACACATATATAAACAGACAAGAAGATTAGAACAGAAAAATAGGTACAGAGGTGATGCTTATTTCTAAAGGAATCTCTTCCAGCATACCTGCGATAGGAGAGAAGAGATGTAGACAGCGTGTGTAAGGGTAAGGGTAAAAGAGAAAATAAACTACATTTATAATCGAAAACAGTAATTCACTAAATGTTTGTGTGTTTGTGTTTGTGTGTGTGTGTGTGCATGTGTGCGGGTGTGCGTGTGTGTGTTTGTTTCTTTTTGGTTTGCACATAACATCACGCCTGTTTTCCCCAAAGGGTTGAGCAGACGTGTACTTACCTAATAGTACACCCACCTTTCGCCAGTTATGTTCAAGTCCCATGTAACAGGGGGCAAGCCTATTGCCATCAGCCGAGTACAAATCAAGATTCTAGGTTGCTACTGGAAAATTCTAAATGGAAAAACTGAACAACACTATGTCCGACTCATCCATAGCACAGCGGTTGCGACTACTTGAACACCGAGGCAGATTTTCAATGTTATTTGAGTTGTGTTAGTGAGACTTTTACTGACTAAAAGACAGACAGACTTTTACTTTTTAGAGTTTTGTTTGGGTCGGGGGTTTCTAAAATTTTTAATCTAAGTTTTATTTCCTACTTTTTGAACTTAATACCTCGCTTAAATCTGTGCAGCGTTGCGTATGTTTTCCACAGTGAAGTTTGTTACTAATTTATCCTCATTCCTCGTCCTGAGCACCATTTATCCATAATCTATTCATTGAGACCTTTTCAATGAGCCCAAACATGATACTTCTGCTGTTTGTTGATGAGTTACTTGGGTATCATGGAAACTCCAGGTGTTACACCAGCATCAGTTCAAGGTTACTTTGTTCGTTTAATATCATTGAAGTAATAGAAAACCAAGATTGTACTTGATCAGACCCGTGGAAGATGCTCAAATCCCTTCATCAACCAGAAAAAACCTGATAATCTTCAAACGGCTAAACCGATTCTGTTGAAACATGACTAAGAACACTCCCGAGTAATTCACCTTTTAAAAAAAAAACGAAATCAAAGTCGGTTCATCCATTCGGGAGCTACGATGCCACAGACAGACACACACACACAGACACGTCAAACTTATAACACCGCGTTGTTTTTACGTCGGGGTTTAAAAAAAACTGGTAACAGATAACATAGAAGCCTAAAGTGCTAATTTTTACAAATACCCTGAACCCCACACTTCCCTAGGTCGCGAGGTCCAGTCTCTTCCCAAGTAAGACAAACATTTACATTTAATTAGGTGAAGTAATTAATATATGAAAATAGAACAAAAAAAATATGATTCGAAACTAGATTTACGAGAATATGCTGTGAAGGCGGATGTTTTCTTAGTCACAAACGCTATTAACCAGTAAACGGTATACCTCAGCAAAACCAATTTGCTAAACGTCAAAATATTTACAGGGTTATTTTAAAATACCATAACATTACCTACATTTTAAGATTCTAATCTGATGGATATCCTTATCTTTTTATTAATTTTTTAATTGAGTCGTATCTTTCTAATTAATATACCTACTTCGGTGACTTACTTTAACTTAACTCATTATCGTTTCCTTACTGAATGTTTATTCATTATCAACTTGTTATATACCACCAAAAACGAGTTATATACGGTATTTCAACATTACTAAAAAGCTTAGAGATCTGTCTATTTGGACATAATTAAATATTTTAATTAATTAATTTGCATAATGTGGGAATTGATTTAGTTTTGTGTATAAAGATGTGCAAATATTAATAAGATATTAATTAACAATAAATCATGGATCTTAAATTTGTCCATCGTGTATAGCCCATCGGTTTGTGTGGAAATCGGTTGTCACGCTATGTGCATGATAAATGGACGAATTAGGAAAATCGCACGAGGAAAGTTTTAAGCATGAAGTGTAGGAAAAGACCAAAGAAACTATGGCTAGAGACGAAGTGACTTGAGAAGACGACAAATAAAAAAATATGGAAGGAAACAACTGTATGAATGTTGTGCTGACCTCAAATAAATTCGGTTAAGGGCAGAAGAACTTAGAACTATGATGTCGCGTATGGCCTATTTTGGTTCCTTCGGGTTTGGTGTAAATTACATTATGACTAAGATGATGATGACAGAAAAGAAATCTGAGGAATGAAAATTTGTTTTTTGTATTTGTTCAGGTTTTTGGTTTGTTTTGTTAACTTGTACTGTCCCACTGCCGTACAAAGATGTCGCCCAAAAAAGTAAAGTAAGGTTAAAAAAACAGTTTGTTTATGACCATACTCAAGAAGGTAAGTAATAAAGAATGTACTAAGAAAACTGATTCATAAAACTGAGGCCCTAGTGTGAGTTTCATTTAACCATCTACACCAAACGCAGTGAGCGCGTTCGGCGTTCCGATTGGCCCTGGATTGGTGAAGCCCCAATCGGAGCGCCAAACGCGCTCACTGCGTTTGGTGTAGATGGTTAAATGAAACTCACACTAGGGCTTCTGTTATCCCAGCGAGTAATAAAAAAATAAACACTTAATGTAATCTTGTATACTCTAAACCAGGGGCCCAAGTCTGCTATTTTTTTAAATTTGTCATTCCAACACGATCCCATTGTCATTTTGCTAAAAGTTCGTAATCTGCTAAATTCATAATGGTCGATCATTGGTCGGTCAATGGTGTCGTAATAGAATTGTGTCATAATGGCATTGTCGTATTGCCATTATTATAAAACCCGTTAGTAGAAATGATTTTCCAAAAACTACTACTAAATTTGAACATTTATTCATGCCCGAATTCATTTAAATATATATTTTTACATATTACTTATTATTATATAATAGCTTATTAGTGTTAAATTTTAGCAGATTACCGCCTAAGTCAGTCATTCATTTGTCATTATGTACGAGATTACCAATAAATGCCATTTCTTTCAATGGAGTGTCGGTGGCTGATCATTGGAAAGTCATAATGACGCCATTATGTTAGTAGATTACCAAACTTGTCAAAATCAACAATTATGAAATCAATGATAGACCATTCTGACACTATTGTAATAGCAGACTTGAGGCCCAGGTCTACAACATGAAATCTGCAATTCCGAATAACTACAAACAGCAAAAGCCACGTCTGAATACTAGTTCATTATAAATAAACATAATAAACATCAGAGATTTAATCAAAAACATAAAATCACCGCTGTGAAACTCGTACAAATCATTTGTCTTATCTAATATGACACAATATGCTAGACAAAAAATGGCATCAGCTTTTTTGTAAATATATCTGAAACGCTAAAAATAAGTCTCCTAAATATTAAATTATCGTAACATGTACACTCGTTTGGGAAAATAATAACGCAGCTGAATCGTAAATATCTACTCTTCTCTACTCTTCACGCCTCTTAATCTTCTCCCGCTCGGGCCTCATACTTCTGACTTTTTCATTCTTTCATTCATATTCAGTTCATTCTTCTTTGGAATGCACTTCCTCTTAATATCAGGCGGCCACCAGTCTCACAGGCATCAGACTACATAAACAGTACCTTACTTACGGTACTTATAACAAGCAAAAAACGACTTTACATCAATGTACATCGTATGCATTTAGTAAAATGTTGTTATTTTGAAATTACAAATAGACACTTTAATTTTATTTATTTATATGTATAGATCTACACAAGCAAACCCGCGTCTAAATCCTTGTCATTACCAACTAGTTAATAATCGAGTATTAAGAGCAAAACCCAACGTTTACGTTTACGGCCATCTATCTAGTTTTCACATAATAAAAATGTCTGTTAGAGTAGAAAGCGATCGATTTGAGGCTCAATCGCCACAGAATGTGGCTTGTTAAGACTTTATGGCAATCAACTCGTTGATAACTTTTATACGTAATGTACATTAAAGTCGCATTTGGTGTCTGTGTGCTTGTGCGCTCATGCTGTGTGTTTTCACAATTATTTTGGGAATCACCACAATATATACCGGAAGGTTTAAGCCTGCGTGGATGTCGGAAAATATCCCCGGGACACTACCGGGATCTAAAGTACCTTATGTGTTAATTCAGGTTAAAAACGATCAGTGTGCTAAATCGCATCCAAATCCGCTCAGCCGATTTTGCACCAATCCGGAACATACATTCAGACAAATAGTCAAACGGACAAAAATTCTTTGTTACTATTTTAATACGTATGTATAGCTTATTAATAAAACTGACAAAATAAAGAAATGTCGATGTTTGACAAGTCGTGCAAACTGCGCAGTAAGGGCGGGTCGCTAGTCTAAACTAATATTTTAAAGAAATAAAATAAGTTTTTTTATTTTTTATTTAAATGGTTTTAACTAAAAGCTAAAAAATAATTCGCTAAAATAAAACCGTGGGGCTCGTGAAACATATTTACTCAGATTACGCTACGCCCCACGATTTTATTTTACCGTATTATTTTATTTTCAAGTTTTTATTTAGTTACTTAATATTTCTCATTATATTTAGTTTTGTTTTTATTGTATTGTTATCAAAACTAAACGTTTGTACCAGATATCAGATCAATCTGCCAACAGGAAGGGGTTACACTAGGGTTCTAGAATCATGTGTTGATTTCATGGTAAAAGTTTGAGCAGCAATGTCCCTGCCATCCTGTACAAGAGGAAATTATAGTATATCGAGTTTATGTTGTATCGAGCTTAATGACTATTTTGAATAAACAGTGTGCCCACAATGGTAGATAGGCAACGCCTGGACTTCATCTAATCTCATTTGGTAAAATGGAACTATTTAAATTGTACGTCTGTTTGAGGGGGACTCACTGGCCGGAATTTTGACGAGCGAAAACTGGACCAACTTGGAACAAAAAGTTAGAATGACATATTAGCCTGTGATACTTATTCACTGTTTAAAATAGCCCCATGTTTCACTAATTTGTTAAATTGTAGTAGACAGATTTGGACTCGTTGATTGCAGTACGCATTTTGCTGCAATTGCAATCAAATAAAATTAAAAAAAAAAACATTTATTTAAATTAGACTGTGAATCAGCACTTTTCAACGTCAAAATTACATAAGACAGTCTCCCAAAACGCCCGCCCTTCACCACTTCCTAATGCTTTAGCTGGGAAGAAGTGGCACAACAAACTCGCCAGCTGCACAGCTGTCTGTTCAGTTAGGATATAAGGTCTCACTTTTTGAGGTATCAGTGTTTTTCATACTTTTGGTAAAAATGGTGATTGATTGGCGGAAAAAGGTAAGGGAACCAAAATATCGTGATATTGTGCGAATCTGATAACCAATTTATTGAAAAGGTATGCTTTTATGATACCGACAAAAGGCCAAATAAATATTGATAAACGTATGCAGTCACTTTCTAATAAAGCCTTTATGATGAGGTGTTAATTGGACAACTAACACATTATCTCAAAAGCTCTTCAGCCGACAGAGCTTTCGAAAAATTTACATAATTGTCAAATTAAAAAATGAACAATCTTCAAAATAAACATGGACAAGACTCTTTTTACATAATGACCGTGACATTTAAACAAACACTCATAATACTCAAGTACCTACGTCTTAAGTCAAGCCTAGGGTACTCCTAAATCGACTTTCCACACCATTTCACAAATCGAGAAGAGAAATTCGAATCCGAGATAAATTCGTAAACAAACCAGTCATGATTAGCAACTACCTGGTTATTATCAACACTATCAATTTCTCTTTCTAAATGCTCATGTTTTACTTGAAATTGTGAGCGTTATCTATTCGAACGATCAATTTGCTCGGTTCAAGTAGCGTGAGTTTGTAAGTAGACAATCATGTCGGTGTTTTGCATAATTTTATTATTGACTAATCTAGCGGGCAGTGTGTAGAGTCGCGCGGCCATTTCAACGCAGCCATTTTCTCCTTTTCACCGTAATGAACTGAACCATTGAGGCTTGAAAGAAACTAATGAGTTGGCGAAATATGAATTAGTGTTTCGCGTTTTGTGTTAGCCTAACTATTTAAGAATTGTAAGGTTCCAGTACTTATTTGTTTTTCTTGTGTAGTATTGTTTGCTTCCTACAATGTGTTTTAAGATTGGACATGTCACATAAATAATACATTTTCTTCTTCAGCATAGTATTTTCGAGAGCTTTATAGGTAAATAAACTAAAAAAAAACGAATTTGGGTACGGTTAAATTATTCACACATGATATTAAAATAAGATCTTTTAAATTCTCCATAATACCTTTTTTATCAACACATCTTCAAGAAAACATAAAAATCTCGATAAATATCGACAAGAACTCGCCCAGTACTAAAGTGTGCCAATAGCAACACCTGCACACGCGACTGACCCGGGCACATAGAGTACAGTCAACAGAACAGCTTAGTTGTAGGCAAATAATTAACATCTCAATATATATTTTTATCTACAATTATTTTGGGCGCTTTGTATTAGTGTGAGTATTTTATGTTGGTCGTTCGCTTGTTTTTATTTTTGTTTATATTTGTTTTTTTTTAATCTTTATTTATTTGAAAGGGTTTTATCACTTAGTGATAATGTCACCCCCGTAACAGAGAACATTAAACAACTTAAAACTAAACAATGTGTAATAAACAGTTATTATTATAATTATGACCTACTTATAGTGTTGTCCCTATTCGTTCTGGTAAATAACCAACAACAGTCGACACAACATCCTAGCCTCATCCTTTGTGAGCCTTATTTGTGCAGAATGAAGAGTTCTTCTTTTCTGTTTGTAAGAAAAACTTGCAAACTTTTCGTTTGATAACAATTACTGTTTGCAAGTTTTTCTCGTTTTTCAAATTACTTTTTAACGCTAACCTGTAAAAATAATAACTTGGCACACACATTCCTGTGTGTGCCAAATTATTAGGTTGTTAGTGTCAATATTTGTTCAACCCACATGAAAAAAACTTCATCACTCCCATTTTTTCTCCCTTATAAGAAACATTATTTAAGCATTTATTATTAAATTATCAATTAGATTGATCTACATACAAACTTTACCTACACATAAAATAAATACAATAAAGTATCCTAACACTTAAACCCAACAGCAAAATTATTCATTTGAATCACACATCGTCACAAATCGTCGAACGACGTCATTGATTTGACTACTCGCACATGGGTTAAAGTTCAAAACGAGGCTGTATTTTGCTGCCTGCATACTAATCTGTTTTTCTGTCGATACATTGTGTTTATGTACTGAACGAACGAAAGCGACATCTGACACGCTTTGTATGTGAGTGAGGTAACTTAATATTGTGGATTGGTTGTAGTTCAGAGAAATGTCGGTGTTTTTCGATGATAGGATGAGAACAGATTTCATATTAGGAGATTTATTTTGAGAGATTTATATTTTTATGACGTTAAATTCACGGTCCAATCAGGAAGTTTTTTTTAATGTAGCTATAACAAATAAACACAATTCTACAGTGGAATGGGAAGTCATTTAGTATCGTATTTATTACCACAGTTGACTGTACGCTTGCGATAGTTGTGACGTTGCAGAATCAAGAATTACTCTTTAGTTGTTTACAAAGCTTGGGCAAAGTTCTGACGAAGTTTTTTTTTAAAGTGCGGTAGTGTTTTGTTTTACAATGAGTTAAAAAACATCTCTCCACTTATTTATTTAGATACTGTAATCTAAATCAACTTTAAACTATTAAGTGATACCTATCTCTGATCATTATTAATTTGTCATGTCTTGAGCATATCTTTTGTTAGAGATCCTAAATAACAAAAGTTGATTTTAAATTTTATTTTAGTTTACTTTAAGTTAATTAATAAAGAAAATAAAGTTCCGTGTGGTGCCGGACGTAAAAGAATAGCACCATCCCATTTCTTCCCGTGGGTGTCGTAGAAGGCGACTAAGGGACTTACTAGAGAATGGGCAGCAGCGTTCTCTATGCATTTGACCACCATACTCCGATCGCGAACCCGGCTGCCAAGCGTGGCGATTATGGCAAATCCCCCCCTTTGGGGGAGGCTTATGTCCAGCAGTGGACGTCTTTCGGCTGATATGACGATGATAAATTAATAAAACTTCATACTAAATTAACTAACAAACTAATTAAATTATAATAACTAAGAAAAATCAAAATATAAAAAAACCAAACCTGAGTAAAACTAGTTTTAGTCTGGTTAGACTAAAACTAGTTTTACTCAGGTTTGGTTTTTTTATATTTTGAATTTTAATAGCTTGTTAGTTGATTTAGTATAAGAAAGAAATTAATTCTATTTAAGTAAATATTGACTATGGTAGCTTTCTCTAGAATATTATAAAGCCTACCACACACAGCAACAAGGACTTAGGTCGCACATTCAGGCCCAATTCAATTAATTAAGTCCAGATCTAACTTACCTTCTGACCTACGAACAGAAACTAGACCGGACTTATACTAATCCAATGAACCAATCAATCTCGTAGAATTAATTGGATTTACACCCACATTGGATATGTAAATGTATACCTAACAAATGATGGCTTTCAATCTTATTGTAAGCCAGATACGTCTCATTTGTTTAGATCAATTCGATCTTATAGTTTGTAACTGTTAAGCTTTTATGACGAACTAGCTTATCCCAGGGGAATGTAGTACCGGGATAAAAAGTATCCTATGTGGTATTCCAGGTTACAAACTACCTGTGTGCCAAATTTCAATCAAAGAGTAACAAACATCCATACATACATCCATACATCCATACTCATAAACTTTCACATTTATAAAATTAGTAGGATTATGTTTTCTGTGTTCACAATCACAGTCAGCGTATAAGGATTCCGCAGCTGGGACACAGATAAGAGGAAGTGAGCAATAATACAGGCTGTTAGGCAGAACGTTGAACATACGAAAATGGTGGATAGGTGGGGTCATCTGCTACTTACTCAGCCCTAGTTTATTTGGCACTGGCCAAAAAAAAAATGAAATATTTCTAAAAGGTTTTTTTTTTTATAAAAGCAAATTACATACCATTAGAAAGGTCACACACTAGGGATGTTTTGCTAGAATTGGAACTCCTCAATCATTTTTTTTTTTAATGCAAGTTGAAATTAGGATTTAAGTTTATTTTTTTATTTTTCTGTAAGTTTGAGGACTCATAACTTTTTTCTAGCTAACATCTAACAAAAATATTGCCTGTTTTACCCATTTTTAATAAAAATTACACTTTAAAGTTAAAAAAGTGGTGAAACTAGAAGAAAGCTAAAAAAAAAAAAATATCCAGGGGGCCAGGGCCAAATAAATTAGGGCTGAGTAAGTAGCAGATGACCCCACCTATCCACCATTTTCGTATGTTCAACGTTCTGCCAAACAACCTGTATACCGCGCGGGCCCAGTGCGGGTTGGCGGATGTCAGTGTCTTCGAATACTTGGTTCTAAGGCATGCCAGTTTTCTCACGATGTTTTCCTACACCTTTTTAAGAGCAATCTGTGTTACCATTTTCTATTTCAAATTTATGTTTTTAATTGCATCTGCCTTCGAGAAAAGCTAGACCATTGGCACTGTATATAATCGCTCCGCTCCGGTGACAGCAAAATTAAAATAATATAGCTTACGCTGACCGCGTTAGCCCGCTGTCCGCTTGTGGCTCAGTAATAATAGTCGCACGGGTTGATCGATCAGGTTAAGCAACGCTTGCCGCGGTTGGTCTGAGAATAGGTGACCATCATTACATACCAAGACCCCTCCGTGCCTCGGAAAGCATGTTAAGCGTTACGTTCGATTTCCAGGACGGGCTTTTCCATCAGGAATTGCTAAATGGCAATAGGCTCGCCTCAATTATATAGGACTATAAAAATAAATGGCAAAATATGGGTGCCTTTACTATTGGTATACCTACATCTGCCTAACACTTCAGGGATGTTATACAGAATTTATGTGTGTGCGGAAAACACACACAACAACCTCATATTTTTTAGTGTAAAAGAAAGAAAGAAAGAAAGAAAAAAGGATTTATTTGTCACAGAAACACGTGCATATAAAAAACAATTACATAACATTTAAAAAAAAACATGAAAACAACATAGATATTTATACATCGGCTTAGAGAACATAAATAGTCGGCAACTGTACGCCGTGACTGTGACAAGAAGGCTTCCACTCAGCATGAGCATGTGTAGAAAAATCTTGATGTAGAATGATAAAATAGTATCGTAAAGATCTGGTCAGACATCGTATTTCTATAGCAACATTCTATTAGCACATGCCCCACAAATGACAGAACAAATATAAACAAATCTTGAACATAAGCTTAGAGAAAAACTTAGAAATTTTCTAACAACTTTTCTTTGAAACTCGTATATATCTGACAGTTGAGAGCCTAGGAAGACAACTGCATTATTTAGGTGCGAGCACTTAATACTTTGTATCTCTACAAAAGAGTGAAAACGTTTGAAATATCGCGTATTAACACTTTGTATGGGAAAAACTTAACGCCAACTTGACTAAGTAAACTTACTTGGAAATAGGGCGCGAAATTCGTGTGGGTTTTTCACGGTCGCTTTCCCGAACGCGAAATGGGAGAGATTTAAAAAGTGAAGCTAGGTATTTATTTATACCACGTTTGTGACTTTTTTCCCACTTGTTCGGTTTTTTTTTCTAAAGTTACCTACCTACTCCAAAACAGAAATTATTTCGAAAGGAAAAGTACCTACTTATAACAAATATGTAGCTAACTGGATTTCAGGATACCGCCCACGCTCACAGCAGTTTTCGCTTGTTATCCATTTTAATTAGAAGATATTTTCACAAGCATTTAGCTAGCTAGCCAGCAAATTTGGAGCAAAAAATCATGTATTATTGCCATACAACATACCTTTTGCTATGAACACAAAATTTCTTTATTATATCTCATACTAGCTTTTGCCAGCGGCTTCGCCCGCGTGGAGGTCGGTGTATTATACATATAAACCTTCCTCTTGAATCACTCTATCTATTAAAAAAACCCGCATCAAAATCCGTTGCGTAGTTTTAAAGATTTAAGCATACATAGGGATATAGGGACAGATAAAGCGACTTTGTTTTATACTATGTAGTGATATGTCAAACAGATATAATATCTCCGAGCTTTTTGATTCAAACGCATTAGCTGCTAGTGTGTTTCACCAAATTATAATAACAGAAATCCAGGAAACTTCTGCAAGTTATAAAATATACTTGTGTTTAGTCTATTTCACTTAAACAGTGAAAGTAAGTTAAACACGTAAATACTTATTTAAGCTTATTCTATCTATCTATCTTGATCTTCATCATATCAAATAATTATATAATATCTCTTCATAACCTACCTATACCGTCAAATACTCTCGTATCTACTTCAACAAACCTAAGTCGTCGCAGGAGACGCCCTGGGCGTCGGGAATCCCAGGCTGATTCCCGGCCATCGTCGGCGCCGGCTTGCGGACGGCAAGTAATGGGTGACAAAGCCCGGATCGACGGCGCGTTGTGTTCCACGCGCGCCTCAAAGAGATGTCAGCACCAACTGGTGGGTCCGCAAGGGCCGATGCCTGCCAGGGGTGCGGGTTGTTCGAAAGAGATACCGTGGCCCCTGGCACACAGGCAACTGAGGGAACACTGGTGGGTTTTAGTCAGTAAAAGTCTGACACGCTCTCCTGCTCCACCCAGAGCGGTAGAAGTTATTTGATGATTTCACACCCAACAAAAAAAAGACAACGACCGGAATAAAACTAGTCCGAGTGTCCGACGGACCATTTCTTGTCGTTTGCCTCATGGACTATTAGCTCCATTGTAGGGCGTAATTGTAGGATTTCCGCGCGATGTACAAATAGTTTCTCCGACGCGTCGAAAGTAGTCGGCGTGGACGAAATGACCGACTGACACGAGAGCTCTACTGTTTGTTTTAAGGGCTATATTTGTGTTTGTTTTTTGTTGGTTCAGTAATAATATGCTCAACCTATTGGTGGCTTAACGTTATTATTTTAAACTAGTACTAGTTTGCTCAGGTCTTTATCTACATATTTAGGTATTAGGCGTCAAATGCTGAAGTACATAACGAATTCAAAACTAATATTATTTTGACCTTTCAAAATTTGTACCTACATAAATTATTTTAGGTTAGGTTGTTAGGTAGGTTGTTGGCGTACCTTAGTCATGTTGACAGAACTAAGTAACGGATACAAAATGTCCTGGATACCAATCTTGAGGAAAATATTAAAAGTAGACGCCCAAATTAGGCACAAAGTGGGCAAACACTTTAGACCTATTTCTGGGAACTTCTCGTCCTCGAGATATTAATTTTACGAAGAGCAGCTGTAAGTCTAGCTAGGGAAGGACCTAGTTATAGCGCTACAAGGTTCTTTTGTTGAGTGGTAATCTTGTTTTTTCAATACATTTCACAAAATGTTTACCAACAGCGCCCCCCTATCAACGTTATCCGGGTGCCAAAATATAATTGTTGCAGTGTACACGTAGCTTGAGCGTATTCTAGATTATCTCTCTAAGCTCTCTCACACTATCGAGGATGAAGTTAAGCTTATCAGAAGTCTCGATCATACATAAAACCCTTCTTTCCATGAAGAGGTAGAAACTATACAACGCCATCTGCTACGATCGTTAGATACATAACTATATAAATAAAAAGAAAAGTCCTTACTGACTGACTGACTAACTCATCAACGCCCAGCCCAAACACTTGGACCTAGAAAGCTGAAATTATTCACAGAGGCTCCATTTATAATTTAGACAAGGAATAAGCAAGAATTTTTCGAAATTCGACCGCTAAGGGAGTTAAATAGGGGATGGAAGTTCTGTGCGGGCGGAGCCGCTAGCAAAAGCTAGTTATACATACACGCACGCCGGTTGCGAGTAGTGCAGCCTGACCTTTGTGAAGAACATCACCAATAAGGTCACTACGGGCGTCACTTCCTAGGGCGTCCCCTACCGGTGTTTCTACTCACATCTGCCTTGTAAATTAACTTTTGTTATCGCCCATCTAAGCATACCCTTTAAAATTTTTGTCACTACATCTTCTTTTAAACCGCGCCGTTGCCTTACCACGAAATCTTAATCATGTTTCAAGTAATAAACCTCTCTATATCCACACTTTCAGAAAGTCCCATAAAGTTTGGTCCACGACTCAGTTTCCGCCACTTTCCACACGCGGTGAAATGTTTGCGCATCTCACGGAAATCCTACAACTACGCCCACTATCTCAGACTTATCACTGATGTCGGCTAGATAAGGCGGAGTTTCTCTTCGTAATCATAACATGACGTAAAGGTAAGGCTCGGATAAGTGATTGTTACCTTCGAGGCTTCACACACCGATGACGGAGCGGTAAAGTGCGGGGCTGCCGATGGGTTTTTGTTTTGACTATTGCCTTCGATGTGATATGGAAGGCAGGGAGGAGTTCATGCCCAGCAGGTGACTGATAAATTGAATGTATTAATTGGTGATTGATGCGTTTGAGTAGGTCAGACTAAACAGAGCCAGGAGCAAACGGTTTGCAGAGATGTTGCACTGACTGGACGGGCCCACTCAATCTGTGTGGTTCTTTGCTCAAAAGACCATTTTAGACACCAATCTGGTCTTCACATTATCTGACTAAGATTGTGACTGGGCTTTAAAAGAGGCTGTGTCATCCGAGTTTGTTTCGGCCTTTCTTCTCAGAGTAGTCAGACAGAAAACGCCGACCTAATCCAGTGAAACTGTTTGTGAAATAAATTCATTTATCATGAAATATGTAGGTACGTACGTAAATTATAGATTGCCTGAGAAAATTATTCAAGACAAACTAAAGGACTTCAGAATCAGTAGCCGTATTTAACAAAGACTGCATTCCATCTTAAACATAATCTTGGATCTTGAACACAACATCGTTGAAGCAACATTGGTGAAAATTCTATTGTCTCCGAGATACATAATTTTGTTGAAATGCAAATAACTATTTGCGACAGCGAAATACTCTGAAGCTATCTAGTTCAAGTAGTTTAATAGTTATTTTATTGTTCGTAAGCATTTATGTGAACAATAACACACCTATTTCGAAGCCTTTCGGTATTCCATTTAGAATAGTAACACTGCGTACTGTCTCATGGTTTTCCCTGTATCAAATAATCATGTTATTTGATGGCTTCTCTTAATTCATTCCCACATACACAAACTCAAGCCACCTTTCTATCGGGGTAGGGAGAAACTACAGATAGTTTCTGCCTACACCCATAAGAAGGTGGCGTTCTGACGCCACCTGCTACGATCCTATACATACTCTATTTAGTGTCGATATATCAATCAATCAATCAATCAATCAATCAGTTTATTTGTGAAACATAGGTGTTTACATGAATAGTGGGTGCGCTATGTTTTGTCATAATTCAGACATACAAATTTTATGTGACCCATTAGGTGTCAGTCGATTATGTGACTTAGAAAAAATAATATTTTGAATTAATTAAATACATGAAAAGAGAAAAAGAAACATCAAATACAATATAATCAATAAATAGTAACAGTAATAACATTTTTTTTTTTTTTTAATAATATAGTTGCGTGTACCACGCACTTCGATCTTTCTGAAGATATTAATTAATTCCTACTGACTAATCATTTTATGTCAGCGTGTGAAAAAAGCATCTCCGGTGTTGAATATTATAATTAATTGAGCTTTGCACTAAAATCTTTACGACAATAATACACCTAGACTAAAAGGTAATTCTCTATGCAAGTAAATATACTCAGTACATTTATTAAGAGCAATCTATTTTAATAAATACCATTTGTAATTTCTATGTTCCAAAAATAGATATCCGCCCTTTACAAATCCTGAAAATATTGATACTAGCCCTACATTATCAGTACCATCGAGTCGTCAAGTACTTGTACAAGATCGGTACAGTCGGGGAGTAAAGTGTATGGCAGTGATCGAAAGTGAAGAGTGTACTCACTAAACAACTTGAAAGCTTTTACTATAGCAGTAGAGAGAGCACTTATCGTGGAAATGTGAGACTTTTCTTTACGAGGTTTTTTTGATGTTCTTAAGTAGGTATATAGGGTTTGTATGGTCGTGTTAAGTAAGTTGTTGGACAGTTAAGGAACGTGTAAATAACTGCGATAGGAGGAAGTATTAATGTATTAATTATTTAGAAAGTCGCCTGAAATCAATCAAATTGGTATACCTATGAATAGGACTATAGTTAGGTATTTTTAAGTTAAACTAAAAAATCACAATATAAGTATTACAATTATGCGCTACTACCATATTATGACATACGGTCATTTGGAAGCAGCGGTGAGATCTTCCGATGACATTGTAGCCATCGCTTGCAAAACCTGGGTGTACCTGTCACGTGAAAAGAGAGGCCTAAATGCAGCAGTGGGTATTTTTAGGTTGGAAAATCATCAAATAACTTCTCCCGCTCTGGGTGGACAAGGAGGGCGTGTCAGACTTTTACTGAATAAAGCCCACCCGTGTTCCTTCAGTTGCCTGTGTGCCCTGGCATGGTATTTCTTTCGAACAACCCATACCTCTGGCAGGCATCGGCCCTTGTGGACCCCACCAGTTGGTGCTGACATCTCTTTGAGGGGCACGTGGAACACAACGCGCCGTCGACCCCGGCTTGGCCCTTAACGGACAGCGAGCTACCCATTACTCGCCGTCCGCAAGCCCATCAAGTGGGTGAAGTCAGTTTGTGGATGATGATGATGACCTTAGTCTACCAATAGATACGTCTATTGGTAGACTTTCGTTAATCTAACATGAGTAAACTCTTCATTATTTAAAATATTAAAGTTATTTCAAAATACTTTCTTCTAAAGATATAATATACATATAGCACAAAATGATCAAAGCAAGCCGCATTTTAATTTCCAAATTTTTTTTTTTAAAAACGTTGCCCCACACTAGGAATTTCTCCTGTATTGTGGGTGCGTTTACAAACATTTAAACTCACATACACAAACAGCCAGACCCAGAACAACTACTTGTAGGTCATACAAATATTTGTTCCGCGCGGGAATCGAACCCACGACACGCAGCGCAGCAGCCAATCGCTTAACCACTGCGCCAACCAAAATACAAAATACATATTTCCTTCAAAGTTTACAAGTTACAAACACTTCTATTTAAAAAAAAAACTTTAGATACGGTGTCCCAATCTAACAGACAGCATGGCGTCCCCACATAAGGGCCACGTGAGACAAATAAAGGTGTGCGTTAGATCCCATCACACCATAATTCGTATGAAAGTAAAACCACTTCACTTTCTTTACTCGACCTAGAGTTTGGGACACGGAAATAAACTACGTAAACGTTTCCGGAAAAGTAGAAATAATTTCACACGTTTTGTGTGATATTAACTTGAATTGAAAAGAAAATGTTTTTGTAGATATGTGATAATAACTTACCTACTTATGGGGGGGCATGTAGCTTGATACCGCACGGTTTGGTCGTAGCAACGAATAAGAAATGAGAATAAGTAGTTCTCGTCCACAGTTCTTTCGTAGCTTGTGCCTAAGTCACACGGGTCGATCGATCAGGTTAAGCTACACTTGCCGAGGTTGGTCCTTGGATGGGTAGGCATCTTGCTTTATACACCGTGACATTTTAGTCGTCTTACAAAGGTGGTCCACTCAATGTATCCGTCATAAAATACCTCTAGACGCGATCAAAACATTGTTACAATTAATTAAGATAATAGATACAAAGAAAAATAAATAATGCTTTAGAATTATGAAACACCCTCCCTGTTAATAATGTTTACTTATCAAACGGTAGAAGATATCTACCTACCTACCATTATATTCCAACATTAATTCTATCTCCGTAACAGGAAGTTTTAAACTACGTGATGCGTCTAAGTGAATGATATTTTTTTTTTAAATTATGTATATGTATGTTCAAAAAAATTTTTTTTTTAATAAATGATTAGTAGTCATTAGATACATGAAGTGGGCTGCCGTTGTAAGACGACTAAAATGTCACGGTGTATAAAAAGACCCCTCCGTGCTTCAGAAAACACGTTAAGCCGTTGGTCGAGGCCGTTGGGTCCCCAAAATCCCAAAATTCTGACAATCAGTCTTACCAAGGGGTATCGTAAAATATTGGTATTCAGCTGTATCCGATTAGACTGGAAGCCAACCCTAACATAGTTGTGAAATGGTTAGGCAGATGATGAATAACTTACCAACTTAAATAGTTTTTTTTTGTCTTACAGTAACTTACTTTCTTAAGGCTGCTACACACTATGCCGGCGGGACAGCTGGCGGGCATGCTGCCAACAAGGCCGGCGGCATACTCGGTTTCTGCGGCAAGTGCCAGCGGCATACCCGCAAGGCTAAAACCCGCCGGCATAGTGCGTAGGAGCCTTTAGTCTAACTTGGAACTCTGGTTTAAAAAAAATAGGAGTCCTGAATTTTTAACCAAGTGAACATAAACGCATACCATCAGGCTGGTCAGGTAGAAGGACTCTTTAAATATTCATAACATCACGCTTGTAATCCCCGAAGGCTGCCATTTTGCCAGGAAGGTCTGTTGTAGTGAAATAAATATAACCATCCATCCAGATCAGCCAGATATTTAGTCCATTCTTTTAATGGACTAAATATCTAAGTGACCGAGCTTCGCTCGGTTTTTTTTTGGTTTGACGTTTTCTAAATATAAAACCTACCTAGATCGATTTATCGCCCCCGAGACCCGATGCATCTAAATTTAATGGAAATCGTTGGTGCCGTTTCTGAGATTCAGATTTTAAGCATATATTAAAAAAAATATGCTATGAAAAAAATAAGAAATAAGCATCACCTCTGTACCTATTTTTCTGTTCTAATCTTCTTGTTTGTTTATATATGTGTGTACATAAATGGTTAAATAAATAAATAAATAAGAATTGCTCGTTAAAAGGTATTAAATATGAACGTATGTGCCAGCGCCTACATAAATTATTTTTATCTACGAGTGAAACATTTAATACACACATTTAAACAGCTTTAATACTTTTATAAAGGTATAAAACAGTCTTCCAATGTGCAATTAAATCGCGTTATCTCAATAATTAATAGATCTAGATTGCACAATTAAGATTGCATTACTATAAATGTTTGTTCCATTCTCACAATTAAAGCTCACAAAGATGATAACATATTTTTCTAAAAGAATAAACCAAGGATATTTTTTCCCACGGCTCCTTAAGCGATGAAGCGTAAAACACATACGGTCATATTTTACGGACTATAGGTACCACTCGGATTAAATGGCCTGTGATATAGCATTTACTTTGCGATAAGCAGGTTTATATACCTATATTATAAAGTTATAAGGTAAGGTTAGGTTGACTGCCTCGTTGGTCTATGGTGGCTGATCATGTGGTCCTTGGTTCGATTTCCAGGTCAGGCAAAGCGTTAGTGAGTTTTCCATCTTTTTATTAGCAGTAGCCCGAAGTCAGACTTTGTACTTTAGGTACACCTCTGCCTATCTCTTAGGAAAATATGGCGTTACGTTATGTTATAAAAGTTACAGACACTATGAATACAGGTGGAGTTCTTGGAGTTTCTTGCCCGTTCTTCTCCATTGAGATCTACGTTTTGGAATGGGCAACTAGCTTCAACTTTCCAACTGATCGACTTTTTGACAATTCAAAAGTGCCTGTAAATGGTTTAATTGAAATAAATGCTTTGAGTTTGAATTTGGCCCCATGAGACTGCGTGCCTTTGAAAGAAAAGATAAAAGTGAGAATGAGAATTGAGATCGATCAGCTGTTTCATTCTGTTGTCAATATGTCTGGGAAAATGTCACATGACATAAATAAAGTATTAAGGTACGTAGTCATGCAACATTTATTTTTAAGATTGTTTATAAACAGGTACTATACTGGTGTATAAATCATCATCATCATCATCATATCAGCCGAAAGACGTCCACTGCTGGACATAAGCCTCCCCCAAAAGGGGTGATTTGCCATAATCGCCACGCTCGGTAGGCGCGTTGGCGATCGCAGTATGGTGGTCAAATGCATAGGGAACGCTGCTGCCCATTCTCTAGTAAGTCCCTTAGTCGCCTTCTACGACACCCACGGGAAGAAATGGGATGGTGCTATTCTATTACGACCGGCACCACACGGAACGGTGTATCACTACAGAGTATAAAACAAAGTCGCTTTCTCTGTCCCTATATCACTATGTTTGCTTAAATCTTTAAAACTACGCAACGGATTTTGATGCGGGTTTTTTTAATAGGTAGAGACTGATTCAAGAGGAAGGTTTATATGTATAATACACCGACCCCCACGCGGGCGAAGCCGCTGGCAAAAGCTGGTAAATATCTATTTGAAAAGACCTATTAACTAAAAGGTAACTAAACTAATATGATAACTATAAACGGGAATCCCAGGCTGATTCCCGGCCACCGTAGGCACGGGCTTGCGGACGGCGAGTAATGGGTAACTCGCTGTCCTGTAAGGACCAAGCCCGGGTCGACGGCGCGTTGTGTTCCACGCGCGCCTCAAAGAGATGTCTGCAGCAACTGATGGGGCCCGCAAGGGCCGATGTCTGCCAGGGGTGCGGGTTGTTCGAAAGAAATACCGCGGCCCCTGGCACACAGGCAACCGAGGGAACACGGGTGGGTTTTAGTCAGTAAAAGTCTGACACGCCCTCCCGCTCCGCCCAGAGCGGGAGAAGTTATTTGATGATTTCCCACCGGAAAAAAAAAAAAAAACGAATATGCTTAATACTATGTTTTAAAAGCTTATAAATAGTAATCTGATGCATACTGACAGTTTTAAGGCAAAATTACGATGTATCACTTATCAATCACCAATAACATCATCTGTCGGCTCATTTCCTAAACTTATGTCTAACAAACATTTTTCAATTTTGGAGCAGCAGTTTTCCTCACATTGAAAAAACTTTGAAAAATAGGTATGTGCGTTAACAAATCCGATCTGAAAACAGCGATATCTCTTCATTATTTTCATCTTCTGGCAAAAATATTCGTAAATCAAAAACCGCTCTGCCGCTGTCTGTAATTTACAGTTGCGTTAAATATTAAAAATTTGCGCAAATATCACAAATTTCGTGGTTTAAATTCAAAATGATTCTTTAGGTGCTAAGATCCGTTTCAGCAATAAGGTTTGAATGTCAAACAATAACATAAAAAAGTTGTCACCGCCGCATTATCGTAAGTTTGTTTTCTTTTTCATAATGTTTTTGATTGATTACAGCTTGTACGAGCAAAATTTTAATAATTATAAGTATCTTAAGTAGATAGTTTATTAGGTGGTTAAGTAGTAACAGCCACACAGGTCAATCGAACATTTTAAGCTGCGTCTGGCTGCGGTTGGTCCGTGGATTTCTTGACCATCTTTACACACCAGGACCCCTCCATGCCTCGAAAATCACGTTAAACCGGTGGTCCCGGCTGTCATTCGTGGATGTTTGACAGTCGTTACGGGTCGTCAGAAGCCCGAAAAATCTAAATCAAAAGTTATTTATTCAAACTAGGCTGAGAGCCAGCTCTTTTTGAAGGTCAAAATTACATGAGACAGTCCCCCAAAAACCGCTGCCAGCCCGCGTAGGATGAACTCTCTTAAATACCATGACTCCAGTACATGATTCTAAACCCACCCTAGTGTTGAAATATTTTACCGATTATTAAAAGAAATCTTATAAATAATTATTCAGTCACGTACTATGACGTCATCGTTATAGTTTTTCGTGTACCTTACACCCTATCCCCCTTTCTAATAAACACAGAATGAAGTAATTCCAAGTTTAAACCTATGAAAATGTATGATTCAAAATTCAAATGTATGATTATTTCTTTGTTATTATTCCTAGTATGACTTTATTCTGTGTTTATTAGTAAGAGAGTTAATATTTAACTTTGTTATAACTCTGACGAGTTTCACGAAAATTGTTTCAATAGTTTTGTCACTTTGAAGCATAACATACACAATAAAACTGACTTTCGCAACACTGATAAGTTTTTGAGCCTTGGACGGAGGCCTTAATTTAATGAGACAGCCACAGGCATGTCCGTTACGGCTCCTGCGAGATGCCATTTTTTTTTAAATAGTACATTGCTATAATTTTGGTACATGATGTGAAACTTAGCTTTCTCCTAAACAGATTTTCATGAAAATATGCAGTGTAGTTTGCAGTACCCATTTGAAGAATCTTTAATCTTCGACAGAGCCTCAGGGCGTATCTAGTCTCTACATAAAACGACAGCCAACCCATTATGAAGATATTTTAGACCATTAACATTCCTGTAAATAATACAAACTAATAACTTTTATAATAATACGCAGTGACCAGGATTTGCGTGAATATTTGAATAGGGTCTAGGAACATAAATATGTCGGTACAGAGAACTAAGCGTTAATGCCAGCAAATAATGTGGCTACAATGTTGTGATAGTATTTACATGGAAATAATAAGGTTGATTCAAGGTATATGGTTTATAGATCAATAGGAATAAATTAATGTTTGTAATAAGGAGATGGAAGAACGTGAAGCTTTTGCTTAGAAAATAATGAATACAGATTGTGTTCATGTTTTCTCTGTATTTACTCGTATTTCTTAGTTCCAATTGACGAGCTCAATTACTGAAAAATACTTAGAATGAAATTCCTATGAAATGGCGCAGATTTTAATAATCAATTAAGGCGGAGATTTCTTTAAAACGGTCAAAAAGGTGGTTTTTTAAACCAGTGTATCTCTTTAACTGTAAATAATTTTGAAAGCCAAAAATATGCGGTATTGTTTTGCATGCAGTGATGGAACTCAAAACATAATTAAACATACTTTAATGCATCAAAAAAATAATCAAAGTCACCTCTTAATTATCTTTAAAAGCAGTTGGTCCCTTCAATAATAATTATAATTATAATTAAAAATATACCATAAAATTCCAAATGCCAAACTGCATTCAGTGATGGATTTTTTTAATATTAAATAGTTAATATCTAATTTTATACGACTTTATTTGCACTTTTACGACATACGCTTGCTCATTCATTATTCGGATTCATTACAACAGATTTCAATCCGTATCGGATTGCAATAAGAACTATTATCACTCGTAACGACACAATTTAAAGTTACCAGGGCCTTTAGTGGGCAGGTAGGTCAATCATGACGACGATAAATTAAATGAAAAATATTAGGTCAGAGGAAACGACTGTATACCAACCATTTATTTAATTTCTTTGGAAGATTTACAGCCAAACAAAACAGATTAAGAAATGTGACTGACAGCCAATTAGAAGTCTTCACATTAAAAATATTCACAGAATAATAATAATAGAAATCTGTGAACACACAGTACTGCCAACAGGAGCAATAAACTGGCAAAGCCAGAAACCATACAAATTAATATTATACAAATACAACAATATCTGTAACTGAAAACTGGTTTACTCAGACTAACAAAATTTGAGTAATATCAAGCATAAAGTGTCAAACTTATGGCTCAAGCACTTTCTGGCCATGGACACATAAAAAACAAAACATTTATTATGCAAAACCAAAACAGCCTTTAAACTTAGGCAACCGGATAAAAAACACATCAAACTCTGAAACCGTAACTCCACATCGGTCATAAAACCAGCGGAGATAATCCGCGTTTTATGGCACAGCGATAGGCGCGAGTGACCGCGAAGCAAAGTTTACAAGCCACAGACTTTGTTTGTGACCCAATTGTTTGAAACTAGACTACAAAGAGATGACAGAAAGGACTATTATGCCAGGTACAGTAGTGAACATTTAACCGTCCTTATTAAGCGATGCTACATGAAATGTAACATCCACTCGGCGAAATTGTTTCAACGTGTATTTTTCCGGGGGCTCGTGACTACCTAATAATAGTCACACAGGTTGTTCAATCAGGATAAACTACGCTTGCCACGGTTGGTCCAAGCATGGGTGACCATCTTTATATACCAAGATTCTGAATATCTTGCGTGGATTTTCGACAGTCGTTACGGAAGCAACACTATCTGACGGCCAGTTTTACCAAGGGGAATCGTGTTACCCTGTTACACTGGGTTGTGGAAGTCAGATAGGCAGTCGCTACATGTAAAATACTGGTACTCAGCTGCATCTGGTTAGACTGGAATCTGACCCCAGTCCAACTGGACTGGGGTCAGATCTAAAGGCTAAAGGCTAGACAGATGATGATGTGTGTGGATACAGATTGATGAAACGTATCGTGGAATGTAACACACGTTGAAACAAATGAGCCTAGTTGTTGTTACATTTCATTTTGAGGGTTCCGTACCTCTATAGGTAAAAAAAGGAACCCTTATAAATTTACTCTCTTGTCCGTGTCCGTCTGTCTGTGCGTGTGTCACCACCGAATTTTTCAGGAACGGGTGAACCTAGAAAGTTGAAATTTATACCAGATACTGCGGTCTACAGTCCCTATTAGGTGTAAATCAAGGTCCTGAGTCAACGTGATAAAAAGATATGGACTAATTTAGATTTTCGCAAAAACTTGTAAGTGCCAAAATTAACCTTAATTTTCAACTTTTTATATTTTTCGAAATTTTCCCTTTACTTGTGCTATAAGACCTTGTTTTTAACCAAAATTGAAAATTCTAGGTCAACCGGAAGTACCCTATAGGTTTTGGGTCGAAAACCTATATGGTAGTTCCCGTTGACCTAGAACACGAAATTTGGCAACAAGCAAGGTCTTACAGCACAAATACTGGAAAAATTCCAAAAAATAAATAAAGTTGAAAATTAAGTAAAAATTTGGTACTTACAAATTTTCGCGAAAATCTAATTTTTTTACGTATCAATGAGGATAGATAAATGATTGGCTTAGACAAATTTATTGTAATCTCGGATGTCATATCTTTTAAATTAAAGACTCGGACGAGAACGATGAAAAAAAAAACGGAGAATTTTGGTTGCTTAAATTAAACGTACCTACTTCTCTATTTAAGGATTCACTTTTTGGTAGAATACACAAAATGTAAAGATAATATTCTTGGTTTACGACACATAGCGTATTATAAACCACAGTCTTTGTCGGTGACCCAAATACTAAACCAATGTTACAAGCTACAAAGGAGCTGAACTGAGACTGTTAGGTAGCCAAAATATCGGGCCAGGCAAATATTATGACGGTGAACAATGAATTTGATATTTTAATGGAATCTAAAGTCTCTGAACCATTAGGTCGAGTGGGTATATTATTTTTGTTTCATGTAGCGCCGAATAAAAAATTAAAATAAGGCGTTCTCGTTCACAGTTCTTTCGCACGTTTCTTAGTAGCTTGCGGCTTAGTAATAACAGCCTTACGGGTTGATCGATCAGGTTAAGGGGAATAGGTGAATCTTGTCGACGTTTTTTATCATTACTAATATTGTGTACGGAAATAGAATACTAAAATAAAAAGCTATTAAAAAGTTAGGAGCCAACAAAGATTGGTTTTTCTTGCTAATTTAACCTAACTTTGGGCATGTATAAGTAACAAAAGAAGCGTAAAAACTCGAAAACTAAGTCAGTACTAACAAAGCTCATATATCGAATAGTTCAAGAAATTTTATTGGTAATTGATTTATGGAATCGTTTTTTTCATAAAACCATATCTTCCGAAGTAAGGGTCAGCACTAGGAAATCGTGTTATGGGATTTCAATAAGTTTATATAGAAAACTTAAAGTAATTGCCACGAAAAAATATATCTGGCTAGCTCAAGAGTTTTACTATACCGTGAAACAATCGGATTGGGGATAAACCTTGTAGATGATTGTTAAAAAAATATTGAAAATCACTAAAAACGTGTAAAAAGCACTGCCGTATTTTGATAACTTAAGGATTAAGTAAGAAGGCACCTATTTAATTTATACTTAAAAATAAAAACAACATAAAACAGTGAACCCAATACATCTTTCAGTTTTCCATAATATTACTTCTGTTTTGCGTAAAAAATTAGCAAACTTTCTCAATTTTGATGCCCGAAATCTCCATACAATTTACTATGGCGACGCGTATTACCCGCTATATGACAGAGTTCGAACCACGGAGCTCAGTCGACCGCACGTCTTCAAGGTGGGAGCACGTCGCTCTTCAAGTAAAAAATACGCGGCAAATAGTGGCCTGTGCGTACACGAGATTCCCCGCACAGTGGTCGGAACTCCCGGAGTCAGAACAATAATTTATACAAGGTAAGTACTAAAATTTAAGATTTTTACGCTCGAATCTTTTTGCACGTATTTTTTATATTGTGTCATTTATTATTTGTTTGTTTGTTATGTTTACGTCTCTTATTATTACAAGCTTGCTTCGTTCGCAGGTAGGTATCTTTCCGGTTCATAATTGTAATGTTATTTTCAAGTACTTGGTGTGACATAATTTGTTCTAGGTGGTGAAAAAGACCTAGATGGTGTCCAGGGTCTGATGATGAAGCCATCCGGTGGCCATAGGATCTCTTTAACTACACAACATAGCCCAGTCGCGTTTGGGCTCGTAAGATTTGTCTCGACAAGTACTATATATCTGGAATAATATCCAGGGTCTGATGATGGAGCCAACCGGTAGCCATAGGAACTCTTTAAGAATACAACATAACCTCATCGTGTCTGGGCTCGTTAGATTTGTCTTTACAAGTACTATAGATATAGATGGTGTCCAGGGTCTGATGATGAAGTCGAAAGGTGGCCATAGAAACTCTTTAAGTATACAACACAACCTCGTCTTGTTTGGCTCGTAAGATTTGTCTTGACAAGTACTACAGATCTAGACGGTGTCCAGGATCTGACGATGCAGCCTGAAGATAGCCATAGGCCACCCCGAACTTGAAACGCATGTTTATTGATTTTAAAGTTTATTAGAACGAACTTCTGCGGCTTACGGTAGGAGTTGACTAGTAGAAATCGTCACGCGAAAAAGCGTTCATACTTGTATGCCCCACCATGCGACTTTCTTCTTTACACTCTGAACCTCTGAAAGTGTGAATTTGGTCAAAATGTAAATCCAAATGGCGGCTGCGAAAATTTTCAAATTTTTCGCCATAGGTGTCGATTTCATAGTTTTCGAGGGTGCTAAAGCCTATAGTGGGGTCAAAATGAAAATCTAATATGTCGGCTGATAGAATTTTGTACATGGATTTTAAACCATACGATAGAAGGAATCTTGTTCCTGATGGGTCTCCCGACCGCACAGGTTTTTTTATTAGGTGCATGCATGTTGTGTGCTCGTAATCGTAAACAATTATATACCTTATACAAATAATTATTGTTTCTGTAATAGTGAAGTAACATTGGATTTTTTATAGAAAATATGAGTACGGCCAAAAGCACAAAATACAAGGGCTTTTTTGCCAGCCAGAAACGCGTGCATTGGAGTAAAAAACGAAAAAGGTGAGGAGTGTGAGAACCTACCTACATTTTTCCAAAAACAGTATCTTTGACTAACGAAGAGCGTTCCCACTAAATTTTCAGTAGGTGCCGGCCGGTTTTTTTTTATAAATTGTTAGCTATTGTACTATATACCTACTTATGTTTTTTGTCAGTAACGGGTATAAAATTGTATCTTATTTGTTTCAGGGCTGCATTTGGCGAAATCCAAAATGTTGATAATAATTGTAATATCTGTATGTATTAGTTAGCACCTATTTACGTTTAGTTTGAAACAGTGAGCGAATTGGAAGGCGAGTAAGTGGACGAATGCTTGAGCGAGTGATACAAGTGAGTGGAGAAATAAATAAGAGAAAGAAATTAGTCTTGACTTTGTTTTTTAAAATCATAATATAACAGCTAATTGATACCTACATAGAAAACTGTGCAATAAACCACCCCCTCTCCCATCCTTCCTTACTAAGTATAAATGCAATGAAACGAACAAAATAGTATCCTCTTATATTTTAAATATTGTCTTCACGCTTCCCGCCGTTCGAACCACTATGTAAGCATTTATGTGTGCGTAAGCGGGGCGCACGCGTCTATTGCTGTGTGAGTAGCGCTTCAATACCTAATTTTCTCTCGCGCTCGCGGTGTATACGGCCCTTAATTATTACGCGCCTGTTCTACTATAAATGATCCTGCATCTCAATAATGTTATACGTGTAGACTAGCGTCTAACTGCTCATCACTGATACTACCTTTGGTGAGACAGCGTGCTTCGCGACTAGATTCCTATGTTTGCCGCAGTTGGCTCGTAGATGGGCGACAATCTTTACATATGCCAAAACCCTTCCGTGCCTCGTCAAACACGTAAAGCCGATAGTTCCGGCTGTCATTCGTGGATCTTTGACAGTAGTTACGGGTCGTCAGAAGCCTGAAAGCCTGATAATAACCAGTCTTGGTAAGGGGTATCGTGTTGCCCAGCCACGGAATCCCAGTTGTGGAGGTCAGATAGGCAGTCGCTCTATTTAAAATACTGGTATTCACCTGCAACCGGTTTTTTTTTAGTGTGATTAATCATCAAATAACTTTTCCCGCTCTGGGTGGAGCAGGAGGGCGTGTTAGACTTTTACTGACTAAAACCCACCCGTGATTCCTCAGTTGCCCGTGTGCCAGGAGCCACGGTATCTCTTTCGAACAACCCGCACTCCTGGCAGGACCTGCATCGGGTTAGACTGGAAGTAGACCCCAGCATAGTTGAGAGAAGGCTAGAATGATGATGTTCCACAGTTCTTTCGTAGACGTTTAGTTCAAGAAAATAAAATCATACAATAGTGTGTAAAACTCAAACTTACGTCGTCGTACAACACAAAACATTTCAGTTACCGTATTTTCTCCACGATGATAACAACACGAAAAAGATTGTTTGACTCAAAGAGATTCGAACAATCTTTTTCGCAACAATAAACAAGTAAATAAATGTTACATTTCTGTAAAAAGAAACCGTATTTCGCTTCCATTATTTTCTGTCCAATAAAGTAAAATGAAATATATACTACAGACTGAAAAAGTAAACTATTTTCTTTGTCAAAAACAAATCTCTTCATCCCATCTTTCATTTCTTTACAGAACTGAAGACATATTTTATCTTAGAATAAATAAAAAAGTTCTGAGCAAAGACAATCTTAAATTAAAGATAAAAGTCGTATTATCTGCGAGTAATCAAAGTGTCTTAAGTCTCTTTTGTAAGTTGAAAAGAAAGGAAAAAAAAAACTTTTGGTAAGCGTTGAAATATCGGCGCTGTAATTTCACGTTCATTCCAACAACAGTTGAGAACTCCAGACATTTCTTTTATTCTCTTGGAAAGGGAATAATCGAAGTTTTTGAAGAATATTTTAATAAAAAGCTGTGCGATGTAATTGATTTTTCGTATTTTGACAGACGCTGGAATTGGGTTCATTCACACGCAAGACGGAACTTGGCACAAAGATTTAAGAGCTATAAGCCGGATCGACGAATAAAAGAAAAGTAACTTGGCACTTTGATCAGTGAGGTGAAAAATATTGAGTATATTATTCAGACTTCTGAAAATGTATTGTTAAAGTGACGCTAATCATCACATAACGTTTTAAATATGGGTTAAGTATTTAATAAGCAAACTAAAATCATCATATAGCTAAAAAAGATAGTCACTACAAAATGCTTGAAACAGGAATAGTATTTTTCCTATTTTAAGTAAAAATTAATAAATCAAGTAAAGGTACAAATAATACAACAATTACAAAATACCAAAGAAGATCGAAAGTAAGCTAGTGCTTACTGACGTCATTTAGCTGAAAAGTAGTGAACAGTCGCCTGATTGCGCACACGCATCGTACAAACACTGTGATTACTACGTCATCGCGTTTGTGCGTCGACTCCTTAACTAGAGCAGCCGATAGCGTATGTCTTTTAATATTTTCGAGATATGAATCAAAAATGTATGCATACATAAAAAAGTTTTTATCAGTCACTGATACTTCAAATAAAATTATTTAATCTCTTGGTTGACGAAACACCGATTACATAAACTTGACCCGCGACACTATCGGTTGCCAGTAGGAGCGCAATCACGCGGGAAGTAGTGCACAAAGTGATGCTTACTGTATAATTGCTCACCGTTGCCCGCCCGGGGCGCGGGTCGGGCGGGCCCCGACAGCGCTAGCAGCGCCAGCGCCCACCACCATGTCATTACAACCACTCCTAGAAAGAAGAGAAAAATAGTGTTAGAATATTGAATTAAAGTTTAGTTTGATTATCTTCTTATCTATATGGGACGAACCATATAATAGTAAGAACAGCTCAATCGTGGTAGGCAGAAAAGCAGGGCCCAGACAGCCTAGAATAGTGGCTACGCTTTCACGTTTCGTATCTCTGCAACGACTTTCCACAGGATTGACGTAAGCTTTGCGATGGCTAATGTCAATGCAATACATTTATTCTGCTGATTAGAAGGTCACTTTGTCTAGTTCCTTAGGTTGATAGTTGATGCAACCCAAACGTGTGAAATTACCCTTCATCATCATCATTTCAGCCGATAGACGTCCACGGCTGGACATAGGCCTCCCCGACAAAAAAACGAGGGGGTTTGCCATAATCGCCACGCTTGGCAGGCGGGTTGGCGATCGTAGTATGGTGGTAAAATGCATAGGGAACGCTGCTGCCCATTCTCTAGTAAGTTTCTTAGTCGCCTTCTACGATACCCATGGAAAGAAATAGGATGGTGCTATTCTTTACGTCCGGCACCACACGGCACATTAACCTTACCTTTTGCAAAATAAAAGCTTAGAACGACTTTGTTGGTTAGATCAAAAACTTAAAGTAAAAATAACATATTCCTGAATACCGACCTAAATCCAATCATAATTTGACTGTGGAATAAAATTACAGATTTATATTAACTAAGCTCTTCTACAATGAAAATTAAATTCAACTCGAAAACACCTGCTCTCGGCGAAATAAATTGAAAACACATTTATTTCAGACAGCGGAAACTGAAAATGAATTATTTAACAGCAATTTAGAGTTAAAACGAAAACGATTGCTATGAATTACTGTTGAATAAAGGCAGTAAAATATGGCAAATAATGTCTACTGGGCAAATAAATACCAAAATCAAAAAACAAAATCAAAAGTCATTTATTCAAATTAGGCTGAGAATCAGCACTTTTCGAACGTCAAAATACAACAACAACACACTCCCCAGCAGCACAGCTGTCTGTTTAGTCGGATAGACTTGATTCTATACATACATAGGCAAAGGAATAAACATTACGAGACACAAAATATTAATTAAATAATTAGTCAAAATGTCAGCTAGCCATACCAATATACCGACAAATAAAATGAAAACTGTCAAGGCCAAATACAGCCTAAAACAACTCATCATAAAAAATATTGTTATGAGTAGATCATGTCAATAACTAATGACATAATAGATAATAATAAAAAAAAATATCGATAGTCGATACCTAGGTACTTTCGATAGCAAAAGTCGAACGCATTAAAGTACCTAAGTTGTTACATTAGTCTACACACACGAATCGCAACTTAACAATAACCACAATAAATAAATTAGGCTAATTTTCAAACAGTCTTTGAGAAACTGAAAAATAGTTTGAGATACTCTTTTCTGTGTACATTTAGCAAACAGTTTAAAAGGGGTATACCCTTTTTAAACTGTGTGCTAAATTATAACTACAAAGTTTCATGTAAAACTGTCTACACGGTCCGTCAAGACCGTCAAGCTCGACTTTCTGTGCCTTTCGTAAAAAAAATGCTCATAAAACAAAAAATAATCACATAGTCCCATATGTTGTTATCACAACGTTCTAATATTGGCATAAAGTATTCAAAGTAACTCATATTTTTGCCGGCCCAATTTTGATACTTACGGTCCCCTATTAAAGATGAACTGCATCAATACGAAGTTCATATTATTAGTGAATTATGAGCTTTGTTTTGATTATGAGGTTTACAAGGTATTGGTTGCCTAAAGAATCAGCATTGCCATAGAACGTGGCAAGGCTGCCAGCGTTTTGGACAGTTTTCCCGTTGACAACGATGTGGACGAATTTTTTAATGCCCTATGATTCTTTTCTTTTTTATATACTTGTTTTGTACATATTATTTTTTTTTAAGACCGTTGGTTTTTAAATTATGTAAGTATTTTAATTAATAAACCACTTTGCCACAATATGCATGATATTATGCATGTATTACTTTATAATCTGTACGTTGTTACTGTTGCCTATGCAAATAGAAGAAAAAGCATTACCTTCCATTAGGCTTTGCCTCAGCTGGGCAAAAAGGCCATAGGTCTTTTTTTGTCATTTATCCTTTAGTTTGTAAGGCAAGTAGAGGCCAGTAAGTGTGTAGGATATTAACAGCTAAAGATGAAACTTGATATATACCTACCAATCAACCAAGCAGTACTGATTTCATCAATGTAACGTACATTCGCACAAATAATTTCAATAATATTTAAGCAACTCTGGAAAATACAATATATTTCAAATCCTGACCCATCGTCAAATCAAAGAATATTTCCACCACACGAAAAGAATCACAAACACAAAAGTCAATCCCGTCTCTTCATCGAAAAGCCCACTGAAATTCCTGAACAAATTCCAACAATACATCGTTTGGAACTACAGGGGGACCAGTGACAAACTTCAAAAATTTCTTCTAAATCTCATAACCTTCCTCTATCCCTCGTCACGAGAGAAGTTCAAAAACTCTGTTACGCGAACTATTTTGAGGAGGGTAGTCGAAAATTTACATTTAAACTTTTGTTATTCCACAAACAACTTGCTTTGTGTAGCGTTGGAACGGTGATTTTGTGTTGTGTGGATGGTAGGTAAAGGTTAAGTAAACACGTCGTTTTGATTTATTTGCATACTTGTTTTTAATGGTAATTTTGGAAACATTTTTTTTATTTTTCAGCAGTCGCCTGGTGTCTCTATTTAGGCAGCTGATGAGAACAGGCTGGCAGCAGAACTGGTGATATTTGGGGAGCACACCGGTTATAATAGTTTCTACGGGCGCTGATCAGACTAGCCAATCAGCTCCCTTTCAAGATAAATCTTATTTCTTCGTCAGAAGTTTTCGTCAAAAACGTACAGAGTCCGTGGCGAGCTGGGGTATATATACACGGCGCGGTAACGAAACCATAGCGAGTTTTAATTTTTCCACTAACGCCATCTATCGAGCTTGTGGACAAACTTTACGATCTTATTTTGTCACTTACCCTTCGGAGAATACACACGAACGGATTGTTTAATTGAGTGCTGTTTTAACAATAACTAGCTTTTGCCCGCGGCTTCGCTCGCGTATCTTCTACACCTTTACATATTGTTGTTTATCCTTCTATTTGACGCTGATATGTATAAATTCTGGGCATTGGACACACGCTAATATGCCACATATAGCTGGCCAGGGGAAAAGCATGGCTATTCTAAATGCACCCCCTGCTACCTGCAATGCTTGCTTAATTGTAATAACTAATTAGTTCAATCTTCAGAATATCACATCATGATGAATATTTTACCAGACACCGTGTCTGCCAGGCATAAAATATAGACAGCAATCTGAGCAACATTTTTACAAATTTTTCAATGTGTAAAAATTTTTCAACAACGTACAACGTTTTCAAACTTATTCCTAAATCAATATCTATGTATTTATATCGAACCACCAAATAGCTTCCGGTTTTTAACCGACTTCAAAAAGGAGGAGGTTCTCAATTCGTCGGAACCTTTTTTAACTGACTTCAAAAAGGAGGAGGTTCTCAATTCGTCGGAACCTTTTTTTAGCTGACTTCAAAAAGGAGGAGGTTCTCAATTCGTCGGAACCTTTTTTATTTTTTTTATGTATGATCCCCGATTACTCGAAGATGGCTGGACCGTTTTGGATTTTTTTTTTTTGAAAGGGAAATAACTTTAATTTCGGAAGGCGGTGACAAAAAATTAAAATACATATCCAAAGTCACCGACTTCCGAAATTAAAGTTATTTTTCACTTTTTAGTGTTTTTTTGGAAGTCGGTTGTTTATTTTTTTGAAAAAAGTTTTTTGGACAAATGGACTGGAATTGCTGAAATCTCATGTCTGTCTATTGTTTACACCAGATCATAACATAAAAGTATACGCTGTGAGCACATGTGAACCACTAAAACGAGAAAAATAAAACTTAAAAAAAAAAAACAACCGACTTCCAAAAAAACACTACAAAGTGAAAAATAACTTTAACTTCGGAAGGCGGTGACAAAAAATTCAAATACGTATCCAAAGTCATCGACTTTTGTAGTGTTTTTTTGGAAGTCGGTTGTTTTTTTTTTTAACATTCTTCTCGACACCACTTTATAACCACACAGTGGGTCCCAAACTCCCAAACCGCAGTTAACGGCAACGCGGGGCGGGCCCAAAAGATAGCGGGACGAAGTTGACTCTTTTACAGCAATAAGTATGAGGAGAGAAGGGAAGCCTTGTCCCTAGAATGAGAGACACAAACAGCATAATAACATTAACATAATTATCCAAATACGAATCACATAAAAGCATTTCCTCAAATATACTAGCCGCCATACTTAAAACAGATCGATCCACGGATCATTAGAAACTTCACAGCTCATTTCCACGTTCCAAGAATCCAGACATGATCATCAAAATACCATTTAAGAATTCTTATCTTACTTGTCTGTACTTATTCGTTTAGCTGTCGTTAATGCGGTAAAGTGTGCTGGTTTAATTACAGGCCTAGGTGGTTCAAGTACGAGTAAATATAGGTTTTCTGTCGACGGTATCTAGTAGATTTATTTTGTAGTTCGATTAATTGCTGTTTTAATTCTGATGTAGATAATAGTTTCTTTGTGCAAGGAGCTTTTTCAATGATATTCAAATATGTAATGTATTAAGTAACTAGCTTTTGCCAGCGGCTTCGCTCGCGTGGAGGTCGGTGTATTATACATATAAACCTTCCTCTTGAATCACTCTATCTATTAAAAAAAACCCGCATCAAAATCCGTTGCGTAGTTTTAAAGATTTAAGCATACATAGGGATATAGGGACAGAGAAAGTGACTTTGTTTTATACTATGTAGTGATGTGCTAACGACACCGAAAGTGTAGTTGAAAAGGGTATGCTAAGATGGTTTGGTCATGTTTAGAGGGCGGCCAACACAACACAAGGTATTAAAAAGGCAGATGTTTGGAAACGCCGGAAAGGGACGCCCTAGGAAAGGGATGGCGTTCCACTGTGGCATACAACAAAATAATTTGAGCACGGTATCATTTCGGGAATTTAGGTACCTTAGGCATCTAGTTTACAACAGCAGAGGTCGCACTAATTTGTTCTTACTGTAGAACAATAAACGTATTATAGTGAAAGCATATAGTTTTATCCCGTAGTCAAGATTCTTTGTTGGCACGTCATGGCTACATTAAATAAACAATGTGTTACGGAAAAGGTGTATACATACCAAGGGCACGGCTTCTTTGGATGATATCAATCGATATTGGAAGGATTTTTTAATCCTATCTCTACATGTTCGGAAGTTATGAGAATTTTTAATACCTACATTGATACCAGAAACCGAACTTGTCAAATTGAAATAAAAACATCACTCGAAAGAGATTTATTGTGATATTGGGAAGTAACGTAAAAGTTATTGACCTACGTAGTGCGGTGACACGTTTGTTATCTTTCTTAAATTTTTGAATTTAAGAAAGATATGAAACCGAAAATTTGGTATCAATTCTTAGAGTATTTTATTTCAAGCTGAAACTATGTATCGTGATTCTATATCAACTGTTATCTTGAGCTTAAGGATAGCAATAGGGTTTCTGTTTTACCCTGTATATTTGTAAAAAAATGGCATGTAGATGTACAGCGGTTCGCCATCCTTGCCCCAGGACCTGACCTTTTTGATGAATATCACCAATGAGGTCACTATCTTATTGACCATGTTCATCAGAAAGGTCAGGTGCGTAGTACACGCAACCGGTGTGTATTTATGATCATATGTATGAACGTTAACAACAAAAAGAGTTTATAAGAATCGTAGCAGGTGGCGTTCTGTAGTTTTCGCCTACCCTCGCGGTACGAAAAAACACTAGGTACGAAGACAGAAGGGTGACAGCAACACATTCCAGAAACTAGAAATCCTACATCAATGTAGGTATTATAAGACCCGAAAGTCTTGGGTAACCGCGGTCGACGAATAAATAATTAACGTGCGTATAAATATTAATTACTTATATCGTTTATTATACGTTTACGATCATAACAGCAACGCGCCTGTTAATCAAATTATTTTAAATTTTTTTTATTAAAAAACGTCCTGACTGTTCGAACATGGACCAAGCACTTTAGTTGGCTGCCAGTATGAGCTTAAGGTTGCCTTCGGTAAGCGACCAACCTTTATACTATCTATCAAAAACAATTCATCAACATTTATGATTATTACTCCCCATAAGAAAGAAAGAATTTCCTATCGCCTTCTAAATGCACTCAAAATCCAGGATAAAGGTGAAAGTGAAGAAAGAATCAAATTTTACGATCGCCGAAGGTATTACAACAAAACGTTTACTTCTGACGTAACTAGAACCCGGCACTTAAGTTTCGGGCCATAAAAACAGAGGGGACCATTAAAAAATGGAAAGTAAAAGCGGTGATGTAAATCTTTCCATTGATGGCTTTTGTTCCGAATTGGGACGGAGAAATAAATTAATTATTGAAATTGAAAGCTTTTGCCTGTAAATAATTACCGGTGAGCTTGAGTTCTTTGAAGCTTTTTCTAATGGGAATATTTTTGTTTGTAATGGAATTACAATTTGGGAAGTAAATTGGTGTTTTATTTCATCTGTCTGAAAAATTTGAAATTGTAATGTTGTTTTTGGTTACTTGGGGCTCAAATCATTTAGTCTCTAGAAATAATTTCATGTCACAGGCGTTTACTTCAAGTAACAACAGCGGCACGGGTCGGTCGATCAGGTTAAACTACGCTTGCCGCAGTTGGTTCGTGGATGGGTTACCATATTTACATACCAAGACCCCTCCGTGCCTTGGAAAGCACGTTACGCCGTTGGTCTCTAGATCTTTTACAGTCGTTAACGGTCGTCAGACACCCGAAAGTTTGACAACCAGTCTTTCCAGGGGAATTGTGTAACAAGACTTATTTATGTGAGGGTAGATTTATATTAGTAACTTTATAGATAACTGTCAATTGATAGGTCTTGTTATTGTCAAGGTACGTTTATGTCTTATTGTCAAAGTCACTGTCAGTTATAAAATCATTTTGACATTGAAGTTAATTATCAGTCAACAAATTCCCGGCAACGGACAGTCTTGAACGAGGCACCAGAGTGATAAGTTTCTAAGGTTAGTAAAATAATGTAAACATGCACTGAACTATGTTGATTAATTTATAATAAATATTGTTACTGCGTTGATTCATTTGTTGTTTAAATTCTCTGATTCCCTTTTGAGATACGTTTTACATCTCAGAAGTGGGATTCGCAAGACATTTTGTTTTGTGGTGAACCTCCCCACGACCTCGACCGCCGATAAACCAAATTTTAATTGTTTTAAAACGGAAAATCGACGCAATAACAAGAAGGAAAATAGGAATCTGTGTGGTTTAACTTTAGATGATAACATTATGAACGCCGATTTGGCCGATTGAAGCGGATGCAGTTTCCTTTGAAAAATGGTTATTTTTGATGGTCATAATAGATTTCAATGATAAAAGAGGTAGTTTATGGAAATACTCGTTTAAAAGAAAAATGTAGTGAACATAAAACTAGAAATACTTAAAAAAACCCCAAAATGTGTCGCCATTTTTGTGATGCGTACAGATTAATAACACAAATACCTACTTTAAAATTTAAATTCAGTGACTTTGATTTGCGACATTAGTACACAATACATTAACAAAATGTTCTGAGTTCCAGGAAAATGAGCGACAAAGAACCAAATGCGGACTATCGACGCACCAACAACCCTTCTTGTAACTACGAAAGACAGAGGAAATATAGTGAAGCATCACGAAGTCGAAAGCGGGACCTAGGGGAAATCGAGAGGCGCAGTCGTAGCCGCAGTCGCAGTGGCCGTAGTGATGGCCAACAACGAACGCAAGGATCTCGGGAGCGCAGTCCAGCTCGTGATCGGCGGCACAGCAGCGAAATACATCATCACCTGAGAAGCCGAAGCATAAGCAGCACGCGGACGCTACTCGAGCAAGAACGCGAGTTGTCCAGGGAGAGGGAAAAATTAAAAACCCTTGAAAACCAGGTACGCAAGGAACGGGAGAGATTAACGGAACGGCACAGATCACGTAGGCGTTTCGAGACGCCTAAGCCTGGCCCGAGCAATCGTGGGCAGACAAACGCTGGCAATAAAAGCTCAACTCAGTACCGATCCTTAATCACTCCCGCGAAACGACACACGCCTCGTGATGAAACACATGAACCGCATGACAACAAAAAAACAAAATGTATTACTACGGACCTGTTTGAGGATTTTTTTTGTAAAACTTCTTAAGTCTAAAGCAGGGGATCGTGAATCGTTTTCGAGTGCAACTTTGAATAACGTCGTTCCAGACTTCGACCCTATGTCGAAAGAACAGACTATTAATATTTGGCTCGATAAAGTCGATGAATGTTCCGAGATTTATAATTGGAACGATAAGCAAACGGTTCACTATGCCCTGCCTAAACTCACCGGACTGGCTAAGACATGGTTCCAGGGTCTGCCCTCTATTAAGCATACTTGGCTTGAATGGAAGTCAATGCTACAGGAATCATTTCCTGCAACCGAAAATTATGCGGAACTTCTGACAGATATGCTTAATAGACGGGTACGCTCTGGAGAATCTTATGAACTTTATTATTTTGCAAAAATTAATTTACTGAACAGATGTAAGATCTTTGGAAAGCAAGCAGTGGATTGTTTACTTTATGGGGTTGAAGACAGGGGAGTTCGTGTAGGTGCTCAAGCAGCAAAATTTGATAAACCAGAAGATGTACTTGAATTCTTTAAAACGATCAAGTATCATAGTAGAAATCAATCAGATTTTAACAAAGATTTTAATAAGGATAAGCGTCCTAGCAGTGCATCAGTAAGTAATAACTCGGCAAAGAACACAGATAATACGGCGTCAAACAAAAATAGTGGCGTGAGAGGGTCAATTAAGTGTTTTAACTGTCAGGGTGTCGGTCACCCCAGCTTTAAGTGCCCTAAGCCGATCGTCAAGTGCACTAACTGTAATTTTATGGGACACGACAGTTCCCACTGTCCTAGATTAAAGAATCAAAATAACCCTTCAAAAGATAAAGAGGTCCTCGAAGTTTCTTTTAGTGAAAATAGTAACGACAAGTACAAGGTCATGACAAATATTAACGGCATCGCTACAATTTGCCAATTGGATTTAGGTAGTGAGGCAACACTAATTCGTAGAAATAATGCTATAAGACTAGGATTGCAGTGGGAAACCGTTAATGGCCCATATTTAAGAGGATTAGGGAATGTACCATACGTACCGCTAGGGCGTACTTCAGTGAATATAGATGTACAAGGTATTTCAGAAAGGGGTGTCGAAGTGTTTATTGTAGATGATCACTTAATTAATTATGACGTGTTGCTTGGACACAGCTTTACTGAAAGACCTACACTTAAGATCATTAAAACTCCAACCGATCTAATATTTGAACGGGTAGGACAAGATGTCTATTCTAAATTACATCTTTATACAACTTGTGATGTTAATGTGGACATCGGTGAGATGGTTTCAGTCCCTGTAAAGTCAAACGTTGCTTGTACCGGAAATATCTATGTAGGCGGATCGGTAAGAGGCCGCGCTGGTCATGAGTACTACCTATTACCGGGAGAATATAAAATTCATACTTCTGAATGTCATTTGTTAGTTCAAAATGTTGGTTCGAGCCTAGTGTGCTTTAAAAAGAACACCCTCATTACACGCGCTCAGTTTGTAGGGTCGGGCTATTTAGACTTACATGTTTTAAGCATTACGAATGATTTGAATGATTACGTCTCTGTTACTCCAAATTGCGGAAAACAGCTGTCGGAAAATCAAAACCGTCAATGCGTAACATTGCTAGAAAAGTATAATGACTGCTTCTCCACTGGTATGCACGACTTGGGATTTACCAACGTAACGGAAATGGAAATTCACCTCAAGGACTCCACTCCTGTTGTTTATAGGCCGTACCGGCTACCTTACTCTGAACGCTAACTAGTTCAGGACATGGTTGGTGACATGATCGATCATGGTATCGTGCGAGAATCTAACTCCCCTTACGCTAGTCCAATAGTCCTAGTCAAAAAGAAATCAGGCGAAAAGCGTCTCTGCGTTGACTACCGCGCCCTGAACAGCCGCACCAAAAGAGATCACTATCCCCTGCCTAGAATTGACGACTTGTTAGATCAGCTGTCGGGTCAATCAATGTTCACGTCACTAGATTTAGCCTCAGGCTATCATCAAATTGCCATAGCTGAGCAATCTAGAGAGAAAACTGCATTTGTCACACCCGATGGGCAATATGAGTACAATCGTATGCCCTTCGGGCTGGCAAATGCCCCAGCAGTTTTCCAGAGAGCGATCCACAAGATACTCAGTAAGGCCAAAGTCGGATATATAGTTATTTATATGGATGACATTATGATACCATCAAGAAATTTTGAGGAAGGGCTGATACGTCTTGAAGAAGTGCTAGACCTCCTACGTGAGGCAGGGTTAACACTTAAGATGGAAAAATGCCATTTCTTCCAAGAACGAATTGATTTTCTTGGATTCGAAATAGATAAAGATGGTATCAGGCCTGGGATCCAAAAGATTGAAGCAGTGTCCAGGTTTCCTGCTCCCCGAAATCAACATGAGGTTAGGAGGTTTCTTGGACTTGCTAGCTTTTTCAGAAGGTTTGTGAAAGGATTTGCATTAATTGCTAGGCCCTTGACAAACCTCCTGAAAAAGGACACACCTTGGAGCTGGGGAGATATACATACGGAATCTTTCCAATCTATAAAAAACACCTAACCGGAAGGCCTGTCCTAGCCTTGTACAACCCCAGTGCAGAAACGCAATTACACACTGACGCGAGTAAATTCGGAGTTGCGGGCATCTTATTACAAAGAAAAGATTCAGAACCCTGGCGGCCAATAGCATACTTTAGCCGCCAAACGTCAGCGGATGAGATGAAATTGCACTCATTCGAGCTAGAGACACTTGCGGTCGTTTGTGCCTTAAACAAATTCCGCACATACCTCATTGGAATGAAGTTCACTATTATAACCGACTGCAGTGCATTACGCTCTACTTTCACCAAGAGAGATCTCATACCTCGCATATCTAGATGGTGGATTCAATTCTTAGAATTCGACTGCGAAATCGAGTATCGTCCTGGTGAAAGAATGTCACACGTAGACGCACTCAGTAGGGGCCCTGTGTTAGTACCGTCTGAAGACATCCACGTTCTAGACATTATGTCGGTTAGTACAGAGGACTGGATTTCTACGGTGCAGTCTTCTGACGAAGAGGTTAGACGTATTAAAGATGTTCTGGAAGACCCAGAAACATCTAAGATTGCAGGTATTCACAAGGAGTACACAATTAAAAACGGACGAGTCTTTAGGACTTTAGGAGAGGGTGTGACCAGATGGGTGGTCCCAAAAGGCGTGCGGTGGCAACTCTTGAAATCCAACCATGATGACGTAGGTCATTTTGGTTTCGAGAAGACCTTGGACCGAATAAAATCACTCTTTTGGTTCCCGAAGATGCGAAAGTTCATAAAAAAATATGTAGCTGCATGCCTTGAGTGTGCTCACCACAAACTGCCTTCGGGAAGCAAAGAAGGATTACTTCACCCGATTCCTAAAGTAGAGATTCCGTTTCACACTTTACATGCGGACCACTTGGGTCCTTTTCCACGAAGTAAGCGAGGCTATACTTACATACTTGTAATAGTCGACGCCTTTACCAAGTATGTTAGCATTACACCTGTTAGAAGTACGAAAACCAAAGAGAGTATAAAAGCATTGAAGACTCTCTTTAGTTATTTCGGGTCTCCCTCGCGGCTCATAACAGACAGAGGCACAAGTTTCACAAGCAAAAAGTTTAAGACGTTCGTGCAGTCGATCGGTGCAAAACACATCCTTAACTCTGTCGCCACACCAAGAGCAAATGGGCAGGTCGAACGGTATAACCGGACGATTCTGGCATCCCTGGGGTCCATGGCCCACGGTAAGAGCAAAAATTTGTGGGACGAACTTCTGCCAGACATTCAGCTAGGACTTAACACTACAGTTCATGATGTGACTAGAAAAACCCCTACAGAGCTATTGTTAGGTAAGACAGTGTCAAACCCGGGCCAAGGTATATTAAATAACGTAATCGATGACATAGGACAGAGTAGTACTCAAACTTTAGAAGAAATTAGGTCCGAAGCGAGTGAACGAATTTCAAAGAATCAGGATACAAATAAGAAACGGTATGATAAACACAGGAAAAAGGCCACGATTTACAAGGAGGGCGATCTGGTTAGGATAGCGAGGGCAGTAGTAGCGGCGCCGGGCCAGTCTAAGAAGTTAGAAGCAAAGTGTCAGGGTCCATACAGAATAAAGAAAGTCTTACCAAACGATAGATTTCTCGTTGTAGACACCCCTTTGACAAGAAAAGGAGCAAAGTACGAATCAATTGTTGCTATTGACAAAATTTATCCATGGTTAAGTTTTAATGCCCCTGCTTGCTCGTCCAGTGATGACAACGACGATGAGAGTGATAGCAATTAAAACGAATAATATTGTTATTTTAATTATGTGTAATTTTTTATGATTTTATTGATTTGTGTGTGACTTGATATTATACGTGATCTTTAGTTAATGATTTGGGATGATTGCGATGTACTAGCTCGATGGTGTCTGGCATATGAACTTGCCAGGCCCTAAGAGATAAATGAGGGTGCTTTGAGTCGGGCATGATTGGCGTTGGGATTCGCCGCCCAGGATTGGCTCAAAGTACCGTCGCCGATGCCGGAGTGACGGTGAAGGAAGTAGCCGCACTTCGCTCGGCAATCGACTTGATAGTAGATTGAATGAGAATGTTTGAACTAGGCAAGATTGGCGTATGAACTCGCCGCCTATGAGTAGTTCAAAGCATTGCGGCTCGAGCGATGTTATAGTGAAGGAAGTAGCTTTCACATCGCTCAAGCCATAAAATGAACTAAAATGATTATCTAGAATTTTTATTTTATTTTTACAAGGAATGAGACTAAACTGATTAATTGTTTTTATTGTTAAATAATACCTAAACTTATGATGTACAAGTTATTATTATAAGTACGAATAAAAGATAATTGTTGGATTGATAGAAGATATACTCACCGAAACTGTAATAAACCTTTTAGAATATAATAAGGAACGAAGGGACTCGTTCTTGAAGGATGGCCGACTGTAACAAGACTTATTTATGTGAGGGTAGATTTATATTAGTAACTTTATAGATAACTGTCAATTGATAGGTCTTGTTATTGTCAAGGTACGTTTATGTCTTATTGTCAAAGTCACTGTCAGTTATAAAATCATTTTGACATTGAAGTTAATTATCAGTCAACAAATTCCCGGCAACGGACAGTCTTGAACGAGGCACCAGAGTGATAAGTTTCTAAGGTTAGTAAAATAATGTAAACATGCACTGAACTATGTTGATTAATTTATAATAAATATTGTTACTGCGTTGATTCATTTGTTGTTTAAATTCTCTGATTCCCTTTTGAGATACGTTTTACAATTGTAACCCAATAACTGGAATGTGGATTGTGTCAAATAGGCAGACGCTCCAGGTAACATACTGGCACTCAGCTGCAACCAGAGGGGCAATTCTCGTAATTTGAAGAACGTTCAGTCTGATCTCGGTCTCAATCTGTCAAAAATACCTCGAGCTTCCATAGGTACCTATATTTTTAACAAGTTTTTGTTTTCAATGTCGCCGAGATGAGACTGCGATTAGAATTTGAACGTTTTTAATTATGAGAATTGTCCTTCACATAGACTGGAAGCCGACCCCAACAGGGTTTTGAAAAGGCTAGGCAAATGACGGCCTTTTAAAATAATTTTATTACATATAGAACTCCTTCCTCAAGGCCCAACGTTCCAACATATCGTGTGTACTGATCTATCTGTCAATAAGACTTTTATTAGAAGAGAGAGTTGAACGATTCGGAAGAGGGACCCCTCCTCCAAGTTGCGTCAAAGACATAAATATTCTCCGTACATGGCCGGAATTTTTATTAAAAAAAGCGACCTTTGTAAAACAATCTCGTTGAGTTATTGTTGAGGAAGGTTCGTATCAGCCCTGCCTTTAAATAATGTGGGTGTTTATATAGTAATGAGAATTTGAGGTTATGAAAATGAATTTAGATTTTTTGCTTCGCATGAATCTTTTGCTGCTACCTTCAATGTTTTGTTATTGTTGTTGTCCTCATTTATTAGGTACTTGTTTTGTGCGTGTCATACTAGGTCTGCTCACGAACGTCATCATTATTTTATTATAGTTTAAAAAATTCTCATTAAGTGAAATTTGTAGTAAATTTATTTTGAGTAAATAAAGGTTCTTTAGCCAAAATCAAAATAAAAACAGAGTTCTGTTTCCTTTCTTTACTATAATGTATTGTCGATTAAATTGTAATAGTCTTGAAATACCGAATATTTATTTATATATTATTTAACCATTTATGTACACACATATAAACAGACAACAAGAAAATAACAGAAATAAAGGTACAAAGGTGATACTTATTTCTGAAGAAATCTCTTTCAGCATTCCTGCGAAATATGAATATTCCCATTTTTGTCTTCAAACTTCACAATACTCTAAATTGTAATGCAATATTTCCCTTAAATATTCCCAACTGCATAAAAATGTCTGGTCAAGCTCAGAACGTACACAATTTTCTTGGGTTTTCTAAAAAAAAGTGTCGTCAGAGAAAACTGGGTTGTGTCAACCTGTCTTGCACCGTCATTATCTGTGACCACCTGAGTTAATATACCTTGCAGCGCTTAAATAGAAGCGCTCCGGTAAAAAGCTGATAGTCTAGTGTACGAAGATGTAAAAAAGACTTGGGCACTAAAAGAGCTTAAATCTAATTCCTTTAAACGAGAAATTCTTGTATATATGTAATATTTATAATCTGAATATCGGAAACGGCTCCAACGATTTTCATGAAATTTAAGTATGCAGGCGGTTTCGGAGGCGATAAATCGATCTAGGTAGGTTTCATTTTTATAAAACGAAAAAAAAAATACTGAGCTAAGCTCCATCATCCAGATATGAAATTTAGTATGCAGGGGATTTTGGGGGCGATAAATCCATCTAGCTACATAAGTTTCATTTTTAGAAAACGTCAAACCAAAAAAAAAACCGAGCTAAGCTCGGTCATCCAGTCATTTTAATTTTTTTTTTGTTGGCTGATTCAACTGAACTGGGCCTATTCCTTAATTTTATGACATTTCATACTTGATTTCTGCGGGTCTAAAAAGGCCACATTAAGCAATTCCTCTAAAAGTGATTAATTTCCTGAATTCCCTTATGATTCTGCTATTTGACATATTACTTTAATAAAGCAATTCATAATTTGGTGACCATTTTACAAATTTCCATACAAAACTGTCAAATAGGTGAATTGCGTGATGTCGACGCAGATAATACTATGAATTGTCAGTTTGTGACAATTTGACGATTTTAAATATGATTCATAATATGATCATATTATGATTCTGCCAAAGTGGCCTTTTTAGACCCCCTGGTCCTAATCTGAAACACAAACAACTGAACATCTGAACGATGTCTCTTCTAGTAAATCTATTTCCTTGTTCTTTCATCAACTAGACGCGTGTAGACAGGCGTGCGAACTAATCACAGAGCTACAGCACATTGTGAGACTATACTTACTGATTCTGATAGCGTTTTTAAGGGTTCCGTACCCTAAGGATGATAAATAAATAATAAATGACTTTATTTATGTAAGTCGTATTTGCACAAAGACTTACACGTCAAGCATATATGTTTAAAAATAGATGAGGTCGGCAAATCCTATCTGACTACTCTGAGAAGAAAGCCAAAACAAACTCAGAGGGCACTCTTTTAATGTATAGACATAATCTTGGTCAGAAGACCATGTAGACTGGTGTCTGATATGGTCATTTGAGGAAAAAACCACACAGATTGAGTGGACCTGTCCAGTCAGTGCACGTAATTGTCAGTAATCAAGACGAACAATACCAAAACGAGAACATTTATGAAGGTCGTCCAAATTACTCAAACTGCCTGATCACGTTTAGAAGTAACAGAAAAAGACCCAACGGAGCCTTATTTGAGCCTTATTACTTAAGCCTCCGCTGTCCATCCGTCCCTCCGACCGTCTTCCCGTCGGCGGGCTGTATCTCGTGAACCGAAGTAGATAGACAGTTCAAATTTTCACTGTGAGAGTATGTCCACATATTCTCCATGAAAGAAACATGTTTTTGTCGGTTTTTTTATGAGTAAAAATGTTTTGCTACGTGGTACAGAATCCTTCGTGTGCGAGTTCGATTCGCACTTTGGCCGGTTTTTACACGCTTTATATTAGCTTCACTTGTATATTTTATGTAACCGACTCCTTTGGACGCTATTTTGACCCACTTTAAACGGTCAGATTTAATTTAAACTTTGTAGACTTATCGAGGCCCTATGACAATTCAATAATTAAAAAAAAATAGAAAAAAACACGCTTTTGTAGTTAGCAAAACTAAAAATAGAAAATAAATAATAGTTTAAAAAAACACGCTATAAAAACCAAACTAAAAAGTAGAAAATAATTTAATTCTATTAAAAAGCGTGGGGTGCTTGATATTAATTGATTATAAAAAAACCTCAAAAAGCACCCCACGCTTTTTAATAGAATTAAATTATTTTCTACTTTTTAGTTTGGTTTTTATAGCGTGTTTTTTTCCTCCTGTCCACTACTTATCCTCTTACTGGTTTCGTTCGAGTGTGTTACGTGACCTAGAAAAGTGTAACACCGAATTACACGTCCCCGTAAGTTTACTAACACGAATTACTTAACAACGAATGCACGCTACCACGAAACACATAACAACGAATGTACACTACCACGAAACACATAACAACGAATGTACGCTACCACGAAAAACTTAACAACGAATGCACGTTACCACAAAAAACATAACGCCGTAGCCATACGATCTCGAATAACCGAACCTCAAAAAGTATGCGTACAAAGTCTTAATTCCTATAACAATCAACCAAATCAAACAATAAGAGAAATAGAAACAAAATATGTCATACCTATGTTATGTACCAAATAATTATATTTTTCCTTGGAACAAATATTACCGGTTCCAATTACACAAAATGAGGTGGAATCATGGCACCACCCCTGGAACAGCCTATTGGGCAGAAAGAAATGGAATTTGTATAAGACCATTGAAGAATTAAGCAAGGAACAAAAACATACAGAATTGGCGGTAGAAAAATTCAATTCAGTCTCAAGAAACCAAAAGAGCAAAGAAAAAAGAAAATAGGGAAGAAAAAATTTAAAAACATTTGGAAAAAAAGGAAACAATGGACTTAACCACATTTTTAGATGGTCTTGCATACTTGTGCTATTTTAAACGATAGCTCAAATCATATTCTGTTTTTTTTTCCTCATAACGTTTGATTTGGTTGATCGTTATAGGAATTAAGACTTTGTACGAATACTTTTTGAGATTCGGGTATTCGAGATTGTATGGCTACGGCGTTATGTTTTTTGTGGTAACGTGCATTCGTTGTCAAGTTTTTCGTGGTAGCGTGCATTCGTTGTTATGTGTTTCGTGGTAGCGTGCATTCGTTCTTATGTGTTTCGTGGTAGCGTGCATTCGTTGTTAAGTAATTCGTGTTAGTAAACTTACGGGGACGTGTAATTCGGTGTTACACTTTTCTAGGTCACGTAACACACTCGTTTCGTTCTTATACGGAATGATCGGATTGGTAAAGGAGGGGGTGGTGTGGCCATATTTCTTCGCAGTGACTTTCCTTACAAAGTACTTGCTACTTCCTCTTCACATTATTCTGCTTCTGCAGAGTTTATTTTCCTTGCGTCAAAGGAGCCAAAACCGTTATTGGTGTTGTCTATTGTCCTCCCACTGTTGATTACTTCACTGAATTCGAATCAGTACTTGAATCTTTGGGTTCGGAGTATGCACATCACATCATCATGGGTGATTTCAACACAAACCTCCTTGCCCAAACCTCTCCTCGTTCCCGAAAGCTCCTCGATCTTATCGAGTCAGCCAGTATGCACGTGCTGCCGCTCCAACCTACTCATCATAACGTTGTGGGCGATGACACCTGGCTTGACCTGATCCTTACCTCGAATCCTTCCCTTGTTTTCTCCCATGGTCAACATGATGCTCCTGGCTTTTCTCATCACGACATGATTTTCCTTTCCTATATCCTGAAACCTCCCAAACCCAAACCCAAGGTTCTGCACAGGCGTTGTTTTTCACGAATGAATGTTGAGAAACTCAAAGAAGATGCGTCTGTGGTCGATTGGGAGCCTATGGCGAAAGCCATTTCGGTTGACGACAAGGTTGCGATCTTCAATGATGTTGTGGTCAACCTTTACGATATCCATGCTCCCGTCAAAAAAGTGAAGTTAAAACGTCCACCTGCACCATGGATGACAAGGGGTATACAGATGGCTATGCGACGTAGGGACCGTTCATTCCGTAAATTTAAAAGAGATCGCACTGATGAGAACTGGACACTATTTAAGGCTGCAAGAAATAGATGCAATCAGATGATACGCAACGCTAAACGCCGCCACATTCTAGATACTATCAATTCTTCCTCTTCTGCTGATATCTGGAAATTTCTTGGAACTCTTGGTATCGGCAAACCGCAACATTTAGACCTTCCTAATTCTATTGACTTGGACGATCTTAACCGTCATTTTTCTACTATTCCCACCATGGATCGTCTCACCAAGCAACAAACTCTATCCCTAATTTCTGGTCTAACGCGTCCTGATATTAATCCTTTCAGTTTCGTTCCAGTTGAACCGGGAGAGATCTTGAAGATCATTCTATCCATTAAATCAAAAGCGGTAGGATGTGACAGTATCACCCGTTTTATGATTTTAACAATCCTGGATCATCTCCTACCCGCGATTACCCATATTATAAATTTTTCCCTATACACCGGAGTATTCCCTTCCCTGTGGCGCAAAGCCTATGTTCGTCCACTACCTAAAGTTTCTAATCCCTCCCTTCTTACCCATTTCCGCCCCATTTCTATCCTTCCTTTCTTATCCAAAGTACTGGAGGCCTGCGTTCATAAACAATTCTCTAAGTTTGTTCACTGTAATTCTCTTATTAGCCCTCTTCAATCTGGGTTCAGACCCGGGCACAGTACTGTTTCCGCACTCCTTAAAGTGACTGGCGATATAAGGGCAGGACTGGAAGAGACCAAAGTAACTGTACTAGTGTTGGTTGATTTCTCAAATGCCTTTAATACCGTCAGTCACGACATCCTGTTGGCTATTTTGTCTTATGCTATGGTCTCTCCCGAGGCACTGGAATGGTTCTCCTCTTACCTTCAGGAACGTCAGCAGTCCATTCGTGTTGGGGATTCTTCGTCATGCTGGTGTCATTTGGAATCTGGCGTTCCTCAAGGCGGTATTCTTTCCCCTCTTCTGTTTTCTATTTTCATTAATCTCATAACTTCCGAACTTCAGTGTGCGTATCATCTGTATGCAGATGATTTGCAATTATACTGTCATGGGAGGGTTGAAGAACTACCGGAAGCTATCGACAGGCTGAACAGGGACTTGATAGCCGTAAAAGCCTGGTCTGAACGATTTGGGGTAGCAGTAAACCCTAACAAGTGTCAGGCAATCATCATCGGTAGTTCTCGAAGTATGAGTAAAGTGGATAGTTCAACTTTGCCACCAGTACTCTTCGATGGTACGATCGTTCCATTTAGTGCTGATGTGAAGGACCTAGGCTTGCACATTGATAGTACCCTAAACTGGCGTACTCAAGTCGCTAGGATCAGCCAGAAGATTACTGGAACGCTGCGTGCTCTGTACCGACTAAAAAAATTATTACCAACGAGTACGAAGACAATGCTTGTGCAGGCCTTAATTTTCCCTATCATCGATTATGGTGATGTGTGCTATTACGATCTGAATGCTGATCTCCTCGACAAACTTGACCATCTTCTCAATTACTGCATTCGATTCGTCTTCAATCTGCGTAAGTACGACCATGTCTCTGCGCAACGGTCGCTTCTGAAGTGGTTGCCCATTCGCCAGCGCAGAGAGCAGAGGGCGTTGACCACCTTGTTTTCTTTTCTTGACTCTCCCACTTCCCCTGGTTATCTAGCCCCCCACTTTCAATACATTTGTGTCAACCACAACAAAAATCTTCGTTCCTCTAACAATCGCCTTCTTCAATGTCCCACTCACCGCACAGACTTTATGCACTCTTCCTTCTTCGTTCAGTCTATCTCTCTGTGGAATGCGCTCCCCCTTGATATCAGGATGGCAACCAACCGGTTATCCTTTAAAGTTAAAGTTCGCGAGCATATTCAAAAGAAGCTGGCAGTATCTTCACAACGATAATGTTTTCCCATTGTTTGTCTTATTTGTTTTATTATATTTATGTGTATTTATGTATGTTTATTTGTGCATATATTTAATTATTTATATAGCATATTTATTGTTAAAAAAAAAAATTGAGGAATATGAGTATATTTAGTTATATTTAAATAATAATTAATTACACCACATATTTGATAGCACCTACCACTGTTTGTCTCTGCATCGCCCAAAGGTTGACTGGTAGAAAATGCCTACGGCATTAAGTCCGCCTCTGTACATATATGTGCGTAAAGTATTAAATAAATAAATAAATAAATAAATTATTTTCTACTTTTTAGTTTTTTTTTAACTATTATTTTTTTATACTCACAGTTGTAGCTCAGTATTGATGTTGTTGCTGTATGGAGTTTGACACTTTGTCTCGTGAGTAGTCTACCTATTTATGTGTAGGTTTGTAGAATGCAATAAAGCTGGGAAGTCCTTTATTGACTACCGTCTATGTTATCAGCTCGTGTTTATGAGATATAGTTAGCGATAAGCTGCTGACGTTTATTAACAGTAGTTGTATTTTGAGCATGTGACATGATTTCATGTTTTGTAGTCATTAAGACGAAAAAGTCAAAGCTAAATAAACAGTGCAGTAAGTATAGTCTCAGTGTATACATCATCTTACACTTACTGGTGCTGATATTGTGTTAATGCAGAAAGTTGGTGCCCAGTGTTGATGTTGTTGCTCTCTAGAGTTTGACACTTTGTCTCGTGAGTAGTCTGCCTTTTTTTTGTGTGGAATAATATACAGCTGGGAAGTCTTTTATTGACCATAGTCTGTGTCAGCTCGTGTCTATGAGGTATGCTAAATGCTTGCAGTGTGAATGATTGACATGTAGTTTAAATCAAAAAGAGTAAGACGAAATAATTATGATTAAATTGAAAGCTATCTTAAAGGCATAAAAGTTAATAATCACTGTTTGCTATCAAAAATTTGCGCCATGTGCCTGCTCACTAGATAACGTTTGCGATAGTACTTTGCACAACCACGAACCAACAGACCAAACCATACTATATGATTATAGCATTATAGGCCAGCAAAAATCAAGTGAAACTGTACTTTCATTGGAAAACAAAATGGAAAATGGGAAGCGCATCATATAATTAGATGTCATGCATAAACCGTTTCATCGCTAAATTGTCCATACTTAACCATCATTACGGGTTTCCTACACTGTCGACTTGGCGAAGGCAAAAATATAAAGTCTCTAGGTTTGACGGGTAACCATTTAGTTAGATGGTTTTTGATTTTGGGGGATTGCGGATTTTGAGGATGGGAAATCATCAAATAACTTCTTCCGCTCTGGGTGGAGCGGGTAAGCGTGTCAGATTTCTACTGACTAAAACCCACCCGTGTTTCTTCAGTTGCCTGTGTGCCAGGGGCCACGGTATCTCTTTCGAACAACCCGCACCCTTGGCAGTCATCAGCCATTGCGGACCCCATCAGTGCGTGCTGACATCTCTTTGAGGCGCGCGTGGAACACAACGCGCCGTCGTCGACGACGCTGACAGGCTGGACCAACGGCTTTACGTGCTTTTCGAGGCACGAAGGGGTCTTGGTATCTTAAGATGGTCTGCTGAAGTGTCAGGCAAGTGTCAATCAAGCACGCCTGTATTCCCCGAAGGACTAGGCAGAGGTACACCTATGACAGGTACACCGTGACATTTTAGTCGTCTTACAACGGCAGCCCACTTCATGAGTACGTATTATTTATTAAAAAAAAAAAGAATTTTTTTGGACATATGAACAATAATTTAAAAAAAATATATCATTCACGAAAACGCATGATGTAGTTTTAGAACACCCTGTTATGGAGATGGAATGAATGATGAAATTTAATAGTATTATGGTAGGTAGGTAGAAATCTTCTACCGTTTGATACGTAACCATTTTTAAAAGGGATTGTGTTTCATAATTCTGAAGCATTATTTATTTTTCATAGTACCTATAACCTTAATTACTCATCATCATCATTTCAGCCGGAAGACGTCCACTGCTGGACATAGGTCTCCCCCAATTTGGGGGGGCTTGCCATAATCGCCACGCTTGGCGGGCGAGTTCGCGATCGCAGTTTGGTGGTCAATTCCTGCTGCCCATTCCCTTAGCCCTCCTTCTACGACACCCACGGGAAGAGATGGAATGGATGGAACACGGAACGGTTATCGTAATTAATGGTAACAATTTTTTTATCGCGCCTGTAGGTATTTATGTCGAATACATTGAGTGGACCACCTTTGTAAGGCCACTAAAATGTCACGGTTGTGTTCAGTATACCAACATTTCGCTAGTTACGTTTAAATGCCATGTAAAAAAGACTCCTTTATCAAAATTCTGGTCAGACTGGTCCCTTCGACAAACATGGATAGTTCTGTAATGTCTGCCGGCACTATAAGTTAAATCGATTACCGACATCAGGAAACCATTAACACAATAAGTTTTTCTCCATTTCCTAGTATCATGGAAATCTAATATACTACAAGGGACCTGATTTGCAATTTCTACGGAACATTGCGGCTCAATTAAATAGAATTATTTTAAACCCGTTTAGCTTCGCTACGCTCCCAACTTTCTATATTTTAATTCGTTGTATGACAGCTTAGTTTATTGTGAATAATAGGTCAATTTGTACTTTTGTTTCCCTGTTTCACTACTGTGACTGTGAGAAATGAATGGAAATGTCTTTATGAACATTTCATTTAAATACGAGTCTAGTTTGCATTCATTTGGAATCTCTTTTAGCTGGAAAACTTTGAGCTAATGCGGCTGTCTTTGAGTTTTGCTCCATTATTAAGTAAGATTATTAAGATGGGCTAGTAGCAAGATTATTATAATAGCCGCACGGATCGATTGAAGGTTAAGCTCCGCTTGCAGCGGTTGGTCCGTGGATGGGTGACCATCCAATACATATCGACACACCTCCATGCCTCTAAAAGCACGTTAAGCCGTTAATACCGGCTGTCATTCGTAGATATTTGACAGTCGTTAATCAGAAGACTGCTGTCTCACGAAGGGGTATCGAGTTACCCAGTAACTGGGCTGTGGTGGTCAGATAAGCAGCTGTTAAATGTACAATACTGGTATTCAGCTGCATCAGATTAGACTGGAAGCAGACCCAAAAATAGCTGGGATAAGGCTAGGCAAATTGATTATCACGCAAGATTATTATCGTTTTGGGTACAAGAACTTTCTAGATCTGGATAGTCTTTTTAGTTCGTGTTCTTACTCTGCTACTCTAGACTTTTGTTTATCAATCAATTATCTACGACTCCAAACAATCTTTTTCTAAATAACTGACGTTGGATTTTCTCCTTATAAACTTGGTTCCAATAACTTTAAACAAAAGTAAACGTATACCTATTAGTCCCAGCACGATTAATTTGAAGTTATTATTCGAGCAACTTGTTCTAAGCACTAAGTAATAACTAAGTTGCAAAAGGATTAGCAGTACTTAAGAGTATATTACTTAAGTAATAGTGGTTCTGTTAGTGCTTAGTTCAGTAAGTAAAGTTTCAGAGTTTTATGGAAGTTTCTCTTTCAGTTTCGTCTAGCTAAGTGTCTAAAGTAATTTAGAGTTCGTTTAGAAAATGTAACGTGAAAAGTTTTTATGAATGTGAAAGTTTTGAAGAAAATATTGAAACAAAATATTTGGTTCGTCACGGATCTCAGGAGTTCGGGAGTATTATATTAAATAGTTCATTGAATATTCTAAAAAAGCCCTTGCCATGTGTTGATTCAATTACAAACCTTTGATATTAAAATAATAGATAGTTTAAAAAAAACTAAAAAACACGCTTTAAAAACCAAACTAAAAAAGCAGAAAATCATTTCATAAAAAGCGTCGGGTGCTGTTTGAGGTATTTTTATAATCAATTAATATCGTGTTTTTAGATTTTTTTAAACTATTATTTCTTTTCTATTTTTTTGTTCTGCTATCAACAAATGCGTGATATTTCAGATTTTTTTACTTGTTTTTTTTATTATTTTTTTGTTTTTGTTTTTAATAACTGAATTCTCATCGGTCCTCAATAAGTCTACAAAGTTTAAATTAAATCTGACCGTTTGAAGTGGGTCAAAATCACGTCCAAAAGAGTCGGTTACAAACATACATGTGAAGCTAATAAAAAGCTTATAAAAATCAATTCTACTAATGTGAATGTTTGTATGTTTGGATGTTTGTTAGTCGATCACGCAACAACAGTTGAACGGATTTCGATGAAATTCGGCACACAGATAGATTATAACCTGGATTAATACAAAGGATATTTTATCCCAGTATTACGTTCCCGTAGGATAATTTTCGACCTTCACGCTGGCGAAGCCGCTGGCGAAAGCTAATAAAAAATAATGAATTTGTTTAAATCAAAATCAAAAGTCATTTATTCAAACTAGGCTGAGTGTCACCACTTTTTAACGTCTAAGTTACACAAGACAGTCCCCCAAAACGCCCGCGCTGCTGCACTTCATGGTGCTTTAGCAAAGAAGAAGTGGTGCAACCTGTTGACAGTTGCTTTATACTTCATCCTCATAATTCATTCATATCAGTCGAAAGACGTCCATTACCGTCCATGGGGCGCCTCAAAGTTCCACAACCTCGACTGGTTCTGTGTTTTATACTTCAACGGTCTCAATTTATCAAAATTTATAAATAGAATACGACACAGCAAGCCTCAAAATTCACGTTTTACGACATTTCTGCCCCCCCTCTCACTCGCTACAAGTGTCATACAACACCTTTCCCCAACTTTACATGTGCCCAGACATCCATTACCTTAATATCTTTCGCACCCCACATACACGTGTCATGGCACTTTAGCGGGTCAGACATATTTTACGACACGTTCTCTGACGTCAGAGGGAATGTTTAAAGTTTTGTGTTTTGAAAAAGGAATGTGTCGATTTTTTTTTTTCTTTTGTTGGTTGGAGAGGTTATATTTGACTGTACTTTTTTTTTAGTATGAAAAATATGAGTTTAGATGGCTATACGAGTATGGGAAGACCAAAGAAATGATGGATGGACTGTGCGAAAACAGAAAGTGACTACCGAATTGGCGACTAACAGAAATGTACGGAAGAAACAGAATAGAATAGAATAGAATAGAATATTTATTTGCGTAAAACATGGTATACAATGGTGTTAAATACAAATTGAGGCACAAGCATGTTTAGCTAGGATAAAACATAGCATGCAAAATTTTAAAGACAAGTTTAGCAACAACAATCGTTTTTTTTTTTAAACATTAACATTTTTTATCTATAAATTCTTTTAAACTATAAAAACTACACTCGAGTAACCACTTATGAAATTTAATTTTAAATAATTTTGTATTTAAAGCTTTGAAATGCTTTGGTATTTTATTATAGATGCACACACACATTGCCAAGCAGTTACTATTGTATTTAGACAGTCTAGGCAAATCATTTAACACTAGTTTAAATGGATCTCGTCGGTTCCGAGGATTGACATCATTTGCAGTCTTAAATAGTTGCTTATTTTTCATAACAAACACACATATTTCGTAAATGTAAAGCGACGGTAGCGGTAACAAACCAAGTTTTTTAAATATTAGTCGACATGAGTCGTCGGGCTTAAGTCCACAAATTGCTCTCATGCACTTTTTTTCAGCGATGAATGCTCTTTGGAAGTCAGTGCTGTTACCCCACATTATTAGTCCATAACGTAACAACAGACATTTGACGCCAACCCCAATTTAATTAGGATAAGGGCAGAGGAATGATGACTTGGAGAGGTTATTTTAAAAGAGTTTCGTTGTAGATTTGTAAGCAGATAATTAATATGGAAAAGAATGGAAGACTTCAAATAGTTTGATTCGGATCATATCGACTACATCACAACGAATCACGTGTTCGATGTGGGCACTTAGAATCACTCAGCATACCTACGTATTTTAAATGTTGTGTAAGTAAACTTCACGTATACAAAAAACTAATAAAGTGGCATAGACCCATACCACAAATACTAACGTGGTTTTTATTTGCCATTTCTGCACCATTTTTTTTTTTTTGATCACTGGGAAACATGTTTTTTTTTCTCCTATTTGTCCACCTATTTATTTGAGCTCACATACAAAAATATACATATAATACAAGCTAATCAATTACCTACTTAGCCGTCATTAAACTGCAAGCAAAAATTTCTTTCGTCATTAAACTGCAAACGATTTTATTACAGCAATATAAGTCCAATCTATCCAATGACATAGCGAGATAGCGGTAAAGAAAAATCTTTGATCCAAATTGCTTACTTTCCTACTTGTATTAACATACACGTAGAAACTTATCCGACGATTTCGAAATCGTCACGATATCGTGAGATACATTGAATGGCGTATATCGAGCTTCGAAGAGACACAACAATCAATTTGAATCCTACATATTCTGTGTGTGCTGGTTCTGTTCTGCATCGCATAAATAAAAGTATTACTATCTTTCTCTTACTAGAAGAGAGACGGCAACAGTTTAAGAGCCGTAAATTTGAAGTTTTACACTTAGCAATATTAATGTCTCAAGCAAAATTTCAATAAACTCATGTTACGCTCTGTCATTAAGAGTGAAATTGGCGTTATCATGGAAGTTTCTCAGGAAGATTTTGGAATTTTCTTCGGTCAAATTCAACATCAATCTTTCTGAAGACCTGTCAAATTGACAGTTCACATTCTTCAATTTTGTTTTTAATTTATCTGTGCGAAAAAGAACAGTAACAAAAAACTACTTTGTACATTTATCTGCAGAACAGAGGCGGACCAATATCTTTAAAAGAAAGTCTAGCGCAGATGAAAATGTCGCCGTCATTTTAAGACGTTCCATGCAGATGCTGAATTTAAAATTCGAATGCTTACATTTGAATAGGTAAATATTCATGTATATACGGACGCTCTTTTGGTGAGAATCTTTTGAGCATCTGTTTAAGAGACTGAAGGAGTGTTTATTCTCAGAGACGATTCAGCCTATTAAATGTTTATTGATGAATATTTGACGGCTATTCAGTTAACTACGTCATAATATAAAATAAAAGCATTGTTGTACACAAATAATATTAAGGCACCCACCTTATGATTAATACGAAATGTGTGTATACTATGTTAGTTTACGTTTGCCTAACCCTTAGGAACTACCCCTGGAAAACATGCGTGCGGTATTATGCACAAAATATTTAAAAAAAAATCGATGTGTTCAATGGATCTTGCGAAAGAATGATGCAGTAATGTATATTGGAAAACTCGGAAAACCAAATTGTGGAAAATCGTTTCTTCTTATTGTACAGGTTTAAAGACGCCTAGTAGAACAATTTAGATAACACAAACCATGCCAACAAAACCTATTTAAAATTAAGTTTACTACTCGTACACTTAAGCCTACTTCTTCAATGAACATTAAAAATTACTAAAACTTTGTCCGTAACCATCACGTTTTCAACCCATGTAAGCACAATTTTTGTCATCAAGTCATCAGTCAACCCATTTAGCGCGTCTCTAGCTAATCGAAAACACTTAAACAAAGCTACTGCAATCTAAACAATAGAGTACATTATCTTTCAACCACACATCAAGCCATTCAACAAAAATTGCCAAGTCACGAGTGACCCAAGGGCACGCAACACCGCACTAACTTTCTTCAAATTCGTTATAATGTTTTGACAAGTAAATTTGCCGGCGTACTTAACCAAGCTTTCTCGGATGATTGACAGCAAATGTATCAATGGCTCACGACTGTCACTTTCGCTTGATGGACTGATGTACAGACTGACGGCTTATCTCGCGTCAGTATTAAATTAATTTTATTTGCGATGATTGATTCCTTTTGTTGTGTTACTGAAGTTTATTTGATGTATATCTTCATGTCTTTGTTAGTGGTTTAGTGGTTAACTGAATTTGAAAGGGTTTTTTTTTGTGAATGCAAACGCAGTCAAAAGATGAGCCTGTCTAATTCGGAATGAATGGATACGCAAAACTGTGTCGTATATTTTTTGCCATTCAGTTGCATGATTAACTCATAATCATTGATTTCAGTTAATTGACAGCATCCTTGTATTAAAAAGGCACTAAAGAGCCCGTGAACAAAATAAACTAATTAAAGTGTCAATGGCTACCCTTTTTACTCGACTGCAAAGACGGGTTAGTTTGTTTTTGTTTGATAAGAGCTGATTTTTCTGACGCCAGGTTTTCTTTTATCCATAAAATAAAATTGACGTTTGACAGTTTTGATCAAGTAAAACTGTCAAAATTATGGCTTGAATATAAAATAATATCATATGTCCTTGATTAAAGAAGCATTAAAAAATCAGCTGTAAGCGAAACAGTCACTGCAACGTACTTAAAAATATTTGCTTAACAAGGGCTAAGCAATCCGATAATTCTACATGCAAAGTAATTTTTTATTCCGTGCTATAGTTAGTTGACCTATTGCTCACCACGCCACGCACGATTCTGACTTCACTAAACGGGAACAAGATTATTTAATGACGATCCCAGATAGGGCTTTTAACCTGTTATTACTGACTATTATTCAATTTGCATGTAACATTGAAATTCACTCTCTAAACTTAAGTAGCAAAGAGCAAACCCTTTACTTGCTACATATTATTATAATTATGTTGCAGCTATTAAAATAACTTCGTTTAAAATAATAATAATGTTTTGTACTTAGAAAGCATACGACTTTTCACTTGTATTAATAAACAAGCAGTGAAAATGTCTTATTTTTGGACATGGTTTAGGAAAAATGTCTATTTTTGTTTTCATTCAAATGCTCTCACTTTTTTGTAGACCATTATTTCAATCAATCATCTATAATTATTAGAGAAAGATCAGCACTTTCGTTCATGAAATGAAAATTAAACTTCGTTTCATTACATTTTTCGCCAAAGAAATACTTTGTTCTTCTCCATGTATCGACCCCCAAAACATTAATTTATTAAAATAACTTAGTGACGGAGGCAAAACACGTAGATGACGTAAACACATACTTAGCTCTCGAAATTACCCACACATAAGGCCGTAACTCCCACACGGAAGTAAAAACGGGGTCCCTCGAAATAATTAAATAAAGACAAAACAACAAGGAAAACGGTCCAAAAAATGGAAAGCTGAAGGCTTAAGGAGATTGATGGCAACGGAGCGAGGAACCAGTAGACCCCAGTTGCACATTCCAGGCATGTGTACCTACATTTTATTCGTAAAGGTACTACACACATAGTTCGGGAGACTTTTATCGGCAGTAGTGCGTATAAAAACCGTAAAGCGTCGCAAAAAGTAGCTTCGGATGGGTTCGGAGTCCCGAAAGACAAAAATTGGTGATTTTTCCTTGAATTTAAACGATAAGAAAAAGCCAACTTTTTTTTCGAAGACTATTTTTGGTAGAAATCGTACTATGTAGAAAATAGATTTTCCTTATTTATCTTGATTATTTTCGATAACATTTTCGATGTATACCTATTATTTTTTGGAAAGAAATAACAACCGCATGGGTCGCTCGATCAGGTTAAGTGACGCTTGCCGGGGTTGGTCCGTGGATGGGTGACCATCTTTACATACCAAGACCCCTCCGTGCCTCGGAAAGCACGTTAAGCCGTTGTTCCCGGTTAAATTTGTGGAACTTTGACAGTCGTGACGGGTCGTCAGAAGCCCGAAAGTTCCATAGTCAGTCTTACCAAGGGGTATCGTGTTACCCAGTTACTGGGTTGTGGAGATCAGATAGGCAGTAGCTCCATGTAAAACACTGTCATTCAGCTGCATCCAGCGAAACTGGAAGCCGAACCCAAAATAGTTGGGAACGGCCTATTGTAAATTATCGTTGGTCACAATTTTTGCCCTATGGGTAGACTGACAGACTAAACGGCGACCCAAACATGCATCAACGTGCTCTTACACGGGCAATTTTTTGAGAAATTATTGCTCGGCAACACTAATGGATCAATCTGGAGCAATTAAGTTGAGCAATCTGGAGCAACAACAATAAATTGCCGATGTGTTTCGGCAATATTGCTTCTGATTTCTCCATATATTTCATGAGTTGCCGAACAATAATTTCTCAGATATCCAATCGGTTTGGAAATATTCTAGTCAATTTTCTTTCTATCTCGTTTGTACGTATAACTACGTCTCGTTTTTGCGAGAGGAACCGGCTGGCGGCGGAGACGGTGGGGGAGGCGCATTGCCTAGTTCAAGTTGCTCCATATTGTGTGGCCGTATCTCTGGCAACAGGTTGCTACATGTTGCCATTGCCATAAATTGCTGGATGTAGTCGTGACGTCATAGTTGACGAGAGTTGCCCAAGATGGAGCAATTTTAGTTGCTCGTGTAAGCGCACCTTAAGAAATGGTTTGGATGACAATGATACCCAATAACAGCATTTCATACATTTCCCTTTCATACCGTCGAAGGCTAAACACATAACTAAGAACCACAACGTGCCAAAACGACACTATAACTTTGTCCGAATATTCAAACCACACGACCCAACCGAGAATAGGGTCCCCAATCCACATAAAACAAATAAAAACCGAATATGCGACCATCCCTTTAACCATTGGCTCCTTTTGAGGGAATATGTGAACAGAGAATCAAATAGTTAGGGGTGACCTACATCGGCTAAACCATTTACTTTTCTCTTTCGGCCAGATAAGCCGTCACAAGTTTGGCCCACTCGTCATTCCGTATCGAAGCCGTCAAAATTGAATGAGGGATCGTGTATGTTGTTTTCTACATAGTAAATCTTTATAAAGTTTCGGCTTACCTTTTATAAGTAGAGTAGTTCGGCTTGTTCTCGTTTATGTAGAAATAGGGTTTGTCTGTCTGATCTATGTGACCTTTAAGGAAATGTACGGTTTCGGTTATCAGCGGAAAGGTGACAGGTATTGGCTATTCAACTGCGATAAACCCTTGGGGACATGGCCAATGACCCCATGGAAAGATGCGTAGCAACTAATTGGCCGGAATCTAGACAATATTGTATTATAGCAGATAGGATGTCAAAAATGTTTCTTCTTGAAATAACTTAAATGTCGGAAGTCGGTGACTTTGGATATGTATTGATTTTTTTTTTGTCACCGCCTTCCGAAATTAAAGATATTTTTTCCATTTTTCACTTTGTAGTGTTCTTCCGGAAGTCGGTTGTTTTTTTTTTTTTAATATTTTTCACTTTTTAGTTAGTACCTAACCCACACCAATTCGAAATTTCGTCATCCTCAGGATCAAAACAATGCATATTTATGCGATAGCAGCAATCGCGTTTGATTTGCTGTCATTTTTTGAAGAGTTCCGTTATCTCTCTCCGAAACTCATCATCAGATCTTTAAGAAATTTAAATGGGACTTTTTCGGAATAAACACCTTTCGAACAAAAAAAAAATATGCAAATCCGTCTATTTATGACGGAATAATGCCCGAACATACATACAAAAATTTATATAAACATGTCGAATTGATATCCTCCTCCTTTTTGAAGTCGATTAAAAAACCAGCCCATCACTAACATAGACATAATCACAATCCCATAATAAGAATGTAATACCACAGCCTATATAACATCGTAATTACTGCCACATATATCTATCTACTTCCTTCTGTAAACTAGACTCACCTTAGACCACAGTCTACACAATAATTACTAGTAAGTACACCATTTCAGTCCGACAATTTGCGAAGAAATGTTCTGATGCCATATTTTCCATTTACTACGTTCCATATGGGTGTAGAAACGAATATCTGCCAATTCAGGTTTTTAACTAGTCTCGAATTGAAACAATCGGTTTGGAATTTCTGTCGATAAATGGCTATCGAGTAGCTTTTGTCACATTTAACGACGAATGTATTACCGTCATAATGGCCTCGGCTTCAAACAAAGGCATTTAGTACCTACGTGACAAAGACACTAATACTTACCTAGTATCGATAACCGTATACAGAATCGATGCTTATTGGATCATCCCTAGATAATAATCGAGTACAAATTGAATAAGAACCTACACTATAATCGAAACAAATGTCCATACTTCCTCGAAAGATGTATCGACACCCAACTCAGATATCGATTCTTTTTCCGATCCCTACTTTACCTTATACAGCCCGCTGTGCCATATAATGTAGGTCAGTGTGTAAGATCTATTGGTAGCGTATTTCAAACATATGAATGTGAGCTACCGGTCGCCTTGTTAAGTGAAAACGTTGTGGGTATGTGCTCAGCGTTCGTTGGAAATCGTGTAAGAATTATTGTTCGATGTATATTGGTTACTTTTCTAAGATTTGTCGGTATGCGGTTTGGATTTGTGGTTGAATTTTTTGTTTTAGATTTTAGAACAAGATGATATCACACTATTTGTGTAAAGAGATCAAGATTTAAATTGTAGAAATGGATATTGTCAATTTACCAAAATAAGAACTTGAATGTATTTAGTTCAACATCATCATTTCAGCCGAAAGACGACAACTTCTGGGCGAACGAGGGCCTACCCCAAACACTCCTCCACACTGACTGATTTTATGCTTTTCCAGAATACCGCTCCAGAATTTTCAGCCCCATCCATCGGCCATCTGTTCTGCGAGCAACGTACCCTGCCAACGTAGGAGAATGAAGGTAACCGACATAGCCAAACTTTATGGCATTAGGTATTTTCTAATTAAATTCTGAGAAGGAAAATATACTTCACCGTTCATCCTACAAACCAACAGTTCTTGATGCCATTTGCTTAGGTACGTTATTATTTTTCAAATGAATACAGACATGATAATTTTTTACCAATATTATTTATTTTACCAATCCCTCTAAATCTAGCGTAGAATAATTCAATTTACGTTACTAATTTAAAAGCTTTCGACTTATCTCAAACAGATCGTCAGTAGACAAAAAAGAATCGCATAAAAAAAAACTTTTTAAACGAGTCAGATTTATAGATTCGCGTCACAGAGTGATAACAACAAACTTCCACGAAACAAAAATTAAGTTACAGATTTCTTTTTCAGTGTACTTTTGGAAAATCCGCTATCAAAGGAAGCTCTTATAACATTCCTACTTTTATTTAAGGGGATGCTCTTGTGTCTTTTAAATTATATTCGTCCATCGAATCTCAATAATTTTTATACGACTTCAATATAAGGACTCTTTACTTCCACGTCACATGATATTGAACTTATTATTTTAAATGAGTATGCAATGAATAACCTTCGCCTTTTGTTTATAATCGTTGCTTTAAAGTTTAAAGACGTTTATGGATCAAAAAATGTGTGATTAAGAAGATGTAAGAACAGAAAAGGAGTTTAGATTTACCAACATTCTAACACTGATATAAGTTTTTTTTTTTGGGTGGGAAATCATCAATTGACTTCTCCCGCTCTGGGTGGAGCAGGAGGGCGTGTCAGACTTTTCCTGACTTAAACCCACCCGTGTTCCTTCAGTTGCCTGTGTGCCAGGGGTCACGATATCTCTTTCGAACAACCCGCACACCTGGCAGGCATCAGCCTTTGCGGGCCCCATCAGTTGTTGCTGACATCTCTTTGAGGCGCGCGTGGAACACAACGCGCCGTCGACCCGGGCTTGGTCCTTACCGAACAGCGAGCTACCCATTACTCGCCGTCCGCAAGCCCGCCCCTACGGTGGCCGGGAATCAGCCTGGGATTCCCGACGCCCAGGGCGTCTCCTGCGAAGGCTACGGCCGGGAGGGCGCATGTACTGCCTCTCCCTCATATGCACCGTCTCCCTCTTTTCGAGAATCACTGCTTCGCTGAAGGAAGCGACGGCTACCTATGCACTCTCGCTTCTCTGATATACGTATTTAACAAAACACACTAAACAATTTGCTTTGCTCGATTTATAATCATCATCATCATCATCATCATCATCATTTCAGCCGAAAGACGTCCACTGCTGGACATAGGCCTCCCCCAGACTCATTTTACAGGGCTGGTTGTAATTTTTGGGGCTTGTTTTGCCATAATCGCCACGCTTGGCAGGCGGGTTGGCGATCGCAGTATGGTGGTAAAATGCATAGAGAACCCTGCTGCCCATTCTCTGGTAAGTCCCTTAGTCGCCTTTTACGAACGGAAGAAATGGGATTTTATAATAAAATAATATAGTCCTGGCATTTTCATCTTTACCGAATACTAGTATATATTTAATATTACAACCAAATTAGCCCCAGAAAGACATATTAATGACCTTTTTGCTGATGTTCTTCAGATAGATCAGGTGTGTAGTACTTGCAACCGGTGTGCGTGTACGACCTAGATCTTTCAACGTAATCAAAGCAAAAGGGGTATGTAAGAAACGTAGCAGTTGGAGTTCTGTAGTTTATACCTTCCCTCATACGGAGAAGCCGTGAATCATCATGATTGTCCAACCAAATTAAGTATAGGTGTTAAGGGTCTTACATTAAAAATAAATAAATAAACAAGAAAACAAAACACATCTCCTTAAACCAGAATTCAATAAAAGGCTCTCCCTTCGTCTTGTTAAACTTTTTAACAACCTCCGTAACTTTCTTGCCGTTCGTAACAGTTACTGGGAACTACTCGTAGCTCTGAACTCGGACTGTTGCTTATCCTTACTTTCTCCTTACGCTAGTTTATATTGACCTAATAAAACATTTAGTTAGAAACTATTGGAAAAATCTACGTAGCTTTTTTCCAACCCTGTCGGGGTCGGCAGGTCGGGAGCAGTCTTACCAGATGCAGCTGAATACCTATTTTAAATGGAGCGACTACCTATCAGACCTCCACAACCCAGTTACTGGGAATTGCGATACACTAGATAAGGCTTTTCACGACCCGTAACGACTGTGAAAGATCCACGAATCACAGCCGAGACCAAACTGCTTTCCGAGGCGCGGAGGCCTCTTGATACGTAAAAAATGTCTCCTATCCACGGACCAATCACGCCACGCTTAGTAAAGTAAAGGAATAAAACCGAAAATCGTCAATTTTTAGTTCTGTATCATATTTTCTTTTTGCGATTTTTATCTTACATTTGCAGTTGGAGAATTCACTGTGACGTATATCGATGTTTGGGAAAGCATGTTTTTCAACCTCAATGGTTTTTTTCTGAGTGGGAAATCATCAAATAACTTCTCCCGCTCTGTGTGGAGCGGGAGGGCGTGTCAGACTTTTACTGACTAAAACCCATCCGTGTTCCCTCAGTTGCCTGTGTGCCAGGGGCCGCGGTATCTCTTTCGAACAACCCGCACCCCTGGCAGGCCCCACCAGTTGGTGCTGACATCTCTTTGAGGTGCGCGTGCAACACAACGCGCCGTCGACCCGGGCTTGGTCCTTACCGGACAGCGAGCTACTCACTATGGAACTCTTCATTGTGCGTGGTCTGACATGCACTTGTCTGAATTTTTTCAATACATTAAAAAAAATACAGAAGAAAGAAAACGATAAAAGAAAGAGTAAAGAATATTGTACAGATGTTTACCAGTAGATCAACTGTCAACTCAAAACTTATAGCAGTGTGCATTTACAACTCCATTGAAAGAAATGTAACCCAAACAAGTACAATTACTCTCATAAAAGATAACATATCCTCTACACTAGAACCAATTAATCATACAACATTCATTTAACTTATGAACGTTATAAATTGCGAGTATCTCTTCCGATATTTTATCTGTGGCCACGCCCAGGCTCGGTACGGTAGGATGGTCGGCAACCAATCAAAATACTAAACTAGATGCTAAAGCGGCCGTAAAATGTATGTATGTAGAACTAAATTAGTGGTTCATACGGCATTTCATTTGATCAACGTAATTGGTACATGAATTTTCTAGTCTAGTCGACGACTTAACGTGAACGGTTATGGATATCTTAAATCAAGGCGGGATGGGGTTTATGTTTAAATGCTAACTACCTAGTTGCTGGTCGGTGTAATAGTGTAATTATTGCTAGGGAATATTGCATGTGTTTTTGTAAAACTTTGGCATTATATTTGAGTTTTTAAACAATCTGCCTAGACTTTTCCCATTCACATACGTTGGGGTCGGTGTTCGGATCATTTATCATTACTTTTTCGCAGTTTATATTTTTAGATCTTTTGAAAAAGTTTTAATCCAATATTTTCTGTTTCAACCTCACTATTAATAAGTATAAAACTTAAAAAAATACGCTTTATTTATCCTAGTCATAATAACTCAAAGTGATAAAACGCGCTATAAACAGGGAAAGTAAAAAAACGCAAAGCCCATAAAATCTTAACAATAAAAACTCTGCGATCTTTATAGATTAAACTATAGTGTCAGACAGTATAATTAATTATTATTATTATTATGCGATAAACAGTGAAAATGGAAAGTTAAGACGAAATCATTAAAAGATCGTTAAAAATTGGTTCGCGGTCGTCGTGTATATGCAATTCATAAGCGACTAGCGAGCAGAATTAAAAATGTCTGCGTTGTAAAGATGAATATTATGTCCAGTAATTTTATTTCTTGAATTTTGAGGAGAATGAGCTAATGCTGATGGCTAATAAATAGCAGCCACACGATTATAATAGCAGACACTCTCAACGATATCTCATTTATAAAGTTATGGTAAGTATTTTAGAAGTTATGAGGGAACAGATGAACATGCATACGTAAAACGCGATCAACAGCAAAATTATTTATAATTTAGCATCCATTCCATTCAAACTAGTTGCAGTGGTAACAATCATCACCGTGATAACTTAGGCGAAGTACTAAATAGATCGGCTGAACTCAGCAACTCTGCTTGTCGGCAAAAATGGGTATACCAAGGTAAGACGTTCCCTTGGGATGATTTCCAGCATCCATGCGGGTAAAGGGCAAAAACTAGTACACCTATAAATATTTTATAAACAAACAAAAAACTACGGAACACACGACATGACACGGAACAACTATTGAGGTCGTAACTGGTCCCCTGCGATTGATGTGAAGAGATGTTCTGGGAGCAATAAAACGCATCACTGTGAATGGTGACCTTGGTACGTCACCCACACTGACATAACTGTTTACACTTGGCTTTTGTCAGTTTTTAATGGGGTCATCCACGCACAACGGACCGAGTGGGAGTCTACGTGCGGAGAAGGGAGTCCAATCATCATCAATCATCATGGGGTCATGTTTGTGTAGGAATTCATTTAGCTGACTGATTACTGATATTGTTGACATCTCAGTGCAGGCATGTCGCATTATTTCATGTTCGCAACCCCTGTCAATTTTCATACGGATATTATAGACAAATCACGAGGTCCTGCCTCTCTCGATAAAGGACATGGTTTTTCGGAATATCCTATCCTTAAAACCTCTCAAAATCTGACAAAAAATCCGATCATCGTCTGAATGCAAAGCTAGTCCAGTAATTCGGAAAAATGGCCACAAGTGAAATCTTGAACATCATGCTAAAACCATATTAAGTCTAGCTTATATCCAAGTGCAAATAATATAATACATAGGATTTTCATAACAATAAATATAGCTATGACCAGGTTTTCTAATAAGCCGCAGAATGACCAGAAAATCGGTACATTTCGTGTAATAAACTTGTTTTTGTCCAGAACGGCATAAATTGGCGTTTAAGTCTAAGATTGCGCACTAGATTAAAATCTTTCATCGGCCTGTGTCCCAGTTAGAAAGCCCTACTGAGCTTGTGAGGACGCGTTTATATTTGGTCGAGTAAAGATGCGTTTGTGCTACAGTAATACTCATTCATTTATTTTCTACTCAACGCTCCTGCAGCTTTAAGGGGAACCTAGTCGCGCGCTCGAACTCAATGATGGACCTGGCTAAACAGTACGCTGTCTCACCAGGCATCGTGTCCTACGGAGGTAGTATCGGTGATGACCAGTTAGAAGCTAGTCTACACGTACAACATTATTGAGTGAGATGCAGGATCATTTATAGTACAACAGGCGCGTAAAAAAATAATAACAGTCCTTCGGAAGATCGGATTTTATGAAAAAAATCCTGTATAATTCAATGACCAATAAAGTTTATTGTACTTTTCGATATTTGAGCTTTGTCGGTACCGACTTCTTTTATTACTCAAACACGCCCAAAGTTAGATTATATTAGCAAGAAAAACGAATCTTTGTTGGCTCCTAATTTAGATATAGAATTAGCAATATTGTACAAGAGCAGTGTAATCGTTTCGGTGTAGAATCAAGTATGTTTAATCTATTTTTCTTTAGCGAGGAAACATCAAACTTAGTCTAGTACGTGCAGAGGCGTAGCAAGGTGGGGCAGGCAGGGCACGAGCCCTGGGCGCCTATCGAAAGGGGGCGCGAAAAATAACCAATTATGTTTTCATTTTTTAATTTTAAAAATACTTTAATAAAAAAAAATATTTTATCTAAGAAATCTGAAGAGCTACTTGAATTTATTGTGCAGTACGGGCAAGAAAGCGTATTTCAAAATATATTCCAAATGCATTGGAAGTTGTGAGCGATTTTTTGAAAGTTGAAATGAATACCTTCGTTATTGAAGACTATAATTGGTCAAGAAAGGTTATGCGACCTAGCTTTGCTCAGTGTAGACCCTGAAGATAATTTACGAAGGGGCGCAAATGTGATGCGTGCCCTAGTTGCCATTTTCTATTGCTACGCCCCTGAGTACGTGGAAGAGCACTAGAAACACAGGTTGTTCACCCAGTGAAAGCAACGTTGCCATAATAACCACGCTTGGCAGACAAAAGGGGTAAAAAGGTAGTAGTAGGGGGTAGGAAAAAGAATAAGGAGAAGAATTACTTACTGCAACAATGTGAACGCACCTTAATGTTGCTTATTATAGCGAAGACGCAGTGTGACTATCACTGGCTTTCCCATTCAAACGGTTTGGAGAAATAGTGGTAAATATTGTTTATGTGGATAGTTGGCGGTAAAAGGGATAGTCACATACTGACTGTAGATAATATTATTATATGCGTTGGGTACTTAGAAATCGATCTCTTTGGAAGGATTTCGTTGGAGAAATACTAACACCTTCTAATAGAATTCTTCCATTGAAAAAAGTGAATGAATGCCGTTGATGTTTACAACATAGAGTATTTCAGTTCATGTTTTCGGCAAGTGTTTGAACCTACTTGATGGTAGTTTCAAATACCTGGCGTCTTCAGAAACGGTTTTTGTTACAGACGAAGGCAAAATAATATAAATATGGGTAGCAACATCAATTGCAAACTGAAACCGAAAATTCTGAACATGATTTTAGCTAGACCCCCTAGTTTTGACATGTGTCGATGGTTATTAAAAAAAATACTGCTGTTTCATAGAAAAGTGCAATATATACACGGTCAAAATGTATGGCTGCGGTATTTTTTTTAATAACTGACGAAAATATTCAGTTCAGGGTTCACAATTATGTACTGAAGCCATGCTAACAGGTTGTGCGAAGCCTTCTCTATTATTGTGCTACTCTGCCTACCCATTTCCCCACTATGTTGGGGTTGGCTTCCAGTCTAACCGGACGCAGCTAAATACCAGTATTTTACATGGAGCGACTGCCTATCTGGCCTCCACAACCCAGTTACTGGGTAATACGATACCCCTTGGTAAGACTGGTTGTCAGACTTTCGGGCTTTTGACGATCCGTAACGACTGCCAAAGATATACAAATGATAGCTGGGACAAACGGCTTAACGCGTTTACCGAGGCACATACAGGTCTTGGTATGTTGAGATGGTAACCCATCCGCGGACCAGCCGCGGCAAGCGTGGCTTAACCTGATCGATCGATCCGTGTGGCTAATATTACTTAGCCACAAGCCCAATGTTTTTTCTACCTACAGTATAATATTTTACAACAAAGAAAGCTTGGTTTAACATAATTACTTAAAAAGCTACTGTCCCTATGGGTATTACCGTATATACCCATTAGCTAAATACACCATAATAAAATAATTCTAGATCATGCCCGATAAGATTTAGTGGTTTAATCTGGTCTAGTGGACTCATGAAATTTAATGGCAACACTGATGTTACAGCGTAGACGTTACAATGCTACCAAGTAATGAACCTTATCTTTAATCTTCACGCTCTTTTGGGTTTTATGAGGTGCAGGGTTTAAGATATAAGCGGTTGCATATCTATCAGTCATATGCAAATCAACAATAATGTAATTGTTGAATCAAAAATTTATCACTCTATGACGGAAGACGGTACCGATCACTCCATCAATTGTCATTATTTAATAAAATATCGATAAACTTTTCTAGTCGTTTTATGTTTCTGCCTAAAACAGGTAGGGAAGACTGCTACAGAAAAAAATATTTCTGAATAAAAGTATGCAATGGTCGTTCCTGAGTATACAGGATAAGTTTTTATCCAGTACGCAAACTGTACCCATGGATTACGCAGAATGCTGAATTCAAGGTTACAGTTTGCGCACTGGATAATAACTTATCCTGTACACCGTGAAATTTTAATGGTTGTTTTCCCGCAGCGAAATGGTTTTGTCTTGGTAATACAATCGTTTTATAAATAAATAAAATATTAGAAACAAAAAATGGCAGATTAACCATTGTGAAAAATCACCATGTGCGAGAGTTTATTTTGCTTTTAACATTTATGCATCGCTGTTCCCTTTGTCGGAGGTGCATGCGTTTCGAGTAGTACCTACAAGTTACCTCTAGTGTTACTATTGAGTAGTGTTTTATCGAGTTGATGAATATTTTTTAAATTATTTTGAAACAAAAAAATCTTAATTTTATTACTTTTACTCTATGCTTCGAAAGTACTCCTTATGGCAAGTTTTTCTGCCGCGGGAAAACAACCATTTAAATTTCACGGTGTATAAAGGGGAGTTTGAAAATGGCACCAGTGACAGAAAAGTTGAAAGGAAACCATTTGGCTTGGTATGGGCATGTGATGAGGAGGCAAGAAACGCATGTGAATAAAACTGTGATGCATATAAATGTTGATGAATGGAGAGGGAGAGGCCCAAGACTAGATTGATTGATTGTGTGAGGAAAGATATGAAAGAGGGAGGGAACGATAGCGTGACGGTTGACAGGGGAGGATGGAAGAAAAAAAAACCTGTTGCGCCTCCAAGTAACATGGAACAAGGGCAGGAAGTTGATAATGGTCGTTCCTTATACACATCAGTAGGGGAACTTCGGAATCTCCAGTGGAACGCATTGGTGCCTTTCCTCTTATTTCTTCTTCGCCACTTCCTCGGAGAAATAATGTTGTTTTCGTAGCAATCATTACAAAGGCAGAAAATACATTTATTTGCGATAAACATGACCTACAGAAAGTTCATAATACATAACAAATTAGGGTAAGATATGTGTCACATCCACGCAAAACGGCCATCGCTCAGCATATCAACATATCAGCCGAAAAACGTCCACTGATGGACATAAGCCTCCCCAAAAGGGGGGGATTTGCCATAATCGCCACGCTTTGCAGGCGGGTTGGCGATCGCAGTATGGTGGTCAAATGCATAGAGAACGTTGCTGCCCATTGTCTAGTAAGTTCGTTAGTCGCCTTCTACGAAACCCACGGGATGAAATGAGATGGTGCTATTCTTTTACGTCCGGCACCACACGGAACAGCAGCTCAGCATATGCTACTACCTTATACTAAACAGAGATCCAGCGGTGGCTTTCAGCGACAGCCGGCGTATGTATTCTCCGTTCATGTAAGGCATTACGGTATATATTCTTTATTGTGAAATAGAGAATAATATATATACCTATTCTAGAGTTGAAGTAACCTTCAACTCTAGAATCAAACGATAGTGACGATTATAATCAAGTATCATACGAATACTTATAAAACCTCGATCTCGATGTCTCCTAATGTAAGCTCAAAGTAATACTGTTTATACAAAGAACCTTTAAACTCAAACTATACTAGCTCAAATCCAAAGACATCTTACTCTAGCAAGACCTAAACACCCGTCGGACAAATAAATGGAAACGAAACACGAAATGTATTACCTAATATTGAACTCTCGAGCGCTGTGGGCGAACTTTAGCAATCGTAGCCATTTGTTGAGTGTTGTGACCCGAAATGAGAACGTCTTGGGTGCAGTTTCCAATTTAGTGTTGAGAGTTTCGTGTTTTGGTACTGTAAAATACGTATATGTCGATTCGGTTACTTTAAAAATGGACTCTAGAAGGTTTCTACGGAGACTGAAATATCCTGAGCTGTAATTTTAAAGGACTTTTCAAATTGAGGTGAAACCCTCGCGGGACTCGGGCTGTAGTTACGCTCGTCGTTCGTTTTGATTATTAGATTTATTTTAGGTAGACCATACCTTTTTTTTGGGTGGGAAATCATCAAATGGCTTCTCCCGCTTTGGGTGGAGCAGGAGGGCGTGTCAGACTTTTACTGACTAAAATCCACTCGGGTTCCCTCAGTTGCCTGTGTGCCAGGGGCCGCGGTATCTCTTTCGAACAACCCGCACCCCTGGCAGGCATCGGCGCTTGCGGGCCCCATCACTTGTTGCTGACATCTGTTAGACCATAGGTTTCGCTTTTTGTTTTGATACCTATTGTAGGATTCATGTAGATATATGATGATTGGGGTACTCTAAAATTTGAAGTAGAAAATTATACGGCGACCCAAATGGAAGATCGTTCAAGGATAATCGCCCAAATATTCATATACTTTTTTAATTCCCGGGTAGCTCTGTTCTTCATCTAAAACTCGCTTGCTGAAAGGCGATTGATACAATCAACGATGGAACGGGCTTGCCCATTAAGATGCCTGTTCAGTATGGAATATTGGATATTGGCACTGGAAATCACCATGTTTCTCGTTATAATAAAAGTCAAGATGATGCAGGTGGCCAACGACACTCACACCTATTCGTCGAATTTTTTTAAAGTAGGTAGCTCTTTGCTACAATTTCCTTAGAAGCACAAAACTAGATCAACATGCCTATCAAAATTGTACACCCGTCTCACGCAAAGCGAAACGATTTTCCGAATACACATAAAATCGAAATCAAACATTTATGACTCCCGATCGTTACAGCAATTTGAATCGATTGCCCATTACGCCTATCTAAATATACAAAAAGCGCACTTATATGGTTCTAATATAATTCGAAACACGGAAACCTTAAATAAATTAACATATAAATCGAATGAGGGCCATGAATGTGTGGCATTAGCATGGGAAGCTTTGGCCTCAGGGATAGCGGGAGCGGTAGGCTGTCGCCAATTTTGGGCCTCAAATGACAGCAAAAGGGATTCAGAATTAAAGGGCAACGTTGTAGAAGAATATTACTGAATAACAAATAGGTTGGTAATCCAACAACAAACAAGTGGACAACTAACTCTGTAAATTGTAGTAACTGCCACATCTTGTGTAAAAGTTCAAATATAACGTATTAACTAATATATAATTGTTCAGGATATGAGACACAATACAACAATCTGCCTAGCTTTTTCAAACTATGTTAGGGTTAGCTTCCAGTCTAACGAGATGCAGCTGAACACCAGTATTTAACATGGAGCAACTGCCTATCTGACCTCCAGAACCTAGTCACTGGGTAATACGATACCCTTTGGGTAAGACTGGTTCGTCAGACTTTCGGGCTTCTGACGACCCGTGACGATTGTCAAAGTTCCATGAATGACAGTCGGGACCAACGGCATAACGTGTTCTCCGAGCACAGAGGGATCTTAGTGTGTAATGGACCCATCCAGGGACCGAATTCGGCAAACTTTGCTTAGCCTTGAAAATCTACCCTATTATAATTTAGCCAGGATCCCCTTTTGTGTAACTGAATGATGACTTACACAAAAATCGAAAACGATTTTCTACCAAAGTTGATTGATAAAAAAATGAAGATGTTTGGAACGTAGTATTTTTAGGAATTAGTATTTATTCATCAACGTCATCGTCATTTCAGCCGATAGACGTCCACTGCTGCACATAGGCCTCCCCAAAAACATGGGGGGTTTGCCATAATCGCCACGCTTGGCAGGCGGGTTGGCGATCGCAGTATGGTGATAAAATGCATAGAGAACGCTGCTGCCCATTCTCTTGTAAGTCCCTAAGTCGCTTTCTACGACACCCACGGGAAGAAATGGGATCGTGCTATTCTTTACGTCCAGCACCATACGGAACGTATTTATTCATATTTACAAAATAGATCCTTTCTCAAAATAGCAATTTTCTATTTCACGAGAAAATCGATTTTGAATTTCGCGTAAGTGTAAGTTATTTATGTCCGTGACCGTTCACAACGTAAACATTGAGAAAAAATTAAAATTGTGTAAAAATATATCACAATCTAGATAAATTTTAATCTTCTTCCACGCCGTCTTCCAGACCACGGCCTCAAGCAATAACACTATTATAAAACATAATAATAATAAAACGTTTAACATTAAACTCTATCATCGCAGTTGTTATTGCTTTTATTGCTAACATTTCATTTTATTTGTTATTTACATATAGAGTGAGACCTCGGAGAACATCGCTATTGGATATGTTTATGTAGGATTTTTTTTTTTTACAGAAGTAAGGAAATCTTCTTCCAGTGTTTTCTTTTGCTTAGTAGGACCAGTAGTAAGTTCAAAGCCTGACAGGCTCTATACTTTGTGTACACACCGTGAAATTTTAATGGTTGTTTTCCCGCGGCAGAACAACTTGCCATAAGGAGTACTTTCGGAGCATAGAGTAAAAATAAAAAAATAAAAGATATTTTTTATTGTAACATTATTACAAAAATAAAAACATATTTATCAACTCGATAAAACACTACTCAATAGTAACATTAGAGGTAACTTGTAGGTACTATTCGAATCGCACGCACCGCCGACAAAGGGAACAGCGATGCATAAATGTTCAAAGCAAAATAAAGTCTCGCACGTGGTGATTGTCACCATGCCATTTTTTGTTTCTAATATTTTATTTGTTTATAAAACGATTGTATTACCAAGACAAAACCATTTCACTGCGGGAAAACAACCATTAAAATTTCACGGTGTATTATTTCGCCACCGCTGTTCTCAAAACGGTGAAGGAAAACATCGTGAGGAAACCAGCATGTCCTAAGTAAAAAAAAAATTGAAGACATCTACCAAACGGGAATATACGCACGTGGTGGATTATGGCCCCACTCCCTCTCACAAAGAGGATGACTGTGTCACAGCAGTGGGAACTTTAAAGGTCGATTATGCTGTGCTTGCCAAAAATGAGATGCATTTTCAATAATTATTTTTTAGTTTCTGTAAAGACTTTAAGAGATGTGAGAACAGATTCATAACACAACATCACGCCTGTATTTCCCGAAGAGTTAGGCAGAGGTGCACCTATAGTACATCCACTTTTCGCCAGTTATGTTTGAGTGCAATGTGGGCAAGCCAATTGCCATCAGCCGGTGACAAATTCAGATTCGGGGCTGAGAAATTCCATTTGGAAAAACCTGATGATATAATATAAAAGATTCATGTATGTTAAAAAGAACAGCATCCCTTGTTATCAATACAAACAAACTTCGATGCAAATATTTTTAAAGCCGACGCTGGTAGATATGTTTATACAACAAATGAAGCCAATTCTCGCGTGCTTCACGAACGCATTTACAGTGTTTTTTATTTCCTCAAGTCTTACTTGGTAAACAAACTTGGTAAAAAAATATACGAGGTTTCGCATCAATGTTGCACTTTTATAATGAACGTTTTAATCTTTGCATGAAACAGAGACGGTATGAATAATATCAAAAACTGCTCCAGCATAGTACTGAATAGTTGTAGTAATCGTTTTGGGCTGATGGTTTGAACTCAAACAAACGCTTTACTTTTTTTTTTGTGTGGGAAATCATCAAATAACTTCTCCCGCTCTTCGTGTCAGACTTTTACTGACTAAAACCCACCCGTGTTCCCTCAGTTACCTGTGTGCCAGGGGCCGCGGTTTCTCTTTCGAACAACCCGCACCCCTGGCAGGCATCGGCCCTTGCGGGCCCTATCAGCTTAACACCGAGATTTATAAAAGTGACGTCACGGCACAACGCCATCTGTTATTTCATAGCGGTACTAAGCAAATGTTGACTTTCGTCTGACTCGTTTTTTTTTTTTTTTGGGTTTTGTCTTCGCACGTTTTGTGCATTTAGCCAGTGTCAAGTAATTTTTCTTTTTGATCAAGTAAATGGCCCGATATCGGGCACGAATTTACAAAACAGTCATAGTCGTCTTTAGTCAGTCAAGTCAAAGTTATTGTAAAGCGGTAGTAACTTTACAACAACCTATTAGGAGTTTTTGGGGGGAACACGAAAAGTCCACGTTAGTCACTTATTTTCACCTTCACTACACTTGTGCACTCACACGTAATTAAATTGCATAATTCACTACCAAAATTATACAATTTTATTCGCTACTTCACTAAATTTCATGAAAATAAAAAGTCGTGCGACATGTTCCAACGCGATCCCGCCAAAAACTCCTATGACTCGTTTTGTAGTAATTACTTGAACAGATTAAAAAGTAAGAAATGAAACGCTTTACTCTTTGTGTAAATGATTTCAGTACTAATACTCTTAAAACGGTGAAGGAAAATATCGTGAGGAAACCGGTATGTCCAAGAACCAAATATTTGAAGACGTGATATCTATAAACCCGCAATGGGCCCGCTAGGTAAATTAAACGGCTTAATCAAGAGGGATTAAGCTGCTAAGACACAGGCCTCCTGTCGGTGAGAGCACCGAGAGGAGGCCTGTGTCCCAACAGTGGGAATATTATAGGCTCATTATGTAATATTTCTTTACCAAATATGACAAGTGAAGAAAAACATACTTTTTTTTTATTTTATTTTTCAGTCATGCTCGCAAAGAGGGAGGCGGCGCACGTGAGGGAGATGCAGTACATGCGCCCTCACAGCCGTGGCCTTCGCAGGAGACGCCCTGGGCGTCGGGAATCCCAGGCTGATTCCCGGCCACCGTAGGCACGGGCTTGCGGACGGCGAGTAATGGGTAGCTCACTGTCCGGTAAGGACCAAGCCCGGGTCGACGGTGCGTTGTGTTCCACGCGCGCCTCAAAGAGATGTCAGCAGCAACAGATGGGGCCCGCAAGGGCCGATGCCTGCCAGGGGTGCGGGTTGTTCGAAAGAGATACCGCGGCCCCTGGCACACAGGCAACCGAGGGAACACGGGTGGGTTTTAGTCAGTAAAAGTCTGACACGCCCTCCCGCTCCACCCAGAGCGGGAGAAGTTATTTGATGATTTCCCACCCAAAAAAAATAAAAAAATACACTTTACTTGTGCTGCGGAGCGTCAACACACAAATTAGCATTGCAACAACACAGTACCTACGTTATGTTCTCCCTTGTATGCTTAACAGGAAGTAAATTAGCACCATAAAACGTAGGTACATATCTATCTACTGCATGTCATCTCGGTAAGTAAACCTATAAAAGCTGACTCAGGAAGGGATTTATGATCCCCAACGGGTTAAATAGAGCTACAATTAGAGCTGTAATGTTATATGAAGAAAGTACTTAAAACCACATTGCGTTTCACTGTGAATACTAGTACAAGTGTATAGTCAAACAAGCTATTTGGTATAAAGTTGGCCCAGCACGAACGCGCGATGTAAACGATACGGAAATTCGAACAATTTTAACATTGGAAATACTGGTTTTACTATTCACACACGCTAGTTACTTTGTTTAAAAAAAATATTCACATCTATTGGTCCAGATTGCGATTGTAACAAAAAAAAAGATAAAAAAATAGTTCGAATTACATTACGTTTACGTCGCGCATTCATACTAGGGCCTCAGGCAAACATTTGCATGTAAGTTTACTTTACTGCCAATATTCGTATATTTATCGTGTACGTAATAACATTTTCAACTTACGGCATGCTACGAGAGTGATGTAAAATAATTGACTACTTAAAGTTGTTGCATGTTAGCCTGTATAGCATATAGCTTGGTCGACTGTTCATACATGCTTTGACATCATTTGATGTGTCTTTTTTTGTTCGCCGATAAGAATTGAAGATAGTAAAAATAATTATTTGTCAGTATAAATTGTGTAAATCTTATATCGCCATATTCATATATTATATGGAAGAATACTACAAGACTGTATCGTTTCATTTTTATTAAACGTGGTCGTAAAAACAATAGCGTTCCGCGTTAAGCGGATATAAAGCCATAAAATATATATTATGTCGCATATTAAGCGTACCGTCTAGTTCCCCCGAAGGAAATCAAAACCAAGTAAACGGGTGACGAACATAAAACTGTTAGATGTTTCAATAAAATCTTTATTTATTATCACAGAAAACAGTTTCCGTGGTCTACGATATAAGATGGACTACGATGTAAGGAAATGTCCGGTTTAGCTTACAATGTCAGAAGTCAGAATCGATTGAAATCCTAGGTATAGATCGCGGCACGTAAGTTGAACCAAAAACAGAACAAACAACCGAAGGTAAGAGCGCGTGCACTCGTTGCCTCGCACGGAAAAAGAATGAGGTCACCTTCTAGCACACTCATTGATGTAATTACGGAGCGCGGCACTTAAGTTGAACCAAAATCTGCCATTTTGGTTCAACTTACGTGCCACGATTTGTAGGTTCTTGAGCCTACAAATTAGCTGTTAATTATTAGCTGTTCTCTAAAGCACCCAATTGACGTATGTACCACACAGGACTTATAAGCATGACAACTGTAGATTGTGCCAAAAAAGTATTAATATTGAGGAGCATTCGATACAGCAGTATAGGTAAAACACACAATTTATCACGACATAAATGTATAAACATAAAACAAAATTCAAAAGAACTGAACAAGTTTCAACCTCATTCAAAAGTGCCCGAAACACAGTCTAGACACATTTTAATCAAAATTCCGACACATACATTTCCCGGCTTCCTTTATGAGAATGTCATATTCAAACCTCGGCCCCGCTCGGCCATTTTCGGGACATCGGTGACCGAAGTTTTATGTTACGACTGTTCGATCGTAAGTCGTTACCCGGAGATGGTGCCGCGAAGCCCACTTTATTACCGAATTTCTGAAAACCACAACTTTCTGTCGTAAATCGAAATCTCTTTACAACTTACTAGAAGGTCTTACCACGAGAGGCTTTAAGTCATCCGTAAGTGATTGATATTCACAGCAGCATTCCGTAAAATTCGCTTCAGAAATCCAAGCATGCCGAGGTGAGAATCTGCGATGAATTACTTAAGACTTCACTTTTGAATTTGAATTGTATTCGAAGTAAACTTTTATCATCATTATCATGATCATCATTGGCAGCCTGGTTCCACCCAATGCTGAGGATAAACCTCCTTCTTTATGTACCATGCTTCCCTGTACCCATGTGCGAGTGAAGTGAATTTTACTTTGGGCGAATGTCACCAATGAAACTGAATCAGCACACCTAAACCAAGAGTTGTCGGTGGTGTCACTTTTATCAAATATAGACACAAATCGCACGAACTGAACGAAGTTAAGATGAGATTGAATTTAGTTTCATTGGCAAAATTCGTCTTAATTAGCACTAAGGTGGTTATACCATGTAGGTATATCGAGTTTTGAATGATCACTATTATTACATATTATAAGACAAAGTCCCCCGCGGCGGCTGTCTGTCTGTTCACGATAAACTCAAAAAATACTGAACGGATTTTCATGCGGTTTGCACCAATAGACAGAGTGATTCATGAGGAAGGGGTAGGCGTACCTAAAATAGAATTTGCGAAATCCACGCAGCAGAAATCGCGGGCTGCAGCTAGTATGTAATAAAGTTACGAGAAAACATCAGTACAAGCAATAAAGTGCATAAAATTCGAAACGTGCCAATTGCATATCACATATCCCAGCAATACGTGTTTTTTAAATTAAATAATTTACATTTAATATTTTATTTGAGGGGCTTGTGGCTAAGTAACAATAGCTGCACGGGTCGATCGATCAGGTTAAGCTACGCTTGCCGCGGTTGGTCCGTGGATGGGTGACCATCTTTACATACCAAGACCCCTCCGTGCCTCGGAAAGCACGTTAAGCCGTTGGTCCCGGCAGTCATTTGTGGATCTTTGACAGTCGTTACGGGTCGTCAGAAGCCCGAAAGTCTGACAACCAGTCTTACCAAGGGGTGTCGTATTACCCCAGTTTCTGGGTTGTGGAGGTCAGATAAGCAGTCGCTCCATGTAAAATACTGGTATTCAGCTGCATCCGGTTAGACTGGAAGCCGACCCCAACATAGTTGGAAAAAGGCTAAGCAGATGATGATGATGATGATTTTATTTGAAATTCGGTTCGCCTGATTAAGGCGAGTTCATTTTTGCCGATTGAATAATAAGCCCTCACTTCACCTATGTTTAGACAGTAAGATTTTTCCAGAATAGACCTGCGAAAGTTGGGAGCTGCGAGTTTGTTGCACCACTTCTTCTTCCCAGCTAAAGCACTAAGGAAGTGGTGAAGGGCGGGCGTTTTGGGGGACTGTCTTATGTAATTTTGACATTCGAAAAGTGCTGATTCTCAGCCTAATTTGAATAAATGACTTTTGTTTTTTTTTTTAATACTTTCGATATTGATTGATTAATTGAGTCACCCAACGCATTAGTCACTCATCTAAGCGTCCTAGGAAGATGTATATCTAGTACCAACAAGTTAGATTTATAGCCGATAATCTAGTGAAAGATTTTATAGTGACATTGCCATGAACGCAGTAAACGTTTTCTAGTCAGAGCCTTAATAGATGACGTCATAAAACAGGATTTATAGCTCCAGTTCCAATCATCAGGTACTCAATGACGTAATTAAAACGTTTCTAATAGTTCTGTAAAGATAAAACTTTCGTGTACTACATTTTTTTATAACTGTTGCTCATCAAAACAAAGTCGCTTTCTCTGTCCCTATATCCCTATGTATGCTTAAATCTTTAAAACTACGCAACGGATTTTGATGCGAGTTTTTTTTTAACAGATAGAGTGATTTAAGAGGAAGGTTTATATGTATTATACACCGACCTCCACGCGGGCAAAGCCGCTGGCAAAAGCTAGTCAAAGTATAAATTCTTGGAGCCGTTTTCGAGAAAAACGTAATTGAAAGTAATATGAAATATATGGGGGCCTATTAGTAACAGCCGCGACTTACAAGGTCGTAGCTTCGAACTCCAAGAGGTGTGTAAATTATTTCATCACCGCTGCTCTCAAAACGGTGAAGGAAAACATCGTGAGGAAACCGGCATGTCCTGGAACCAAGAATTCAAAGACACGTGACATCTACCAACCCGCGCTGGGCCCGCGTGGTGGGTAACTAGGTAACTGCTTACTTCCTCCACAGAAAGGAAGGCATGTGTCCCAGCTTTGCGAACATTATAGGCTGATACTGGAACTTAAAAAACTTAAAAGAAAAAGAAAAACAACCGACTTCCGAAAAATCACTACGGTGTAAAATGTGTTTTAATGTTTTGTCACCGCCTTCCGAAATTAATTTATTTTTTCACTTTTTAGTTATAGTACCTACCCCACTAATTTGAAATTTCATCATCTTTGGGGTCAAAGCATATTTACGCGATAGCTGCAATCGCGGGTGATCTATTTTTATTTTTTGAAGAGATCCGATAAATGTCTCCGAAACACATCATCAGATCTGTATGAAATTGAAATGGGATCACAAGGAAAGCACCAGCTTTCAAATAAAAAAAGACTTATCAAAATCGGTTCACCCAGTTGAAAGTTCTGAGGTAACAAACATTTAAAAAAACATACAGTCGAATTGAGAACCTCCTCCTTTTTTGGAAGTCGGTTAAAAACTAGAGAAAATGATGTCTGCAGAAACAGAATCGATCCAGCTGAATAATTCCACGCTTAGTTACTGTTGTAAAACATAATTGCTCATATCTAAGTCTTCAGGCGCCCCACAGTCATGGATTTTATCTTCGTCTCCCAATAACGCGGAGTAATAATTCCTACTTTCATTTTACTTTCCATATACTCCTCCCATTTGTCAATATTCCAATCTTCGTAAACTTCAACTGTTACTGCAAACTAGCTTCTGCGACTTATATAGCAGTGCCCCGTTACTTTTATAATGCGTAGCGTTCTTTCTGCCCTCTTTTCTTTTTGCTCGGGCCCTTAGGGTCGTAATAGCCTATAACCTTTCTAAAGAATAAAGGTATCAAATGCAATAACAGTTTTTCAAGACCGAGAGGTGGTTCTAGAGATTAGCGCGTTCAAACAAACACACTTTTCAGCTTTAGTATAGACTAGCTTTTGCCAGCGGCTTCGCCCGCGTGGAGGTCGGTGTATAATACATATAAACCTTCCTCTTGAATCACTCTATCTATTAAAAACACCCGCATCAAAATCCGTTGCGTAGTTTTAAAGATTTAAGCATACATAGGGATATAGGGACAGAGAAAGCAACTTAGTTTTATACTATGTAGTGAAGATAGAAATCCTTGTTTCCAATTGATTTTCTTTTTTCAGTTAAACTATTATCAACGAAAACAAGTGTAATTTAAGTTAATTTCAAAATGATTAGGTACTAATTAAAAATGTCAGAAGTTCAAGCGCAAACTGAACTTTAAACCAGCACCCTAATTGCAAAAAACACTATCAGTCAGAATCTGAATAATTTTGATGCTAATCCATTGCGCCATATGTTCGAAAAATGTGTCCGCTCCACAAAGCAAATATTAAATTTGTCGAACGGTAAAAATTAAAGCCATTCCTATTGTTAAGCAATTACCCCTCTGGATTTAAAAGTACCAATAAAAATATGTTTGTTTACAGGCTCGAAAGCGAAACTGTGAACGTACACACATCAAAAAAAGTTTACGATCACTTCGCCCATCGAGCTCAACGAGTCAATGCTGTTATCCAAGAATACGGCATCACAAGGTTAGACTGGCCTGCAGGCTCGCCTGACTTAAACCCAATAGAGCACGTGTGGGATGCTCTTAAGCGAGCTGTTTGGAACCGTCAGCCACGTCCCCAGACAGAGCCAGAGCTCAGGGAAGCCGCTATTCAAGATTGGGACAGGTTACCCCAAGAAATTCTGGATAACTTGATTATCAGCATGCCCAGGAAGATCACCGCATGTGTTCGAGCCAGGGGAGGAGTAATATCACATTGAATATAAACCTTTTATTACTAAATTTTTGTTTCAGTTTGGTTAAACAGTCTTTTTGTTTCTATCAAATTTCTGTTACAATTACATTATGATTAATTACTAAATTTTTTTATTAAAAAATTAAAAACAGTTTTCTTTTTTAATTTCAAACAGGGTATTTCTATCAAAAGAAAACACACAACAAAGATTTTTTTCTTGATAAAGTTCAATTTAAAAAATGATATCAGCTTATGCTAGTGATCACAAACTTTTTTTGATGTGTGTAAATTCAATTCATTTACACATAACCTATTGTAGTTATATAGTTTTACGTATACATGTCGAAGCGAACTGGATCACTCTTCGTGATTTCATAGTGGTGGTTCCGCTTGCTAAGCGATATTTATGTCCCAGCTCGCTTACACATGACCATAAAGATTCGAAGACGCTTACAAATCAGTTTTCTTTTACAATCCACCGCTTTTTCTGTTTAATTACTGAGATTGCGGTAATTTGCTGTTACGCGAGTGTGTTTACAGATAACATGGTTGAGAGAATATTGTTCTTTTTGTACAGGTACCTCCAGGTTTTCTTGTATGTTCTTGGCGAATTGGCTCTCGTGGTATAGTAATTCTAGGCACATTGGCTTCGAATATAATTGTAAAATGAATGTGTGTTTACAAAATATTGTAAACTAGCTTTTGCCAGCGTGGAGGTCGGAAATTATTCCACGGGAACGTACTACCGGGATAAATAGTATCCTATATGATAATCCAGGTTAAAAACTGTCCGTGTGCCAAATTTCATGCAGATTCGTTCGGCCGTTTTTGCATGATTGAGTAACAAACTACCAAACATACAAACTTTCACATTTATAATACGAGTACTAGTAAGAATTAGTAGAATAATTTTGTAAGAGTTTCCTGCCCATTCTACTCCGTAGAATCCTTTGGATGCCTTTGGATGGGGCAAATAATTTTTTTTTTTCGGTATGTTTGATGTTCAAAAGTGCGTTCTATGTGCCTATTTGAATGATACTACTGTACCTTCGTGAAAGGTTTAACAATTTTTAGATACATCGGATCGACTTGCGTGTTTTGTGTGACTCATCGACGTTTGTTTTGACGGATCGACTTTTCGTGTTTCGGTGCGTGTCAGAATAATACTTCGTTTCGGCTTTGTAACGTGATTAAAATCATTTTACTTTCACTGTATTCAATATTCCATAAACGACCTACATCAAAACTAAAGGTGTGTACAAATAAATACAAAAAAAAGGACACTTAGGCGTCGAAGTATTCGTCCGCATCGGTGTCATCGGGAAACGTGCCCAGAAGACTGGCAGCATTTGAATGGCTATGCTAATTCTTTGGCCAAAGAACGACCTAGCCCTCTGGTCACGTGAAGCGTCGACCAGCCGGCAAGAAATTTCCTTAAAGAGGAGACGTGCACCCGGGCCCCATGACCCGAGTGTTTCGACCCCAAACGGCTCAAAACTGTAATTACCCATAAGGTTACAGTATTTACGCCGCTTGGGTCTCAGCAATCGCAGCAGCGGCGCCAGCACAGCTCGCCGTACTACGAACATTAGATGGCGCAAGGGTGTCGACACAGGTTGCGTCCAACACCAGAGGTCTACCCACCTTCCAAGGCAATAACGACATGCCGTCTGGTCTCTTCCCATCGTCACGTACCAAGCCGTTTGGTTCTAATACCGCTGGTACGCCGGCAATGACAATGTATTCCATGAGGTCAAGTTTATCTCCCAGAAATATCAATGCTAGCTGCTTTAACACTCAATGGTACTTCCTACCTTGATGGCTAATTGAAGATGCTGTCCTCAGCGACATCTTACTGGCGAATTTTGACGATTCTTTCTTACCAAGGCAGTATAGGAACTAGGAACATACCTGTCAACAATATCAAAAACAATAAATTAGTAAAGAAACACTATTTCACATAACAGCTAAACAGCTTTCCTATTCATTAAGTAAGTGAATAAAGATAAATTTAGATGCGTACATTTTCTGATATAAAAGTTATCTTAAAAAGATGGCCACATAAATATTGATGCTCCACGGAAGCAGTCAAGATCAGGCTTAGAAGTAATGAAGAAAGGCGTAAATACCAGGATATAGAGTATATAAATAAATTACCAGTGGCGTAACATGAGAATATACGATTCATGGTAACAGAAACTAAATAAAAATGTATTCAAAGAAGGAAATCCCGTTAATTAAGATTAGTTGTGCGAAGTCAGTGATGTTTTCCTTTGGGATTTATTGGTCTTATCTTCGGGAAATTAGGATTTATAGCTATGAGCGTAGGAATTTTGTAAGATATCATGTAACATATCTTTTTGACCGACTTAAAAAAAAGGAGGAGGTTCTCAATTCGACTGTTTGTGTTTTGTTTTTTTTTTGTTTGTTACCTCATAACTTTCGACTGGGTGAACCGATTTTGATGATTCATTTTTATTTGAAAGCTCGTGCTTTTCTTGTGGTCTCATTTCAATTTCATAAAGATCTGATGATTCGTTTCGGAGACAGACAACGGAACTCTTCAAAAAATAACAGTAAATGAACCGCGATTGCTGGTATCGCATGAATATGCATTGTTTTGAAATTAAAATTTCCAATTGGGGTAGGTAATATAACTAAAAAGTGAAAAATAAAAAAGAAATCCAAAAAAAAACAACCGACTTCCGAAAATGCACTACAAAGTGAAAAATAACTTTAATTTCGGAAGGCGGTGACAAAAAATTTAAATACATATCCAAAGTCACCGCCTTCCGAAATTAAAGTTATTTTTCACTTTGTAGTGCATTTTCGGAAGTCGGTTGTTTTTTGATATTAAGAATCTGTTAATTCTCAGGAAACATATGTATTCGAATATGTATTATGTTGACGTCAATGAAGATGAAGATCTGAAGTCAGTTGCGGAAAACTGCTGTGTTATGTCATCTTGTTTTTTAGTTGCTATGCAAACTTAGGAGAAAATCTACACATCAAACAAGTTGTAAGAGTAGGGAGACCAAAAAAACCATGGACTGTGTGAATGGTATATAGTTAGAAAGGGTGTGACTACCGACATGATGACTAATAGAAAGTATAGAAGAAAAAAATATTTACCGCCGACCCCAAATAATGTGTTGAAAAATTAATAAATTGGTAAATTAATGATGAAACATGAAACAAGCTATCTATGGTTACATTTAAGGCTCGTGCAGACTAGCGCGACGCGACGGTCGCGGCGCGACACTCGTAGAACAGTTTCTATGAAAACTTAATGGAAATTGTTCTACAGTGTCGCGTCGCGCTGTCGCGTCGCGGCTGTTTGAAGAAGCCTTTATACTATTATGATATACAATACGTAACAAAAACCCTGTTGTTCCTTCTACCCGCGTTTTCAGAATCGGTATACTTACGTAATAAAGTCATTTACACCGCCGCCGTTTTAGTAGTTTTTTTTTTGTCATTTTTTTTTAAATCTTTTACATTATTTATTTACGTATTTTAAAACATTTCTTGTTACTAATTTTCAAGTATGTATATTTTTTATTTGCCTACGTCGGTGTGTCACTGCAGGGTGCCAACTGAAAACCAGCGCTGGGTGTCTGACGCCCAGCAAATGCTGAGATGGCAACGCCATGGGCACGCTCAGCACTTTTTTACTGCAATTTTATTGTCATGTTTATTGTTCTTTTTTATGTGTTTGTTGCTGTTGTGTTGTATCTGTGTCGAATAAATGTTTTCTATTCTATTCTTTCTATTCTATATAAATAAATCGTTCAACAAAATAAATATTTAATTATGAATATTTGTAATGTTTAACTGATTTTGATTAGATCAAAGAAAGCCGCCGAGCTCGTAGTCTATTGTGCGTAATAAGGATACTTGTAAAATCAGATACTGTAAACATTTTTTTGAATGTGTCGATTTTAATAGTTATTTGATAATGAACTCTTGACTAGCCAATGCTTATTTTTTAAATTATAACTTCATCAATTTTGTACTTGTAGGTAAGTGTATACGTCCCTAAAAGGAACGACAGGGTTTTTGTTACATATTGTATACCTATACAATACACTACGATGATAGTATTATATAGATAGGTATCGACCTCGTAAATTCTTTACCACATTTTGATAACAAACTCAAACTCAAAGCATTTATTTCAATTAAACCATTTACAGGCACTTTTGAACTGTCAAAAAGTCGATCATTTGGACAATTCCCAGTAAATCAAAACTTCACTAAGGTTGAAACTATATAACTGCCAGATAGATAACTATTTATCTATCTGGCAGTTATATAGTTTCAACCTGAAACATTGCCCGTACAAGCAACAAACATTGCCGTTTTATGGCGTGCGAGAGACATATACTTAAAACCAATTACGAGTTGGACTTATACAACAAACGAAGACGAAAGACGTTTTTGTACTAAACAAACATCAGTAACACGATAATACTCTTGCTACCATCATTAATTTCCGAATTTAAATCGAGTCTTTACGTCCGAAGTCGAGCGATTGCAAGTCGGGCATAATCTTGCGATAGAGTAGACGCCATAATGACTCCAGTGTCGACGTGATTCGAATCTTGAGTCTCGCATGTTATCAATCTCTTTGGATCAGTTACTTACTATATTACTGAAGTTAAGAAGCTTTTACACTGTTTGAAATGAGTTATTCTGATGTACTCTCTTTCTTATTATATCTATCCGTGTCACACCACAATAATTGCCTTTCATTCATTCCTTTTGTGGCTCACATCAAAGAAAGTGTTAAACTGTTCCTTCATTTGCTTCTCAGTTATAAACATAATATTAACCTCTTAATATTAATGGAGGTTTCACCGCTGGCTTTGATTAGCTATTAATTATCCATAAAACTTGATTGACCTGTGATACGGGCTTTACTAGTTTAACTATGTACTTGGTTTCATTATAAGATTACTCCATAGTAGCTATAGTTAAGGATTATGTAGTAAAGTTAACGAGAACGCAGTAAACGGACTTGATTTAAAGTTAGTTTGACCTTTATCGCAGAATTGTGTTACATTTTCTATACTGGCTTCCGAAATATCAGATTTTGTAACTTAAACTACGAAAACCAGTGGCCTTCAAGCGAACGCGTGACGTAAACATTAAGTAAAATCGATCGATCTTTGAATAAAAAATACAACTGATTCATAGCATTTTGGATAAAAAAAATTGAGACCAATACAATTAATATTACCCATAGGAATAAAGTCTTAGAGACTAGTATTCAATTTCAAAATTCCTCAAATCTGCGTTAAGTTTTCTTCGTGCTTTCGTGAATACTGTGGTCCTAGATCCCACGGTATTCTTGAATTTGCTATTCGATTTTAGCCATAGCGTTCCACCACACAGCATTGCATTACCCGTTTCTGGCTTCCAAATCTACGACTCTAGTATCCGAAACTACGACAGATATTACAATATAAACAAGCTTGCTTCTTGGTCTCGAAATTGCCTTCCAGCTGAGTTAGTAACAGCTTGTACTAATTAATACAAGCATAGGTTTACACGACCGCTAGTGCTTACCACAGGACATTCCGGAGCCCGGCTGTGGTTTTCGACAGTTCGCCTCCGGCTATGGACAATTAATCTGAGCTTCTAAATTACGGGTGCATATCGTCGCCTCTTTGGATAGATGGACTGTGTGAATGATGATATGGTTCGTAAGGATGTGTCTACCGAGATAACGACTAATATAGAAATGTGGAAGAAAAACACATATTGCCGACCCCAAATAAAATGAGATAAATGCAGGATAACGATAATCGGCGCCTGTTTGTCTAATACATTAACTACATTAAGGCCCTGGTAACTTTAAATAATGTCGTTAAAATCTGTTGTAATGAATTCTAATAATAAATGAGCAAACGTATGTACGTCGTAAAAGTGCAAATAAAATCGTATAAAATTAGATATTAACTATTTAATAATAAATAATCCATCACTGTATGCAGTTTGGTATTTGGAATTGTATGGTATATTTTTAATTATAATTATAATTGTTATTGAAGGGATAAACCGATTTGAAAGATAATTAAGAGGTGACTTTAATGATTTTTTTGATACATTAAAGTGTGTTTTATTATGTTTTGAGTTCCATCACTGTATGCAAAATAAACTTGAAAGTACTATACATTTTTTTGCTTTCAAAATTATGTACGGTTAAAGAGATACACTGGTTTTAAAAACCACCTTTTCAAGAAATCCCGTTTTCAAGAAATCTCCGCCTTAAGTACATTTTCATTATTCTTTATCTAATATTAATAGCGGTTTAAAAAATTGTACATAATCTAGTTTGAGGCAAACCAATAATTTTTAATATTTTTTTCTAAACTAGTGTGCAAGCTATCTTCAAAATGTCATAGCGTCTCCGGTCTCCCACATTTGACATTTAATGCTTATCGTCGAAATGGTCCACTTCCATACAGTTATAATGAACTTTGAATGAGGCTAATCCAATTATTATGTCGATAACCCTGTTCGCCTTATGATATTATTATGATGGGATTCGTCTGGGAAACATTGAGCTTGCGAAGTAAAAATATAAAGTAACCATGAAACCAAAATCTAGCTACGTATGGATCACAGATAATCGTCTTTTGGCTAACGCCTAGCGTTATTGTTTCTGAACTCTGGAATTCTAGTTCAAAGGGTGCCTTTGATGATCTAAAAAAGATCACTTCAAACAACCTACCGTCCATATTTTATCAATTGAAGAGATCGAGCAGTAGCCTATCGTGTCAGGTAATTTATCTACCTAGCTTTTTCCAAACTACGTAGTGATCGGCTTCCAGTCTAAGCGGATGCAGCTGAATAACAGTAACTTACAAGAAGCGACTGCCTATCTGACCTCTACAACCCAATTACCAGTAATACGATACTCTTTGGTAAGACTGGTGGCCAGAGTTTCGGGTTTTTGACGACTCGTAACGACTGTCAAAGATCCACGAATGACAGTTGTGACCAACGGCTATTTAAGAACATCAGTAAATTCCAAATATTCAATTTTACCACTCTTTTTGAAACAAATGCCATAAAACTTAGTATGCCAAGTAAATAGAATACTCATGTTATTAAATCTGAAAACTTGGCAGAAGGCGGAAGTGACGACGCATTCTACAATACACATGTTCTTGGTGATACGCCAAAAGAGAACCAAATACAAGTATTGGAAATCGTGAAAGATGAAGTAATTTTTTTCCAAGATTTATATGAATTTATTTTCGGGTTTGCATTCTGAAAAGGAATTCGATGTCATTTTGAGAATTCAAGGTAAACATTAAATATTATTACTGCAAATAATCCTGAGAATGTTTTGGAGGAATGCGGCTAATTGATTTTAGCACTAGAGGTGTTATTTGCTTATCAATTACTTCACTATCATCATTATAGAACCTATAGATAGCGCTAGCTATCTATGTTTTGCATGTTTTTTTTATAACCTCGGTATCAGCAGTTGACATACAGGTGTCCCAAAAGTTTTTGTTCTTACATCTCTTTCATCAGTCGTTACAATTTTTATCCCATCCCTAATCCTCTTTTATATTCCCTATACTATTGCATTTCGCTTCATTATTTTCTTGCAAGAATTCTTGCTTTAGATGCAAGAATCTCTGCCATACTCTGACTATATATTTATACTCAATATAAATAAGTAAAATTGAAGTGTCTGTAATAATGTCATAATAAACAGCTTTTTAATACGGTAATTAAAACAAAAAACAGCTGACCTCTTTTCACGGGGCTTCCACTGGCAGATAGCTAATATTAGGGAGTATTTACGACAGACAGCGAGCGAAGCCGCAGCCACAGCTAGTTACTTTACAAAGCTTCTAAGTAATTTCCAATAAAACATTTATGTGAAAGAGCAATGCAAAATCAATTCAATGGATTAATTCTATTAAAATCGACAATCCCATCAAATTAACATTTCAGTTTAATTATGCCTTTAAACCTGATTAATTCCTTATATAGCTCTTATACAGGCTTAAAGACACTAACTACAAATTAAGGCTTTATTTTAATCACAACATTTATCTTGTCCATAAACTTTGTAGTCTTAACTACTAACTTTGCAACAAAATAAGAGAAAGAAACGCTAGTAATAATTCCAGTAGCGAATTTATATCGTGCGGTTGTTATCTGTCGCAATGTGCGCTTGCGCAGTAAGTAAGCAAATGTGCCGACGCGGCGCACCTTGTTGCCGACGTGTATTTGACACACGGGCGAGAAAGATAGACAACGCTTATAATAAGAAAGAAGTGTGCATATTACTAAAATGAGATAACGATTTTGAATGATCCGCTGGAAGTAATAAAAACGTTGGTGTAATATGCATTAGATCTATATGCCTAGAAAATTTACCATAAATTATTATGTATCAAATACGATATAGTAGATTTATTTTACTATTAACACTAACTAACAATTGTTTTTACCGGTGCGAAACCCAATACAACAATGTAGTCATAATTTTCACACTCTTGAGACGTTACCCAAAAACCAATCAGATACCACCACCAACAAAAATGAAATATTTTTCTACTGCCCTGACTGACAGGGCCCAAATTAATACACTTTACACAGAGGACAATACGTTAAGTGTCACCCTCTGATGATAACATACACGTAGGTACTGATAAAATATACTTATTGAAACATAATTTAAAAATATTAAGGAAAAATATGGAAATGTACAAAAGGTCACTGCCAGTTCTCGCAACATATATTTTACAAGCAATTTTTTTCTCTAACTAGCTTTTGCCAGTGGCTTCACCTGTGTGGAGGTCGGAAATTATCCCACGGGAACGTACTCTCGGAATGAAAAGTATCTCAAAAATCAAAATATTTTATTTCATATAAACCTGCAAGGGCACTTATGAAACGTCAGAAGCTAGGTGCACGATTCCAATTTGTCGCTTCCTATGGAGAAGAGCCGGCAAGAAACTCCACGGTTTCTCTTTTAAAAATAATTGGGTTTTACAATGTTTTCAAATTACAGTGATAATAGGTATGGGAGGACAGTGCAGGCCTGTCAATAAGTACCAGGTACTTAGAGGAATGAAAATAAAGAAAAGAAAATCGTCTATAAATCTGTAGATTTATAGCTGATTGTAAGGCCTACAACGTTCTCTCATTCACAATATGAATATCTTATATGTTAATTCATGTTATAAACTATCAGTGTCTCAAACATCCAACTCCGTTCGTCCATTTATGCGTGATTCAGTAACAAACATCTAAACATACAAACTTTCACATTTAAAATATTTGGATACCCTAGCTATTAATACATCACTCATGGCTAAAACAAATTGAGGGGCTGTATGTGTATGCCATGAAGATACAGTTTTAACAACTTTCCTCATTCTACCAGCACCAACAACTTGGCCCCAACCCCCAACTTACTGTCCAATCTTTCCACCAATACACACCGTGCTCATCCGGAACAGCTGACGGACTCAAATCAGATAGCACCATCTTCTAAGCCATCATAGATCACAATCGCGACACTTCATGACATCCACATGCAAAATGAATAATGGCAGCTATCTTCATAGTAGACATACCGTCTAGCAAGATTCTCTGCTTAGAAAGTAGATGGTTCTATTTGATCTGGGATTTCTTGTACATATACAACTATTGTGCTTTTGGGGTGCGTGGAAACAGGTTGGGTCTGTCTGCTTGTTTGCGTAACTTTCACTGTAATTTGAGTATTGAAGAGTTGTTTTAGTAAGTGCTTGTAATTATTTTTCTTTCGTTTGTTTATTTATCGTCCTTTTAAAAGGTTTTTGTCATCTGGCATTGTGCTGAGCTGAAGCCCTTTCGGCGTTATAATTATTGTTTTCTGGCTTTTAGAGATTTTTTATTATGCTGTAATGCCAATAACGCATTTTGCTTCCTTTCTTTGTTTAAACTCCAATTCTTTTAAGCACGGTCATCAAACGAAAATCATAAATTCATTCGATGCAAGGAATATATATCCTGGACTAGATCTAATTACTACAATACATGTTTTATCATATTTGACTAATGCGTTTAGATTTGATTCTAAAGTTGCCATCTATCAATACAAGCAGAATTTCGGGCTTCTGCAATGTATTTTGAACTAGCTTCTGCCTGGAAATTATCTCATGGGAACGTTCGGTTCATAAAGTAACCTATGTCCTTTCCTAGGATGCTATCTATCTCCTTGCAAATTTTATCGAATTCCGTTACTTAAAGACATAATTAATTTCAAATAATAAAATTAGTAGAATTAGGTGCATGACTTACTCCAATCCCTATTAAAGGTACACCTATTTGAACTTCAAAATTTACATTTCCAGGCATAGAAAGTAAGACAAAGTGCATATAAAACCTTCCAATAACTATGTAAAAGACCAGTGCATTAAGTGTGAAGTATACAAACTCTTCATATTTCATTATATTCATGTCTCCGTGCAGATTGACGCCAGATTACGAGGCTGCTCATGTCACTTAATACCAACATCAAGACTTACAAAGTATTTAATGGCTTGCATGGCAATGACAATCCTTTCCTTTGCCATTGAACATCGTTTATCTGATCTCCGTACACATAAAAACTATTACAATGTTTATAACACCGCCATTGCGATCTATTGACCTTAATCACACGCATTAGAAATGTGACTAGCAAACAGAGAAATCAGATATTACGCCGCGCTCCCGATATGTGGCCGCCACACAAAGAAATATTATTGAAATCAAGTGAAAATATTGTTTCTGCCACCATTGGCGATCTCCCGTCTTTTTTCTAACACCCATCTCGTTCAGATTCATTAACGCCGAATCTCCTACCTTCTTCACGCAGACCGTGACGGATGACTGATCTTATTTGTTTATTTATCTATTGTTTAGTAAAAGCTGTTTCACGGTTGTGCTGATTATAATCATTGTCCACCATTCGGGTCGTTTTCTCATCTGTTTTAATTGTCAATTCTTTGACACTTTCAAATTATACAGTGAAAGTATTACAATGGTATGTCACGAATCGATTTTAATCAAAAAATGTTTCTATATTGCTAAAACATGACGGTCAGTCGTGCGTCTTAATAAATGGATGGTTACATTCATTCGTGTTATGATAGCATCTAGAATTCAGGGCATTTCTCGATTTCAATAAATTCTGGTTCGTGGTCTAGATATTCTTGTACATGAAAAATATTTTGTATACATTTAATGTGTCTATTCATTATTCTGATGGGCTATACAGGGTGTCCAAGAACCTGGCGTCCAACTGGATTCCCACGATGCCCCAAGTTCTAACAGTACTCAGAAAAATATTTTAAAAAATCCACCCCATGTACTTACAGAATTATACTGATTTAAAAAAAAAAGGGGAAATGAGCACCCTGTGACATACTTTTGAATGCTGTGACTGCTAATGCTGATAATTTCGATATTTCTTGGAGGTTTTGTAATCTAGGGTATTGCTGTGTCTAAATAGAATGTAAAAATAAAGTACTTATTGTACCATTTTAAAATAAAATATTATTTTAACTAAAGGTGATATGGAAAACTATTGAATTTCGCAACTTTGACCGACTGTAGTGTAAAAAAAATGTACCAAAATAGTATGGCAAGTGACGTCAAATTTTGACGCGTTTATTCCTCTTTTTAAAAAGGTATAATACTTACACATTAATTTGAAAAAAAAAATTTTGATAATATTTTTACTCAACAACCCAATTTTTACGAAGTGCCTACCTAGTAACGGTAACTGTCGGACCCTTTCTTATCTTAGAAACTGTTATGTTACTACTATTATTTACTTCGGTTCCAAGAGTGAGCAAGAAGGAAATACACACAGGTAGATGGGTTCCCAGTAGAATAAAAGCAAAGAATGTTAGTTTAAAGATATTTTATTACAATAAATGTTCAAAATGTTGACCACCCGCGGCAATACAAGCTCTCACTCTCCTTAAAAAGGACCGCTTTATGTTTCGCGAGTAACTTTTTTGACGTATCACCTGCACTGCTTGTGTTATCTTCTCACGAAGGTCAGCGATGTCATTAATGGGCTTCGCATAAACGAGCTCCTTCATAGTTCCCCAGAAAAAAAAATCCAGCGGATTTAAGTCAGGTGAGCGGGCTGGCCACGGGATTGTTCCTGATCGCCCAATCCACCTGTTCGGGTATTGCTCGTCCAAAAACTCTCTAACGGATACGCGAAAATGTGCTGGACAGCCGTCGTGTTGGAACCACATATCTGGTGGGGTCTCTTCTAGTAAGTTTGGCAAATCATTTTGAAGAAAATTTAAATATGATTCGCCAGTCAAATTCTCGGGCATCTCAAATGGACCAATAATATTCCCACAGAGAATACCGGTCCACATGTTCACTTTGAACCGGTACTGGGATCTATCTTCTCGCATCAAGTGCGGATTTTCCACATGCCACTCGTGCAAGTTGTGTAGGTTCATGTAGCCATCCTTCTTAAATGTTGATTCATCTGACCACAAAATTTTGTCGATAAAGTTTTCGTCTTCTCGATGTTTTTGCAGGATTGTTTCACAAAACGCGACTCGGCTCGGATAGTCTCGAGGTAAAAGACTTTGCACTCGCTGTACGTGGTACGGATGATATTCTTCTTTTTGGAGAATACTGTGTGCTGTGCTCTTCGGTATCCCCGTATCAGCTTCTATTCCTCGCACAGAGATGCTTGGATTTGCCGACACCGCCTCTAAAACTTCATCGCGTATGAAGTCATTTACGGGTCGTCCTTCACCAGCTACTTGATTGGGGAACCGCCCGTCACATAGTGATCTGTGCACATTAATGAAAACTCGATGGTCGGGATATCGCGTAGCCCTCGGATACCTTTCTCTGTAAAGTCTCGCTGCAGCTCGTCCATTACCTCTACATTCTCCATAAATGTAGTGCATATTTGCGTATTCTTGCGGAGTGTAGGTCGCCATGGTAGCACACACAAAACACAAACTGTCCAAACACAGGCAAAGGTCGTCGTAAAGAGTTCGTTTCAAAGTCCAGAGCACAAAGAGTAATCGAGTCCAATAAACAAAGCTTTAAATCGTAGTACGTGATCAATGGTAACAATAAGAGAGAGGTGCGTAGTAACGGCAGGAGGCAGTGACGCGTACTGACCGTACTGTTATCCTAAATAGCACGATCCCAGATAGCGTCACTATCTATCTCACTCGCACCTCTAACCTTTTTCTCCCTCACTCTTACCTGAATAATGGGGTACCATAAAGAAGAACCAGCAAATCGCAAAGATAGTTTCTGTCTTGCTCCCTCATGTTGTAATAACGAATCACTATGGTGAGATGCATGCACATACCGTCCCTTACGGTCTAACCAGTTTTTTGAGAGGCCTGTTGTTATTTTTATGAGCATACAATAGTAATTCTTTAGAGGTTAGATTCAATTCGTCGTAAATTTTTCTTTCTAAGAATTCTGTAAGACATCGTAAAAATTGGGTTGTTGAGTAAAAATATTATCAAAATTTTTTTTTTCAAATTAATGTGTAAGTATTATACCTTTTTAAAAAGAGGAATAAACGCGTCAAAATTTGACGTCACTTGCCATACTATTTTGGTACATTTTTTTTACACTACAGTCGGTCAAAGTTGCGAAATTCAATAGTTTTCCATATCACCTTTAGTTAAAATAATATTTTATTTTAAAATGGTACAATAAGTACTTTATTTTTACATTCTATTTAGACACAGCAATACCCTAGATTACAAAACCTCCAAGAAATATCGAAATTATCAGCATTAGCAGTCACAGCATTCAAAAGTATGTCACAGGGTGCTCATTTCCCCTTTTTTTTTTAAATCAGTATAATTCTGTAAGTACATGGGGTGGATTTTTTAAAATATTTTTCTGAGTACTGTTAGAACTTGGGGCATCGTGGGAATCCAGTTGGACGCCAGGTTCTTGGACACCCTGTATATGTTGCCTGCGGCGTGTGATTACTCGTTGGATGTACTTAACTGAGCACATCTGTACTTTTTGTTACGTTAATATCACATTGTGTTCAATCTTCGTTGTCATCTTAACGACTGTATGAATCTTTTTCTTTATTTGTTTCTTTTGTTTTATTAGCGTTTGTATTCAAGTGTTGAATGGAACTTGCAGTTTTATTTCAAAGTTCATTACCATTATATGTTTACGATCGCAAGTGCAATTAAGAGATTCTCAATTTTCTTCATTCAAAGACGCTTTTAAAATTTACAGTAACTCAGGGCATTTAATGCATGTAAGCTGATTAGCTTTTCAGAAGCAATGATATTTATATTAACGTTATGTTCATCATTCATCACAGATTTAGAGAACTTGAGCCCCGGTTTACCTTAATGGGTATTATGGTAGTCAGGGGCTTACGTTTTCTTTGAAATGGTTGTCAAAGTAAGTTATATGGATTTAACATTTCTCTTCTAAAATCTATCTGCCTAGCTTTTTCCCAATTATGTTGGGGTCGCCTTACAGTCTAACCAGATGCAGCTGAATACCTTTACATGGAACGGCTACCTACCTAACTTCCTCAGCCCAGTTACTGAGTAATACGATACCCTTTAGTAAGACTGGTTTGTCAGACTTCTGGGGCCTCTGACGGCCCGTGACACGTTCGGTCAAAGATCAACGAAAGACGTTCGTATGACATAACGTTCTTACCGAGACACCGAGGGGTCTTGGTATGTAAAGGTAGCCACGAGCCTAACCTAACCCCTCGATTTTCAGTTCAAAAACAGTTTCGCCGTCACGAATACCTTTTGACATTAGAATGTTGTGAATAATTCAATAAATAGCCGTAGTCAAAGCAATTAGTTGGTGTCTACGTATGTGATTCTGTACAAGTATTTATTTGTTTAATTAAAAGGTGGTGACCTCAGATGTATCGGACAGAAACCCATGTGGTAATGACACCACAATATGAAGTTTCCGTTTGTAGTTTGAGGTTGTTTCTTGCAAATGTATTATTGGATTTGTATACATTTATCGCTGTTCTCAACTGAGAAAGTGAAATTTACACATTTGTAATAGACATCCTATATTTTATGGCTAGTTAATCAACAACGGTTAGTGTATGTAAGCTTGCTTGCGAAGAGCTCACGAAATTCATTAGTAAGAGCTGTGTCTATGTCCAAACCTAGTAGTACCGGTTCTTCATCTTCTTTTAGTTACTATCTAATATAACATATGAAGTGGTAGGGACATCAACGCGAAAACTGTTGCCTTGAATTCAGCACATGATTCTAAACCTTTAAAGCGTAGACATTGTTCGTCGGTTTTCTAAAAAATCTTCTGTTCATAGAAAAGTGCAATACTCGCGTAGGTATGGCATTTTTCTATGAAACATCAGATTTTGTTTGACCGCTTCTTCAAAATGTATGGACCGGTAATGACCAAGCCCGGGTCGATGGTGCGTAGTGTTTCACGCGCGCCTCAGTTCGCGTTTCCACTGAAGCGGAGCTGGGCGGAGCGGAGCGGAGACGTGGAGGAGTTGACCAATCACAATGGTTGAAATTCTCATTACATCCACTCGTCTCGTCTGTGATTGGACGATTTCCGCACGTCTTTGCTCCGCTCCGCCCAGCTCCGCTTTAGTGGAAACGCACCCTCAAAGAGATGTCAGCATCAACTGATGGGGTCCGCAAGGGCCGATGTCTGCCAGAGGTGTGGGTTGTTTGAAAGAGTTACCGTGGCCTCTGGCACACAGGCAACTGAAGGAACACGGGTGGGTTTTAGTCAGTAAAAGTCCGACACGCCCTCCTGCTCCATCCAGAGCGGGAGAAGTTATTTGAAGGATTCCCACCCTCAAAAAAAAACGGAGTCCTAAATCAAGTACTAAATCCATCTGTGTCCCTGGCACCCTGTATATGTTCGTCAAGAGTAGGTGTCTTTTGATATTTTATAATTTTATCATTTTCTTTTGTATCGATGGTACATCTTGTCGAATTACTTTCGGCAACGTTAAGGTAAATCTAGTCCACATTTTGCCCATACAAACTTCGGGAGTGTATTACTCCACTGTTCGACAATGTAGGTACATAAAAAATTAAACATGGTATGGATTTGTCTTATTATTAATATTATCTGTACGGAAATAGAATACTAGAATAGAAAAACCATTAAAAAGTTAGGAGCCAACAAAGATTCGTTTTTCTTTCGAATTTAACGTAACTTTGGGCGTGTTTAAGTAATAAAAGAAGTGTAAAATCTGAAAAACCAAGTACCAACAACGCTCAAATATCGAAAAATACAATAAACTTTATTGGTAATTGATTTATGTAGTGGTTTTTTTATAAAACCCGATCTTCCGAAGGACTGTTCTTAATTTTTTACGCGCCTGTTGTATTATAAATGATCCTGCATCTCACTCAATAATGTTGTACGTGTAGACTAGCTTCTAACTGCTCATCACTGATACTACCTCTGTCGGACACGATGCCTGGTGAGACAGCGAGACAGCGTGCTTTTTAGCCAGGCCCATCATTGAGTTCGAGCCTGCGACTAGGTTCCTTTTAATCGCGGCTTATGTGCCGTTTTATCACTATCACTACACATTATAAAACAAAGTCTCTCGCCACGTCTGTCTGTCTATCTGTTCGCATTAAACTCAAAAGTACTGAACGGATTTCCATGCAGTTTTCACCAATATACAGAGTGATACATGAGCTTTAATAATATTATTACTATATTTAAAATATATATATATAATATATGTCAAAAATATTTAATAATAATATAATTATTATTTATTTATTGCTCCAAAAGTAGTGTTACAGTTTATTTTTCCACCAGTTATTGATAGAGTAGGTTTATATAGTTTGTTAAGGTTTTGTTTAAATTGGTTAACGCTGGCAAAAACCATTGTCGTCTAAAGTGCAAATGTAGGTACACTGAACAATCCGAAATGCGAAGCTTTTTAGTCTGTAAATATTAAGAGTAAGGCTTTCTATTTTCTACACATTGAACTTCACAAGTTTACGATATTAGTGGAAGAATCAGATACTCAATAAAAAGACGTACTGTTGGTGATAATGTAAAAGCACATCAAAACATAGCTAATGTACTTAAAACAACAGTAAACATACTAGCAATTTCTGTTTAGTGCAACCTTATTACCTCTTAAGCTATAACAACGCCGGATTCTTACTAAGCAACTCTGTTTGCCCCATAAAGGTTTACAAGCTTGATGTTAGTACATAATAAAGGGTTAACTCATCATACGCTGCTAAAGTAAGGTAGGGTGGGCCTGTTTATAGAATGCATTATAACCATGACGAGTACAACAATAACCGTCTGTTTGTGTATAAAGAGATGCTCCTGAAAGCTTTTTAATAGGATATTATATGGCTGCCTGTTTATACCTGGAAACTGAGTAAGATACCAGAGAAATAAGGCGTGATATTTGGAAGGCAGTAAAATAGAAATGTTAGATTTGACATACATAGGAGCTGGATTTATTGCACACTAGTGAAAATCCTGAAAATCCTAGTAAATTTTATCAGGATTTTTACTTATGGTGAAGAGGACTATATACAGGATAAGTTGTAGGCCTCATTGTAGGTAACATTGTAGGCCTTACAGACTAGATTTATAGACGACTTTCTATTTTTTATTTTCATTCCTCTAAGTACTTGGTACTTATTGACAGGCCTGCACTGTCCTCCCATACCTATTATCACTATAATTTGAAAACATTGTAAAACCCAATTATTTTTAAAAGAGTAACCGTGGAATTTCTTGCCGGCTCTTCTCCATAGGAAGCGACAAATTGGAACCGTGCACCTAGCTTCTGACGTTTCATAAGTGCCCTTGCAGGTTTATGTGAAATAAAATATTTTATTTGATTTGATTTTGATTTTATCCAGTGCGTAAACTGTACCCATGAATTCAGCATATCATTATAAGCCCCCCCTAGCGCAGAAATTTGACGTCGATTTTACAAAAAAAAAAATCAGCTGTTTCATAGAAAAGTGCAATACCTACGCGGTTAAAATGTATGGAACAGCTGATTTTTTTTGTGTTACCAACGAAAAATTTCTGCGCTGGGGGTCTAGAAATATATGCTGAATTCATGGTTACAGTTTGCGCACTGGATAAAAACTTATCCTGTACCTATCCATGTACCTAAGTAATACTTTACTTAATAGATGGACATAGGGACATCCACGGACAACCTGCTACCATAAATTTAGTACATTATTCTGAAAACCTTGATTATTTAAAAAAAATGCTGTTCTGCCATACATTTTGACCGCTTAGGTTACTTTCACTTTGACGAAAATTGTCTACGCTAAAAGGTTTAGAATCATGAACTGAATGTATGCTTACAGTTTGCGCGTAGGTACCTATTCAACATATCCAGTGACAGCGACTCAGACAATATTGTTTTCCTTTTGTGAGCTCTTCGATGAGTAGCAAAGCCTTTGATCTTCATAATAAACATGTTTAAATAAAAAAAAAAGCCTCACACCTCTAGCTTGGTATCAATATCGGCAGCAGTACGCTCATAGGCCACTTTCCGAATTAGAAAAATAGCGCTGTGAGCGCTCACATCAATAATTTGCGTTCCGAGTTAGATATCACGATTATGACAGCTAAGAACTGTCATTTTTGTCATCAATACGGAACGCTCGTGAACGCGCTAACAGTGCTCACTCAATGTTAAAACCTATTTACACCACATAAAACTTATAAAGACCCACAAATTTCATCTTCTTATTTGATTAGGTGGCGGCTCTAGCCAGAAGCACTATTTATTTATAAGTTAGCTAAAACTATGATACGAATCAGAACATAACAGCACAAGTGTCATTTCTGACTGCGCTCATGGTGATATTAGTTTAACACATGGTCGGCGTTATCGCAAGATGGCGCATGTCATGACGTCATCTATGACGTTTCATGGGACATTGTTATCGCGCTCACGCCAATTCGGAACGGGTGTGACCACGCTCAAATCGATATTATCGTAACTCGGAACGTAGCCATAATTATCCGATCTTTTTAAAAACATAGGTACACGTATGATCAATAACGGACGATTTTCACGATTCCATCCAAAATCAAATGGAGAGGGATTTAGTTATTTCTGACTAGCTATGCTAGGCTATGCCCACGTGGATATCGGAAATTACCCGCGGGAATGTACTAACGGAATAAAAAACGTAAATGGGGTATCCTATTTGTTAATACAGGCTATAAACTATCAGTGTGCCAAATTTCATCCAAATTCATTCTGAAATCCATCCATCCTCACAAACTTTCATATAAGTATGAAGTAAGATTAAAGGCTTCGAAATTGTTACGACATACAATAATATCGTAAAATCGCTTAAATCACTATAGAGTAATAACACACCTAAAGCAATCTTAAGACCTTATTAAAATAAACATACCTACAAGCCCACACAAAAATATCGACACATGACCATTATCCCAAGCTTTTTCTTTCACAGCACTGAGGTAAATAACCACCGATATTATCTTCTTCGGATAAATAATCTCGTGTTCGTACCCATTAAGTAAATCGCTCTTACTTACAGAAGATAAGGTTCCATTTCACTTTCATAATACACCTCCCAATCTTTGTAATGAATACCTATAAATAATAATATGTGTGAGCAATTATGTGCGCATGCATAAAGCCGGCCGTCCACTGTTACGTAGGATGTGCACGGAGAGTGTGGCGTAGAGGTGTACCGAACAAACTAAACGCGATCAGCACATCTAAACTACGTTCAAAAGCTGTCAGTGTCAACATTCCACAGCAAATATATGCCACTGACAGCTTTTGATCGCGGTTTAGATGAAATAATAGCGCTCAGGTTATGTGTTGAAATCCGCCCTGAGAGGGGTTGACTTAGAGTCGTTTAAACTGTAAACGGCGGTAATCTACTTCTTGACTTAAATCTTTTCAGTTTTTTTTTTTCGTATGTTTTGGTCGTGTTCAGATTTATTTTTAAAACTGGAATTTACCTGCACGATTCATTTGTTTACGAGCCATGTATCTCACAGAACACGGACTTGCCATGCTATCGGCAGCGTTTAGAAAAGACTGTACTAATAAAATTCGTGACGCCAATAGTGCGTTGAGCACAGCTTATGTTATGAACCGCCTTCAAAGTCGTCAGTTTCTTTGTATACGTCATTATAATGTCGTAGTACGATAACCTCGTGACTAAATAATAACAACTGCAATGGACTTTTTTTTTGAAGATGGGAAATCATCAGATTACTTCTCCCGCTCTAGGCGGAGCGGGAGGGTGTGTCAGACTTTTACTGACTAAAACCCACCCGTGTTCTTTCAGTTGCCTATGTGCCAGGGGCCGCGGTATATATCTATTTCGAACAACCCGCACCCCTGGCAGGCATCGGCCCTTGCGGACCCCACCAGTTGGCGCTGACATCTCTTTGAGGCGCGCGTGGAACACAACGCGCCGTCGACCTGGGCTTGGTCCTTACCAGACGGCGAGCAACCCATTACTCGCTGTCCTCAAGCCCGCGCTTACGGTGGCCGGGAATCGGCCTGGGATTACCGACGCCCAGGGCGACTCCTGCGGCGATTAGGTCCGTGAGCATATATTGCCTCTACCTCACGCGTGCCGCCTCCCTCTTCGCGAGCATTACTGCTTCGCAGAAGGAGGTGACGGCTACCCACAGCTGCATGGGTCGATCGAAGACTAAGTTAGTGGATGGGGTACCCCATCGATAACATATCAACGTGCTTTCCGAAGCGTTTTCGTGCCTCGGAAAGCACGTTAAGCCTTTAGTCCCGGCTGTTATTTGTACATCTTTAACAGTCGTTACGATTAGTCAGAATCCCGAAAGTCTTACCAAGGGGTAGGGGTATCGTATTACTTGGTTACTGGGTCGTGGAGGTCAGATAGGCAGTCACTACATGTAAAATACTGGCATCCCACTCCAACATAATTGGCAAAAGGCTAGACAGATTGAGTAACGTAGTACGAGTAAATGGTAACTGCACTGTGTTTGTATGGAATGTTTTGACAATACTGCCCCTAGCAGAGCGGTTGGTGAGGCATCTTCGTGTTCTGTGCATGCATACGTGCGTCGCTTAGCCGTGGACTGCTGTGGAGCAGTGCCTTAATCTTGCAGTCGAAAATAGCCCTAATAAAAAGTGAAAACAGGTCTCGACACGTGTTTGGTGAGCACGCCCCGGTGTTTAGGCTTGATGCACGTGGGCGAATTGTCGGCGCGATTATTCACGGCACAATTTCGTCTTACCTTCGTTATGGTTTGTGTATGTTACGTCGTTTTGTAGTTTTTGATGGAAAGTTAATTGTTTAGAAATTAAAATGGCGATAGATAGAGTAATATTTATTCTGCAGCATTAACTTAGTAATTAACAAAAGAATGGAGATCTTGCTACACTCAGCAATGTCCATCCATTAATAGCTGTCAACTATTAATGGATGGACAGAATTTGCACACAGTAAACGTTTATTTTGGTTAACGAACGAAAGGATACTAGAGAAATTTCTTTTGGTAAGCTCGTTTTTAAAAAAATCATTTTTCCTACACCCTTTGTATGTAATTTTCTATTAATTTTTTTTGTCTATTACTATTTATTGTGACTTATAATATATTTGCAAATAAACTATTAAATAAACAACTAAATATGTAGTTCCTTATATAATCGACTAGCTGCACCCCGCGATGTCAGCAGCATAAGTCTCAAACCCTTAGGCATATTGGGATAACAAGTATCCGATCTCCTAATACAGATCATGGTCTACCTTTGTGCCAAATGTCATCCAAATCCGTTCAGCCGTTTTAACATGAAAGACTAACAAAAAAACGTACTCTTTAATAATAGGTACTAGTTTAGATGAGATATCAGACGATTGAGAAACTGGAGATTATTTCAGTACTTATCTAATTATACTAATAATAAGTAGGTACTATATAGGGCACTCCATTTATCTCCCTCGCACCGATCGATCTTTCCCAACGTGATAGATAAGAGTCCCTATTATCTTAAAGGTCGTACTTTAATGTTATCGCCAGCGATTCTGTGAGATGAATTGTACGTTTATTGGCGTCTTCGAGAAGAATAATAAAGAATTTGACACAATTTTCTTAAGAAAATTCAAAATGAATCGTAAGAAAACTGTTTATATGACGACGGATGGTAGATGAAGTTTTGTTCTGATATTACAAAACAAATAGGAAATCCATTTTTCGATGATTCTGATTTAGGTTTTAATAAATCACGTGTCATCCATAAAACCAACCATTTTAATTTCATTGCGTCCCTGGGAAAAGAAAAAGATTAAATTGTATCGCCACTTTTCTGGTTGGACCCTAGTGGGATTATTAAAAGATCATGGGTTAGTTATCACTCTATTATATGAAAAAAAAAATGTAAAACGTAGAGTATCGTTCAAAAACAAGAACAGCATTTCCTTAAATCGATAGATAAAGCAGAACAAACAAATTAACAATTGTCAGTCAAACAAAACAAGAACAAATCGTATACCATTGTCACCACTTACAATAATCACAGGCAATTTAAAACATCTGAGACACTGATAATTCAATGCTCAAATCGAATTGATAAATCGCAACACTGAAGTGATCTTACCCTGTGGGCACGCTACACGCTCGAGCGACAAGCGTCAAGCGACAACGACGGCCGCAACGTGACTTGCGGAGCGACGTAGTAGTCACGGCACGACTTACGTAGGTCCAACCTAGGCAGGGAACGCTTTACTTTGTGTAAATCATTTCATCACCTGTTCTGAAAACGGTGAGGGAAAACATCTTGAAGAATCATGTTGTAAAACCAAAAATTCCAAGACATGTAACATCTACTATCCCGCACTGAGCTCATGTGGTCGATTACGGCTCACTCCCTCTCACCGAGCCACCTGTTGTGTCCCAACAGTGGGAAGATTACAGGCTGATTATACAGACTCTCATTACGTAATATTTGTTTATCAAATATAAAAAAGTGAAGAAAAACACACTTTCCTTATGCTGCGGAACGTTAACACACACTTTTGCTAAGTAGAGGGAAGTAAATTACACCATAAAACGTACATGACATATCTATATACTGCATCATCTCGGTAAATCCCGGCCAACCACCAACCTTATTGGCTGATTTTGCTGGACGAAAACAGGAGAACCGCTCGCGTGTCGCTTGACGCAAGTCGCATCGCTCAAGTCCGTGAACGGGGCTTTAGGAGCGATTCACGTGGGCGACTAGCCGATTTGTTTATAGATCGAACGCGTTTTTGGAACGTGTTATCAGATTGTCGGACTGTCGCAATACAAGTTTGTGTGTTTGATAAGACAGTTGTAATGTAAATGAGGTTGAAAACTTGCTTAACAAGTGGAGTTGCTCGACTAGATTTGGATCTGATAAGGTTCGTGTCTAATTATCTAATGATGTATTTATTTCTATACCTGCAACAGCTGCAGTTTTAAATCTCATTAATAAATTATTGTGGAGCTTAAGTCGCATCACAGGTGGTAGGGTTTGACAGATGTTTGACGTCACAGTGACCCAGGCGTTAGCGGTTTAAGAAGCGGTTCATCAACTGATAGTGATGCTGATAGAAATATGGACGATTAAAATTTAAGTTAAAGATTTACAGATTTTATACAATTGCTTTACTAAATAAAGAGCTTTTCAAAGTTGCTTCTTCAAACAGCAAATATAAATATAAAAAATGAAGAAATCGGCAGTAAACAATGCTGTTTCAATAGACCCCCGTAAACAAAACTTAAACCCGAAGGTATATTTTATGTGGGAACCCTAAATCCACCGATATGCTTAAATTGCTAGTGATAATTGATCATCTGCCAATAAAAGATAAAATTCACTTTTGATTTCACTAGCTATCTTTTTTTCGCTGTCTAAAAAATAAAAAGAACTTGAGTAAGATGCGTTAAACTATCTCCACAAAGGTAAAATCTACGTAAAACAAAAAAAAGGGAAAAAGAAACGGTATGAAACCAGCTTCGATCGTCGAACCCACTGAGTCGTAACCACCCACAGTAATTACGGCGAACAATTATCTAAAAACGAGTGAAAGTGATAAACGTCTGAAGTTTTTAGAAAAAGCAACTCAAAAACTAACGACCTTAGTAAAGATGACGTAGTTTAATGTCCGTTGACAGTGAAAAAGGTAACTTAAATGTAGAGTTTTTCGCTAATAAAGCGATGGAAGACTAAGTAAAAAAGCTTTACAAATAATTTCAACAATTTCATATACATTGACATTTGACTACCGAGTCTTTTCGATGTCTTGGACACAGCAACAGCAATGGTTGTCAAACTATCAGACAGTCACGTTCTTACGTCCCTATTACGTAAACGAGCCGCTTGCAGAATCTCTAATGTTTCTCGCCCGTGACTTAAATGTTGATGGAGCTGACTTTTGAATCTACGTGACTTGCCGTTTAGTGAAATTAAAAGTGTTAATTCGGTTTCGTTGTTATTTTTTATGTTAATTTGGAAACGAAAGAGACTTTCGTACTTACGTATTTGGGATTTTCGGGGGATTTTTGCTAGTGAGATTATGTTACAAACTGTTTTCCAGTCGATCATGTGATTTTATCATATCGGTTTTTCCACAATAATTGTCATCACATTTCTAAGAGGTGGTAGATGTTTTATGTGATGATGTGGGCGAATCGACGATTCCATAAATACGTATTAGGCAATTGGCACCTTAGTAAAAGGTAAATATTTCGCTTATACTGTCGTTGTAATTTCTTTGTGGTTCCGTTTTAATTTGTCTTTCTAAAGTTGTTTTGTTCTCTAAATGATGTAGTCAATGACTGTGGTGCACAGTAAAACTCTAATGAATTTAGGTTTAAGTACATCAACTGTAATGTGTGTGTACTACTGAATAAATAAATAATAATAAAAACTAGTTTTTCAAAACGTGCTGTGGACCAGCACTACGCTAACGTTATAATGACAACAGACACCATGCCTTGTGTTTAAGTTAGAAAGAAGAAACGTCGCAAAACAATTATGAAATAAATGTATAATGGCGAAGGATAGTCTTCACCAGAAGACAGCGGTCATCGTATTAGTGAGTCAGGAACATCAAAATCATCAGGATTTTGTCGGAATATAGCAGTCCGTCGTGGACGTGGTACGACAGCGGCTCCCCTGACGTCATCTGTCATCAAAAGAAGAACGCCACGCAACCATATCTGCTAGAGTGACTGTCACCAGCCAGTATCACTCTTAACAGACCTTTTCTGTGGATCCAAGTAACCTCGTAACTAAACTAGGCGGCGCCACTTGCTGCGCCGAAATGTATAAGTTTAAAAACTGAGACATAGCGGTCCCATACAAGGAAATGTCAGCACTCAAATATAATTGCTAACAATCATTGTATAACCTCCAAAAGTTACGATTGTAACAACCGGTTACAGCGGAGATGATCGCAATAAAAAATCGATTCGATTCGATTTGAATCGGTTAGGGTACGTCCTCATATCGATTGTTTTCTCACAATCCGATTACGATCGCTTTTTTATTATTACGAGTTTATCGTGATACTTTCCGTTACTAAAAATAAAATGTTACGGTAACTTATTTTGGGAGAAGTAAGTGTGAGTGACACTAGACTTTTTAATTCCGTAAATTCGCATTATTAGCTTCAATTTTCCTGCTTCGCCTTGAAATATTATGCAAATAAATCAATTAGCTCGGCTTCATAAGTTGATAGGTTGTTAAGTTGGTTTCAGGCATTTTCTTAAATTAATTTCCTCCCAAAAACAACAAAACAAGCCTAGTACCTTTGTTTTTTGCAGTAGCCTATTTCTATACAATATGTAACAAAAATTCTGTTGTTCCTTCTACCTACGTTTTGAGAATCGGTATACATACGTAATAAAGCAAGTCATTTTCCATTGTTCTGTTTAATTATAACTTCATCAATGTTGTGCTTGTAGGTAAGTGTATACGTCCCTAAAAGGAACAACAGGGTTTTTGTTACATATTGTATATATGGTCAAGTATTATAGTTATTCTAACAAGGAATCCTAATTATTTATTTAGTGATGAACGATACACTAATCAATACCGTTAGCTGATACGTGATCTACATTTCCGTAATTAATAATCATTTTAATCAACATCCATCAAGTTTTATGCAACTTTTTCGCAATAAATGTCTCATTTTCGAACTAAAAGATTGATTTACTAGACGTTTTAGTCATAGAACACATTAATAAGATTTCAGAAGAATGCGAAAGTGATTCTGTTGACAGTATTTAATAAATTAAGTTCTTTGTTGAACAAATTAATCAAATCAACTTTGTGAATAAATTTATAAACTAGTTATTAATTTGCTGTCAGTCCAGATTTATGTGTTTTTGTAAACTAGATCTTATAGTTTTAATCTAAATCCTATTTTTATCCGTCCACGCAAAGTGTACCAACCAACCGTATACAAGACTAACGCATCCTGTGGTCACCGCAACGCTTAACCACAATTCACATAAACGTTCAAAAAAGAAAGAAAGAAAGAAATACGCAAGAAACGCGAATATCTTGTCCGCAACTAGAGACACTAAGTACGCAGACGTGTTCGCAATCAGCAAGGGATATCAGTCACGGCATAATCTTTGCAATACTTCAACCTGTCCAACAAACGTGATAGTACGAAAATTCAATCTGAATCAGGTGCGTTTTTCCGTTCGAGAAAAAAAATCGTCGTGTCTGTTGAATATTTATGCACAGCGATGGCACAGTGCGAGAGCAAGCAGTAGAAGCACTACGAACAAATACCCCAATATGCACACACGTAGGCACTAGTGTCCGTTCTAGTGTCCCGTGTGGTACCGGACGTAAAAGAATAGCACCATCCCATTTCTTCCCATGGGTGTCATACAAGGCGACTAAGGGACTTACTAGAGAATGGGCAGCAGCGTTCTCTATGCATTTGACCACCATACTGCGATCGCCAACCCGCCTGCCAAGCGTGGCGATTATGGCAAATCCCTCCCTTTTGGGGGAGGCCTATGTCCAGCAGTGGACGTTTTTCGGCTGATATCATGATGATAATGAGGCACTAGTAGTGTAAGTAGTGTAAAGAAGCTCAGCAATGCACTTTGCTGGTCATGGTTGATATTGCATTGAAACAGTCGGTCACATTTTGCCGAAGCTACTACCCAATACTCACGGTTTAAACCTAAAAGCTTTATGGAGTGGTGGTATCATCTACTTAGACTTTTCCCAACTTTGTTGGGGTAGACTTCAAGTCCAACCTAATGCAGCTGAATAACAGTATTTTCCACAGGAGCGACTGCCTATCTGACCTCCACAACTCAGTTATTGGTTAATACGGACTTGGTCTTATCAAGTCTGACTATTAGAGTGTTTGGCTTCTGACGACCCGTAACGACTGTCAATGAACACGAATGACAGCCGACTTACCATGCTTCGGTGAGAATTGCACAAAACAGTCCAGTTGAGACACTGTTTCATATTTCTACTGTGTCAGCGATCCGGACTGCTCGAGCAAACGTGCTACGCCCAAATTCATCGCGACCGATTCAACCCATTCTCTGCGGCTTACCCATTATCAGCCAATTTTCCCGAAACGAAATTAAGAACGAAATAATGGTAAGAAAAAAGTGTTTATAGACTGTCAGTCGACTTTCTATAGTCTTATTGTGTCGGGATGTTGTTTGTTTTTTGTCAACTAAAACCAGACGGTACCTACGTCTGTTTGTACACGTTTTAAGGTCATTTTCACTTTCGTCCGTATTGTGGGCGAGTGTCGTCGGGCACACAAGTATTTACAATTTAAATGTGCTGGATACTGCGAGTTGCGAGGATTTTGTTCCAGTTTTTTTGGGGATTGTGTATATTTTATTAATGCTCGCACTCGCTTCGCAGGAAGATTTTGTATTTTCGTGTTTTTGTACCATATGCAAATGTTTCGAGTTAAAACAAACAAATATGGCTGTTTGTTTTTTCGGCGGATGTTTGTTGTACAAGGTGAAGCGAATATGTGTTTAGTGATTGATGTGAACATGTTCACTGAAAATTTGCTACATACCTTGTGTGTTACTTTAATTATTTATGGGTTAATAAATCGACCATCATCATCTTCAATAAAAAAGTTATTTATACAAACAAATAAATAAAGTTGAAGTCTGTTTGTAATGTCAAAATTACAGCTTTTGACTAAATGCATATAAAAGTAAATACGGTAGTTTTTCAAAAAAATATTTCTTTTTTTTATTTATCTATCTGTGTGTTTGTTCCGGCTAATTGAATTAAAGAAATTTTTCTGACACACACGCGGGTGAAGCCGAAGGCACAGCTATAATGTAGTTATTTATAGTAACACATAGGAGGAAAAGAGGAAGTCTAATTCACAGATGGAAGGACTACTTGAAAACTACTGCGGGAAGGACATGAACGAGAAAAAGTCACCACCGTAAGCTAAGAAAAATCCTAGGGAGGCCTATGCTAAAGAGCAAATAAATTTGGAGATTTCTGATGTCTATGCCTTTAATTTCAATCAATTGTAAAGCTAGTTTTAAAACTGCAAAAAAAAGCTATTGGAAAGAACACATCTGCTCACATTACATTAATAAAAATATTCCAAGGCAGCCAGTAAAAGATCGCAATTAAGGATAATACAACCCGACCGTTTATTATAGCATATACAATTACCAACAATCTTAAATTCATTTTCTAATGGTTGTATATTAAAGTTAATTACATTCTACAGTTGTAATTATATGTCTGTTAAGTAACGATATAAATTAAAATCTGAATCGAATCTGTCATCGATTGTACCGTGTTCCACAAAACAGTCGTAGTTAAATTGAGTATTATTTTTTATTTAATATTTGATTAGCCCATAAATGTACCGATCATAATAGCCTTTTTATTTCTTAATAGTAAATAAATAAGTAGCTTCACGGTACTTTTCGCCGCGTGGTTGGTTGAAGTTAAGTTGGACCACTATTTTCCTTATGTTAGATGCCGTAAGACGTGAAAAAATGATAACATTGATTACGTATACGTGAACCTGCACCATAACCACGTAACCCACTATCAATCTGAATAATTTTTAAGAATATGGCTAATGAAATCCTGAAGACTGTGGCTAAAAGGATCTCATCCCCGCTTTGGAGGTCCCCTTGTTAAATCAGTCATTTAAGTAGTATTCGTAATTAAAATTTTATTTCATTAAAAATTTTCAATTTAATTTAATTACATTCAAATTTTATCAATATAACTTTAATTTTATTTCAATTAATTAATTTTATTTTACTTCGATTTGTTCCTTTTTATTTAATTTTTATAAGTTGTAAATTTTAACCTCAATTTTAATTTCAGATTATCATATTCATTTTCTTTTTTAATGTCTGTAATATCAAAATAATTAATGCATATCTATTGTATAGGTACCTATGGATCTTGACATCTGAAATAAAACGTTTTTATTTTTATTTTATTTTATTAATGTCTCATATGTTCGGAAAATTCGCCTGCTCCACAATGTAACTTACGCAATATATATCGTTGAACTGTCCAAATTAAAGCCATTTCTACTGTTAGTTTGATACGCACCCCTGGATTCAAATTATAAAAAAAATAGTTGGCGTAAAGAATAAAATCCAATCTTAATAGTGTCGTGGGCGTAATCTTCTATCTTCTATACAAGGTGAATTTTTAGTCACCGTTTATCACCCCGAAAAATTTAAATAGTGACAAAAAAATCACCTTGTATATAAAAATGAATCCCTATTTCCCTTGATCACGGCATCACACGTGAACGGCTGGACCAATTTTGCTAATTCTTTTCTTGTTGTGTTTGTGTCAAGCGAAGGTTATGGTAAACAAACTCGCTTCTCTAAGGTATGACCAATTTTGCTAATTCTTTTCTTGTTGTGTTTGTGTCAAGCGAAGGTTATGGTAAACAAACTCGCTTCTCTAAGGTATGACCAATTTTTGGCGGAAACTCCACGGAACATAAAACCTCTAAACTTTTGGACCTACTTCGTAGTTACCTCATGTAGTCATTACAAAAGAATAAGAGTGACAATAGAATTTCATTATCGATACAGGCTTTGTCCGATGTATTAATTGAATGTTATCGATAGATCGTTTCTCAGTATCGATACTGATAGAGATGGTTTTTAGAATCGATTGTGATCATGGGAAAATACTTTTATTTGGATAATTAGTAAAAGATTGTGTTTTTTTTTTAGATATTACTAGACAATCAGTTACTGATGGCAGATGTGGAATGGAAATGTTGGGACACACTGAGAACTGAGATGAAGTGACCGTCAAATGGCTATCAATCCATCTGACCAACTGGTGGGGTCCGGAAGGGCCAATGCCTGCCAAGGGTGCGGTTTGTTCAAAAGAGATACAGTGGCCCCTGGCACACAGGCAACTGAGGGAACACGAGTGGGTTTTAGTCAGTAAAAGTCTGACACGCCCACCTGCTCCACCCAGAGCGGGAGAAGTTATTTGATGATTTCCCAACCGCAATCAAAATGCTAGCGATTAATACTAATGACAGCTCACTTCACCCAAGTTATCACGGTGAGATTTTTATGGAATAGCACTGCTTGTGCGTAGTACTCGCAACCGGGGAGCCTGTATGACCAGATGTACACACAAGGCAAACGGAGTATATAAGAATTGTACCAGGTGGCGTTCTGTAGTTTCTGTCGACCCCCATGGGAAGAGGGCGTGAGTGATGTATGTATGTATCTCCTTTCTGATTACTAAGGCGGAGATTTCTTGAAAGCCAGGTCAAAAATCTCTTTAACCGTAAATAATTTTGAAAGCAAAAAAATACGATGTTTCCAAGTCTTTTTTGCACACAGTGATGGAACTTAAAACATAATTAAACATACTTTAAGGCACGAGCTTGCGGACGGCGAGTAATGGGTAGCTCGCTGTCCGGTAAGGTCCAAGCCCGGGTCAACGGCGCGTTGTGTTTCACGCGCGCCTCAAAGAGATGTCAGCAGCAATAGATGGGGCCCGCAAGGGCCGATGCCTGCCAGGGGTGCGGGTTGTTCGAAAGAGATACCGCGGCCCCTGGCACACAGGCAACTGAGGGAACACGGGCGGGTTTTAGTCAATAAAAGTCTGACACGCCCTCCCGCTCCGCCCAGAGCGGGAGAAGTTATTTGATGATTTCCCACCCAAAAAAAAAAAAAACAAAAACATACTTTAATGCATCAACAAATCGTCAAATCACCCCTTAAATATCTATAAAAGCAGTTTATCCCTTCAATAAAAGTTTTAAATATAATTAAAAATATAACATAAAACAAATGCCAAATTAAATTCAGCGATGGATTATTTATTACTAAATAGTTAATATCTAATTTTATACGATTTTTACGACTTACGCTTACTCATTTATTATTCGAATTTATTACAAAAGATTTTAACCAGTATCGGATTGCAGTAAGAACTATTATCCCTCATAACGACACTGGCCTTAAGTAAGCTATCTACCTTTGCTTCTTTTATAACAATATCACAAATAAGTACGTTCACATAGGGTGTGTAAGATTCATTCCTTTACACAGACAATGTTAAAGTCTCATTTGCCGAAACCAATGCTACTTAGCGTCAGAAACAAGTCAGTAGATCGGCCTAGTCTTTTCCCAATCATGTTGGAATCGGCATCTGGTCTAACAGGATGCAGCTGAATACCAATATATTACACTAGCTTCTGCCCGCGACTTCGTCCGCGTCAAATTTCTTGCTACCCGACCCGAGGTGGGTCGCTCGCCTCACCTGCCCATGCGAGTACTTCGTTTTCGTGACATTTTTCTCTTTGCTCGGTTCCTAAGGGTCTTAGCGTGATGTTATATAGCCTATAGTCTTCCTCGATAAATTGGGCTATCCAAAACTAAAAGCTATTCCAATTCGAACCAGCAGTTCCTGAGATTAGCGCGTTCAAACAGACAAACAAACTCTTCAGCTTTATAATATTATATAATAATTCAATATAATACAAAGTAATATAGTATAATACATGAGGTGACTGCCTATCAGTCTGTCCTCCATAATCTAGTTACTGGGTAAGATGGTACCCCTTGGTAAGACTGACTATGGAACTTTTGGGACTCCGACCTGAGTGCCAGGGGCCGCGGTATCTCTTTCAAACAACCACACCCCTGGCAGGCATCGGCCCTTGCGGGCCCCATTAGTTGATGCTGACATCTCTTTGAGGCGCGCGTGGAACACAACGCGGCTCAGACCCCCTCCGTCGACGATATATCTAGAGAGATACAATGCACTCCATTTGATTTATTTAATTCGATAGATGAAAGAGCATTTTGTGTGTCATCCCATTCATAAGAATTCGTTCGAGGAACCCGTTTTTGTTTCAGACATCTGCCGAAGCATATATTTTATTGATAAACCAATTCAAAAAGAACAGGTTAAGCATCTATAATGGTCAAATAATTCCCCTTTGACACTGTTAGTCGTTATTTTATTCAATTTGGTACACGTTGTCACTGACTCAATAACATTTTATTATTCATGAATATAACTTTCCTGAATAATAATTTATTGAAATTATTAATGTAATTCGATACCTTCTTTATTTTATGTTGGTGTAAATATTTATGGTTTTTAGGAAGCTCGCATACAATTATGTACAACAAGTTAATAAAAACTTTAAGCCACATATAAAGTTTCAAATACATACTTAATCGTTTTTTTTATTTTTATTTATAGTACTTACGTTTGAAATCTTAACTTAGGCTGCTTCCAATGGATAAGCAACTCTTTGATTAATAGTCTAAAATTGCAACTGCCCAACGCGACAGACCCTGTAAACGGTGGCAGGACAAACTGAACAAAACAAACGAGCAGTGGGTTGCACTAGCCGTAGATGCCAAGCACTGGAAGTAATAGGCAGAAGCCTTGGCCCAGCCGTGAGATAACTACTGGCCAACAATAACAGTTAGGGTCAATCATTCTTAGTTTGCAAGCACCATCGCCATCTGCCTAGCCTTTTCGATCAAACCGGGTGCATCTGAATACCAGTATTTAACATGAAGGGACTGCCTATCTGACCTCCACAACCCAATTACTTGGTAAATCTGATTGTCAGACTTTCGGGCTTGTGACGACCCGTAACGACTGTCGAAAGATCCACGAATGACGTGCTTTCCGAGGCACGGAGGGGTGTTTGTATATCGATGCCTTACGGGCGAAAAGGGATAAGCGACATTTTTTGAGAAATTCAGTTATATACATACTTAGAATCGCCTTTTTTTTCTGCGTCGATTGGTCTAGGTAACGTTTGCCTATGTGAAACTTTTTGTCGGTTACGCGGTAGGAAAAATATAGACTTCTGTCAATTTATTTCGTTGTAAACGACTTCAATTTTTGTAAAATTATTTTTTTGGTGTTTGATCTACGAATTATTTAAGAATAAAGAAGTTACACCTTTTGGACTTTTTGTAATATTTTAATGATTGTATGTTAAACTATTTTGGCTGGAAGTAAAAATTCAGAAATATGTATTTAGTTTGTTATGCCTGATCGTGTTTAAAACATAATTAGTCGTTTATTCCGTTTTGGCCGCATTTTGCAGACTCTGTTTGGTCTGTAGTCTTTTTTTCCTCGTTAAAAATAAATGAAAAAATGGAGGTTACTACAAATTTACCCGCACACAAATATGTAATAAAAGTTAGCTTATCCTTTTTTTCCCTCCCGATATTTATACAATTTTGGCAGTTAGATAAAAAGCTAGACCAAAATCTTATCCTTATCCCAATTCATACTCTACGCGTTATGGCGCTTATCGAATTAAAAATAATTTAAATTGGCGGTTGTCGGTATCGTTTTCTGAAAACTACGAGCGCAAGCGGCAGCGGAACAAATTTTAGTCTCCAGGTGACCACGGGGCAAGCACCACGTGCGCACGCGAGCCGTTTCGGCGCGATAAATTTAGTATTACTTATTATAAGGTAAGTTAAATTTCATGCTGAAAAAGGACATAGATTTATTTATTTCTTGTTTACAAATAGATTACATAACTAAAATTTCAAAGATATTGATTAATTGTGACTTATATTTCAGATTAACAACATGACTGCAAGAAAACGAGCGATGAATATAATTGACAAAGCACTGCACAGTTCTGACATAACATTTCCGACACCAAGAGTGATAAATTTTGATATACCAGAACCTGCTCAGGTAAGATACTTCTCAAAATTATCGTAATTATGTATGTTTAGGTATAAAAGTAGTAGTAGGTAGGTAACTTATCTATTCTATAGGTATAGGCACTAATATTATAAACTAGTTCCATTTTGCATAGTGCAATATTTGAATCTACTGATCCAATTTAAAAAGTGTTGCACCGCAAAATAGTTACGTACCATAATTTTACTTAGAATAGCGCGGGCTGAGCCGCGTGCGATGTTAGGTATTATTTTATTGTGATAGTGTTTATACGCGAGCGTGTAGGTATAAGTTATTGACATGTTCATTACAAGTAGATTATGTACCTACTTATTATTTGATGTTGTTGGTCTAGTGTTCACAAGCGTCACTTCTGCACGTGAGGTCCAGGGTTCAATCCCGGGTCGGGCAAAGTGTTATTATGTTTTTCCACTAGTAATTTCTTAGTAGCAGCAGAGCCTGGAACTGTGCCTGGTAGGTGGCAATAGGCTCGCTTCCTAATATCTACTTCGGACGTAATTGGTGAAACGTTAGTGAACTGCACACCTTTGTCTAACCTTTCAGTGATTAAGGCGTGACATTATGTTTTGTACAAGATTATTATGTACCTACTTACTACGTACCGTAGGTATAGGAGATTACTCAGTTCCGAAAGAATGTACCTACACATTAAGTAGGACAGTTTAGGTAGATACCGTCGGGTCTAATGTTGGTCCCTCTTACTGCTTCTAAATAAGGATCAGCAACGTATGATTTTATTGGTAACAGTAACCACCAATAAGCGTACCTACTATTTGTTTGTCTATGTTTATTAATGAAATTATTTTATTTGTAGGCCAATGTAAGACCACTCGATTATGTTCCGGTTAAAAACGTTGAGCCTGTTAATCAGTTGCTTATGGAGTCTGAAGCCTTGAAAGATCAAACAGTTGCTCAGTTGTTGCCAGAACCGTGTATTGCTGAAATTGAAAGATCAATATCACCAATCCCTATATTTTCTGTGACGGCCAATGATTTACCATCAACGAGTTCTGGGCCGGACCCAAAAGTAAATAACAGTGGCATATCGAATCCTAAAAAGAAACGTAAAGCCAAACTAAACAAGCAATATTTTGATTATTATTTATCTGATGAAGAAGATTTTACAACTATTTTTGGAGGTGAAACTGATTCTGATACATACAAGCCTACTTCAGATTCATCAGACTTATCCGATTCTAATAATTCGCACAAAACAAGTAAAGGAAAAAGAAAGAAAAATAATGAAAAAGATGCTGGGAATACGGTATCGTCAACAGATGCACCAGGGCCTAATATAGTAGGAGAGAATGCAACAAAGCAGCAGCGCAAGAATATTAAGAAAGAGAGACAAAAACTAAAGTAATCTGGACAAGCATATGTGAAGCATGATGGATGCTTGTTTACATTTTTTATGTGTATTTGTAAGTCAAAGACTGATGCAAGCAAATTGTGATACTTACAGTACATTGTCTATCATAAGAATATTTGTTACTTTATTAAAGTTGAACTTTTTTATAGTTTTTAGATTAGGTACCTATATTGCAATTATTTGAATTGTTCTAAGTAAAAATTTACTGAGACAAGTGATTATGATGTTGAAAGGGCCACTAATTTTAAGAATTTGTTTTCATTATTTTGATAAATTTGATTTTAAACATGATCTCAATGTGATACAAGTAGCCTTTGCTTTAATTGCAATAGTTCTAAGTCTATTTGATCACGGTGATTTTTTGATACAAGGGTTTATTACAAACAATTGTTATTTAGTATGTTTTTAATTTGATAAGTGCGAGGTGCCATTTTTATGTTAATTAAAGACTGAGCTGATTACCTAATTAAATGGTTTTTTATTGTATACCTATACCTCTTGGGTGAACTTGAAATGTTAAATGCAGAGATAACAGTTTTTTAAAGTAAAATAATCAAAATACATCCACTAAATAATTGACATCTTTTCAAAAAATGTGCTTGATACAATTTTCCTTTCAGTCAACTATTGTTACATTGTTGGTTAGATTATATTATCACATTTTTTTCTCTAAAAACCAAGACTTGACCTTTTTTTCCTTAATTTAAATAAAACATGGGTTGAATTTAGGTCATTTTTACTCGCATCAGATAATTTGATAATTGAATTTACGACATTTTGGGTGATTTTAAAATAAAGACCATTTGGGGATAACCGACAGTAACTGCTTCTTGCAGGCTGAATTACGTAAAAATAAAAACGCCATCTTATAGATAGCATGCTAAATATTATAAAAACTCATTTCCAGGCATTCGGGAGCTATACTTAATTTTTTATGATTTTTTTTCGTTTATTTTGAACTTTAAATCACTCCCCTGTAAAATTTGAAAAGAGGCGGTTATCCTTTTTCGCCCGTAAGGCATCGATATGAAGATGGACCCATCCACTGACTACCGGCAGCAAGCACAGCTTAACCTGATCAATTGACCCGTGCGGCCGTTATTACTTAACCACAAGCCCTTCTCGCAATTTTGAAGCATGGTTATAAATAATCATTCCATCTTCGTATGAAAAAGGCTTTAATCCTTCACTGAACTGCCAGGGGCGCGGGTGGTTCAAAAGAGGTACCGTGGCCTCTGGCACACAGGCAACTGAGGGAACACGGGTGGGTTTTAGTCAGTAAAAGTCTGACACGCCCTCCTGCTCCACCCAGAGCGGGAGAAGTTATTTGATGATTGACCTCAAAAAAAAACCCTTCACTGAAACACAACACAAGCTTTCATTGGCTTTACCTGATACATATTGAAACACATAACCACCCACAAAATAAATGGCCATTCTGAAATAATAACACAAAACCTTTTGTTTCGAACACAAAAGCTAACCCTTAACGTCAGAACAAAAGATAAACAATGAACGATACACGTTATCAATAGGACACATTATAAATAGGGCATATTTCTATAACGCATTGTGCTCAGTTAATTAGGCGACAGCGGAACGTTACAGCGGTTTTGTGCGCGTTCAAAAATGTATGGAATGTGGGTCAGGGCTCCTGTGGTAAGGGTTCGCGTGGAGCGTTACTATTTGTGTCTGCATATGAGGGATTTTGTTGTGCTGAAAGCATAAAACTTGTTAAAACAATATAAAAATGGCTGAACCATAGATATATAATATATCTATAGGCTGAACTATAATGACTAAAACTGAAAAAAAAAATTACCAACATACTGCGATCGCCAACCCGCCTGCCAAGCGTGACGATTATGGCAAATCCCCCCTTTTTGGGGGAGGCTTATGTCCAGCAGTGGATGTCTTTCGGCCAATATGATGATAAATCGAATATTGAAAAAAAGGGCGATAAGACATTGGGAATAAAAAAAATTGCCCGCATCGTTGTCAATGTGAAAAGTGCCCAAAAGGCTTGCAGCATTGCCACCATGGCATGTAGGATGGCAATGCTGATAATTTGGCCTAAACCTATTGTCATTGGTTTATGACAAGATCGACGAAAAAACCTTTACAGACAGAGGAGACAGTAAGCAATGTTTAATGTCTTTGGTCCCTGGCAATGACATTAAGCTATGGACAAAGTGGCAAACTTTAATTGGTTGAATCCGATTCATTTTACTCTTAAGTATGTGTTTTTTCTGAAAAGGTAAAAAAGGTCTTATAAGATCACTCTCTTCTCTGTCTGTCCGTGTGTCACCACCAATTTTCTCAGGAACGGGTGGACCTAGAAAGTTGACATTTTTACCAGATACTGATGTCTATAGTCCCATTAGGTCTATAAAAATCAAGGTCTTGAGTCAACGCGATAAAAAGATATGGCAAACTAGATTTTCGCGAAATTTGTAATTTGTTTGTTGTGTATTTCTAAAAAAATTAAGGTAAATTTTGGTACTTACAAGTTTTCTCGAAAATATAAATTTGCCCATATCTTTTTTATTAAGGCGGTATAATGGGTAGGTACGGAAACCTCGGCGCACGTTCCGAATCGCACTTGCCCGCTTTTTTTTTAGGGTAGTATGCGTTTTGTTTGTGCAGAATAAACAATATTTCTCTCTTAATCTGTGGTAACTTCAACTCGACATCTAAGAGATGTCGAGTTGAAGATTATTAAGAAAGTGCCACGGTATAAATTGGTAGGAAACTGAAAATTTTAAAAACCAGTTGCTTGGTGTTTTAAAATCAAGCACCAAAACTGAGCAATATTGGTTAATCACTGTTCGAATAAAATGGCAATAAAGACATCAAACATTTTTCATCCGTAGTAGGGGTAGTCAACCATAATAACCACTGCGAACGCGGACAGACCATCGTTGTTAACTGAATGGGACACTTTATAGAGCATAGTTTACATTTGCGTTCATAATTTACTTTTCACGATATTGCTAACGGTACACTAAGATGACACGCGATGCTGCGTGTGTATTTCGACTACTGTTATTCCGGTATGTGTATTAGCGTATGTTTTTTTAGGGTTCCGTAACTCAAAACGAAAAAAACGGAACCCTTATAGGATGACTTCGTTGTCCATCCATTTGTCAAGACACTTTTCTCACGACTGCGTAGAGGCATCAAGTTGAAATAAAAGTCAAATACTCAGGTCTTCAATACCTTGGAGCTGTGAAAAATCAAACTTGTAACTAAGTTCGCAATCAAAATATATCGTTTATGCCGCATATTTTGACATTCGCAAGGGAATCAAAACCTATAAGGTACTTCCCGTTGACATAGAACCATGAAATTTAGCAAGAAGCAAGGTGTCATTGCACAAGTAAAGGAAAAAGTCCGAAAATCGTTAACTTATAGTTTTTTCACAAAACAAAAAATTTGCCATACAGTTCTGCTGGAGAATTGACCTTGATGTATATCGATGTATGGGAGATCAATTTTTCAACTACAAAAACGAAAAATATATTCGTTGAATGACTGCCATGACCTACAGAAATTTCAGAAACTAAAATTTCTTTGAGAGAGGCTGTGGCAAGTCAGTCACCTTTCAATCAGTCGCCTTTCGGTGGCCAGGGATTCCAAAACTGTTATTGTAAGCCTGCTGTCAATCAGTTTCCAGGTGTACGTATTCTGAAAACAATTACGTAAATAATTCGGCATGTCATAGGTTATGTTGGAACTGTTACCACCTACGCGCGAGTCGAGCGAGCGAAGCGAGCGGTGCGCCAGCAGCGGATAGTGAGCGAAGCGAGCGGTGCGCCAGCAGCGGATAGCGAGCGCTACCTACTTCCAAGTTAGATTTCTTACCGACTAATTCCGATTTTTTTACTGCCCACCTGTGCCCGTTAAGCCTCTTTAACTTTATACAATACGATGACATTCGTTTATTAACCAACCGTTTCCATGAAAACCCATTCGTTTGTTTAAAATAAACCCGTAACATATATAAAGACGTATCTCATTTAGCTAAATAGCCTTGTTTCCATTACGTACAGTAATTACACGTAGATATAATCACCATTCTCGTTAGAATAGGGCTTATTATAGTTAAATGTTAAACTGAGCCGCTGTAATAATGTTTATGTTAAATTCTATTTAATGATAAGCTATGTTTAGTGAAATGAGATGCTGGTTTCCGATGATGTAAATGTTTTGTACTTTTAGGTTGATTTTGTTTTCTTATTATTTTGCATAACTCACAAAATAAACAGGCTTAAGTGGCTATGGGCCGGTCATATTAGCCGTAGAATCGATGACCGTTGGAGTAGACGTGTGATTGGAAACCGCTAATCGGCAAACTTAAGGTAGGATGCCCTCAGGTTAGGTGGAACGACGATCTTCGCAGGGTGACTGGTAGCAGCTGGATGAGAGTTGCCAAGAATCAAGTGGAATGGCCAGTGACCAGTGGACTGTAGGCCGATGATAATAATGATTATTTTGACTGATTCAAAGGTTTTGTGTGTCAATGACTTTTTACTCGTTTTAAAATTTCTACTAGATAGTAGTAGTTAGAAGGCAATGAAATATTCCACGCGAATGTTCCAGTGTCTTCTTTTGTATGATGTATAACATCTTGACATTTATTTAATTGGCATTTCTCCTAACTTCTAAATTCCCCTTATGATAGTTCAGTGAATTAAAGGGCTTTGAAGATAAATCAGCTAAACTTCTTTAAAAAGTCGATCATCAACATAAACATTTGTCTTTTAAAGTTGTATGAAGTTCATTGGATTAAGGAAAAACCTTAATCACAGAAAATACACATTAAAACAAGTTTTACTGTCACTGATACGGCAAATTATTAAAACTACACAGGCTCACTGACCCAAATGTACCAACGTAACATTTTACGAATCTTACGGAATTCCCGGTCTTTATTCACGGAATCAAGATGGCGCATCTGACCCACAAAGGCATGTCTTATGTAAATTTTATAATTCGCTGACTCATTAGATGGCATGTATACTCAAAGTCTTATATGTATGTTTCTAGTTTGATCGTATATTGCGATTTTAGCTTTTGAAATGCAGAAATGGAAGCAAGATTATGTTTTTTTGAGGCGAAAATGAAATTCGAGGTTTTATGACGCTCTAAAGTAATAACAGCCACACGGGGCGGTAGATCAGGTTAAGCTGAGCTTGCCGCGGTTATGTGGATAGGTGACCATATTTACATACTTACGTTCAAAATCCTAAAGCTCTTTTTGCTTCGCCGTAGTCGAATAAAAATTTGTACCCGTCACATGGAGACAAGTTTATACCCATTTCTGGGTAATAGGGCCCTGAAATGGGTATAAACTTGTCACCGTCAACTCAAAAACTAATTGAAAAGCCGTTGTTGCAAGTTAAACCTGGGAAGTCAGAAAATTCGAAGAAAAGAAGATTACCTAGCTAAACCGCGTTGGCTAAAACTCTGAGTGGGCAGTAATAGTCGGACGATTATTCTACGAAAAGAAATTCTGTGAAGATTGTTAATCTCACGCAAATTGGTCGGACGGGACTTTTGAGACATAATAAGGTAAATGGCGTTAACATTCATTCAAAGGAAACGCTCACTAGTTAACGGTTGATGATAATTTATGAAATCTAACGTTTAACTATCAGGAAATGTGAAACCTTTCAATTTTAAATTGTTTCAGCGTTTCTACGGTAATCAGACATTTTGTAGCACCTAATTATTATTGAATTGCTCCCGTGTGGAGGTCGGAAATTATCTCACGAGAACGGGCTAATGCGATGAAAATTATTATTTGTATTAATCCGGATCATAAACTATCTGTGTGCTAAATTTCATTCAAGTCCGATCAGCCATTTCTGCGTGAATGAGGAACAAACATCTGAACATGTTTATAATATAAGTAACTAGCTTTTGCCAGCGGCTTCGCCCGCGTGGAGGTCGGTGTATTATACATATAAACCTTCCTCTTGAATCACTCTAGCTATTAAAAAAACCCGCATCAAAATTAGTTGCGTAGTTTTAAAGATTTAAGCATACATAGGGATATAGGGACAGAGAAAGCGACTTTGTTTTATACTATGTAGTGAAGCATAGGATTTACATTCCATACATTGTTATACATTCTGTCCCTGTTAACAATGTTGTGTAATATAATTTCTGACGTGACCATGTTACTGTGGACGACATCTCCAAAAATATATAGAAATACGTGCACATTATTGCGACCAGAAATTTAAAAACATCGTCATTAATTTCCATACAATTTACTTCCCTGTGTTATCGTGTTGCTGTGAAATTATTAAAGCGCACAATAATTAATTGTTCTTGCAAACAACATGTAGCCCTCATGTAATAAATAATAACATAAAAAGTCTAGTCTTCGCACATAGGGCTTCTACATTTCGAAGCTATTTCCTGAAAAGCATTCAAATGACAATCTTTCGCATGGTAACTATAATTATTCTTAGAAACGCAATTCTTTAATTTTTTTATAAATATTTTTTTTGCTTTTGTATACTATTTTCCTATGTTTGTTTTAATATTTAGTCTGTGTTCTTCTTGTGCGACTCCTAATAAATGCTTTATTTTTTTTTTATCTTAAGAAAATGGCATGTGCTATAAATACTTTACTATATTGGTATGCAGGCAATATAGTGTCCTAAAATTATGTAATCTTCTTATATCAGTATTCCAAGTATGCGATGTAAGATACGATTATACAAAACACGGCAAACATACTAAGCCTTCAGAAATTCAAATAATGTGGGACAATGAACGGCAGATATTCTGAATTATACGCATTCTATATACGGTATTCTCTCTGGAAGTTATTATCTTCATGTAATAGCAAGATATATTTTCAGATTGGTACATTATAACGTAGGTGATAGTATATTTCGCAAATTCCCATGTCTTTAGCTATTCGTTATATGAAATTTCCAATAGGTGCCTAGCCGTTTTTAGAGTTCCGTACCTAAAATTAAAGGGAGTGTCCTTATAAGAAAAGTGTTATTTTTATATGTAGTTTTAAACATTGTACGGTGATAAAGAACCCTACGTGTGGGGTAGTCCGACTTACTTACACTCGGCAAGGTTTTTTAATATTTTTATACGTTTGAATATTAAATTATCTAAGCTCTTAAAAAATCTGTTTATATCGGGGCTCTGGGTTGTTCAGAAAATGACTACTTAATTCTGTAGTTGCTAATAGTTTGCGACACAAGATGTGGAAACATTACGACCACTATAGCTTTACAAACGGTACTCACTAACAAACAAGCATTCACAGTTAGCTGCTTCTTCACATTTTAAGAGTTGCGTAACCAAAGGGTTCCAACAAGACCTTAGGCTCCGCTGTGTGCCGTCCGTCTGTCACCTGTCACATGGCTGTATCTTTTGAACCGGAATAGGTAGACAGCTGAAATTTCCACAGAGTGTGTACGTATACTGTAGGTATATATACTACTATGGCCGCTGTGTCAACAAATAAAATAATAAAGTGAAAAAAAATCTGTCAAATATTGTACGGTGGTACGAAACCCTTCTTGTGCGAGTCCTACTCGCACTTGGCCGCTTTTTTATATAATTAGAGATACGATATAAACAGTCTAATAAACGTTATTTGTGTAGATAGCCATCAGCACATAAAACTGGATCGTTTATCGACAGCACAAAAAAACAAGCCAGTCACTCAGAATATATTATTATTAATGTGATTTCCTTTCAAGATCAACTATCTCAACTTTCAAACTTGATGACAGATTCAAACGTACTGAAGATGCTAAAATTTCTCCGACCATGAAGCATTACATTTAGTTGTCCTTTCTATTTCTAAGATGGAAGCGCTGTGACAAGATCTTGTTAGGACTGATACACATTATGGGCTTATTGGTCGATTCGCACGAATTTACTCGCCCGAAACGAGTTAAACAACACATCTCGATAATACATTATTTTCAGTATGCGATTCGCACTAACATTATTTATTTTTGGTCGAATCTACAACTCCAGAAATAAGTAATAGGCACGTTTTGAATGTTTTATAATATCTATCTAAACCTACGTGGTCAAAATGTAAGGAATAGCAAAATAATGTTTTATAAGCCACGTAAAATATCAACGCAGGGTGTATACTGAATTATCTATGGTAATGAGTTATGTATCAATGTCCTTACTACTCTGTATATGTACAGACGCCAGCACGTCAATCTACCCCAAACTGTCAAATTTTCCCAATTTAATATCAACCTTATGGTTATGTTATGAAGTTGAAAATCTATCAAAGAAATTTGACAGATTGGGCTACACCAATCTGTCATGTGTTGATGTGCCGTCTGTACTAGAAGTATTAGAAAGAACTTTAGACTTTTTTTTTAGATAGAAAAAAAATCCTTATATTAAGAACGATTGAAGTAACTCAAGCCTTGTAAATCTGCTTGACTACAAGGTACTACTCGACTCGATCTAACTTTGTAATTAATAAGCAATATCAGTAACTGATGGCAATAATAAAACCACCAGAGACACAGAAAATTATTAATGAAAATAATATAACTCGAAAAAAAAAAAAACTTATATAAAATGAAGTTATGAGTATGCAATTACAATATTTATCACACCTATTAACAATAAAATAAAAATATAATCAACAACGTACAAACATATTTAAACCGCACTAATTATAAAACTAATCATACTTGTTATACCGCAAATTGAAACGAACTTACCTGGTTTAATTGCGAAGCTATATAACTGATAGAATATATTTTAATAGCTTTTTAATCTCACAATCCTTAGATTTAAAATGGTAGACATAAATCATGTTGAGTGCCTATCCATTGCCTGCAAGATTCTATAACAGAAAATCAACTCCATATTGTCATTTTGATAGGGTTTTTAGCTTTTTATTATTATTCCACTTTACCCCACAATATATACCACCAGAGGGACAAACTGGAATGTTTACAATTGAGTCGTCCACTATATATGATTTTGGTTAGGCAAAATACACTCGCACAAATTTGAGTCTTTGATACGGCTGATTCAGCGGTACCGGCGCCATATTGTCTTCCAGCTGCTTGAGATTTTTAAAGAGAGTAATCGACCAATGGTTGCAAATTATTACTAAAATGGAGCCTTCAAATCTCTTGAACGTCATTTTAGCTCGGAATGTAAAAAGATCTGAAATGATAACAACATCAATTCTCTACAGTGCTAACCGTAATCAATGAAGCGAGCATAACACACTACGCCTGCTATCTACATAATTAGCTGAATACCAGTAGTCTACATGAAATTACTGCATATCCTCCGAAAACTAGGTACTGGGTAACACAATATTCCAATACTGGTAGTCTAGACTTTTGTGCTTCTGACCACCTGTAATGACTGTCAAAGATCTACGAATGACAGCCGAGACCAACCACTTGACGCGGAGGTGCTAAACTGCTAAGGTGACCCGCAAAAATCATGAATTTTTCATCACATACTCATTAAATGGGATTAAATGAAGCGGTCGCTGTCGCGAATCATATCTAGAAAGAAAAAATATTTATACTGCACAAACAAAACGTACATTACAAAAAAAATAATTAGGATATATAAAATGCTCACATACAATGTGGACAAAAGCCCCCTAATCAAGTCGAAAAAGTTACATAATATTGACCATTGACTGTAATGTCACTAATGTCAGTCAAGGCTTGGGACCATAGACAGTACAAATGGATCTACGTTACAACACCGGCAATTATATAATAACAATCAAAACAAAAACAAAATGCCGATAGCAGAATGCATTAGTGACTACTTTTGTTACAAACAAACCACAAATATAATAAAAATTAAGCCGTGCGTCGCATCTGTGCAAGAACAGCAACGCTGTTTTTCAAAACAACCTTTTGGAGTGACGTAAAGATGGTCGTCGTGTGATCTAATAAATCGGGAAGGTAAGTACAATTTCCAACAATATGTAGATATTACATCTATAACCTGACACTGATCTGTAATTTGCAAAAAACCTAAGAAAATTTGAATTTCGCGGGCCTCAGCACATTGCGACGCACGGAGGGGTCTCGATATGTAACAGACGGTCACCCATCCACGAACCAACCGCGGTAAGCGTAGTTTAGCCTTCGATCGAACCCTGCGTCTATTATTTAGCCACAAGCCTTCTTCACTTACTATTAAACCAAACTTTTTATTATTCCAAACCCGCAAGCAATAAAAGACAAATCGTACGAACATGTACACCCAGCCTTACAAACGAATATCACAGATGTCATATTCAAATTTATTACAGCCCACTTAGCGAGTACTGTCACTTTCACTTTAAAATGTATGGAGGCGGCTCAAAAACTGTAGTAATGTATTCTTCGATATTTTAGTATGCGGGACATGTATTGTATGACTTTTTAGATATTTGTTACGACATTGTGTGTGGATGAGTGGAGGGTTATATAAAATTGAATTGGAGCACTTTTATTCGTGTATTTTCTTGACGTGTGTGGGTTTTGACTGTGGGCGGGACTTGTGTTTCAGGCATTTGCAAACGGATATTGATTGCTTAGAAATTGAGGTATTTTGATCTGAATGAGTGGAAATAACTGATGAAGAATATTAGCGTTATTCTAATACGATAAAATTGCGTAAAAGACAATAATTGATAAGTTCTCTTCATTAAATTAAAGGCAAAGGTTTATTGTACATTCGCCACAAAGTAAATTCGTCACATTTTGTACACTCCATACATTGAAAGTGTATTCGCCACTTGCATTCGTCACAAGTCTACATAGGTACATAATTTTAGCATAAAATACTGGTAGCAAGCAAAGCTATTGGTTTCTAGCGTTCGAAATTAAAATGATTTCTAAAATTATGAAAGTACGAAAACCTAGCATTTTAAAGACTTGTAACATACGCAGTCTTAGTCTATGATTACATTTAAGACAGTGGTATGTTGAATCGTTTCAAAGAATTACTGTGATTATTAGACATAGTTACTAAAGTAGCTTTTTTTATTATATTGAAGTACTCAAATTATAATATTAAACTTATTTATCTTTTGTTATGTTGCAGGCAAATCACCCTGTTGATATAAGAATACATTTAGTTGAAAGTAAAACTGTGATTTTTTATGTAGATGTAAATTAACATTGAAAAAAAAACGTTTTTTTTTGTGATTATTACTGTGATTTAATTATTTTTCTATTATTCTTCTTGTAATTGTAATTTTGTAAGCAAATCAGCCACTTGCAATACATGTTTATAAGGATTAGGCGTGTCACGCAGGTCACGCTGTCCTTGACATCGCGGCCTTATAAACGAATAAAACCAGACAAAATTAGCGTATATTTTAGGTGTAAGTAAAACTGTGTTTTTTTTGTAAATTTCTGTGATTATGAATAATAAAATAAATAACGTTTTATTCTACTTATTGTTTGATATTTCTGCTGTCTGTGCGGAAATAAACAATATGGCGAATTTACTTCATGACAATAGAGCTGTGGCGAGTTAACACCTACTTTTTTTCGTGGTGAATTTACTTTGTTGCAAATGTACAACAACCCAAGGCAAATAGCAATCATCTGTAAGTAGATACTCCTCAGTTTTGATTTTGCTAGCAGAATACTATTTAGTGGGAGTTACATTTGCTTTCACGTATTTTCATTATTAAGAAACATAACCTACAAAATTGAACATCATGTGTTACATTTAAATAAACTAATAACATGTTTATAATTTCCCTTTTCTAACAAATAATCTAATCTATTCATGTATACATCCAGATTTAGAGCATACACCTAGTCATTTAGTATTCCATATACATTTAACTGTAAATCTAGTTAACTGTGGTCAATAATTAAATGAAATGGAAGTATGAATAACTGATGGACAGACTGAATGCTGAAAGATTTAACGTCGGTTGGTGGCTTTGGAACAGTTCTATGAATATACGATTCTAACATATTTGATTTAGAGATGGAATGGAATATGCTGTCAATATTCATAAACTACTACGTTTAAAGTTTATTGCTGTATCGGCTGCTAGTTATTCCGATATTTAATTGATGGTAGCTATAATACCTAGTTGAATAATTGATATAGAGCGGTTTTTTTTTTTAATAAAAAAGATAAGAAATCAATTTCTTTTCATTTGATATAGAAAAGGAACTTATAGTAAATCCTACTATCCCACTTCCTACTGTTCCTAATATTCCTACTTTTCCACTATCACCACATTAATATTTAAAAAGTTAAGGTTTCAATGTTAAGATGTTTGGATGTTTGTTACTCAATCTCGAAAAAACGGCTAAACAGATTTGAATGAAATTTGGCGCACAAATAATTGTAACCTGGATTAACACGTAGGATAGGTACTTTTTATCTCGGTAATACGTACCGTGGGATAATTTTCGAACTCCACGCGAGCGAAGCTGGTGGCATAAGCTAGTAGAAAAAAAAAACAGTCCTGGTTACAATTCATAAGTTGGTCAAAGTTTTATTTAGTTTTTTAAACAGGAATTTCTCAGTAGCACCCTGGGCTCTGGAATTGTGCTCGGTAGTTGGCAACAGGCTCGCCCGCTCCAGTCTCCAGTCCAATGTAATTATAATAATAAAATAATTAAATTTAAATGTTTGTAAACGCACCCACAACACAGGAGTAATTCCTAGTGAGGGGGAAAGTTTAAAAAAAAAAAAAATTGGACTTAATCATAACAAGCAAAATGTGGGTGTACTGTAGGATTATACCTCTGCCTTTGCCCTTTATAGACACACCCTTTTCATGCCGTGAAAAACTATGGTTTATTTGCTGTGTGTACGCACGGCCCATTTTTTCCCGAGGGCGTCGTAGAAGACGACTAAGGGACTTACCAGAGAATTGGCAACAGCGTTCTCTATGCATTTTACCACCATACTGCGATCGCCAACCCGCTTTCCAGGCGTGGCGATTATGGCAAAAACCCCCAAAAATTGAGTCGAGTCTGGGGGAGGCCTATGTCCAGCAGTGGACGTCTTTCGGTGGAAATGATGATGATATGTTGGCACGGTCGTCAGTGTTGTACAGATCACTATGGAAGCTTGTTGACCGACACGTTTTGTTATACTGCGCGTTTTATTCGCTATACCGTAACGAAATTGTGCCGTTTACAAAGAGCCTAACCCTTCTGAGATTAAAGGCGTGGTGTTATTTCAAAGAAAAAAAAAACAGCAATTGAGAAGGTAAAGGTAGTTGTAAAAAGTAGTTGGAGTTTGAAAAGAAATGAGGTTGAATTGGTATAATTTAACCTCATTTCTAGCAGGAATAACAAAGAAACAATGGTACCACAAAAACAAAAGAAGACACTATGACACGAGAATTATTTTTTGGCTAATTTAACTAGGTATCGGAGAAGACTAGAAATCGATATGAAACGAATCTATTACAAACCACAACATATATGTAGCTAAAGGTACCCATAGATTGAAACTGGTTAGATAACTCATTAGGAGCGAACTCTTCGTTGATAGACGATATTGTTTATCGACGTGAACTTGTGTTAATGAAGGCGATTTGTTATATATACGGCTGGGATTATTTCTGTTATTAATTTGGTTATAAGTGATATGATTGTAACAGGATTTTAGCTGGTCGATCCTATGAACATCATCATCTGCCTAGCCTTTTCCCAACTATGTTAGGGTTGGCCTCCAGTCTAACCAGATGCAGCTGAATACCAGTATTTTACATGGAGCGACTGCCTATCTGACCTCCACAATACAGGAACTAAGCAACACCACGCCCCTTGTCAAGACTGGTTGTCAGGCTTTCGCTTCTGACGACCCGTAACGACTGTCAAAAATTCTACGAATAACAGTTGGGACCAACGACTCAACGTGCTTCAGTTCGAGGCACGAAGCTACGGCGGGGTCTCAATATTTAATGGATCACCCATCCACAATCCGACCGAGGCAAGCGTAGCTTAACCCTCGATCGACCCATGCGCCTGTTATTATTTAGACACGATCCCCTATATCTGATTTTTTATATCACCTGGTAGACCAGGTGCATCTGTAAAAATGCAAAATAAAATTTCGTAAAAGTAATTTATGTAAAAGTGTGCTGTCAATATAGGCGAACATTATAAAAGAAGAAAAAAACATGTATTTTGAGCTATACGGCAATATTGACAAAGCTATTAGCGTTGCTAATCTGTGTGTTTTACCAATATTTGAGGCCATTATTGAAAACGAAGGTGTCACGGTACCAAAACAAATAGTTTTTGTAGGACTACTTAGTCATGGACACTAGAGAGTAAGAATATGTAGGCAAAGTCTGTGGTAACAAATTGACTACCAACTAAAATTTGCATTCAAAATAAAAAATCAATCAAAATCAAAAGTCATTTATTCAAACTAGGCTGAAAGTCAGCACTTCTTGAACGTCAAAATTACATAACACAGTCCCTCAAAACGCCCGCCCTTCACCAATTCCACCAATGAAGAAGAAGTGCCGCAACAAACTCCCCAGCAGCACAGCTGTATGTTAAGTTAGAAGAATTTGATTCTAAAGAATGATAGATAAGTAATTAACATTACAAAACATAAAACATAAAATTTAAAATATTTACCATAATTATGACAGCTAGCACACGCCAATATACTCACCAACAAATCATTAAAAACTTTACTCAAGCAGAAATAAAATCAAAAATTTAAACAGAACTTAAAACTATTCCTCGACAGTTATATAAAATGGCCATAGCACGAGAATTTAACGAACAGTGACAATTTGCTTCACAATACATTTTTCTGTCTGTACGTTGCTGTACTGTAGCCGATGTTCACTCAAAAATAGAAATTCGAAAGTAAATTACAAACTTACTTCTGTCATTATGTTTGAAACTGAATTAAAGTTAAGAATTTTTCTCGTTAACTTCTTCCCCTAAAGTTTTTATAAAAGTCCGTCTCCGTTATTTATTAAATTCGGAAAGTTATCGATATTCTGAAAAAAAGTGCGTCAAGCAGGCTTGAAGACAGTTGAAATACTTTGTCTCCTGGAATACACAGAGTGGCCGAGGACATCCGCATCATGATACCATGGATTCAGATTCAGTATATGATTCTGCAACCCGCTGCGTTGATTTGTTTTTTTGTTTAAAATAAAGGCTGTACCTACATCTTGAGCACGTAGACATTGGACTTTTGTAGGACACAGCTGTTTTCTTTTTAATGAATTGAACAATCCACTCTTCAAAAGGAGACTTCCCACCGCAATCGTGGCGTGCCCAGCACTGGGTTGCGACAATCGCACTCTCCATGTCGCCATGAGATCCCGCCGGAGCTCTATCCGTTGCGCCACGACTTCTCGTGGCAGCGGAGTTATGCCCTCCTCTTTAGCTATTAAGCCTCCTCGCACCACTCCCATGTGTGCGCATGGACCTTTGCCTCCAGATCCCACGGCGGCAACCCGGCAAGGAAGCCCGCCGCCTTACCGGAGACCATGCGGTATCCCCGGATCAACCGGATGGCCATGACCCTATGGGACGCGTGCAACCGGCGGGCTGGTCGGCGCCCACACCGGTGCCGAGTAAAGGACCATGGACCGCATGACCTTCGCGTAGAGCCTCCGGCAGGAGGCGTTTAGACCCCCTAGATTGGGCAGGAGCCGCTTCACGGCAGCTCCGGCCCGCTCTAGTCTAGGAGCCAAACGTCAGAAATGATGCTGCACGAAGTTTCATCGGTACTTCATCGTCGACTCGACGCCGATGTGAACCCTCCTACCATTATCTGGGAACCCATCGGTGGCGCGTTCCGAAGACCATGAAAACACATGGCCTCGGACTTGTGCAAGGCCACCTGGAGTCCCAACTGCCGGATCCTCTCGACGATTGTCGCAACCTCATGTGTCATTAGTTCAAATGTTTCGGGTAACGGTAGCTTTTTGTGGCAAGAGGCATTTAAGAACATGAGGAATTAAGAAGTATGAATTCATCTGTATTCACGATAAATCCCATCTCACGCCATTCTAATCGATCATTAGCTACTCTCATTCAGCTGTTACCGGCAACTTATATTATAAATGCGAAAGTAAGTTTGTTTGTTACGCTTTCACGCTAAAACGACTCAACGGATTAGCATAAAATTTGGCACACAGATAGACCAGGACTTGCGCAAGGACATATGCTACTTTATATTCTAGATTGGATAGCAGTCGAAGTCGCAGGCCACAGTAGTAAGAAATATTAGAACGATTTAAAAGCAAAAGAAGTATGAAAGGTTCCTAGCAGATGGCGTTCTGAAGCGTGAGTTTATGTATGTATGTGATTTAAAGACACAATGCGATGATAAATGATTATATGACTCAATAAATTATTCTTCTTGGTCCTAATTTACATCAATTCAAAAATACACACCAATACTGATTTTTGTTAGCAAAGGTAGCAAAAGCAACTTACAACCAAGTCAACCCTTTCACCTCAACCTCAGAAGACGAGAAAACCAGAGTCGCTCAATTAGTATTTCGTTCAAGCAAACCTAGTCTGTGTGAAATTAGTCTAATTAGTAAAGTTTCAAAGGGTTCAAAGACAGAATTTCCACTCGGAGATTTTGCTTAATTACCCCTTGTTTGAAGTGGTCCAGTAAACTTGTTCCGCGCCATTATCTAGCATTAGGATCTTTAATTCAATTGTGAATTGGATGGCCCACTATTTCATTTCAAAACTAAGTAATTAGAAAATGTGAATGTGATGTTATTAAGGTTTCAGAAATAACTTTTGAGGTCAAAAAACAAGAAGGACAGCAATTATATTGTTAACATTTGTTTTGTACCTAAGTTTTTTAATTCGAAAAATCGATGGATGGTTTTAGGGGCGATATTAATGATATGAGTGAGAATGAAACCGTGATAGCTACCAAGCAAGCAAGCAGAAGATTTGTTACAGAATCTGCTCGCCAGCCAAAGAATAAATGGGTATGCTACGTTATACATCAGAACCACTACACACTAATAACATTTTCACAGAACCGGACTTCCCCCCTACACCCCCTCGATTCCTCCAACTACCCCACAAGTGCGCACAACGGTTCAAATCAAAAGGTTTCCAGTAAATTTTGGAAGTATACACCGTGACATTTTAGTCGTCTTACAAAGGTGGTCAACTCAATATATCCATCATAACATACCTACAGGTGCGATTAAAACATTTTTACCATTAATTAAGATAATAGGTACAAAGAAAAATAAATAACGCTTTAGAATTATGAAACACCCTCCCTGTTAATAATGTTTACGTATCAAACGGTAGAAGTTATCTAGCTACCTACCATTACATTCCATCATTAATTCCATGTCCATAACAGGGTGTTTCAAACTAAGTTATGCGTCTTAATGAATGAGGTTTTCATTTTTTTTTTATGCAAATGTTCAAAATATCTTTCTTTTTTATAAATAATTAGTAGTCATTGAATACATGAAGTGGGCTGCTGTTGTAAGACGACTAAAATGTCACGGTGTATACATATGTTGACTACGTTACGATATTGACGATAAACTGATTTATTGACAGTAATCGAACTCTTTTAATTTCCAATAATTCTGAAATAAAATACTACTTTCTAGGGAAAATAGGTAAAGAGAGAATTTATGTAGTGTGTTATGTTAAACGAGGGACATACATTAAGGGAGTGTAGTACTCATGAAAATGAAAAACTTTTACTAAGGGACCAACACTGAAATCGCGAAAATAAAACCAGCCGCTCTATACATTTATATTCGCATAACTGGACAAAATGTAGGGAACAGCTGATATTTTCTTTATATTTTGGTGTCCATTCCATAAAAAAAGTTGTATATTTTCATGAGTACCACAACCCCTCAAAGTGTGTCCCTCGATTAACCTAACATACTGTACAACAAGCCAGCGGTAGTACTTATCGACAATAAGTAAAACAATCAAGCCGGTTGGACGCGCGCTTTCCACGAGCCGCGCGCCGCTGTGTCCGTCCACTCTGGAGACGATGCATATTTCATGAGTGCACTGAGTGGCCGCCACGTGGGAAACTTTAATGTGGATTATTTAGCGAGATACGCGCCTTTTTATTTTTTTTAAATGTGGTCGGATGGATAAAAATGATGTCGGATCATATTATGATGGAATAAGTTAGTGTTATGTTATTCATTCATTTCCAAATGTCTTGTTTTTGGATAACGCGTATCATATCGTGACATTCAAACCACGAGCATTCATAATTCAAAATATTATCCTCATTGCCGATAATCTTAAAAAAAAAAACGACATAGGTATATTTAGGTCATCGTAGGTAACAATAGAATAATATCTTAACCTAGACTTTGGGTAGACTTTTCAGTGTTGTGTAGCCAAAACATTCGTGACTAAAGCAAAATACCAAAAAACCTATAGTTTAGCACTTAGCACTAAAATTTAGCGACACGAACAAGGTCACACGAATTTGCCAGTTATTATAGCCGTCCGCTTTTATTTACCATTTTTACTAATGAGCGCATAAAAATGAAAGTAGTTTAAATACAACCTAATTACTTTTGAACTAGTTTATTTTGTTATTATTATAGTAAAATGGGGGATGTCGTGAGTTAGATTATTATTTTATTTTGTTTTGTTTTAGGTGTGACTAATTATGTTGTTGACTGTAAAAAGTTGATAAAGTGGGAAAGTTGGTGTTGTTTTAATAATGGTATTTTAACATGACGGTTGATTCATTTATTTTGTGGTTCTTTATTAAACTTTAGCTTAGGTAATGTTGGCCGTAAAACAGGCTGATAGTTAGTTGACCGAACAAGGATGTTTAATTACAAGTATTTGATTCTACTTACTTAGGCCTATCGTCCATGACGCTACAAAGACCAGTTCGATTCAGTTTGTCCCTTGCTGCCCTGTACCAGCGATGCCCTAAGTCCGTACCCCACAGGGGGTGCCCTTAGCGAGCAGTTGCGACTTAATTTATTAAGATTATCACAGGCAAGTCCGATTAAGCAGACGACAAGCTCTTAGGTTGAACTGCACAATGACATTTACAAAAAATAATAGTTTAAAAAAACTAAAAAAACACGCTTTAAAAACCAAACTAAATAGTAGAAAATAATTTCATTCTATTAAAAAGCGTGGAATGTTTTTTAAGGTATTTTTATAATCAATTAATATCAAGCACCCCACGCTTTTTAATAGAATTAAATTATTTTCTACTTTTTAGTTTGGTTTTTAAAGCGTGTTTTTTTTAGTTTTCTTTAAACTATTATTTATTTTCTATTTTTTAGTTTTGCTAACTACAAAAGCGTGTTTTTTTCTACTTTTTTTTTAAATTATTGAATTGTCATAGGTCCTCGATAAGTCTACAAAGTTTAAATGAAATCTGACCGTTTAAAGTGGGTCAAAATAGCGTCCAAAGGAGTTGGTTACATACAAACAAACATACAAGTGAAGCTAATATAAAGCGTGTAAAAAAAGACCAACTCTAATCACCAATGAGCAGTTAGAATATCTGAAGCACTAGTATTTCAATCGTGGTCGATACACGACGCGGCCTACTAACGCGGTATTAAATGTCGGTATGTAATGGATGGTCACCCATCCAGGGACTGACCTTGGCCAACGTTGTTTAACCTGGAAGATCGACCCTTACGGTTGTTATTATTTAGCCATATACCCAACTTTTTGTTTGGGTGGGAAATCATCAAACTAAAACCTATCCGTGTTCCTTCAGTGGCCCCTTTCGAGCAACTAAGTATGAAATATTTTGTCTATCTGTTCTAGCCTGTTGCAACTCATTGCTATGCGAACGTTTTGCTGGACAAAAATACCTGTGAGGTCTTCTATTATAAAACTAAAGTAGGTAGTCAAACACAACCTCCTTGCAAATTCATTTTCCCGAGAGAAATCAGGAAAGGCGCAGTCGCTGGAAGTTAATATTTACACACCTTCCATTACAGAAAATTAGCTGAAGTATGGAAAGAACAGCAAATGATTTCACATTTTTTGGTTTGAGTTACTGAGAGAAGATAACGAAATTTCGACAAAAAAAAGATCCGAAAAATCAAATCTTTGTCACAAAACGTGGGTCAGCGTAACTTCGTAACACATTATCAGTACGAATGGCTTTCATTTTGACTGTTCATCAACATTGATTGAGATTATAGTGTGTAGATTGGCACACTGCCAATCTACACACTATAATCTCTCTATATAATCACTATCATATCTCTAACGCAATTAGGGTACCGCTGGTAAACAGCGGGTCGTTTGTCTAAAAAGCTCAAGCGGGATATTGTGATACTTAAAACCAGAACCTATATTGAATATCTTTGCTGAAATTTAAAAAAGTCATAGTAATTAACCCCCTTATTCATAAACGATGATTAAAGTTAAATGATGATTAGCGTCTCTTTAACCATACATTTTTGACGTTTAAACACCATTTAACTTTAATCATCGTTTATGAATACGGGGGTAAACGTTTACCAAATTGACACACTACGCTTATTTTACGCGCCATTACAACGAACAGTCAAAGAAGGAGAAAAAAAAGTAGAATTTATGTTGTAGAAGTCAAGTAGAAGTGGAGTATAAGTTGTGATATCAAATAACGGACATATTAAGTTATTTACACTTACCAACAACTTAATTTGATTACAACATTTAAGGGTTTTTTTTACAAACGTTGATTAAAGTTTTAAGAGATGTTTAAACGTCAAAAATGTTTGGTTAAACAGTTGCTAATCATTACTTAACCTTAAGCAACGTTTATAAATAAAGGTGTTTATGAATAGGTGAACATTAATTTCACGCCTTCAGGTAAGTAGTTTGCTTATGTGTCAGTAACACTGAAAATAAACTTTTCATAATAAATAAATTCCAACAATACTACGTAACGTAATAACTATACCAATCCAACTTTTAATGAGTAAATTGGTCAGTAGGTACCCGACCAATCAATTATGTTCTTCACATGAACAAACTACCGTCTAACCGCCGTTCGCTGACACACCACATAATTAATCATTCGAGTTGTTAATTAAACGGTCAGTTTCATTACTGTGCGCCGCCATTTTGTGTTTCCATTAATGATGTTACTATACTGTCTGTTTTATACTGTGACTTTCTGCGAAAGCGTTTGAGTTTCGATTGCTTGATTTATGGTGATTTGTGGCGGTCTTAGGTGTTAAAGACCACCTCGAAGAGGAAATGTGGTCGGCGTTCATTGCTTACAAACGTTATATGCCTCTGTTTTCTCCCTGATAATACAGTTTTTACGACATCTAGCGGTCTTGGACGGGCTGCTTTGTGTGCATGCTCCTATGTTCAGAGGCCCTTGTGTGAGTTTCATTTAACCATCTACACTAAACGCAGTGAGCACGTTTGGCGCTCCGATTGGTCCGTCACCAATCCAGGGCCAATCGGAATGCCGAACGCGCTCACTGCGTTTGGTGTAGATGGTTAAATGAAACTCACACTAGGGCCTCTGTTCAAATTATATGTGGCCAATGATTTGTTAAGTTAACTATAACCTGATTTTCGTAACTGTGCACCTGCCAAAGTCAAAATATTAACATGATGGCTGCAATGGTAGCATCAGCACCCGAATAATTTAACGGGGAAGCTCCAAGGTAGCCCAAAATTTCTTACGTTTTTTGCAATTTGCAGGATAGGTCATCATCATCTGCCTGCCTTCCCAATAACATTGGGGTCGGCTTCCAGTCTAACCGGATTCACCTGAATACCAGTATGTTACATGGAGCGACTGCCTGTCTGACCTCCACAAGCCAGTTACTGGGTAATACGATACTCCTTGGTAAGACTGGTTGTCAGACTTTCGAGCTTCTGACAACCCGTAACGACTGCCAAAGATCCACAAATGACAGCCGGAACCAACGGCTTAACATGTTTTACGAGGCACGTACAGGTCTTGGTATGTTAATATGGTAACCCATCCACGGACCAACCGCGGCAAGCGTAGCTTAACCTGACCAAACGATCCGTGTGGCTAATATTACTTAGCCACAAGCCCCTCAATTTTCAGGACAGTGTCAGGTTGTATGTGGATTAAATAAAGATTCGCGACCGTAAAAAATCTGGTTTTACAGAATTACGATCATTATTGTAATTATAATTGATGCAGATGGATTGATTCAGTGGGATTAAATGAAGTTAGAGGGTTGTATTGATGATTTGAAACGGAAGAAAATGTTAACCTTAGCACTCTACGTTAAACGAAAACGAAAACTCAAACTCAAAGCATTTATTTCAATTAAACCATTTCCAGGCACTTTTGAACTGTCAAAAAGTCGATCAGTTGGATAGTTGAAGCTAGTAGTAAATAAAAATAAACAACCGACTCCCAAAAAAACACTACAAAGTGAAAAATAACTTTAATTTCGGAAGTCGGTGACTTTGGATATGTATTTTATTTTTTTGTCACCGCCTTCCGAAATTAAAGTTATTTTTCACTATGTAGTGTTTTTTTGGGAGTCGGTTGTTTATTTTTTTTTAAAGGTTTTATTTTTCACTTTTTAGTGGTTCACATGTGCTTACCCCATCACAGCGTACCGGCATGATGTTATGTTATGAACTGGTGTAAACAATAGACATACATGAGATTACAGCAATCCCAGTCCATTTGCTATCATTTATTGAGGAGTTCCGTTGCCTACCTCCGAAGTTCTTCATCAGATCTTCACTAAATTGAAATGGGACCACTCTGAGAAAGTACTCATCCAAAAACTATCCAAATCGCTTCAAGTGTGACTATAAAATTTGAAGAGTTCTCTCTATTTCTCCAGGATTCCATCATCAGATCCTGACTTGATGATCATAGGACCACCTGGGAACTATACCCTTTCAAACAAAAAAAATATATCCAAATCGGTCCAGCCATCTTCGAGTAATCGGGGAACATACATTAAAAAAAAGGTTCCGACGAATTGAGAACCTCCTCCTTTTGGAAGTCGGTTAAAAAATAACAGTGCAGACGACACGGGAGTGTAAACTGTAATGGTATGCGTCAGCGGTGAGATAGCAGGGGAAGCGGGCGGGTGAATTAAGTTTAGCCAATCTTTTCACTATGATAGCTTAATAATAATCAGATTATAAGGTAAATGAAGTTATGTAACCCCTTAAAACAAATCGCAGGCTAACACTTACTCCTCAAAGAGATGTCAGCACCAACTGGTGGGGACCGGAAAGGCCGATGCCTGCCAGGAGTGTGGGTTATTCGAAAGAGATACCGTAGTTTTAGTCATTAAAAGTCTGACACGCCCTCCCGTTCCGACCGAAGCGGGAGAATTTATTTGATGATTTCCCATACTTTAAAAAACAACCAGCGTTTCGATACCAATGTCACTCTCAAGTTGATTCACCAAAAATACGTAAAGAATCATTTCGTTTTGGTCGTCGAAGATGAAAAATTATCAAAGTACTTATATTATAACTCGTTCCATTTTTGCATCAATTGAGTTCTAGGGTAGGTACCCAATTTTGGAAACACTGTTTTTAGGAAAGAAACATCCCGACATGTCATTGTCATTCAGCTAAAAAAGGTTCTACCTCATCATGTATCGTTGCCAACCATTTCCATTGATTTATGTCGTCATCCATTTCAATTCCAATACTCAGCCCATGAATCCAAATACATACCAAGACATATCGTAAACACATCATCTTCAGTTACAGGTGCCTTCGGCCGTGGGATCGCATAAATCCCAATTAGGTATAATTATTAATTACCAATAAGTAGTAATATAGTTTACTGCTAGCCTAGTGACCTGTCGAATGACTAATGGGTGCGTGGGAAGATGGAGCTAATGTGTGTTGGGTATGTTTGAATATTAGAAATTGACACTAGGTTGTGGCTTGAAATCAAGATAGCAACTGTATTATTTATTAAACACTAGCTTTTGCCAGCGGCTTCGCCCGCGTGGAGGTCGGTGTATTATACATTAAAAAAACCCGCATCAAAATCCGTTACGCAGTTTTAAAGATTTAAGCATACATAGGGATATAAGGACAGAGAAAGCGACTTTGTTTTATACTATTTAGTGATTTCTGAAATTTACTAAGAAGTATTTTTGCATACAGCGTTCGTTTAGTTTATCCTTTCAACAGTGAATGGAAGATGTCTATAATTCCGACCACTTTTAATACTCAATTTTGATTATAGAGTATTTGAGACTGTAGTAGTGGACTACTATCAGTCTCAAATATACAGGCGAGTGCTCTGTATCGTAAACTGTTTTTTAACCGACTAAAAAAAAAATTGAGTGGCATAAAAAAAAAAAAAAAAATTATTAAAAAAAATTATACAATCGACTTCCAAAAGAACACTACAAACAAATACGACAAATAACTTTCATTTCGGAAGTCGGTGGCAAAAACACAAGAATATAAAACCAAAGACCGACTTCTGAAATTATAGTTTTTTTTTTTTCACTTTTTAGAGTTTTACAAGACCGTTTTAACTTCTAACTTGTTCTACAAGTGAACCCTAATGGATATTGTGGTGACCAAATATTTACTACCTTTCATTTTAAATAATTAACAAAAAAAAACAAGTACATAAGAGAATTCCCCTGACCGTCACTTTGTTGCCTATTTCCATAACAAAGCCAAGGCGGGCATTAAAAATATTTGTATAATAACTCCAACATTAATATTAATACAGAGAAAGTGTTTTTGTTCAAGCAATTAGGCTAATAACAGCAATCTAACTTCAAAGTGTCAAGTTTGTTTCGGGTATCGCGTAAAAGGGTTCTGTAGCTATCATAATAAATAGCTTCTTTAGGAGCAGAAAATGGATTTGAGATTAATCAACTGCGATTTAATTATTGTTTTCATTATATTTTTTTAGTATTTTGTTTCCATTGTGAATAAAACACCTTGACGTTTAATTACTGCAATAATTCTTGTAACAAAAACGAAAAATAATTTGGCAAGAAGTTGACTAATTGTTATGAACCCAGAAAAAGTTTGACTTTAGTACGTTGAAGGAATCATATTAACAGATGGGGCCCGCAAGGGCCGATGCCTGCCAGGGGTGCGGGTTGTTCGAAAGAGATACCGCGGCCCCTGGCATACAGGCAACTGAGGGAACACTGGTGGGTTTTAGTCAGTAAAAGTCTGACACGCCCTCCCGCTCCACCCAGAGCGGGAGAAGTTATTTGATGATTTCCCACCCAAAAAAAAAAAAAAACAAGGAATCATATTAGGGACACGATTCTATGAGGTTCCTCATCATCTGCCTAGCGTTGTCCCAACTATGTTAGAGTCGGCTTCCAGTCTATCCGGATAGACTGGAAGCCGACCCTAACATAGTACTGGTATTCAGCTGTATTTTACATGGAACGACGACCCATCTGACGTCCACCTCTCAGTTAGGTACTGAGTAATACTCATTGACAATACCTACTGGTTCTTAAAATTCCGGGCTTCTGACCACCTGTAACGAGTGTCAAAGATCCACGAATGACAGCGAGGACCAATACCTAAACGAGCTTTTTGAGGCACAGAGGGGTCTTGGTATATAAATTTAATCGTCGATTTAAAGCTTTACCTGATCAATTGACCCGTGCGAATATTATTTCTTAGCCAAGTCTCTCGAGTTCCTGTTTCTTACGGACCCCTAAAAACTTACCTTTTTAATGCAACTTTTATGACTGTATTATTCTCTGTGAACGCCACTAATGGCTGCCCAGACTTATTCCGTTCCCATGTACTTTTAATTCATCATCGCCTTGTGAACACCAAGTTTATATGTACTTTTGTCAGTAGTAATTGAGTTTTAGCAAACTGTTTGATGTTTCAGTTTCCAGGTTATTAGGGGATTAAATGAAAGTGGAGTATGTCAGCTGTTTGATGTGTAGCCTTGATTTTTAATTATTTTTTTGTAAGTACATGTTTGCTGCTAGTCCACTTTTTGTATAAAATGTTTGCGACCTAAATATACTATCTATACTTTAATATTACAAAGATGAAAGATTTGTATGTTTGTAACGAATAAACTCAAAAACTACTGGACCGATATCCTTAAGTAATATTTAATAAGCTAGAAAAAATTAGGGACCCCACCGGTGCGAAGCAGGGACGGGCCGTTAGTTTTGTATAATTTCGATGACATGTTAACCATTTTTTAAAGTCACCAAAATCGAAAAGTAACCAGGTCGTCGGATATAGTTGAAATTTATTAAGAAAGAAAGAAAAGAAGATGTTTTTTAATTAATTTTAATTTGTTAACATAACTGTTTGTTTTCTATTAATAACATTTTATTTTAGCTATTAAATCCATTATTGCGCAGTAAAGCAGGTCTCGCAATCATAGACAATTTTGTCTCATTTCACCGCTTTAGGATAAATAACATCGTACTCGCAGCAAAAAGTATTTTGGAGCCTATTCATAAAAATTAAAAAGTTTCATACTGTATGCAAAATGGACCTCTTATTTAAAATCAGCTGCATGCGTTAACTTGTTTACACGAGACCAAATGGACGCTCCGCAAATTTAACTGAAACAACACAAAACCGCAGTTGCCACAGTCACATTAGTGTCTAATTGATAGCCAGGTGTTGCCCACCGTAATTAATTTCACACAATTGTAGCACTCAGGATGTAAATGGGAATATTGGTACCAGCTTTTTCAAAAAACCTTAGGTATAGATTAAAAAATTCGTTGAAAATATTCTTGCAATGTTAGTTTATATTACTTTCGATTACTATAATATTCTTGACTAATACACAATCAATAGTTTCCCTAAGAAGAGTAGAGAGGAAAATGTGATCATTTTAATAATAATCAAGGCAAAAGAACAAGACAGGCAAGTTTTCGAATCGCAGTTTATTTTTAAAAGCCGACAAAAACACATTGCTATCTTTACGCTGTGACAAAAGAACGAGTTTTTGAATCGCAGTTTGTTTTTAGAAGCCGACAAGAAGACATTGCTGCTATCTTTACGTTGTCCTTTGAGGTAATTCGCAACTCATTGAAACACTATTAGGTACCTGTTTTGTCGGAAAACTAGTATCTACATATTTTCACAGACGCCTTTGCACAGAAGTATTTAGTGTGTATTCAGATAGTAACCTATGAAATGTCGTCTCCATCTAGCGTTTTCTTTTTTTGTTGATGTTGTGGTGATTCCGACATTCTGTTTACAAAATAAACAATTTAATTCCATTTCATGTATTCATAACAATATTGCGCCTATTAAATGGACACAAATTGACACCATCAATTAAAATGTGCGTGGAAGCGCTCAAATTCTCCCACAATTTCCCAGAATCAACGTAACATGTTTGTCTATTTTCCCCGACGCAACGTTACGCCTTATTTTCCATGAAAATAGAACCAATTCATGGAAGAGTTAGCACAATACACAGAATAGGTACAGAAGGTCGGCTTTATACAACGAGCGAACACGCACGCACATAAATAGACACGATTTGCGTACATTGAGTGCAAGAGTACTGGTATTTGTTTGAGATCGTCGAACGAACGCGTCTATAAAAATTAAATAAAAATCTTTAAGTTCGGACCCGTAACGTCTATTTGGTTAGTTGACACGACTACGAAACTAGCGTTCGAACTTCCATTTATCAAAGAAATACTAAGCTGTAGACAATACAATTTTAGTTGTCTATCAATTACACATAATTGATAGATAACTCAAATTTCAATGATGCAGACACAAAATATGATAGGCATCTGTCATATTTTGTCTCTGCATCACCCTTAAGGTTGACTGGAAAATGCCCGGTTAGTCCCGCTATGGTATGGTCCCGGTATGGCACCCTCTTAAAATACCTATCAAAAAGTCCCGCTATGGTACCCTTCAGTTTTTGGTACTGTTGTAAAGAAAAGTTATACAATGCGTTAAGAAAAAAATAGTATTAATAAAAAATATCTTTTCTTAACTATTATAGTTAAGCAAGATAATATTTATTAATACTATTTTTTAAACAAATCACGCTCGGTAATTGTCGTTTCACTTCAGGTAGTTACCTGACCAACCGGTTTTTTCGTAAAACAATAGAGACGAGCCCTTCCTCGAATTCGTATCTAGCTCTTCCCTTTTGTTTTTATGAAAATAGAGAGAGACAGTATTATTCCGGGTTTAGTTTGCTATTTGCAGCTGTACTTTTGCGATATGAGTAATTAGGATAGCTTGTTAGTTTATCTATTGCAATGTCTGGGTCAAGTAGTTCACGTGGTGTAAATTTAATAATTATTGACAGTCGACGCGGTGGAAAAACTTTATTACGTGCCGGACATAAATATATTAAACGCAGAGAAAATAAAAATTAAAGTACTTGGCATTGTGTAAATAGGAGAAATAGTATTAAATGTAGTGGATATATAACTATTGAGAATACCAATAATACAATAATTAAAGATTATAAACACAGTGATCAGTGCGTGCCACATTTTGAAGACAATGAAGTTCAAATGGCTATAAGTGAGTGCAAAAAAGAAGTAAATTCAAATTACGGATCAGTACAGAAAATTTTCGAAAAACACATGGGTAACTTAAAAGACAAAGGGTTACACCTTACAGGAAATGTTCCTGACTATAAAAAATTAAAAACAGTATTATACAGACACCGAAATAAGTCGTTGAACGTACCAAAAACACAATTTAAGAATGTGGAAGAAATTATAATACCAGAAGAATTTAATAAGTATGTACTGGCTGATTATTGTAATGAAGACTGTAATCGAATAATTATATTTTCCTCGACAGAAGTAAAGGAACATATAAAATGTGTAACGCATTACTTTGGTGATGGCACTTTCGACGGCTGCCCAAACCCATTCGAACAAGTTTATGTCATTCATGGAGACATGGGAAGCACTGAGTTATCCACGAATGTAGCACCATTATTTTATATTCTGTTAAAAAACAAAGAAGGGAAAACTTATGAAAAAGTTTTCAAATTGATTAAACAAACTTTGCCTGAATGGCGTCCATCGAAATTTACCTTCGATTATGAAATAGGAGTAATAAATGCAGCAGCGAAGATTTTTCCTGATATCAAAATAAATGGATGTAATGTACATTTTCAAAAGAACGTTATCAAAAAAGCGAAATCTTTAAATCTCATGGAACACGAAGAGTCCTCGAACCATGTTAAGCAATGCATAGGCTTGGCGTTTTTGCCAAAACAAGATATTGAAGACGGCTGGCTGCATATAATGGAAAATAGGTATAATATCTTGGTTACTTTCCAAAATGATGTTTGAGTACTTAACTCTAATTATATGGCAAAAAAGTAAAGAACAACAATATCAGTAAGGACCTGTTAATTTCATTGCTTTACAAGTACGAACGTTTAATAAGTATTTTTTTCAGTTTCGACGATGAAGCTATGACCAAATTCAATGACTATTTTGTCACTCAGTGGCTTGAATATCCAGACCTCATTTGGTGTTGCCATAATGAACGCCATAGAACAACTAACTTGGCGGAATCATGGAATGGCAGATTCAACAAAATTATTGGAAAAAATCCCAGTTTATTATTGTTTCTGCAAACAATTGGCAACGACACATGTCACTTTGATATAAAACAAGCCAAGTAAGTTGTATTTTTTAGACAATATTTTTAAGCAGATATAATATTTTTAAAAGCAGATATATATTTTTTTACATAATACGAGTACATAGAAGAATTTGAAAATGGATTTGATTTTATTTATTTTGGTAGATATTATTGGTTGTCGCCTTCTATTACAGACGGTTACTGAAAAAAATATAGCTTAACTTAAATAACTGATGATTTTTGTTATAGCTTTCGACTAAAAAGATCACCTATAAATTCAAGAAAAAGAACAAGTATAGAAATCGACCGCCAGATTCAAAAGCTAACAAAAAGTTACGAAAATAAAGCTATCTCCATTGGTGATTTTCTGATTAACATATCAAAGTCAATATTTCGATCAGAACATTTAAAAAAATAGTTTATTTTAATTTTGTTTTTAGCCTATTAAAATGTTTAATACTTTTTCTCGATGTTGATTATTTTTTGTAGTTTATGTTTACAATTTGCGCCTTTTTCTCCATGTTGATTATTTGTAATTAATATATTTGTCTAGTTGGTTGTTGATTATTTTTGTAGTTTATATAAATTTACAATTACTGCCTTTTCTCAATGTTGATTATTTGTAACTAATATTTATGTCTGGATGTTGTTTTTATTTGTAGTTTATAATATTTACAGTAATACTTTTCTGAGATGTGGATTTTTTATATTTTTTTTATTGTTGATTATTGGTAATTAATATTGTTGATTATTTTAAAAATTACATTGCAATTAATATTTCGTTTTACTGTTTGATATTTTTTTATAAATATTTTGAATTAATAAAAGACTGATTTAATATCGCAAACAGACGTTTTATTGATACACTCCTAAAAGTATTTATTTATAGATACACTTTTCTTTTCAGTTGTACCTTCTATTGTCTAACGTAGATCTAAAAGATGGGTACCATAGCGGGACTTTTTGATAGGTATTTTAAGAGGGTGCCATACCGGGACCATACCATAGCGGGACTAACCCAAAATGCCAGAGGCGTCCGCTTTTGTACAGTATTTTTTTACTTGTGCATTAATAAAGTGTTTAAAAAAATTGCAACGCACGCGTGGCAAATGGGTGCATCCTATGCAAAAACTTACCTTTTTAATGCAACATTTATGACTGTATTATTCTCTGTGAACGCCACTAATGGCTGCCCAGACTTATTCCGTTCCCATGTACTTTTAATTCATCATCGCCTTGTGAACACCACGTTTATATGTACTTTTGTCAGTAGTAATTGAGTTTTAGCAAACTGTTTGAATTTTCAGTTTCCAGGTTATTAGGGGATTAAATGAAAGTGGAGTGTGTCAGCTGTTTGATGTGTAGCCTTGTTTTTAATTATTTTTTGTATAAAATGTTTGCGACCTAAATATATTATCTATACTTTAATATTACAAAGATGAAAGATTTGTATGTTTGTAACGAATAAACTCAAAAACTGCTGGACCGATTTCAAAAATTCTTTCACTATTAGAATGTTACTTTATCCTAAAGTAATAGAGACTAGAAAAAATTAGGGACCCCGCTGGTTCGAAGCAGGGACGGGCCTCTAGTTTTCTATAATTCCAGCAGTTGCAGCATTTGCAGTATGTGGCTATCCCACCTATATCGTTTTTAGCGTGCTGTTGCGGCTGTGTTTATGTGCACGTGCACCTGTTTTCACTCGTAAGGAGCCGACCTTCTCTACTATTCTATACACAGTGTGCCGAAAACGATATCATACCGACGCGCCTCGCCAATTAATGGCGGTATTGGATTTCAATCGAGCGCTGTGTGCATCCAATGACTCGTTTTTCCTTTGTACATTTATTTCATCGTGTTGTGGCTATGATATTCGCTTTCCACGGATTTTTCTTTTAATAACACTTTCTCTTTTAGTTTGTGTTTTGTTTAACTAGTTGAAATTGGAACTATCATTATTAAGGCTTCTTCAATTAGCCGCGACACGACAGCGCGGCGCGACACTTGTAGAACAATTTCCATTCAGTTTTCATAGAAATTGTTCTACGAGTGTCGCGACGCGACCGTCGCGTCGCCATAGTCTGCACGAGCCTTTACTCCATGTTTTAATAAAGGTTAAGTTTTGATGAAGAGTATCAGAAGTGTTAATTACACCGGCTTAGTTTTCAAAGACCTGCCAAATGTAAGAGAGTGGTACAGACCATAATACTTACAAGTTTCTGAATGGACCAATATCGTAATCGCGAAAAAAATATTAACTATCTCATACAAAACTTCAATCTCACTCGACCTAAATGTATGGAACGGCTGATTGTCTTTATCGTGATAACGATATTGGTCCCACGGAGAAAATTGTTCAGTCCTATGGTCTGAACCACGCCCTTAAATTTGGCAGGTCTTTGAAAACTAACCCTGTATAATCAAAAATAAGCGATGAGTTTATTCGATAATTAACGTAATTACAAAGAAAGTGTTTGTGAGTTTTTTAACACTTATATATTACAAGATATGATGTTCCCAAGATAACTTCCCTTATTACATTAGCTACCATGATGTTCTAATGGCCGTGTCACATCTTCATCCAATTTTTGTATACTAAATGTTGTTTTTTTTTTGCAAACTTATACTCTTTGACTTTTGATAATTATTATACATACTTTGACATGAATATTTAGAGAAGTATAATGTTATTTTTGTTTTAATTATTGTGAATGGTGAGGACTATGTGGGTCATATTTTGTTGTAGTTTGTGTTTTTTGTTTTGTGTTTCATCTCTTTCTCAGTTTGAGTATTTTATGCGGCATACCCAGATGTCCTATCTTTGGTATTGTTCGTCAAATCGTTGAGCTCCTCAAGTTCTGAGTTGAGCTGCATGATTACTGATAAATGCGTGAATGGACAGGTCCACTCAATCTGTGTGGTTCTTTCCTCAAAAGACCATTTCGGACACCGATCCACATGGTCTTCACATGATCTGACTAAGATTATGTCTGGACTTTAAAAGAGACTGTAACCTTTGAGTTTGCTTCGGCCTTTCTTCTCAGAGTAGTCAGATAGGAAACGCCGACCTCATCTAGTTTAAAAAAATATGATTGACGTGTAAAGGTGTTTGTACAAATCGACTTACAGAAATAAAATAATTTATCATTTATCATTCATTTCTGATAATAATACACAAAAACACGAAAATGACTACACCTCAAGTCACATAATTAAACTCCATGCTACTAAAGCTTAACTTGTAACGCAATTAACACGATGTTCGCGTACAAGTTGGACTAAATGTCAATAAATACGTGAAATGTTGAAGCTACAGCGTGTTCCCTGTTCGGTGTTGAATGTGTTGATATTGGATTTCAATCCGACTCCCTACATCGCAACACTATACAGTTTTCTTTTGGTATTCATTTATTCATGGTAGCACCATGTACTTTGTGTTTTTGTGGATTTTATTTTATTGTCCTGTGTATATTTTAGTCGTTGTATGTTCATGAAACGAAATTAATTATTAAATAACATTAAATTCAATTAGGGGTTTTATGAGTACTTCAGTGTTTATCATAAGTAATTAATTCTAGCCATTTGGGATTTACTAGATTATTATTATGTTTAAGACCAAATTACAAAGCAGAAACTTCGTTTCGTCTAGGTACAGACATAGATACTTTGAAATTGTCTTTCAAAGTAAAGTAGAAGTACCTACTTCAATGTGTTGATTCTTACAAAGAAGAACGTGCAACAGATTTACCAATAGACACACACTCACACACACACTTCAGCCGAAAAACGTCCACTGCTGGCCATAGGCCTCCCCCAAAAGAGGGGAAGTTTTGCCATAATCGCCACACTTGGTAGACAGGCGGGTTGGCGATCGCAGTATGGTGGTAAAATGCATAGAAAACGCTGCTGCCCATTCTCTAGTAAGTCCCTTAGTCGCCTTCTACGACACCCACGGGAAGAAATGGGATGGTGCTATTCTTTTACGTCCGGCAACACACGGAAACCAATCAACCAATAGACACAAGTAGGTAATAGATGAATCCGCAGTGAGTCCGTACGGTGGATTATGACACACACAGGGCCACAGGCCTCTCAATGTGAGGGACTGAGAGGCCTGTGGCCCAATAGTGAGAATATTACAGGCTGATTATGATGAGGTAATAGAAATTAGGGCTGGATCGAGGTGCCCCTTGAAATGAATGCCTGGAGGTATTTGAAGGAGGCCTTTGCTCAGCAGTGGGATAGTACAGGCTAGTAAAAAAAATTATAATATCTCCTAAAACATAATAGCTCCTAAAATATGATAGCTCCTAAAATATGATAACTCCTAAAATGTCAAAACTCCTAAAATATGATAACTCCTAAAATATGATAGCTCCTAAAATGTGATAGCTCTTAAAATATGATAGCTCCTAAAATATGATAGCTCCTAAAATATGATAGCTTCTATCATTTTCAGAACCTCCTACCACACTGATGGCATGTCATCTTCCTATTTATTATTAAATCCCAATGCAATAAAAACTGAGGATTAGTCAGAGTAAATAAAGTCAACCTATCTTAGTCGGAACGTTGCCAACTTTTTTCAGACATTATATGACTGGGCTCGTTGCAAAATGCCGGATTCAGTTTACGTTATTCACCTTTTAGTCACGCATGTGGTTTGTCGAGTGAGTCCGAGTGAATCAGACTGTGTTTACATTTTAGGTCCTGCATTGTTACGTAACGGACTTTCGTATTTTTTTATTTATTGATGTGTTGCAAGGTTGCGAATAATGTCACTGACCAGGTAACAATATGGTAAGAACTAAGAAGAGATACAAGTACTAAGATTATTTTAATGAAGTAAATGGCTATAAACGAAATAATCAGTATAATTCAAACCTTCGTTTTTATCGACTGCAGAATTTTTAATTTAACCATGCAAAATGTAAGGAACAGTTAAATTCTCTCTCACAAAAAAAGTAAGAAAGGACAACAGTCTATAATGTTCTCACTGTGAGACACAGGCCTCTTCTCTGTGGGAGGAAGTTGGTCATAATCCATCACTCGGGCCCAGTGCGGTTTGGCGGATTTTTTCAGATTTTTGGTGACTGTGTGTGAATGGTTTCCTTCACTGTTTTGAGAGCAGTGGTAAAGAAATAATTTACACGAAGTAAAGTACGTGCTTGGCTTCGAACACACCTACATACAACAAGTAAGTCGCGGCCGTTGCCACTGGGCCACCACTGCTCACGCAAAAAACACTGTTACTTGATAAATGTATTACAAAAGTCGCATTTGTACACAGAATCGGGTCCAAAAAACCACAGTTTTCCAAGTCATGGCCAAGCGGTTGGTCGACTCTTCACATGTCCAGAGGGCTGGCCTAAATTTTAGGCAAAGAATCAGCATTGGCCTAAAACGTGGCAATGCTGCCAGCCTTTTGGGCACTTTCCCTGTTGACAACGATCCGGATTTTTGTTTTGATAACCTATGATTTATTTATTTTTTTCCTGTTCGACTGACTGACTGTTTTCAAATGTGTACAAAAAGAAACTATAATAAAACAAAAATATGAAATTACATTTACCCTAAATGTCCGTTCAAACATGAACTGATTGTCACCATACAGTATGTATCTAACCCAGTTCCCCCTTCCAATCGGAGCTCGAGAGTAAATTCAAACAACTGTTACAGTAATAATTACAACACATCGTAATTATGACATTATATTATCAATTGACTAGATTCATTTTGCTTTGTTTAGGTAATTGGCGATTTCATTAATTGGGGTGGCATTTATTATCTTGATATAAGATTTAATTACTGATCGACAGATTTTCTTGAGAGAAAAGATTGACTGTATTTATATCTTATCTTTTGCGCACTATATTTACGTAGAATCCGACAAAATGCAGATTTTTCATGTGAAGGCGAATGGCATCCAACAGATACGTATATCGTTATTGCAAAAACATTATTTACTTGCACCTAATGATATTTTCATGATGGTCTTTCACCACAAAGCTCAACGTCGACGTTGACGCTCGAAAACGTCATAAAACCGTTTTTTTTTTTGTTATGAATAAGCTCGTTTTTGCATTTAAGTAATAATAAGTTCAAAATAAATCACACTTCTCGTCGTTGTTTGCATTCATTCCACGCGGGCTGGCAACAACGCATTTATAGCATTTTTTCGTGATTATTTCATTAAATACAAACAAAAGTACAATTTTTTTTGGCCAAGTACTAGATTGTTAGTTTTTATAATTATTTTAAATGTTTACTCTTTAAAAAAAATCGTACTTAGTAATGCAAATAGAAAATAATTGGTTGTATGTCGATTTTTATCACTAAATATCAAAATAACTGTAAAAAAATACTTAGCATACAAACTTACAAATACCAACGATCTAGTGCACGGCTAAAAAAATGTTTACTTTTGTTTGTATTTAATTAAATAATCACGAAAAACCGCCATAAGTGCGCCGTTGCCAGCCCGCGTGGGGAGAATGCTCTTAAACCTCATAAGTAGGCGCTGCTCTACAATAAGCCAAATTGAATCAATATGGATAAATGCCGCTTATAGACGTTCAAATTTGTTCAACAACCTACGCCTGGAATCGAAGAATCGCGGAATACCTAGATGTAGATTGCGGGATTTCTTATGTTAATAATGTAATTCTAAAGCAAAAGGTGTCAGTTCTCACCGGGTGCGCGGGCGGCATGCATGTGTCGATCGCCGGCGCTCGCGGCGCATCACCGCTCCTGCAGCTGCTGCACTCACACACACCCTGGAAACAAATAATGTTACTGTTATTTTATCATCGAGGCACGTGACTGGTGACAGACTAACGCCGAAAGAACACGGTAAGAAAAAATCATCATCTGCCTAGCCTTTTCCGAATTATGTTGGGGTCAGCTTCCAGTCTAACCGGATGCAGCTGAATACTAGTATTTTACATGGCGCGACTGCCTACTTGACCTCCACAACCCAGATATCCACTGGATGATAAGATACCGCTTGGTAAGACTGGTTATCAGACTTTCGGGCTTCTGATGACCTATAACGACTGTCTAAGATCCATGAATGACTGCTAGGACGTCCTTTTTGAGGCACAGCTCTGCCTAACCCTTCGGGGTGATAGGCGTGATGATATGTTGTTGTGTGCAAGAACAGTATATACAAAACAACAGCGGCGAGGTGTAATTTTTCTAAGAGAGAAGCCGAAGCGAAGCCAGTTTCAAAGATCCGACTATTGACGACACTATTGACGTGCCATTTTTCAAAAGCGGTAGAAATGCGAATCACCGAAGGGAAGCCGGTAGGAATCGTGTTATATGATGATTTCGCCACTGCAACACAAACGAGCTGGTATAATCTCAGCAAAGTCAGAAACAAAAGAGTGCCGTTCTGTACTCGTAAGTAATACTGTCGAGTTCAAAAGTACCCATCCGCCATCGGTTACAATCTAATGCTAAATACATCTACATAACATCACGTCTTCTCTACCCGAATGGTAGGGCAGAAGTGTCCCTATAATAGTAGACCGATAGAAAAATTACAAACAAACATAAAACAAAACAATACAACACAACAACAGCACACACAATACATCTAAATTATTAAAATAATGCCCTACTTAAAAAATATAGGTAGACACCACCGACCAGCTAAAAGTTCCATGTCCAAAGAGTTTTAATTAAAACGAATCCGGCTCCTGTAAGTCGAATTAGAAGTTCCACAAATTCTAATGCGGAGTCCTACAAGCGGAGGCAATTAGTCGAGTTTCAGATCAAAACGAGAAATGCTCTCTGTCTTTAACGACGAGAACAACTTTTGAACGTTTGAATTCGTATGAATTCGCAAATGTACTGTCAGTTTGTATTCACTGTTTGTATTTATAACTAGTTGGGCGATTCCTGTTAACAGAACCGTCAAAAAATATGCATCATTAAAATAAACAAATCGCATTAATGACATGGGCACTCATGAAACGTCAGAAGCTAGATGCACTGTTCCAAATATTGGTCTCCTATGGAGAAGAGCCGGTAAGAAACTCCAAAGTTACTATTTTAAAAATAATTGACTTTTACAATGTTTTCAAATTACAGTGTTAATAGTTATGGCATGACAGTGTAGGCCTGTCAACAAATACCAGGTACCTACTTTAAAAAATTAGAAAATGGTCTACAAATCTAAAGTCTACACGGCCTACAACGTTGTCCCGTTCACAATATATAAAATAATCTACATAAATAACTCATTATGGCACTGAATTCTTCTTCACGCCGCGAAGGCAAACAAAAAAGTGTTTGGGAAAGTTCAAATATAATGTTTGGCCCAAAATTCAGTCACGCGGACTTCGTTCGCTGACGCAGTCATATAATCCTCAGGTGCACAGTTTTAGCTACTTCACTAAATATTTTAAAACCATGTCCCCCGCGTCTGTCTGTCTGTTCCCGATAAACTCAAAAACTGCTGAACGGATTTTCATGCGGTTTTCACCAATTGAAAGAGTGATTCATGAGGAAGGTTAAACCTTTTAACCACCACCGTCGGGTATAGCCGACAAATGAAAACGTGTCCAACACGCCACCGTCGGCTAATCGGGACAAGAAAACATTTTATAGTCAAATAAAATGTAAAGAGTAATATATTATTTAAAAAATATGAAAAGCAATGATTAAATGGTTATCGATAAAATTTTGGAATCCCTATTCTGTTTTGATTAGTGATTTGGCGTGGAGGGATGCCGATGCGTTTACGTTCTGGCGGTCAAAAGGTTAAATGTTTTTGCTAAGGTTTTATGTAAATTGGTTAAAGGCTTCTTCATACAGGCGCGACGCGACACCGCGACGCGATTCACGTAGAACAATTTCTAAGAAAACTTCATGGAAATTGTTCTACAAAGTGTCGCGTCGCGCCTAATGGAAGAAGCCTTAACGCGGGCGAAGCCGCTGGTAAAATCAAGTTTAATAATAAACAATACCTGCCTATTATTTTCCCACTTCCGGGAAGAGGCCTCTTCTCATACAGAGAAGGCATGACCACTTACGGAAGCTACTTTCACGTCACATACAAACAACACGTAAAAACTGCACATTAAACACAATAATAGGTAATGTAAACCTAAGCAAGCTCAATCTATCAGGGATTTAACCCAATTATAGTTATAGCTGTATTATGCTAATACTGTGACATGACATGATTGACACTAATGTCGGTGGATTAGTAAATGAAGACAGTATAACGTTACTAGCTATAATATTATAGCAAGGCTCCTCCAACATAGACCCGCGGGCCACCAGGTGGGCCGCCAACGTATTTGAATTTGCCCACCAAAAGCTATCTTTTAGCGGGCCAATTCAAAAGCTGGCGACAGTCTTTTGAGAACAGATTTCAGGACTAAAACCAGGTCTAGAAAATATTTTGTTTCTTATGAACCCATTCTCAAGTAGCCAGGCTTGGTTTTATTGTTGACCCTCAGATTTTCCGCCAAATTATAAGTTGCTAGCGTATAAAACCTCTTCAAAGGTAGCAATAAAGTTTTTTTTAGATTATTCAAACTACGAGTAGCTTAAAGTTTTGTCTGGGTATCTGCCATCATAACTATAGGCAAGATTTATTTACAAGATGGCACGCCGACTGCCATAGAATCAAAATGATGTATATAAATATAAAAATGAATTGGGCGAATTGTCAGTTTTAAATAATAAAACTTTTTTCAAAAAAAAAACAACCGACCTCCAAAAAAACACCACAAACTGAAAAATAACTTTAATTTCGGAACTCGGTGTCTTTGGATATGTATTTAAATTTTTTGTCACCGCCTTCCGAAATTAAAGTTATTTTTGACTTTGTAGTGGTTTTTTTGCAAGTCGGTAGTTTTTTTAGGTTTTAATTTTTCACTTTTTAGTTCATTTAATCATCCTTGGGGTCAAAACGCGATTGTTTTGCTGTCATTTTTTTTAAGAATTCCGTTGTCTGTCTCCGAAACTCATCATCAGATCTATATGAAATTTAAATGAGACTATTTCGAAATAAACTCATTTCGAACAAAAAAAGAATTTTGTAAATCTTTATATGACGGAGTTGTATGCCCGAACATACATAAAAAATATTATATATATAAACATGTCGAATTGACAACCTCCTTGTTTTTGAAGTCGGTTTTTATATATTTTCTATAAGCGACGCGCACGAAGTTTATTTATTTATAGGTGAATCGACAATCCTAGAAATTTGTACTAGACAACTGGCACGTTTATTGGCGAGTTATTTCGTGCGAGTTGACAAACACGACAAATGATACATCACCTTCAAAATTGGTTGGGCATCCTTGTCTTACAACATACTAGCATACCTGACTTTCAGGTACTTTAAACATTCCTACCTAATACATGAGCCACCAACCATTTAAAAACATAAATCTCAAAGAAACTTCACTAATGAATGCGGTCCGCAAAGTGGCTAATTAGTTATAACTAGAGATCGGATAATCGAATACATATTTACCTAAAGTCAATTTTTAGTTATGAAAGTATGGAAGGGGCTGCTTATAAAATATTGTTTTGATAAAAAAGATACCGGGATGCCAGGAACACCGGGAATGCATAACTAGTCAGGTGTATAGTATGGAAGCGACTTCTAAATTATTAGGATTGCATAGCTATTCAGACACATATTTATTTAAAATTAATCGCGATGCAAATATGTGTAAGTAGGGTGTATAAAGTCTGTAAGAGAGGTGTGTGTTAGTTAAAACATTTTTTTTTACATTCAGTAAAGATTTTTTCGATACAAAAGCGCGTTCCATATTAGCCAACATTTTAACTTTAGGTGAATATGCATCCGAACATCCGATCTCTAATTATAACGTATAAACAGGGGCTATCTTTAACATTTTCTTTAATAACGTCAAGAAAATAACCTCCTTTATGCGCAAGCCTGAAATAAGCACATATTTAGTAGAACCGAACCGTAAAAGAAAATGATCCTATATGAACGTTAATGAAAGCCCAACACTGGGCTAAGTGTTCGTTATTAAAGTTTTTATGTTCTGAAGTTGCTCGCAAGTAGTCCTTAGTACAGTAGGTCACACGTCAGTGGTAGCAAAACCATCTTAAACTGGCCTCTAAATTCTATGAAACTCTGTACTACGCTGGGTCAGCTCAAGGTCAAAGAGTTACGACGGACGTGCAGTAAACTGTACCTTACCGAGTTTTAATGGTCTTTTTATGGTTCAAACAATTTCAAGCAAGCAATTCGTAATTATAGAGCAGTAAGGTCTTGGTGTTTCTCGTTTCATGCAGCTTAGTGGACGAAAGAGGTGCTTCAGTTTTTAATGTAGTATTTTCTGTTTAAAGTTTTCGTTTTGCGGAGCGTAAATCATGAATCAGGGTACCTATTTGAGGAACTTTGGAAGCAGTAATATATCATCAATCCGATTCACTTTGTCCCTTGCTGCCCTCTACCAGCGATACTCTAAGCCGAGGTCTATACCCACTGCTCAAGTCTTTTCTAAGCCCTAGCTGGTGATCTTAATTTATTAAGATTATCACAGGCAAGCCCGGTTAAACAGACGACAACCTCATAGGTTGAATTGCGAGACGTCATTCCCAAAAAAAAAAACAGGAATTACTTTTATAGTAATTATCATTTCTATAAATAGTTACTACACGGCGCGAGGGAAAGCCAATTTTAACACTAGTATTAAAATAATTAGTAAAAACTAGGATAATTTAGGAATAGTCACATGTGCAGCGGTACAATTCATGTATAGTCGAGACCTAGTAATTCCTGTGCAACTTTTTACAAAAAATCCCTGTAAACTTAGTACATAGGGTGGATTTTTAGACAGGGCAGTAAGTTTAGCTACCTTAATCGTTGCTGTTTTTCTGAAACAGAGGAGACTGTCCTTAATTTATTGTGAAATTCTGATCCGCATTCACAGACTATGAAAAAAATGTAATCAGCAATTCAATCGGCCATTTTCACAAAAACTTGTTTAGTGCCAATTAATCCTGTTTCTTTTATGGAACCAAAAATATAGGACAAACTGAGGTTTGAGTATTAGAAAACTCACTAATACCAAAAACCCTTTCCCATTATATTTCGAAGGAAATAAGACTCCAACTTACTTTTTTATCATGTTGCTGGCCCTTACTGCCCCATCTCAAAAATCTACCCTTATAAGACAAATATAACTTTTTATTGCAACATTCAAGTCACGGCTGATTTTTCAATAGTCAGATAAGTTTTATCTGAGGAATAAATTTATCGGTTTCACGGATTTTATGTAGAAAATATGTCAAACTGACAGATTTATTCTTAAGTAGCACTCTAAAGCATTCGCAAAACATTCAAAGTAACACTCAACAGAACTGTCAAAGATAAAAATCTGTCACTATAAAATGAAATAGCCCATGGTTGTCCCAGATACAGATTTTCTGCTATTAATCATTCGTGTTCATTCATTCCACGCGGGCGGCCAACAACGCATATAAAGTAGTTTTTCGTGATTATTTCATTAAATACAAACAAAAGTACATTTTTTTCAGCCAAGCACCTAGATCATTGGTATTTATAACTATTTTTAAAATTTACTCTTTAATAAAAACATTTAACAGTAATAAGTAATACAAATTGAAAATAATTGACGGTATGTCGATTTTTATAAGTAAATATCAAAATAACTGTAAAAATACCATACAAACTTGAAAATTCCAATGGTCTGGTGTATGGCTGAAAAAAATGTTTACTTTTGTTTGTATTTAATGAAATAATCACGAAAAACTGCTATAAATGCGCCGTTGTCAGCCCGCGTGGGATGAATGCGTTTAAACATCGTAATGGTTGCTACAATTATTCCAATTGTTGTTTTTATGCAATAGGCGTGTGGTTTGTAACTAATGTCGCAGAAACTTGGATATAGGCACGTGATAACGACTTACAAAGGCAGTCATACAAACTAAGTTCAAATTAGACTAACATGAACCTAATGAATTATCCAACAAGAGCTCATTGTACAAAGCAGTCTATACTTATAATTATTGTTATCGACACTAATAATAATATTATAAGAGGAAAAATTTGATTATTTGTAAAATTGTTTGTAATGGATAAACTCAAAAACGAATTAACCAATTAAAAAAAAAACTTTCACCTATGGAAAGCTACTTTATTCCGGAGTAATATGATCTATAAATTTCACGCGGGTGATGTGCCCTATTCTATAAATAAGGTAATTTTGCGAGTTTGTATGTAAGTGGTAATCTTCGGAACTACTGATCCGATTCCAAAGTTTCTTCATTTATGGGCAGCTAAAGTATTACCGAGTGTCATAAGCATAACTCATAGTCATAAGAGACAAATGTTATGTTGAAACAAGATATTTCACGCAGACGAGGTGGCGGGCAGAACCTAGTACTATATAATTATATTGGCAGCCGCTTTATAAAAAGATGGCCTATGTGGATAACATTGAACCAGAAAATGGTACCGGGCTTTTTTTTAGGCTAGATCACGCACGGCTGACGTAGGTAGAGAAAAGGCTGTTCTTTGTTAATGACCTGTTATTCTCCATGGCAATTTTGGCGTGCTCAACGTGAACTTATTAATTAAAAGCTACGAAGCATTTCTGTCGTCTACAGAGGTCCAACAAACCTATCTAGTTCCTCTACCTTCTAGAAAAAATACACCAACCTTATGTTCTTCAACTTCTAAATCATAATAACACACCAGAAAACATAGTAAAAGTCCACATTACCAAGCTCTTAGCTTACCTCCTTGCACAAGCCATTTTTTCTCAAACAGTGGCGCGTGCGCCTAACTGTACGTGCCACTCATTAGGCTAGCGGTCACACGTAGCGATTACACCGCGATACAATCGGACGATAAACATTTGAAAATATTTACTTCGGATAAAAAACGGAATGAATCAGCTGTTTGTAGGTTGATCGTCAGTTGGTTACCGTAGCAAGAGTGTATAGGTACAATTGCATTGTATAGAGAATATTGTTGTTTCTGATGCGATTTTTGAAAGACTCTTTGCGACTTGTGAATGTGCATGATCTAATAAAACCGAAGCGACAGTGGTCTGGCCATGTTTGTTAAAGGACTGACGGCAAGTGGGGCATACAAGTCCGCGATTGGCAAGCGTAGCGTGGGACGCCCCCCAGCTAGATGGACCGTCGACCTTAAGAAAGTAGCCACTTTTTTAACAGACTGGATGTGGAAGGTGGAGGATACGGTGTTGTCCAGCAGTGGACTACCATAGCTGAGTGGATTTATTGATGATCCAACATAAACATTAGGTGTAGTTACACTCAAAATATGTATTTTAGGCTTGCTTGTGTTTGTTTCAAACATTCCAATGCAATGTGCAAAGTGTGAGGCCAGGAATTTAATTTTTGGTATATTTTCTGAGTCACAGCCCAAGTTTGTGAATTTACTGTACAGTGGACAATGCAACGTACCCTGGGCAGTCAGCTTCACTAGTAACTAATCTTTAAAACACGGCACCAACTGTTCTCAAAAACTAGTCAATGTAACGGACAGAGAATTTAAGTGGAACCCAAAATCACCTGGAAACACCTGTACCTACAGGCGTAACACCCACAACCGTGGTTCTATAAAACACTTCAACAAAAAATACAGCACGTTAGGTACATTAATACCAGATATAAATATTAAGTAATCATAACTTAATGACGATCGTTGTAATTCCGTTAGTTCGGCGAAGGTAGTTTATTACTGACCGTAAAAACTTTTGATTGTTTGTTTGTAAGTAGGTAGGTACACACTAAGTCACTGTCAGAAGCGGATCGCATGACACTTCTATACGTGACGTCATCGCGACTGTCGAAATGTACAAAAACAACTGAAACCTTTTTGAACTGCAACGCATAAGTCAACGTCTACTGCTAGACAGATGCCTTCCCCAAGCTTAACGACCGCTCCTGGACTTCTTGCGACTTTTACGAGCAAACTAATTACATTATTATCAATCAGAATCTGAACAATTTTGCCATTACCAATCCATTGCTTCATATGTTCCAAAAAAAGTCTGGTCAACAATGTAAGTAACGCAATTAATGTTGTCGAAGCATCAAAATGAAACCCATACATATATTCCAGAAGGGGCTATCCACAACCCATTACCGACACAATAACTACTCATTTAATGAGGCTTTGCCAAATTCTCGTTGTTTTCTACCAAAGGTCAGTTACAATTCAATGAAATCCCATCACCAATTTTCCATTGGTTACTTTTATATTGAGAAACAATAAACCGTTTAAAAATCGTCTGTTACTCTCAAATCAGCATTAAATTAAACCTCTTTTTCGTCGAGTAAGAAAACAAGATGTCGGTCGATCATCAGAATTCTCACGGCTTTTGTAAGTTGAATCGCTAAAACAGTCCGAATAATTGGCAATGAACCCGCTTGTAAAGTAATTCTGCATATGCTTTTGAAGACGCTTCTTGCTTACGGCTACCTGTGGGTCTGCCTGTGCACTTTCAAACCGTTTCGTAGGTATGTCTACAAAACTTTAATTTTAGCTTAAACAGGAGTGTCATCCAATACATTTTTGACATTTCCATCATCGTTATCTGTGATTTAATGTCACTGTCTTACTGTAGATTACAGTAAGTAGTCAAGGAGCGTGGCTAAGCTGAGTGACAACGATGAGTCGCTATTTTCTTAACGCGAACAGACTATAGTGGAGAGACGGGTGATATTTAACGGTGAAGGAAAACATCGTAAGGAAACCGGCATGTTCTTCCTAGACACAAAAATTCGAAGACACGTGACATCCATCTCAGAGAGGAGGCCTGTGTCCCAGCATTGGGAACATTTTAGGCTGATTATCCTATTTTGCTTATTTTTCATCTCTTCTCCTGCCAACGTTTAAAGCCTTTTATTCTATTCCTGAGCCCAAACCCCTGCTATTATTATTCTCTATACTATAAAATTCGCCAAAATGATTTTATTAAAAGCCTACAGCTATCTCATACAACTTTGCTTCCCAGGTAATTTATTATCTGCGCAGATCGGAGTAACTCATTAGAAACTTCTGTTACATACTATTGTAAAAATAATTGCCGCAAAAGTTATTTATAGAACCAAACAATCTTCACACATTAGAAAGTAGCGAAATGCGCAAAAATAGAACTGAAAGACGCATAACCGATGGTCCGATGACAATACGGTACGAGTCAATTTGCAACGAAACGGCCAAATTGTTGGCGGGGAAAAGTTCGGCCATGACAGTTTGGCAAGACAATACGTGGAACCACTTAGCTGTAATGAGTCTGCGGTGTGCAAATTACACTCAATTTAGACCCACGACGTACAGACAAATGTATCCATCTAGATTTATAACGATACTAGCGACCCGCCCCTGCTTTGCACGGTCTTGACAACTTGATAAAAATATCAATATTTCTTTATTCAATTAAGTTATAAATAAGCATATAGGACCTATACATTCAGGGTGGATATGTATTTACCCGTCCGTTAAAATTTATAGTCAGTTATTAAAAAAAAACATTGCTGAATTCATGCTATCAATTTGCGCGTCGATGTCAATTCCATTCTGAATAAACCTTTCGGAATAAATTACCGAAATTATGTTGATGACCGCATCGAAATCCGTTGCGTAGTTTAAAAGAACAACGCGGTCACAGACAAACACGAAAAGCTACTTTAATTTTACTATACGTATAAAATTACGCGAAAAAGTGTGTGTTTTGTTTTTGGTCAAGTCATCGCCAATTATGTAAGAGGGTTTATTCACATCATCGCTAATGCGGTGTGAGCGAAGTATGTAAGTACCTATACATTCGGCAAGGTTAGGTAATATTTTTACTTACAACTTATTAGTTTTCCAAATACGTATTGCCAACATTTTGAAAGAAAATTACAACTCGAAAAATTATATGAATAAGCGCCGGCTTTACAATATAAAGAGTTGAATTGCTTTCATACATACATAATAAGCCTATTTATAATATTCTCACTGGTGGAACACAGGCCTTCCCGCTTCGAGAGCGGGCTTTCATATATTGATGAAAAAAAATACTTTTAGTGCATAATGCTTTTTGCCCAGCTTGTTGCCTCTAACTTCATTTGCAAATACACTACTCCATTTATAATATGATAACCGATTTCAACATTAAAATTAGGTCACTGAGAAAGTTATCATTAAAAGAAATCTCGTTTTATTGACTTGAGCGTGTTATTTATGCCGAATACATCATGGTCTCGTGAAGTATAATTCAGCAGCTCGCAATTTCCGAATCTAGGCGAAAGACAATTTTGTCCGGTGCATCATACGAGCATACTTTATTACTGACACACAAACATTTTTGTTCTTATTGCAAAGAATTCGTATTGAATATGAAATTACAATACTTTCGAAAATGTCTTGTTACGGTATTAATATTTTTAAGCATTTTTCCTTGTACCTAAAGATGTGTATTTATTTGTCATCTTTGTTTTTGTTTAACTTCTTCAATTTCAATTAGGCACAAAAAGGGCAATTTTGTCGACGTCAACATTTATTAAGTTAATTGATTCTATTAGCCCCTTTCAAAAAGTAAGGTATCTTATTAACGTACCTTATTACCTACCTAACTGGTAGATAAGTAAAGAATGACAACTCAACTCTTGAACAGATATCCTCCATTACATTTTAGTTCCCCCCGAATATAATTGGTAATCTTTGTACCTAATAATTACTGAAACTTCTTTAGAAATCACTCGATGTAGGTTAAGTAAATTTAAATTTTCTAAGTCATCTTCCACCTACATTTTATCGGAATTTGGCTCAATCATTAATTCGCTCCAATTCAAAAATTAAGTGCCATTTTTCTCAGAACTCAGACTGCTTGCTTCCGTCTCAGCAATATTAAAAGCTAGATAATGGCTAAAAGTACTTAGTTATAACTATCGAAATAAATCAGCAATTCATTGAGGTAACGGTAAAATGAAAACCAACAAAAATTCGCCATTACAATCGATCATAACGTGGTATCTGCAAAATGCAGTGATGAATATACGCAGTGAAATAATATGCCGATTACAAATAGCTTTTGATACGCTTAGGGGTGTCAAGTTATAATTACAAACGGATATTATGTTAATTTTAATTATGCTCCTATTTTTTTCTTATATATCGTTATTTTTGTTAAGTTTACTAAAAGAGTAGGGGAAACTAACGAAACGATGGATATACTATGTGAAAGATGATATATCTAGAAAGGTAAATGACTACTAATACAGTTGTATAGAAGAAAAAGACACGTTCCGTTAAAAATTAATTAGAATAAGGACTAGAGAACGATGATGATGATCTATAAAATTTTACAGCAGTACTAAAATTTGTCACTTAATTAAAACTATGCCCCACTAAACCGTTTTCACTGTTTATCTGTAGACACACACAATACAAAATAAAGTTTAGCTTACAACATACTTATAGCGAATACTGCAATTATTATTCAAATCCGCATGAAAATTTATTTTATTTTTCGGTTGCTGTCTAAATTCGGTCTGATTTAAATTATCATTTTTTTAATGGCTTTACATAAACCCGTTTATACGATTACTAATTGAGCCACTCTTGATAGGTCTCTAGACTTTTTTTATGAATAGAAATATTAAAAAAATTGTATGGTATTTAGTCGTTTATAGCGCTAGATTTCTTTTAAATATTGTCTAGACTATCAGAACTCACATAATAATGGCATGTGTGGGCGAAAAATTATTATGTACCTTTAAGATTATAGATTCTTTTACATATTGTGAATAGGAGAACGTTGTAGGCCTTACAGACTAGATTTATAGACGATTTTCTGTTCTTTATTTTCATTCCTCTAAGTACCTGGTACTTATTGACAGGCCTGCACTGTCCTCCCATACCTATTATCACTGTAATTTGAAAACATTGTAAAACCCAATTATGTTTAAAAGAGTAACCGTGGAGTTTCTTGCCGGCTCTTCTCCATAGGAAGCGTTTGCAATTGGAACCGTGCACCTAGCTTCTGATGTTTCATAAGTGCCCTTGCAGGTTTATGTGAAATAAAATATTTTGATTTGATTTGATTTGATAAGAAAATTATAATTTAACTCCCGCTAAAAGCAAACAAAACCCAAAAGGTTAATTTAAAACTTCGTTAAAACAAATTTTAATAATGTTACTTTACTTTAAATTATTAGAATAAATAGATACCCATTTCATATCGTTTCATTTTCATTTAAAACGAGTATTTAATGAATTAACGTCGAGTGCCTACCCGTCTATCCCTGAGGGTGAAGTGGGATTCAACGCCCACATTTTAATTATACAGGGTAAGTTTTTATCCAGTACGCAAACTGTAACCATGAATTCAGCATATCATTCTAGAACCCCCAGCGCAGAAATTTTTCGTCGGTGATACAAAAAAATCAGCTGTTCCATATATTTTGATGCCGAATTCATGGTAACAGTTTGCGCACTGGATAAAAACTTATCCTGTATGTAAAAGTAATTAAAATGTGGCTTTTTGAAGTTTCTTTTCATTTTGTTCGGGGATATTATTTTAATGGCAGAACGTAAGGTATTTTATTACATAATTTAGTCAACCCAGTGACCTACATCTGAAACGTTAAAAACGACCTTGCCCTTTATCAAATGAGGCTTTATATTATAGTAGCGTTTGCCAGTGGCTACGCCCATGTGGAGGTCGGTACGAATCCCGCAAAAACGAACTACCGTAATAAAAACAACTCTATGTATTAATCCAGATTATAAACTATATATGTGCAAAATTTCATCCAAATCCGTTCTGTAGTATTTGCGTGAAGCAGTTACAAACATCCATCCATCCATTCTCACAAACTTTCACATTTATAATATTAGTAGGATTTCAAAGAACTCACGTTGTTCTTCCTTTTCTGATGAAAATCTAAACCAACCTATCCAATAGATATAAAATCTCACCGTGAAAATTTATATGAATTTGGTATGAAGTCAGCTATAATTCCACCTGATCATTCAATCAATGACAGTTCACTCTTCAGCTTAAAGACACAGAAAAGACCGGCTGATATGAAGGATTGACACTATTGACAGTTTACGTCAAGCTCGCTTCACCTTATTTTCCACGATGATACTCTGATACACTGTAGAATTTACATAAAACATTAATCGTTGATAATGCGCAAGCCCTGAATACGGCATGCGCGGCGTGATGCGCTCTGCCGGTACCGTTGCGAGTCGCGTCGTGTATCAATAACGCATCAGTGCAACCATTAGCTGGATTCTTGCTCCCGCTCTCGGCCAGATACACTATTCTGATTTATAACAAACACCAATGTGGTGTATTTTTACGAAAATTACTTAATTTCAATTGACTAGAAGCATTATAAATTGGTGCACATAGTGCACGTACTTAAATTTTTATTTAATTCCGAAACTTAGATTTATTCTCCTGAGATTAATTATTTACTTATTAATTACATTCTTGAAATTATCAGTCATCGCTCCACATGAAAGGTTCGAGATTGACAAAAGTACAGCTAGTTATCACTCAGAACTACCTAAACCAAACCAGTCCAAATACACAAATATTATCATAAAATCTGATAACATAATGGTATAAAAGAATGTCTACACACGAACACACAGACACATGAAACTCATAATCATTCGCTTTGTAGTCGAGCAATAAAATGAATGTAACGGTTATTTCGCTGATTTCAGATTCGGAATTTGAATTTCAAATGTTATGTTAATTTTCAGTCGTTACGTTAAATGATTATGTGAAAATTTATTTTTCGTTTCCACGGTTCGTTTAGAACGTCTGACAAATTTACTGGAATTATGTCTAGGAGGAATAATTTACTGCTGTGGTTTCTAAAGATAGCGTTTAGCTTTGATTTTTCCTGGGTTTTTCTTTTTGTTGTACAGAAAAGGAATTTATTTTATGATTTTTCTTCAATGGTTATGCATTGAAGTAAATCACAAAATAAATTACTTTTCTGTTAGTCAAATTAGACTAAAAGCTTGGTCTTTGTGTCTTAAATTTTCAAATAAAAAATAAAATGCTTTCATTTGGGTAATTGTTTTACAATGTAAATATCTTCAGTATCAGTCTACCAGCTTAGGATTCAAATAAATAGTGAAGAAGATCTATTTCGAAATAAATCAACAAAATAAACAATACAATCTCTTCTAGCGTTTAGTGAAACCCTTCAAAGATCACATCCATCATTTTTGATTCCCCGACGATTCCGTCTTTTATTTATCAGGCTCTTCAACAATGAGTACCTACACTGTTACTTTACAATTTGTACATTGCACACTTGATTAAGTCTTTTCACCATATAACTTATAGAAAAGCACATCATATTATGCGCAGATAATGCCACAATTAATGAATGAAAACAACAGTTTTTCTCTCTAAAATGTCAGTACTATATTGTAGTACTGGTATGTTCAGAATAGGGAGCTTCGCCATTACGTATGTTTTGCGCTAATATTGCCGGAGTGCGGATCACCGTGTGAGGCGAACAGATAATGTTTCCACATTTGAAGCTAAAACTTCGTGAATTTTCTCAGGGAATCTCGATGTTACATAAGTTGATACTAAAGGTTATAACATTGAGATTAAGATGAAAGATGCCATTCCCAAAAAACGTCCACTGCTTATGCAATCAAGCATCTTTCAGCAGGCTTTCTATTTCTCCGAAGAATAGACAGTGCTTTTTCAATACAAAGTGATATTTTGTTTCTCCATTTTTGACATCGCACCGTAGATATCCTTCTACAATCTGTCATTTAGTCTTTCGTTTGTAACGATCTTTGTCTAGGTTCATATAAATGTAGACTATTTCAGAAGAATATATCTTCCCAAACTATCAAAATCACATTGACAACAAACTTTCTACTCGACGGCCACAAAGTATATACGATTATGTACAAAATCATGATTCGTTTAGAACGCATAAGTAACTGTGATAATTAATAGAAAAACATAGCTATCTTCTCCTATTGTACATCATTTAGTTAATAGTCATGTCTATTCTTCCGTCAATAAATCGGTGCTCGTGCTAAGCCTGCTGGTCGACGGCTACTTTACCTGGCTTTCCTGTGGGTGCTTCAATAAATTAGGGTTTTTTTTTTTTGGGTATGGCATCTCGCAGTTGACCTTGAGAGGCCGTGACTGCTTAACCGGGCTTTCCTGCGGTGACTTTTAGTTTTTAGGCTAAGAGCCTCCAGCCAGGGCTTACAAAACTATACTTATACCTATAGCGACTGCGCACTGAGGGCACCCCCTGCGGGGTACGAGCCTCGGCTCAGGGAGTCACTGTTAGGGGGGGGCAGCAAGTGGGGACAGGCTGGATCAAACAATTTTCGATTTTAACTCTACTTGCTCAGCTTCGGCGCGGGCTGGCACTTCTGCGGGCAAGGGACGGTTGGGGGGGATTTCATTTACTCGGGGTCTTCGCGGGTGCGAGGACCTCGGCGGCGAGGTCGGCAGGACGGTTGTCTGTTTTTGTGTGCTGTGCTCAGCGACCATATAGCCCATAGACGCCTAATGCTTGATCTAACGCACCAAAACAATTCTGTCAACTAGCTGGGGTATGAGGAAGCGGGATACTGCGTTCTGATTGGTCCTACCAAGGTCATTACGTCTCACTAGAGATGGGACAGGTTTAAATAAAACACGAAGGTATCGATAGTTTTGTTAAAATTGTACATAATAAAATGTTTAGTAATACCTATATTTAATTGGCTTTCTTACTTCCTATTTCTTAATATTTTTTTAACATGTACTTAATGTAATTAATATATGTAGGGTTAGTTCGATTTATGCTGAATAAAAACACTGATCTTTTTAATATACTTGAATTTCTTTTTATTTCGTCTTTGTCGCTAACGTCTTTCGTTTCTCCGTGTTTCCGTCTCCTTTCTTTTCACCTTCTTTTACATTCCCTTGCGTTCTCTTTCACTCCTAGACTATTTCATACTTTCATCTCTTTCATACAACATGCTTCACATCTGTCATTCATCTTTACGTTTCATTCCACTCTTCTATCGTAACATTCCGTTCCTACAACTCGGCCATTCTGATATCTGACTGTCCCCAGTCAGATCTAAACTGAGCAACACCGTTCACAACCTGAACTTTATACAATAACAATTTAATCTTAAACAAAACTTCTAAAACTAAATTCTCATAACAACAGTATTGCTTACATACTTGTTTTTCAACTAGAAATTTAGTGAAACTAACACAGAGTACATAAATAACATCATCACAATACATGTTTACAATACCTACTACTTATTTTACAACATTTACATGACATAATCTACACCATCATAATGAAATATTAGGTCAAGAACAACCACAGTGTATCTCCTAACCTAACACAACCGCTGATAGGATTTGACCTACTCACCTAACTCAACCCTATCGCCAAACACCGGCCATGGCTTCATATTATCGGCAGAGGAAGATGTCACTCGTGAACCATCCACCATACGATCTATCTTCTCAAGATCGTACCGATCATTCCTTTTGACTTTGGTGACCCTGTATGGGCCCAAATACTTAGGCTTGAGTTTTAGACTGTTACCAAACTGCGTCCGTTTGATGGCTACAATATCTCCTACAACATATTTTTTACTTTCCTTTCTTTTTCTATTGTATGTCTTACAGTTTTCATCTTGAATTTTTCTTATTTGTTCTTTCGCCTTCATCTTTAAGTCTTCCCTGTCTTGCACAAAATTACTTCTATGCTCTTGCTGAAGCAAATCATAAATCTGTATATCTTCTTTAGTTTTCATCTTCGTACCCAGCATGAGTTCGAAAGGGGTGGTGTCAATGCTTCTTTGGTACGTGCTATTCAGTGCTCTCTGCACTCGGCTGACTTGCTTGTACCATAGAGATGGTTCTTCAATACATAGCTTAGCTAACACCGCTATGAGAATTCTGTGTATGCGCTCCACCTGACCATTTCCCCTGGGTACTCCTGTAGTTATGGTTATGTGTTGAATACTTTCTTTTTCACAATACTCCTTGAACTCGTTACTGGTAAATGCAGTACCACGATCTGAAATCAATCGCGTGGGATTACCAAATGTATGCTGATGAATCATTAGTTTATTTATTGTTTCCTTACTGGTAGTTCCCTTCACTGGAAATAGCCACACAAACTTCGTAAATGCATCCACGACTGTTAAGATGTAATTATACATTTTCCTTGTCTCTGAAAGAGGTCCAATGTGATCACAGTGTAGGGTGTGCAAAGGAGTGTCTTCTTTGTCAATACAGTTTAAAAATCCTTCCTGCTTACCTTCCTTCTTTGTTGCTAGCAAGCAAGGTACACATGACAACAACAGTTCTTCAATTTTCTTGCTTACGTTTTTTATGTAGTAATCTTGTTCTAATGATTCTAACATTTTTCTTTTTCCAAAATGACCCTTTTGATGAATCCTTCTCAAAACCTCAAATTCCAAACTTTTCGGTATCACCAACTTTCTTTCTATTCCTTTGTACAATAAACCGTCACTAAAGGAATAGTCATCGTATGGCTGCAGTTTTAGAATGTCTATAATCGCCTTTACACCATCATCCAACATTTGTGCTTGCTTGATACAGTCATGCAAGCTTAGTTCAATAACTCCAACAAATGGGTTCCTACTTAAGGCATCTGCATGTTGCATCTTACCTCCTGGTCTATGTTCAATAACATAATCATACTCCTCCAGTAACAACACCCATCTGGCTACTCTTGTTGATAAATCTTTTTTATTCAATGTCTTTTGGAATGCTTGACAGTCTGTTACTATTTTGAAATGCTTACCAAACAAATAGTGTCTGAACTTCTTTACTCCTTCAATAATAGCTAATGCTTCCAACTCATAACTACTATACTTCTTCTCGGCTTCACTAGTCTTCCTACTGTAGTAGTGTACAGGGTGTAACTCACCTGTGTGGTCTCTCTGTAACAAAATAGCACTGTATGCTATTGCAGATGCATCTGTATGCAACTCTGTTACCAGATGATGATCATAAATTCTTAGCACAGGGCTACTAGCTAGTGCATTCTTCAACACGTTAAACGCACTTCTCTGAATATCACTAAACTCAAAAGGTACATCTTTTCTTAGCAAATCAGTTAACGGCTTAGCTATTATTGCAAAATCCTTTATATATTTTCTAAAATACGACGTTAATCCTACAAAACTGTGCAGTTCTCTTATAGTCTTAGGTTCAGGGTACCTGGTTACAGCATCAGTCTTCTCTTGTGAAGGTTGTACTTTCCCATCTTCTATAATATGTCCTAGATACTCTATACGCCGACATAGTAGTTGTGCTTTCTTCCAATTTATCTGCAGACCGTACTGTGATGCAACATCCAACACATCTCTCAATCGCTGCAAAGCCTGGCATTCATCAACAGCAGGAATTAACAAATCGTCGATGAATATGACTATGACTCCTTTTGCAATAAGATCCTGAAACACCATGGTTACAAATCTCATGAAATACTTTGGACAAACTGACAACCCAAAAGGTGCCCTCAAAAATTCATACTGACCATTGTGTGTAACAAAGGCAGTATACTTGATGCTGTCTTTATTAACCTTCAAGTGAAAGAAGCCATTCTTCAAATCTAATACACTAAATACACGAGCATCTCTAAGTTTATCTATCAAATCGTCTATAATGGGCAGAGGAAATTCATCCTTAAAAATCTTTTTATTGATTGGCCTATAGTCTACACAAATCCTTGTATTACCATCTTTTTTCTTTATCAATACCAGAGGAGAGGAATATTCAGAAAAACTTACACGAATGATGCCATCCTTGAGCCACTCTGCTACTTGCTTCTCCACCATCTGCTGTTCAGCTAAAGATATACGTCTTGGTCGCTGAGCCACCGGTATGTCATCCTTGAGCACAATGCGCAACTCTATCGGTGCCTCCTTTACCTGCTTAGGATTATAATTCTTCACACAGTCAATAACATCTTGCCGCACCTGCTTATTCTTAATGTTACCTAAAACAAACAGCTGATCCTGATTAACAACGCAACAAACCTTTGACAACCAATTGTTTATGTTTGGTGCAATCAGGATTGACCCTTTCGACATTATAGTAAATACGTCCTTGAGGAAGTCTTGACCCAATATAACACTACACGGCATAGCATGCCTTGGAACAACATAGAATGTAGCATTGTAATCGTGTCCATCTAACAATACAGAAACAGTTAACTTTTCCGTCGACACTATACTGCCTCCTAAACCTACTAAATTCGTAGCGGTTTTCAGACACTCCGGAGATCCTAAATGTACATAAAGCTCGGTACACATTAAGTTCAGTTCACTTCCCGAGTCAATTAACGCGGTTACTTCGCACTTGTTGATAAATATCGTCTTGCAGGCATTCTCAAAACGTATCTGCGCCGGCGTCTTTATCTCGTCGTAAACATCCGTGAAATTAGCGTCGGTTCCCACTGCATTCGCCATCTTGTCGCTAATGTTGGTACGCCTGTCAAATGAGCTGTCATGGCTGCCGTAATCGTCAGGTTTGCCAACCTCGTAAACTCTCGGAGTGAAGTCAGCCACACACATCGCTCGTCTATCTTCGGAAGAGTTCGGTTTACCTTTTTCACCACGCCATTCTCGTTCCCCACTCTTTTCACTCGTTCTTGACCGAATGTTTCCGCTTTGTTTACATTGCGTCGAGATATGCCCAAATTCGTTGCACTTGAAACATTTCAGACCTTTTTCTTTATTAGGGCACTGTGACGATTGGTGATTTCTTTCTCCACAGCTGTAGCACCTCTTGTTACTCGTACCAGCACTACTATCACTGCTCTCAGGCTTCTTATTTCGGACGTAACTTGCGCCCATTTTATCTATTATTGTTTCATATATTTTGATTTTTTCCTTGAACTCCGTGTACGTAGCAGCACCATATAACACCATTTTATTCACTTCTGCATCAATTATGCCGTCTATGATGTACTTTATGGCTACATAATCAGGCATTTTGCCGCGCTTTCCCATTTCTTTCATAACTAACATGTAGTCTAAACAACGTTCGTCTTTCTTCTTCTTTCTAGCGGCCATCATTTCATGTATGGTTTTGCTATCTATCGAATCGGGAAATTCTTTCAGCAAACCCGCCTTCAGCTCGTCCCAACTTTTGAATGGCTTTTCAGTTTTTAGCCACAGGGCTGCAGTTCCCGTTAGAGATCTTCTAGCGACTATCAGAGTTTGTAGGGGCGTCCATTGAAATATTTCAGCGTTATCGTCAATGTCCGTCGCCCATTTAGCCACCGAATACGATTTATCTTGTCCGCTGAATTTTGCCACCAAGTTCTCCGTCTGGAATATACCCTGATCTCGGCAGAACGGTTGTCTCGTCAATGCCGCTGCCGCGTGGTCGTCTTCTTCATAGTCCGCTTGACGGCTTCGTCGGCGATCCTTACAGTGTCCACCCATATTTCGTCTTTACTTAGTCTTTTGTAACTATTGTTACCGTCTTCTATCGTCTTTTCCGTCGTTTCGCTAGAGCAAAGTCCCCAGCCGCTCCACGTCGTTGGCGTCGGTTTTTCTGCTCCCGTCTTTTTTCGTGTTTTGGCCCAGCAAACTGGAAATATCGAACAATCCCGGACGAGCCCCCAAAAATATGTAGGGTTAGTTCGATTTATGCTGAATAAAAACACTGATCTTTTTAATATACTTGAATTTCTTTTTATTTCGTCTTTGTCGCTAACGTCTTTCGTTTCTCCGTGTTTCCGTCTCCTTTCTTTTCACCTTCTTTTACATTCCCTTGCGTTCTCTTTCACTCCTAGACTATTTCATACTTTCATCTCTTTCATACAACATGCTTCACATCTGTCATTCATCTTTACGTTTCATTCCACTCTTCTATCGTAACATTCCGTTCCTACATATACTTAAAGTAATTAACATAAAATATAAAAAATGAAAACAAAATATCAACGTACCTATTTACTTCAATCATAACATAACGTTTTAAAAGAGTAACGTGGAGTTTCTTGCCCATTCTTCTCCATACGAAACTACCTTTTAAATGGTGCGACTAGAATCAAATCTTATTTCTTAATCTATTTTTTTGTACATTTTGACGTTTAAAAGTGCCAATTTGAAATAAATATTTAACTTTGACTATTATACTAATCATTTTTGAAATGTATTAATTTTGTATATATCCTCCGAACAGTGTGTTTGTGCTGAGCAGACTTTGTAAGAAAAGCTAGCCGTGTAGAAATATATTTGTGCATAACACTCATTGACAAATCCACTACATGATTGGTTACTTCAGAGTGGAATTGATGGTAACTTATATGGGTACCTAAAATCAATCATCGTTTCACAATTAATTTAATGTCTATTGTAATTAGTGATTCAAAAGATCTTCGTATAAATAGTAGGTGTATGTTTTTGCTTTATCGAACAATTTTATTTGTGTCATAGGATTTGGTGCATCACTAGTTATGTTTACCAAATAATAGAGGAAAAGAGATAGCTAAAAAATTGCATTCAGAAGAAAGGGACGCAAACATAAAAGACATCAACGAGAGTCCTTGCACCTTTTTTCACCTACAAGTATGACCAGTATAAGATGAACTCCGATAAATAATATCAGAAAATAATTCTAATTATGATTATGTAACTATTAACTTACCGATGAAATGTTATGCCATCCTTACGGAAACTCGAAGTTTGGCTATTATTACCACACCAAAGTATTGTGCAAGGGGCCATTATAATATTTATTTTCACCAATTTTTATTTAGTAACGCGGAAGTGTTTACGGCTCACAGAAGTGGTCGCAACTGAATCGAAATTTTTGAGTGGTGACCTGTATCAGATCTATAAGTCTGATGTGTTGACAGACATCGGTCGCCTGTTATTAGGCGTCTATGGGTTATATGGTCGCTGGCTGTGCTGGTGGCCCTACTGCTTTCTTGAAGGAGAGTGATGGGGTCATCAGGGTCGGAAAGAACATGTCTCGGCCGGCGGATTCTACTGATTCTACTGGGGACATAACTAGCGGCCTTCGGAATCAGTGGATTGCGGTGTTGCATGGCGGATTCGAAGAAACGTTTTGAATTGCGTTTTAGAAACTGAGCTACTGTGGGGACTTTGAGGTCGAGATGGAGGATCTCGTTCCTGACGTACCATGGCGAGCCTGTAGCTTGGCGAAGGAAACGGTTTTGTAAGGTCTGCATCCTATGGATGTATCGGGGCTTTGTGTGTGCAAAGACTGCACTGGCATAGGTCATGATTGGCCTTATGCACGCCGTGTATATTCACAACTTGCACCTGAGTGACAACTTGCTGCGTGCATTAAGAACAGAGTGCAACCTTCCCAGGGTGAAGGTGGCGCGTGAGCGCGCTTTCTTGATGTGCTCAGAGAAGGTGCTGTGCTGATCCATAATCACTCCTAGGTATTTGGCTTGCTTCTCCCAAGGGATAGGCTTGCCAAACATGGAGATGGGCCGGGGATAAATTAGGGCCTCCAGCTAGCGCTCAAAAACTAAGCGACTACCTGCACAGGCACCCCTTGCGGGGTACTTATCTCGGCTTAGGGCGACACTAAGGGAGGGCAGCAAGGGACGGGCTAGATCGGAATTATTTTGGGACGAATTTAAAGCTAAAGGCACAGCGCAGCGATGCGGGATGGGTCAGGCCAGGGTCGGGGCAGATATGGATTGGAGCGTATGCAATGTTCAATAGTTCTCGTGGTATTTATGGGTGTGGCATTCAAGCGCATGGTGCATTATTAAGGCTCCAAAAGGAACGCTACTAATTAAGTGTTAGTCACATTTAGGACAGATTAGCACCGCTAGTGTCCTTTGTTTATCTTTCCAGGTTAGTAATGAGAGCAGGAAAAAGGAAAAACAAGTTGCTTGGAAGTGTGATAAAGAGCAGACAATGTCACTAGTAGACATCAGTCAATCTACCTCATCCCAACTATGTTGAGGTCGAATTCCCGTTCTAACCGGACCTTAAAATAAACAATATTACGTTAATGCGCATTAGCGTGGCTAAGCGTATACCTCGTGGCCTCAGGGCAACATTGTCATTAGAAAGACCCTATCAGTAAATGTTATAGCAATCGTGAAATAAATTGGCATCGGAATACTGTGAAATGATATCGGAATTCAAGCGGCAGACTTGGCTATCAATCTCACGGTTGGAAGCATAAAAATCTGGTTTCAGACGAATATCTGAGATAGAAACGAAGCTTTGAGCGTTTCATATCGATTTTATTATACCAACTAGAGATGTGCTAGGAATTACTTATCTGTTAACAAATATCTAGTAACTGCAGCTTAATAGATAACCTAGGAACTGAATTCACAGTTCTCTGTTACCATTTCACCGTTTACCATGCCATGACGTTCTTTCGTTCGTCGTTCATTTATCAGTTATTTTGTCGATGACTGGGAATTCCTCGGTATTTACTTGGGAAGGTCGCTCAGTAGTGACGTTAAATGAATGTATGGCACAAAGATTTAGAAATTTAAGCCTCTTTGAAATAAGATCTTTATTCCGATGGCACGCGTGTGTGTATTGTTTTCGATAATAGTAATAATATAGACTAAAATAAGAATCCTTCCATAAAGTATTTTCATTTACTTCTTTTCCTACTGCATTAAAAGTTAGATAACTTATTACTTATCTGTCTGAAATATTACGAAGTACGTATGAATTATTCTATCTAATCAGTCACATTAAGAAGGAAATTTCCCTGTTAAAAGTAACAGGTAATTTCAGAGCCTAGGAACAAGTTACCTGTTATCCTGTTAAATCCCATCTCTAATACCAACGTTCGGTCTCTGAAAGATTTATTACTGATTATTATAAGGAAAAGACGAAACGCTAAAGATTATTGAGTTCAATATTTGTATATTTGTGTATGAATCGCATAAAAAATCTACTGGGAAGTTTCATATCGAATTGCTGCAATGATTTTTTAGCATAAGAATAATCGGCCTTTAATGTTCTCGCTGCTGAGATACAGCGCCCTCTCTCGGTGAAAGGGAGAAAACCATAATGTACCACGCGAGCCCAGTGCGGGTTTGGCTGATGACGCGTGCCTTCGAATAATTGGTTTTAGGACGTTAACTCAAAACCGTTTTGAGTTTCCGTTTAGTAGAGTTCCGTTTTCAGGTTTCAAAACCGTTTTTCACCGTTTTGAGAGCAGTGGTGATAAAATGATTTACACAACGGAAGTGCCTGCCTGGATTCGAACTCACGACCTTACAACTCCTAAGTCGCGGCTGTTACCACTAAGTCACTGCTATTGACTACTAATAATTTGTTAATACTTAATAATCAATAAATTCTCTGTTGACTTGCAATGCGATAGTGGTCCCTTTAATGGTATTTCAGAAATCAGGATTTATCTTTGACCTTCTTCAATCGCCTAAAACTCTGCTCACCCACTAATAAGAAACCGTGAAGCTAGCTTCAAACCCAAGAACTATAAGCCATTAATCATCGTCTACATTTATTACCAGTCTATTTTACGCTTTAACTATTTCTTTATTATTTTTCTGTTACTAAGAAATACAGCATTTTACGGTCACTGATGCCAATATGGCACCCATAAAACATTGTTTGGACATTACCGCCTTATGTGGCTAACAAATTGGCATGTTTTGAATTTTATGAAACATAGTTAAGAAAGGATGTGTATTTTTGTTACTACGTAATAGGTGAAGAAACATATAACTAATAATAATATTATTACTGTATTATTAACTTTATTATTTGCCATTACCCCTTAGCGTAAATATTTTTCGTCGGTTATCAAAATTTTATGACCATTATTTTACCAACCAAAAGTGGTTACTTCATTAACCGTAAGCCTAGTACCTACGTATTTCTGGTATTGTCGATTCGCCCACAAATAAAGACTGCGAATTGCCTACAGAAAATAACAAATTATTTAAAAGTGTTGATTCGCCCATTTAGGTCTACTAAATCCGTGCGAATCGACTAACAAACCATTATTCCGCGAGAAAATCGTAATTCGTTTATAAATTTCGTTTAGCGTAAATATTTTTGCTCGTGACTGCACATGTATAAATTGGTCTATGCGCATACAGAATCACAAGTTTTTTTTTTACACTAGTAGTAAATAGGTGGCCATAATCAATACATCTCGAGACGTAAAGTAAGCTTTCAATTAAAAAAAGTAATCCGCTCAACACGCAAGACTCCTAACAACACCATTACCGCGGATAAATATAAAACATTCAATATAAGCTCAACCACTACATTTAAACGCCAATCAAATACTTGATACAGAAAACGCAAATACGCGTCCAACTCTCCAACGAGACATTAAGATATAAATCATTCGAACACGCAACGTCTGCGCAGCTTAATAAGCCTCTTAATAAGACTGCTTAGCGGGTGCGGATGGCGTGGGAATAAAGGATCTACTTTGCTAAGGCTTAGCTTAAGGCTAGCTTATGTGTACACTCGCGGAATGAGATGGCTAAGCACTTTTAGGTAGGTTTTCTTTTTAGCTTGTCGATGGCAATATATTTTGTGTCGGCGCGGAAGTTAGCTACGAGTGGGAAGATCGATTTAATATGTTTTACTGTAGGTATACCATTTAATTGTTACAGAGATAAACTGAATTATTAGGAGGATGTTTGCTGTTATACTAACAGTAGTGGAAAGGTTCGATGAAGCAGATAAAGGTATGTCGATTTTCATCTATAGTGAGTATGAGAGTTTTATTATTCATCATTATCATAATTTCAGCCGAAAGACGACCACTGCTGGACATAGCCACAAGAGGGGGTTTTGCCATAATCGCCACGCTTGGCAGGCGGGTTGGCGATCACAGTATGGTGGTAAAATGCATAGAAAACACTGCTGCCCATTCTCTAGTAAGTCCCTTAGTCGCCTTCTACAACACCAACGGGAAGAAATGGGATGGTGCTATTCTTTTACGTCCGGCACCACACGGAACTTCATTCAACATCAACATATTTCTGCCAATCTCAGTACCAACATAATTACACGAAAACGACATAAAAGGTGACACGTGCGCAGGCAAGCCATGCAGCATTATCATAATCAGCCTATAAGGTTCCTACTACTGGGACACAGGCCCCAGAGAGAATGGGCTGTAATCTCCCACGCGGCCCAGTGCAGCTTGATAGATGTCACATTTCTTCGATTTTTTGGTTCCAGGACGTGGCGGTTCCCTCACGATGCACCGTTGTGTTTCCTTCACCGTTTTGATAGCAGTGGTGATTATTATTATCTACAACTCGTAAGTCGAGGCAATTACCACCACCATGAAAACGACAAAAAAGGTGACACGTGCATAGGAAATCCATGCAGACAAGGAACTTATTTGTAAACTGTATAGCCTTTTCGTTCCCCGAGTGCCTATAGCTACTACATTTATACATTAAAGATGACTAAGTTTTGCGGCTTTATCTGTGCCTAGAAATCTTTTCTGTATATTTCTCACAGCAGCTGGTCTGAATAAATATTCTTCTTAATCAATTTCTAGCTATTTGGTTTGGACTTTAGACTAATAAATATAGAGGAGACTATGTAATTATATTTGTAATAATTATATATATGTAATATCAGTTAAAAGGTAACGGTATGCAACGTTTGGCACTATATTTTGAAGTTTTGATAAATTACTTACCTAGTTTTTTAGGAATGTAAATATTTATTGAAATTTTTAAGACATAGTAAAAACATATTTCTTATTTATTCTAAAGCAATTCATTGTAAATAACAAACGGGAAGCGTCGAAAAATGTCAGTAGGTAGATTTTATTTTACTACTTACTCAACCGAATTCAACCAATGTATAAGTGTCTTGTCTTGCTCTCCGTGCCTCGGAAAGCACGTCAAGCTGTTGTTCGCGGCTGTCATTTGTTGATCTTAGGCAGTCGTTACGGGTCGTCAGAAGCCCAAAAGTCTGACAACCAGTCTTACCAATGGGTATCGTATTACCTAGTAACTAGGTTGTGGAGGTCAGATAGGCAGTCGCTCCATGTAAAATACTGGTATTCAGCTGCATCCGGTTAGACTGGAAGCCGACCCCAAAATACCTAGCCGGGAAAAGGCTAGGAAAATTTGTTAAAAGGTAGGTATAAAAGTTTTATCGAATGAAGAAAATTTCTTGGGCTGTTTAAATTTCACCTCTTCTCAACTAAGTTATTCAAACTTTATCAACGTGTATTAAAGTTCTGATCAAACGAAAGTTCTAAGACTTAGCCAAAGTTATCATCAATCATCCAAAGTTGTTATGACACGTGTAACCAACAAGCTTTTACAACCAAGTCTTTATTATAAAGTTATACCAAAATGAAATATTTCTTAGATGAGGGGATTTTTAATCTGTTGGTCGCGGCTGTCGCTTCATGTAAAATTCTGGTATTCAGCTTCATCTGGTTAGACTGGAAGCTGACCTCAACATAGTTAGGAAAAGGCTAGGCAGATGATGACCCGTCGCAGGGGGATCAAGGGTGCCACACACGGAGTCGTCTGGTGCCCTTATGCTATTTGGTCCCTGAGATGGTCACGGCGTGCCATGTGTTCTGGTGCACCTAGCGTTGCCAGGCGTCCGGATAAAGCCGACACAGTCAGGCTTTTTGGTTGCATGTGTAGACAAATTGTCCGGCATGTCCGGCTTTTGTTAGGTTTTAGAAATTTGTCAAAAAAAAATTATACGCCATGTGTTCGTTTCCGCTCCATCCGCCTAACCTTGTATCGCTAGCACAAGCGAGCGAAGTACCACTGGCCGTATTAAACAATACTGATTCATTAAATTTTGTTGTTGTTTAAGTGTAGTGTTATACTAAGACTAAAAATCAAGGGTGTCCGGTCCGGCCTTTTTACCCAAATGTCCAGCTAAACAGATTGGTCTGTCCGGCTTTTCGGTTTTAAGCCCTAGCAACCCTAGGTGCACCGGCTTATTCCTCTCCGATAAGGGTCCGGTGACGGATAGCCGCGGCGATTACGCGGATGGCTTGCGCATTCCCGTGTTCCTGCCATAAGCGGCACTGGAGGACACCGAGGAGTTTTAGTGGGTTTGGAGTCCCACATAACTGGGCTATCTCCCCGTGGTAGCGCAGTATGCATGAGAATTTCTCCACGTTAAAAAAGGCAGATGATGACGATGAATGGATTTTTGAATAAGAATAATTCTTACAAACATAGTTAATATTCTCGTCTGTTATTTAGCATTACGATATAACATCAAGCTTAATAAAAGCCGTAAGCTAAATTTACCTTGGTTCGATTCCCAGGTCATGCAGTGTTATTGGACTTTTCAACTAAGTAAGAATTTCAGCAGTAGCATTTGTAGGAGCCCGGCGGCGTCTGGATTTGTACCCGGTTGACGGCAATAGGGTCGCACCCTTTTACATGGGACTTCAACGTAACTGACGAAATGAGGTTGTAGGTACTGTAGGTACGAAACCCATCGGGTAAAGGCACTTGCAGTCGGGCGTTTCAGAAGCGTTTGTAAGTGTGTGTGAGTTGAAGGCGTTTGAGTACTCAGAAGTTTTAATTGAAATTGTTCTACTAGAGTCGTGGCCCTCCTGGCTGCGGGAGCCTGAATACAAGAGTGATTTTATAAAAAACAAACACAAAATAAATTGTTTACCTAAAATGTATTCTAATAAAACCACAGGCAACTTTTTATCTGATCCGTTACATCGTTATTCCAAATTCGAAATGAGTGCAGGAATATCCAATTCATACTTGAATCAGAATTTTAATAAAAATTATATTGAAAAAAAAAACATGATTTATTTATGAATACTGTTTTACTTCTTTCTTCTGTTATTATGGTAAAATAATTGGATCTCAATATTAAAACACTGGCATAAATAATGAGGTAACTTCAACTCTGATATTATTTAAGCCAAGTCTTTGCATGTCTATACAATTTCTTTGGTAACAGAAATTAAAGACTGTAACATAATTATACCACGCTTAAAATCAATTCCCACTTCATCAATTAAAAATCACAACAAAGCCAGAAACAATCTAACGAAAATCTTAAACAATCACCCAAAATTAGATCAACGAACGCCGAAAAACAAACTTGATAACTTTACTGTTATTTACTTTCATCTCAACAACAAAAACTTTAAGCAGTCGAAAGTCAAAACGACTACTAACTACCGACCGTGCATTTGAACACGTCATAAATTATAATGAATCCGCAAAACATTAAAAAAAACACAATACTTATACAGCTAACCTTTTTGCTTCATCATTAAGTTGGCAAAAAAAATAATGACAGAAAAAAGACCGAATGGATAAATGACCCTTGAACTTCATTCAGTCGGGTCGATGAACTCTTTAATTAAAACATTATGCATTCTATGATATAATCAGATATTTTACAAGTATTGTGTGTTCAGATTGTTTTAAAAAGTTCTCTGAATTGTTTCTATGCTAATCTTATGTAAAAGAGAATGTTGCAAGTATCTTCCTGTGAAACTTTGTGTTAAAAACGGGTTTCCCCGTATTTAATTAAAGGTTTTAACAAAGCGGTAAGTTATTAGGTACGTAATTGCTGGGTTAACGTAGCTTAGCTTTATATATTGCTTTGGTTGGTAGGAAACCATGTGGGTAAGCTCGTGATTTCTAAATACATACATGCACTCACTCCGCCAGTTGCAAGCACTATGCATCAAACCTTTCTGAAGAAATCGTGTTACCTTTTAAAACCAATAATAAAAATAAATCAAGTACTTAATTAATCACATCATCACTAAAGACATCAGGAATCATTTACAGAATTGGTTTTTATCCGCAAGCTTTTTGGCAGTAACTGCTTTTTAAAAGGAACTTGTTTATTTAAAACAATTTAATTAGTAATTTCTCAATGAACCTGCTCGGTGGTCCGCAGTGAAAGTATTTCAACTTTCAATTATCATAACTTCATTACTTACCCATGTTGACGTGTTTATTCCGTCGACCAGTTTTAACGACAGTTCAGGTTATAATTTACACTATATTATTCAGTAAAGTGGTCATTGATGTTCATATTTTAATGTTAATTTAAAATAATACAATTTTAAAAAAATCTGCATATTAATGCAGATGTTTTCTTTTAGTTGTATTTAGTTAAAGCACTAGTGTCAGATAAAATGTATGATTATTATAACTGCAAATTACAAAGTACTTAGCAATAATTAACACAACCAATTTATTTCTTGAGTAATTTTTAAATTCAATTCAAAATTTTACCATCAATTACCACTTTACTGATTAATATAGTGCAGTAGTTATATTTATTTTAAGCACAAATTTAGTATTTACAAAAATTAAATTAAAAAGAAACAACCTACTAAGCAGGCATTATAAATTAAATAGAATACCTACTGACTTTAAAAAAATAACTCTTAAAAGAATACAAACCGTCACTTTTCGCGAATTTCACGCATTTTAATGGCCGTCGCTAAATTTAATTAACCCGTATTTTAACAAAACACTTTTTACTTTTCACAGAATTTTCTAAATGAATTTTAATGGAAATTAACCGAGCACCCTAATAAAATTAACAATGAATAATTATGAAAGCCTTACACAATAACTTTCTCTTTTAAAAGAAATAAAAGACTTTCGTTTGAACCACTTGTCTGTAGCGTTTTTCTCTTGTTGAAAGCTTCGGAAGGAAATTATCGAAACACGAATCTGTAGTTACTTTGTTTTTACCTTAACGGAAGTAACTAGCTGCGTCCTGCTGTTTCACCAGCATAAGTCTCGATCCCGAAGGAATATCGAGATATAACGTATTCTATGTTATGGTCTAGGTTATGTTCTACACATTTGCTCAATTTCCTCCAAATCCGTCCAGCCGCTTTAGCGTGAAATCGTAACAAACAAACATACAAAACATCAAATCTTTTCTCTTTGTTAAATTAGTTTAGTTTAAATACATAATTGATTAGTGCTTGCTAAATATGATATAAATGTAAGAGATGAATATAAATGTTGATGGATGGAGAAGGAGAGGAAGGCCAAAGAAAATATCAATAGATTGTGTGAGGAATGAAATGAATGAGAAGGGAGTGAATGATAGCGTGACGGTTGACAGCGGAGAATGGAAGAAGAGAACATGTTGCGTTGACCCCAAGTAAAATGGGAAGATTAAGATGGACCTTGCTTCTAAATTTTTTAATATCGAATTCACTTTTTTTAATATGCTGGAGTAGGTTTCCAGTAGAGCAAGGTGCGGCCAAATTCAAATACATGTAAATAAGTAACTTTTATTTTCTTTGATAGATTAACATTATAAAAATGCCTATATCATGTTACCTCCCGCGGAGATGTCAATATTTAAAAATCGACGTCCTATTATAAAATATCATAAAATTGACACCATAAATAATTTTGCCATTTTACTCCTTTATCAAAGAATGTTTGCAAACATTAACAATTTGCATATTACGAACGTGCAAATTAATAACTTAGCATATTAATGGTCTTCCAATACTTAGACAAATCTGTGAACATTTAGATAAAGAAAGATTTAATTATTTACGTAAAGATTTCACGGTATTAGGTATAAGAATAATGTAAGATGATATGACGTACTAATGCACGATTTCAAAGAATTTTACTAGCTGGCCCGCAATAAATATTGTGTTAACCTGTCAGCAAAACACCTGAAGTCATTACGCGTGATCTCTTACCCAGTTAGGACAACCTAATACTTAGAAGGACTAAAGCGTTTTCCGGCTTACATACCTATGTTACGTGGCTCCTATCGAGTTATGACAACCTATTACTTTGAAGGCATAAAGCGTTTTCTTACTGAAATTCCTATGTCAGGTGTACTCTTACCGAGTTATGACAACCTGGTACTTCGAAGGCATAAAGCGTTTTCTAACTGAATGCGTATGTCAGGTGTACTCTTACCGAGTTAAGACAACCTGGTACTTCGAAGGCATAAAGCGTTTTCCAACTGACATGCGTATGTCAGGTGTACTCTTACCGAGTTATGACAACCTGGTACTTCGAAGGCATAAAGCGTTTTCTAACTGACATACGTATGTCAGGTGCACTCTTACCGAGTTATGACAACCTGGTACTTCGAAGGCATAAAGCGTTTTCTAACTGACATACGTATGTCAGGTATACTCTTACCGAGTTATGACAACCTGGTACTTGAAGGCATGAAGCGTTTTCTAGCTGACACGAAAAATGTATGAGAAAATGAATTGTCCCCATTTTTTTTCGTGTATTTTTCCCATGTTTTATTAATATTTATTCTGCTATTCTGCACGGAAACGAATCATAAAAATCGGTTCAGCCGTTCTTCAGTTATAAATGGTGTAACGAAGCCGACTTTGTTTTATATATTTATAGATTGTGTTTTTATCTTTAATTTCTCAGTAGCAGCCTTTACAGTCTAGATTTGTGTCCAGTTGATGGCAATTGACTCGCTCCCTATTACATGGGACTTAAACATAACTGGCGAAATGTGCGTGTACTATAAGAACATATCTGCCTAACCATTCGGGGAATACAGGCGAGATGTTATGTTAAGTTATTGAAAAATACTGATATTTCCTTAATTACCTTTCATATGTTTTACGTGAGTTCGATTTACGGAATCTAGAAATATACAAACAAGTGAGACTTTTTTTAGGAGTGTTATACAAAGTCATATTAAATTTACTGAAACCCTGAACGGGTCATTGTGAACAACTTTCACAAAGGAACTAACAATTAAACCGCGAAAAACAATCAGTTGTTTCAAACATTTTGTCTAGTTATGCGAACGTAAATATGGAACCGCTGATTTTTTTTAGGGCTTTCAGGATAGGTCGTAATAATAATTACAATGACCTCTCTTCAAGTTTTATTTATTTCAACTATTCCGTGTACCTATAGCTATTTTTCCAACACTTCTGTGGCTTTATTTATATTATTTATTTATATATACTTTATTGTACACCACAAAAAATACACAACAAAAAACAAAGTACACTACAAAATATACAATGGGCGGCCTTATCGCCTTTAGTTAGATGTAGCCCCCTGATTTCGTAACACACTCTCAATCAGAATCTGAATAATTTTAAAAATATTGCTAATTCATTGCTTCATATGTACGAGAAATTTCTCTGTTCAGCAACGTAAATTACGCAATGAATGTTGCTGAACTGTCAAAATGAAAGCCATTCTTACTGTGAGTGTGTTACGTAATTACCCCCGCAGTACCAATCACTGAAATGAATGGAATGGCATGTGCAATTTGTGACGTTTGAACATTGTTTCATGACGGAATGCTTTATGCAGGTATGTTTTCATGATTGCGTTTACCTACTGATAACTTTATTGCACAAATACCCATACCCGGAAAAACTATATGTAAAAAAAACCGAAAATCGTATTGGTGTAAATAACTCAGGCAAGGCATTCCGTGTGGTGCCGGTAAAAGAATAGCACCATCCCATTTCTTCCCGTGGGCGTCGTAGAAGGCGACTAAGGGACTTACTAGAGAATGGGCAGCAGCGTTCTCTATGCATTTGACCACCATACTGCGATCGCTAACCCGCCTGACAAGCGTGGCGGTTATGGCAAATCCCCCCTTTTGGGGGAGGCTTATGTCCAGCAGTGGACTCAGGCAAAACACCCGCTAGGCGCGACTCAAGCACAAATTGAGATATCCCACCTAAGATTTTAACATAATTATATTATTATACACTCGCTTTTGCCAGCGGCTTCGCCCGCTTGGACGTCGAAAATTATCCCACGGAAACGTACTACCGGGATAAAAAGGATTCTATGTGTTAATCCAGGTTATAGACTATCTGTGTGCTAAATTTCATCCGAATCCGTTCAGCCGTTTTTGCGTGATTGATTAACAAAACAAAAAACAATAGCTGTTGAAACAAATTATTAGCGTCTGTTTACCCATACATTTTTGACGTTTAAACATCTCGAACTTTAAGCAACGTTTATAAAAATAAGGGCATTTTTTTAAAACAGGGATAAACGTTTATAAAAATAAGGGCATTTTTTTTACCAGGGATATGATTTTTTAATCATTTTGACAACCCACGTCAATTTGTCGTGTTATAGCCATTTCAGACAACTATCAACAAGAATGACAGTTGTGATTTTAATATATGTACCTACATACAATTTAATTTGGTGGTCAACTCATAGGTTTATACGTTTTAAAAGAACGATTTAAGAAAGTGCAAAATTAACCACCCACACCGAATTATCACAAAATGCATTACATCAAACCAGAGCATCATACAGTTCTGTTAATAAAAAAGCATTTGATTTCCTCCGGCATCGGCAGCACACAGCACTGCACACTGGGTCGTCGCTACACATTCTAACTCTCACTGAGCGGGCTACTAACACAGTCGCATACAGGGTTACCAATTTTTCATTCGTCCGGATATGTCCGGCTTTTTGATGTATCGTTCGGATGTATACGTCCGGCCTTGTCGTTTTTCTGGACTCTGACATAAGGAGTTTTATTTATATATTTATTTGTGCTAAATTGAGGTGAGCAGTTAAAAAAGGAACATTAAAATGGCCAATTTTTTTTTTCAAATGGCCAAATTTAAGTTGGGACAGTAAATAAATTGCGGCGTATTGTGTAACACACTAACAGTAGCAATGGCTTTCATTTTGACAGTTCAACAACATTCATTACGTCATTTAAAGATATAAAGTAATGGATTAGCGATTTCCTTCAAAATGATTTGGTTGAAAGTGTAATACGCAATTAGGGTGAGGGTTATTCTGCTGGGTAGGGTGATTGAAATGGAATTGTAACCTTTATTATATTTTTTTAGGACCAGTATCTAATCTAGGAATCTTCTTTTGAACTCGATGATGACTTTGGCCGACTAGTCACATCATAGTCATCTGCGGCCCATATCAAGTTGGGACTTTTCAAATTTCGAACTGGTAACCCTAGTCGCATGCGCGGCCTGCCTAGATATGCCCAGAGATTTGCATGAGCGCATTACTATGCGTCAAAATCTAGTAATTAATGTATAGAGGCAAATACCGAAGCGCAACACTTTCCTGAGTTATGATCTCCTATTTTGTTTTAGTATTTGTTGATTGTGTCGGCTTTGTTAATTTTTTAAACAAGGTAATTGCCCAAGTATTTTTTTTAAGTCAAAGTCAAATAATTTAATTCAAGTAGGCCATTAGAAGGCACTTTTGAACGTTGCAGTCTAACAGAAAATATAATGAATTCTAGAAAGAATTGATTTGATTTTAGAGTGGCCACATAATGTTTACCAGTTACCGGAACTTGAGACCCGCAGAAAAAAATCGGTAACCAAATAAAGGCTTCTGATGTGAAAATATTAGCAAGTCAAATTGTAAATATTACGTAATAGACGGCAAAACAAAAGAACACAAAACATAGTTAATAATATAATATTACTCCATGAATGAATTTGTCGCACAAATTGTCTACATACAAAATGAAATTATCAACCTGTTTAAACCATACAAAGATTTATTAGATAATAAACATACTAACTTTCACTTTTATAAAGATATAATTATTGTATCAAGTAAAGATTATCGCTAATATGATATTGCAGATAAACACGAAGTTTTACGTACGATTTAATAGTCACTCATTAAGAATAGAAGATAATGAGAAAAATGAGTGAAAATGTTTAGCGTCTACAATATAGACGTGATTAATGTTTGATTGATTGTTCACGTTTCCACATTTTATGATTATTCTTATTTTCTCACAGCGGAACGAACTATCATCGTCCCTCAGCGCTGGCTGGCTGGGGCTCAGCCCTGGTATAACACGTCTTATGCGCAAGCCAATTCGCTCAAAGAGCAGGTACATCAGGCCTGAGCTTCGGCCCACAGTGACAGGAGCCAAAGTCAGGATGCTCGGACAATGAAAAGTGCGTACAATTCCGCCGCCAAGGATTGCAAACTGGTGGAAGGCGCGTTTCGACCATGTTGGACGAACTGGGGCCAAGTTAGCGTGCTACCTTTCGGGCAGCAAGGAGTTCTGGTCCCTGGCTAAATCAGTCGAGAACAACTTTTGCCGTTCTTCGCTGCCTCCCATGCTGAAATCTGATGGAACGCTGGCTCATACCGCACAAGAAAAGGCAAACTTTTTTTCCTCCATCTTTGCCGAAAATTCACGCCTTGATACGGCCTCTAACACTCCACCTAACATACCTCACTATGGCTCCACAATGCTGGAGATACGTGAATAAAGCCAGCGGACCTGACGGAATACCCTTAAGAGTCCTGAAAAGTTGGGCTCCAGAGTTATCTCCTGTCTTAACGCGATTGTATCGCCTCACACTTAAAACTGGAGTAGAGCCGGAGTTATGGAAGCTCGCTAATGTACAGCCAGTGCCCAAAAAGGGTAACCGTGCTGATCCTGTAAACTATAGACCAATCGCCATAACCTCCATACTGTGTAAAGTAATGGAAAGGGTACTGAACCATAAGCTGCTAGCATACCTAGAAGACAATGAGCTCCTCAGTGACCACCAGTATGGATTCCGTCGTGGTCGGTTAACTGGGGACCTTCTTGTGTATGTTACGTATTGCTGGGGCGAGACCGTCGCCTGCTATCTCAAAGGCCTTTGACAGGGTCTGGCATGCTAGTTTGTTGGGTAAGCTTCCTGCATTCGGCATCTCTGCTGACTTTTGCAACTGGATTTCCGACTTCCTGATTGATCAATCTATCAGAGTGGTCATAGTTGGTTGCTCATCGGATCATAAGGCCATTGATGCCGGTGTTCCTCAGGGGTCTGTTCTTTCTGCGACTCTATTTCTGCTGCATATTAACGACCTGCTACAGCTTGGTGCTATCGGGTACGCAGATGACAGCAAAGTTTCAGATAGATACCTGTCCAGTGCAAGAGCCAGCAGATGAATCAACTGCTCTTAGAGAGGCCATGGTGGAGCGATTGAATTTGACCTTAAATCTTGTTTCCCAGTGGGGTGACGACAATCTGGTCAAATTCAATGCTCAGAAAACACAGGCGTGTCTTTTTACTGCCAAAAGGAGCCAGTTGCGGATATCCCAACTTTCCGAGGTGCGTCTGTACCCTTTACCGACCACCTAACGATTTTGGGCATGGAGTTGACGTCCGATCTCAACTTCGGCTCAACCATCGAGTCAAAAGCTCAGACTGCAGCCAAGAAACTGGAGATCCTAAATAAGGTGAGGCGATACTTCACATCTGGATAGCTTTTGAGCCTGTATAAATCTCAAGTGCGTTCATATATGAAGTAGTGCAGCCACTTATAGGATGGCTCAGCAAAATACCTGCTTGCTGCCCTTGACTCGGTGGAACGCAGAGCAAAAAGGCTCATAGGCGACGAAACGTTGGTAGCTAAGCTTCACAGCTTGTCTCATCGGCGTAATGTTGCTTGCCTATCGGTCTTCTACAGACTTTACTTCGGTGAGTATGCACAGGAACTCCACGATCTGATCCCACCATCGCCCTTTTACTACCGGACTACCAGACGCACTGCAGGGTACCATCCGCACTTGGTTGATATCCCGACCAGTCGTACTCAGCGTTATTCCTTCACATTAATTATGCGCACAGCCAAAGTGTGGAACTCTCTGCCTGTGTCTGTGTTCACCTACCACATTTAACCCGTCCACCTTTAAACCAAGAGTGAACAGGTTTTTTCGGGGCACGCTTAGTCCATCATAGACCTCATCAATCGCTTTCCATCGGGCGTGATCGAGGTCAAGAGCAGGCACATTTAGCAATCATCTGCCTAGCCTTTTCCCAACTCTGTTGGGGTCGGCTTCTAGTGTAACCAGATGCAGCTGAATACCTGTATATATTACATGGAGCGACTGCTTATCTGACCTCCACAACCCACTTACTGAGTAATATGATTCCTCTTAGTAAGACTTCCGGGCTTCTGACGACCCGTAACGACTGTCAAAGGTCCACAAATGACAGCCGAGACCAACAGCTTAACGTGCTTTCCGAGGCATGTAGGGTATTCTCGATATGTTAAGATGGTCTTTGCGTGACAAACGACGTCGTTTTTAGCGTTTTGGCGTGAACGCAATATCAGATGCAGACCTACGTAGGTCTGCATCTGATATAGCGCTCACGCACATTTGCCTCAAAATTTCAATACCCTTTAAATCTTCAATGAAAATGTGATACTGATTACGTACGTGCTTACAAATATAAAAAGAGAAAAAAACCGTTTTGTATGGACGAAAAAATTGCAATCCATAATTAAAAATCGATAAATCTTATTTATGAATGGGTCGATCTGAATTTACAGTTACGAAGTTTCCTAATTGTGTACATTGTACGTCAACCACAAAGATGTGAGAATTTTTTGGCGTGAATACAAGGATACGTATTTTTATTTTATTAATTTTGTACCTAATGGTGAATATTAGATACTTTAGACAACTAGGCAGATGATGGTGATCTTAAAAGAGATGTAAAACTAATCCCAATAATAATTAAAGCTTTTGCCTAGTCGCGTAGTTTTTTTAACCGACTTCATAAAAGGAGGAGGTTCTCAATTCGTCTGTATGTTTTTTTTTGCGCATTTAATCATTTTATCATCATGAGTCATCATCATTATCATCATCATTTCAACCGAAAGACGTCCACTGCTGGACATAGGCCTCCCCCAAGCTCCGCCACTTCGACCGGTTCTGTGCTTGATGCATCCAGCGGACTCCTGCAGCCCTCACAAGGTCATCGGTCCACCTTGTGGGAGGCCTTCCAACTTTACGTCTTCCGGTACGCGGTCACCACTCCAGAACCTTTCGGCCCCATCAGCTATCTGTTCTGCGAGCAATGTGCCCAATGTGCTCATGAGTGATGTTTACACAATTTCATGCAGGATATAACACTAGTTTTTTTTTTATGATAACCGTGTGAATTTCCACACAATATCATTCAACAGTTAAAAATTACCGTAACATTACAGTTTTATAATAAAGCAGAATATTTCAATTTTATTGAAATGAATACTGATACAGAGCAGTGGTAACCCAGTGGTATCGACTCCAAATTACGAGTTATAAGGTCGTGCTTTCAAACCCAGGTGGCCAATTTATTTTGTGTTTAATTTCTTCACCACAGTCAGTGCTCTCAAAACGGTGAAGGAAAACATCGTGAGGAAACCTAAAGTTCGAAGACTTGTGATATCCACCAACCCGCACTTGGCCCGAGTGATGGATTATGTCCCACTCCATCTCAAAAAGAGGTGGCCTGTGTCTCAGCAGTCGGAACATTTTAGGCTCAGATTATAAAATAAAAGCATATAGACCGCGCGTAACACCAAGAGTGAAGCCAGAAAACCAAATACTAAACCGTCGCATTGTATGTAACATACCTACTAGTATTTGTTTTTTTTTTTTTGTTTGGATTATAAAACAAAGGCAGATAGACCGCGCGGAACACTAAGAGATCCGCGCGGTCTATCTGCCTTTGTTTTATAGTCTGAGATTTTAGGCTGGTTACCTATTGAGATCAACTATCGATCTATTTTCCAAAAATCTTTCCGTGATGACACTGATGCTAGGGACTGACATTAATTGACAGCTCACTTCACTTTCACATTTACACATAGCACATTTTATCTATCTTTATTACTGACTAGCTGTGCCCGCGACTTCGTCCGCGCGGAATAGTTTTTTTTACTATTATTTATATATCAATAAAACAAATAAAAATTCTAAAATAAAAGTAGCCTAAGTTACTCCTTAATACATCAGCTACCTGCCAGTGAAAGTCCCGTCAAAAAGGGTCCAGCCATTTCAGAGATTAGCGGGAACAAACAGACGGATAGACAGACAAAAATTGTAAAAAAATGTTATTTTGGTATATGTATCGTATTCATATGCATGTAGCAAAAAGCGGTTACTTGAATATTACAAACAGACAGTCCAAACTGCTCGTGACATCACATCGCTTGGGCCCTATAGGAATACCAGCGCTGCGATACTTTTTAAACGTCGCAGCACCATGCTGACGTAGGAGCATTTTGGCCTCGCGCAGGACTTTCTGTTTTATTATTTTTAAGTTATTTTTTAATTTCAAGAAAGTTTTTTATCATTTTTGTACCATTGTGTGTTTATTTTAGCATGTGATCTTCCTGTGCGAGTCACAATAAATACTTTTTCTTTCGTTCTTTCTTTCTTCACTATGAGTTTTTACAGAATGGACCGTCTTTTCAATGAAGCCGCCTGCAGACCGGCGCGACGCGACTCGAGTAGACCTATTTTCTTGAAGTTTTCATAGAAATTGTTACTTTAGAGTCGCATTGCGCCTGTGTGCAGGAGATTTATGTTCAACAAAATAACCACATTACTGGACAAAGTAAAACTTAGGGCATGATCTGCCTAGCTCCCAACTATGTTAGGGCCAGCTTCCAGTCTAACCGGATGTAGCTGATTGCCAGTATTTTATATGGAGCGACTACCTATCTGACCTCCACAACCCAGTTACTGGGTAATACGATACCCCTTGGTAAGACTGTCAGACTTTCGGCCTTCTGACGACCCATAACGACTGTCAAAGATCCACAAATGACAGCCGCGACCAACGGCTTAACGCGCTTTCTTCGCACGGAAGGGTCTTGGTATGTAAAGATAGTCACCCATCCACGGACCAACGGCGGGAAGTGTACCTTAACCTGATCGATCGACCTGAGCAGCTATTGTAACATAGCCACAAGCCCCTTAAAGTAAAACTTAGGGAATAGGTAATAAGGGTTGGTGCCCGCAACTCCACAAAGCATAAAAAATAATCAGGAAGCGATTGGCAGCATAGGTATACTACCATAATATGCACATGCACATTGAATGAAAAAAAGTATGAAGAAGTAGATTTATTTAAGGAAACAGTGTACTCTGGGATGAATGCGATTTCTTCACAATTTCCTGAACGAACGAATAATATGTTTTTATGGCATGTAATTTCCATATTAAGTGATCTTTATGGTATAGAAAGTGTAGTGGATAAAACTGTTTTAACTTTATCGTGAAGAAAAACCTCAAATTGATAAGACCTAACTCATTTTTTTTTTGTGGATGGGAAATCCTCAAATATCTTCTCCCACTCTAGGCGGAGCGGAAGCGTGTATCAGAGTTTTAATGAATAAAACCCACCCATGTTCCCTCAGTTATCTGTGTGCCAGGGGCCACGGTATCTCTTGCCAACAACCCGCATCCCTAGCAGAAGACCTAACTCTTTCCGTCTTATTACAAAACCAGTTCTAACTTTAGTCCGAGCCGAACCCTTCGAGCTCGTTATTGTATAGTACGCACGAGGTAAAGATCTAATTGCAAAATTCTCAACTTAGACTCGAGTTTGACGTTTTCGTTTTTGTAATTAGGACTTTTAACTTTGTTGGAAAGCGGTCGATATAAAAAATGGCACGATGGTTTAAACCTGAAACCAAAGACAAACCAATATAGATAAAGTTAGTAAGACCATTTAAGCTTGTGGTGCTACCAGTAGTTTTGGGTGGGGCACATTCGATTGGACGGTATTTGTTGAACAATAAAGCTGACCCGAAGCTGGTACTGCACACACACATTCGGGTTTCATTTGGGCCATGCCGATCTGCAAACTTCATCCGGCATCTACAACCTCGGCTCGATCAATCACGTTCGTGTATGCTCGGCTCATTGAGAGCTAAGCCGGGTAGCTGTTCCCGAACATAGGTACCGATATCGACATAATTATACTTCCGAACATTTCTGTAGCACCTCTAAGAATCTCTGGCCTCATTAAGACATAAAAACGACAAAATGAAATGAAAGAAAGATCAAGGAAAAAAATTGGGAACTCAACTTAGGTTGAACACTCAGCAATGGACAAGGATAACACTAAGGTCGATACGATTGCGAAAATCAAAGAATCACCTCCCATCTTACATTGCATAAGAGTGAATGGACACGCACTTATGCGTCAATCGTGATACCCAAAACAGGCAAGTCCTATTGAACTGAGGATAACAACAACGAAAAAGTTATATTACAAACTGCATGATATCATTTGGGTTTTCCTTCATTTCTCCACAATGTTTTATAATTTCACGACATCATGCACATCGATTAGGAAAACCCCGTTGATCTATAGAAACGTGTGGTCGTCTAGTAGTCGAAAGTTGACCAAAATTCATTTAGAATTCGTTACAAAATAATAATAATAATAATAAAATAAAATAAATATTAATAAACTAAATTAATTAATTATTAGTTATTATTATTTTAAATTAATTAAATTATTTAAGTTTACTTCTAATGCCTTAATTACATTAAAATACTAGCTTATACCAGCGGCTTCACCCGCGTGGAAGTCGAAAATTATCCCACGGGAACGTACTACTGGGATAAAAGTAACCATAGGTTACTTTTATGTTAATCCAGATTTTAAAATATAAGATTATAAACTATATGTTTGCATTCGTTATTTATACAGAAAAATGCTATTTTTTTTTATTGGTTTTATCTCTGTTCTCCGTATGAAATAGAGTACTAATTATAAGCTACAATTTGAGATATATTTCAATTCTGTTGGACTTACGACCATTTTGACCGTCGTAAGTACCGTACCGTTTGATTGAGTAACAAACATCCAAACATTTATAATATTAAGTAGGATTAGCTTTCTGCACTCCTTCTCCACATAATCATGAACTGTGCCAAATTCCATACTCCGTCCGTAATTTTCTTTCAAAAATGGTGCAAAATTTTTCCTTCACGTATTAATATATAGGTAGACAGATAGAATACGAATGTTATGTCAACCCAAAGAACCACATATCCTGTTCTTACAAAAAGATTTCGTCAAAAACAACTGAATGCACTTACAACAGAATTCACTGTCCTAACTGTTACTATGAATAAGAGACCGGGTTCAACGAATCCTGTGTTCTCACGACCAAATAATACGATCATTTAGTAAAAATCTATTTAAGCTGCTTCTAGGTATAGTGATTACGGGTCGATGACCTTTTCTTTGTGTAAAAGTATTTGAGACAAGAGACTTAGCGCTAATAGAATTATTAGAAAAAAGTAATGCTTCATTAGGCAGCCAAAATGGATTATCTTTAACAAATTGTGGAAAAATGTTGTTAAAAGTAATATTGTTTTAAATTTCTATACTCAATCAACAATACGACCAATTCAAGTACACAACTTAGGGTACTAAAGCTTGCTACTGTGCTTTTGCATATAAATAAATAATATCCACCCTCGGCCTTAGCGGCTGAACGGATTTAGATAAAATTTGGCACACAGCTAGACCATGACCGGTTTTGGACATATAAGGTCTTTTTATCCCAGGCATACGTTCCCATTGGCGAAGCTGATGTTAATGGAAGATACAAAATATTATAATTTAGCTATTATTACCCGACGATTTTTGGCGACATTTTAGGTCTTCAATTTTTTTTTTTCTCAAAACGAATCGAGTGTGGATATCAAATTAAAGGGTTTCATTAACGTCTAAATTATTATAATAAGTAAAAGTGTAAAATCAGATGCCATAAAGGTTTTTATAAAGATGCCTCCGACTGCATGAGATTGCATATAGTATTCAGTTCAATAGTCAACCTTCTAAAACAAAAGTTTGTTCATCATCATCATTATCATCATTCCAGCCGAAAGACGTCCGCTGCTGGACATAGGCCTCCCCCAAACTCCGCAACTTCGACCGATTCTATGCTTCCCGCATCCAGCGCAGCGGGAAAGACGTAAAGTTTCTTGTTTCCGTCTTTTTTAATTAAAGCTTACGTTTACGCAATCGGGTTTTTTTATTTTTTTATTTTATCTAATCTGAATCTTTCCGACCACACTAAATTCACAGTACCTCAATACCTTCAACAGATGTCTTATTTATTTGTCACTAGAAATTAAATTTTAAATGACATGTGTATCGTTGTAAAAAGTTATTGAAATAAACTTATAAAAAAAAAGTACTTTTTAATATATTAAATAATATATTTTTAATTTAATTTAATTTTTTTTTTTTTTTTTATAATATATTAAACTTATACTATAATTATTACATTTGTGATGCAATATCCTTACCATTTTTAGTAACTGTCTTTAAAAAACACCAGAATATGTTTGTTCGGATTAAAAGCGTATCCGTTTATATTTTGACTTTGTGTTACTAGATTCGTTTGATATTTGAACCCAAAATGTTTTACTAAAACTATCAGATTATTGAGCATTCTAGCTTCACCATAAAGTAACATCAAATAGGTCAAGCTGAATTGCCTCGTTACCAGCTACCGTATCTACTATCTCCGATATTGCAAACTGGTAACTTAGCAAGTTACCAAGTTATCACTTGATCGAAATTCGACACGTTTATTTGTCGTTAACGGCAATCAAGTTATTTAAGTTTGTCTCACGGCTAGACGTTTACCCAGACTGTTAATTACTTCGCTCATTAAAGATTTACTGATATAATATTTGGTTAAGGTTTGGGCGACAAGAACAATGTTGGCGGTTTGTTTTAAAAAATATTTTTTGACAGAGTAGATGCAAAAAGTCGTAGGTATATGCATATTTCTAACTTAGCGTCAGAAATAAGAAGCGAGTTTTACTTGTTTAAGTTTAAAATTAATAAAGAACCTAGTTTAACAAAATCTAGCACAGAAATAATTGGAAACGGAGTAATTAAAATTACCTACAAAATGCGTGTGCCACAGACACATATATCGCAGACACTATTTTTTTAAACACACAATTTGACGCTGAATGAATATTCCAATGAATAAAATCACGCTCGATGTAGAAACACGTATGTATTGGAATCTTTCGCATTTTCCGTAAAACACGAATATGAATTCATGTACTGTCGGATAGAATTGCATTTTCAATAAAGAAATAATTAAGAAATATAGACCAGTGTATCGAAACTTTAGTCACACATCATCTCTTGGAAATATAATCTAGTTCAGTTGGATGAAGTATGTGAGAGTTGCAGCCACTAGAAGCTCGTTTTCAATCGCTCATGTAAAAGGCATGACTCACGTTTTCACCAAAAACATGTATTCCGTGTGCAGTGATTTTACCACAGACATATGGCATTCCTCATTTTTGCCATTGCAAATTTACTGTGTTATTTTCGTGTATTTTTTTCTTTGTTATCTATACATATTATATTACCACAGATAGCCGAAATACAAGCTTTTGTCCAATTCGGGAAAGAAAATATAGCCTAAAAGATTATATTTTTTTAATAGGTATACATAATTTAAGTCGCTTTTCGTGGCGGTCTATGTGAACGCGTTGTTCTTTTAAATTACGCAATGGATGTTGATGCGGTTTTCACCATCATTTAGGGAATTTAATTCGGGAAAGTTTATGTGGGTAATACATTATTATTAAACTAACATGTAATAAACAAATCTCGCTGTATTGTCAAGTTGTAAAAACCGTACGAAGCTGAACCATGAAATTACTAAGATAGAAATAATTACTATACACATCAGACATCACAAATTCGACAGAGATCAATAAAGAAAATTAAAGCCGAAATCGTTGTCTGATAAGAAAGAGACGAAAATGGCCGCATTTATACCGAATTGAGCTTTTTCCATAATTTTGATTCTGTTTTGCAATTGCGTCGAGATATGCGAACATAAATGTATGGATCAGCTCATTTTTATTACACGATTTTAGGGTTGATCACCATGGTAACCGTTGTTCATAATTATGAGTACAATGACCCCTTTTAAAGGATTAAAACTATCAAAAAATAGCTATGTACAAATAAACAGATATTAGAGGGTATTAAATTTAATAAGAACCTAGTTATTGCAACAAGCCTACTTCAAACAGTTGCGGTTTGAATTAAAAGATTAGAGCTGCACCAGTTTTGCAAATTTTCGTATTACCTAACTAATTTATGGAGAAAATTATTGGAAAACTGTTTTATCTTAAAATTGACTCAAGTATCTGATTACAGCCTCCTTTCGTCTTTTAAAAATATATCAACACAATCGCATAATATATTTGACAGCTGATTAAAATCGGCGCTTAAAATCTCGCCTGATAAGTACAGCGGTGTAGCTGCACTTGTCGCATCTTAACATTTTCCACATAATTTACTGTTCAATGGATAAATAACTGAGAAATACCCGCAGTATCTTTAAATACAGATCAGAGCAGTGTGTCAGCTCGGCCACATATCGTGTTCGTCGCCGGCGCCGGCGCGCCGCTCCGTCGATTTCGTGCATTTTTTTGCAAGTGACGACTTGGATTTCTAAATAATTTAAATACGTGCACGAAGTCAGAAGCGCACTAACGCAGATCGCGTATTAATTGCTATTCAATGAATTGGGTTTGTGTGTACCGAGTCGCGTGCTAATTTGTTGCTTAGTTTTATTTATGACGTGTGCTGCACGAACTCGATGGAATCGATCAACATCTTATAATATTAAGTAAAAGTTGAATAGGAAACTTACGGTTCTAATGACACCGTCACAGAATCCAATTAAAGCACAAAACCATGTCACTGTCACAGATGTATTTAGTTTACGGTAGCACTTGGTGCGCGACGAGTGTTCGCGATGTGTTGCGCAGGAGCGTGGAGACGCGGGCGTGCGGTGCGGCTGCGCGGACGCGACTGAGCGCTCGTGCTGTCGTGCGACGCCGCCGGTGAAATGATCAGACGCGAATCGAAATCGCATAAGTAAAATTGTTGCAGTTTTATTAAGGACAGGTTGTTGTATACGTAAAAGTGGTACTAATCGTGTGTAAATAATTACATAGCATGGATTATGCAGAGCGACGTAATAAATCGCACGGTATTCTAGTTAGTCTTGTTAAGTCAGCGGCTTAAGTAATAAATAAGGATTTTTCAAAGAGTAATTGGTATGAGATACGGTTAGCCATGGGTTAGCCTCAATACATATCGTAAAATTTCAAAACCTCGCTATGTGTTCTGAATGGATTGCTGTAATTAATTATGGCGAAATATTTATGAAAAAATAAATAGAATAGATATTAATCTATTAAATGTCAGAGCTGAGATAAGTAAGATAAATAAAATTAATAGCCAACACTGAAGCTAAGTTAGTATTATAATGGGTAAACCATTAATCACGTGTTCCCATTAAATTAACATTTTGCAAAAACACACTTACGACGCTACTATACGTGGGTGAATGTTTAAGTAATTATTGACAGCTAAAGCTTACACAGAAATGGTTCATAATTAGCATTTATAATTTTTTTACGATGCAGAAAGTAGTATGTTTATATCTTTAACTCTATCTTGCGCAGGAACAGTTATCCTTTTATGGTTATGACTTTCATAAGTGGCAATTACGACCTATTCCAAAATGTTACTACATAATAAACTGAGCTAAGAAATTAAAATGAAGCTTTAAAAAAAATATTGTCATTAGTTTCTTGCACGTATAAAAGACATCAACGCGCGCATCAGCGCGTGCGCAAACTTATACGTCATGTATCAATTTGTGTATTGTGGTCGAAACTAGGTCACAAACTGACATTGTTTATTTTGGTTTGTATTTTTTTTTTTATCTGTGTTGCATTTACTAAAACAATATTTTATGATATTACTTTAATGTTCTGTTTGTTTTTATAGTATAAATGTTCGTTACCAAAATATCCGAATTAGCCGAAAAAACATTAAATCAAATGCTAGATTTATGAAAAATATATTCCGTTACAATTCAATCACGCTAGGTTTCACATCGACTGTCCCACAAACAAACGCCCCACAACGAGTTTACTTATCTCACTTCCATTGAAAGTCTAATCTATCCCAGCATCTTTTTCAGTTTCTAAATCTATATTTAGAAAACACAAGAACCGGTTGATTTTGACATGGCGAAGAGTAAAGGCAATTGTGTTTAAACACTTAAGCATTTTAAAATAATAGGTAGCCAACTGCCAACAGCTAGTTATTCAAGACTTTTTAATATACATATATGGACTACACAAATCGTTTGTTTAAAATTGTATACAATATTATTATATCATATATTCAAAAACAGAGTGAACAGGCATTTTCTGGGCACGCTCGATCCATCGTAGACCTCATCAATCGATAATATATAACAATCGATAGTAATAAAAAATAAGGTACAAATACATTTCAGTAACTATTGTCCCACCCATTCAAACAAATCAACTGCTTGCAATACTCTCGATACTATTACAACTGGTTAAATAGTTCCAGTATTATTCGCCGGTAGATTTAAAATCAGATGCGTTCCATTCACAGTATTGTTGTGGACGCCATAGTAAGCCATATTGTCGTTAAATGGCAGTTATTTAAAAAAATAAAAGAACGATAAAAAATCGAATTTAAAAAGCAGAACATATTCCAAAAATCATATACCTGACTACCATATGTTTAATAAAAAATAACGTAAGGAAAGTATCACATTTTATAAAGCATTTCTTATACTCGTGAGGTCAACCCTTGCTCGTTTAACTTGTTACCTGAACCAGCACAAACATGGTAAGCTAAGCTGAAAGATTTAGTAGAATTAGGTAATAATATCTGCCTTGTTACAATTCTATGTACCTAATATTGCACGATATGGGAAAACAAGAAAAAAATGTTTATGACGTAATATAACATCACACCTAACTGAATCAGTCCAATCCAGCCTTGCTACCTTCTACCAGCGATTCCCTAAGCCGAGACCCGTACTCCACAAGGGGTGCCCTTAGCGAGCAGTCGCTATAGTTTTTTTTTTTAAGCCCTAACTGGAAGCCTTCATTTATTAAGGTTACCACAGGCAAGTTCGGTTAAAAAAAATCAAAAGTAATTTATTCAAATTAGGCTGAGAATCAGCACTTTTCGAATGTCAAAATTACTTAAGACAGTCCCCCAAAACGCCCGCCCTTCACCACTTCCTAGTGCTTTAGCTGTAAAGAAGAAGGCGCAACAAACTCTCCAGCAGCACAGCTGTCTGTTTACTTAGATAGACTTGATTCTATACATAGTTACGCAAAGCAATCGACATTACGAGACACAGAACTTAAAAATTTGCCATAATTATGTTAGCTAGCCATTCCAATATACCAACAAATAAAATGAAAACTTAACTCAAGCATAAAAAATAAAAAGTAAACAAAGCATATACCAAAATAAAAGCCTCCTGATATAAATGGCGTGATAGCTTACATATGCAATGCTGGATTATGTTTACAAATGATAACCTAGGACCATCGACGTAAAATAAACAAACAGGTAGGTAATTATTAGCAACAATAACTAAATCATGGTCAACAAGACGACCAGTCACCACAAGCAGCACCCGTTCACGAGCATGACGCGAAGATCAGCCATTACCCTCGCCATATTTGAGGGAAAGAGGTAACCCGATCCCCAACGCTACCGCAAGCAGTGACATCTACGGGAGCCTGACGAACTTGCTGCCGGTTACTCAGGCAAGAATAGAATTATCAACTGTCGAGGTCGCTAGCTAACCATAATGCCATACAACTCATCATAAAAAATATTGTTATGAGTAGAACATGTCAATAACTAATGAAAAAATAGATTATAATTTAAAAAAACTACTTAGTCAATAAAAATCTGAACATCAATAATTATATGAACCCATATAACCTGTCTCTAGATACGATTCTGGAGAAAGAACATAAACATTGTCTTGAGTTAATCACAGCGACCAACTATTCTTGTCATTTAAATAGTCGTTGATGGAATGGCATGTTTGTGGTTGTTGATGGTTGGTGGTTGATGGTTGGTTGGTTGGTGGTTGCCTTTAAACACAGGTTGGATTTTATTTGAGCTTTAAACGCATCAAAAGGCCAATCTAGCAAGCCGATAACCTCTATATAGGTTGAACTGCGACATATGATTCCAAAAAAAACACACCTCACACCGCATCGAAGAGTTAGGCAGATATGTACCCACCTATATAGTACTCCCCACATTTCTCCAGAATAAAAAATGTTTGTTTTGTCAGAAAAACACGTATGCAGATATTATGTATACGTGTTTTTGTGACACATTAAAAACTTTATAAAGACACGTGAAGATGTGCTGTCTCTTCCAACTTAAAAATTAAGAAAGGAAAATAAACTTCAGTAATCTTTCAAGTCGACAAAGACAGTAAATTATCGTGAACCAGTTTAAGATTTCGAATGTGGTGTAGTTATAAAACAATAAATCAATCCCGTAACTTTCTTAGATCGTAAGTCACAAATCAAGAGCTACGAGGACTTGCCTGTTAGATGTGCAGGGTTGCCAGGTATTTATTGGTATTTCATTAATGAAAATAAAATACCACAGTGTTGTTTTAGTAGTGACGCAAGACGTAGGTAAGTTGAAAGAATGAGACCATTTGTTATTTTTTTTTTCTATATTTCTAAGAGGATAAGTCTGATTGGTGACTTTGGTAATCAACAAAAAGAAAATGGGAAAAAATATTTTGTAAAATCTCTCAAAGTAAAAAAAATGTGACATAAAGTTATCATGAATCGAATACCAACATAATATAAATAAATAATATTAAACTACGGCACTAAACTACAACTGCAACAGTACTACTAAATACATTGTTAGTAATGTCTATCAACTATCAGAAAACTGTCTAAATATGCTCTAACAAGACACATTCCTTTAATTCCTTGACAAACTTATTTTAATATTGACGTATAAAAGTGTTATACAGAAATAAAATCATTTATCAAGCCTTAACCAGAGTTCCCCCAAAACTGTTGCCACGGCAACCCTAGAGATGAGTGAAAGTGATAGCAACGCTATAACGATTAGCCGCATCTCTGCTGCGCCCGCGCCGCTTCGGCACCAAATACTTAGATAGGTGCAGAAGGTCGGCTCCATACAACGTGCGAAAACGCACGCACACATGGCAAGTAGCGCAAGCGCACTTGCGACTGGCATTTATTGGAGACGCCTTACGTACGATCTGTTTTAAAAGTATCCGATAAGAGCGTAAACAATCCCTGTTCAGATTAAAGTCTTACCCAATAACTCGCTTAAGGGAATTATTAAGACATTCATATGTATTTAGAAGGTTTCAATATTAAATCTCACTACTTTTTCCAACAATTATTATTTGATAACATTATTAAGTTATCGTTGAAAAATAATCGACGAAAATTTATGTTATAAGATTAACCTCAATTGCCACATGAAAATATTATAAAGATTATTTCAAATTAGAATTTCGGGATTCAGTATTCAAATAATTACATCAGAGCACTTAATTTGTAAGTGGCACTACAAAGTGACATCCACAGGTAAAATTTCTTATATAATTGTTTACATTTCGATCCTTGGAACAGACTATACCTAGGCGTTCATGCATGCGATCGTTTTCTCACGCTGTCGTTGTATGGAAAATATGTCTTGATGCTTTTGGCCGGATAGCCTTCTGTGTCAATCTACTTCGTGGCTTCGGGAAAGCAGGCGACTGTCAAATTTACTTGTCAAGAGTTGTTACACAGAAGTGTTGCAAACGTAATGTATGGGACGTGAATGAAGTGTTACTGTGTATCTTTAGTTGTGGGAGAAAACTTTTTGAAATTATCTGTATTGCCTTTACAGTGCGTCGTTTTATGTTTGTGCTCTGGGCGGCTGTGATACAGGATCGGATTTTTTCTACAGCAGATTGATTCTTAAAAATAAAATGTTAACAAAGCATGCATAAAAAATATTCATGAGCTTTTAAAAAGTATTTGTTCTAAAAACTTTAGAACGAATTATATTTCTATAAATTTACGTAAACAAAAAATAAATCAACTAATTAATAAATACATTCGTTACGGGTGGTCAGAAGCCCGATGGTCTAACAACCAGTCTTACCCCTACACGATACCTCCACAACCCAGTAACTGGGTAACCCCAGTTACTGGGTTGTGGAGGTCAGATAGGCAGTCGCTCCATGTAAAATACTGGTGTTCAGCTGCATCCGGTAAGACTGGAAGTCGACCCCAACACAGTTGGGAAAAGGCTAGGCAGATGATGATGAACCATAATAAATAATTATAATAAAATATGTAACGCCAAAAAAATGAAATGTAATTGGTTAATAACTTTTTCATTTATCATAACGATAACCTAAATCATTTCATAAAAATGTGGCAGATCAACTACACTTGTCGTCAATCGACAGTTCAATTTTCTTTTGTAGACCACCTAACCGTCAAAAGAGGAGGTTCAATTCCTTCATTTCTGAAATAAGATAACCTTGAAAGCCTATTTGTTCCTAATCAAGACATTTCCTTGCAATTAGTTTTTATAATGGCAGCCACGACGTTGCATCACAGGGAATCCTAATGTGGGAGTATGTGTCACCCGGTGCAAGCGCATATAAATTAAGTTGTTAGCAAGTAGGTAATTACTAACTTCGATGTGTAACCTAGGTAAGAAGCTTGAATTCTTTGCATTAATGGATTACTTTCGGAGAGCATTATATTAAATTTAGAAGAGACCTACACTCAGCATTGGGTGGCCAAGGGTTGAAGAAGAAGAAGAAGAAGGAGTGCATTAACCCGACGCGCGTCGAATTAGCAGACACAAAAGAAATCCTATTGTTAACGGAATACATTGTATGCACACCTATTTTTGAAAAGTATCTTACTTAATTAGATTCTAAAATGCTCATAAACCACAAAAAAAACACAACATTTTTATTGAATCAATTAGTGCCATAAAAATGCATTTAAATTTTACATTTTCATATTTCGCGCGTAATTTGACGAAAACGCTGGATGCAGTGGACGCCATATTGCAAGGGCTATTGCGTGGGTATGACGTCAGTTTGCTATGTAAACAAATGCGCTGATATTTTGTATGATAATTGTTCATAACTTTAAAAATTAGTTATTATTCTACTTATCGTTGGTTTACTGTTCCTGAATGTAAGATATTATTTCAATAAAAAATATTTCAGTTACGAAAATAATAAAAGTACAAAGTTGTTCAGTTGATTAGTTCAAACAACGGTATGACGTAATACCATGGCGGCTTCTTTTTCATGGTGTTCAAAAACAGATTAAAAAAACTGAAATCTTTGAATTGAGTTTTAAATTTTATTTTGTTACTTCATGAACTAAAACCAACATTTTCCGAATGCTTTTTACCTAATCTATCTCAATAATATATTTTTAGATTTATTCTCATGTAGAGTAAAACACACAACACTCACTTATTCATAAACGATGATTAAAGTTAAATGATGTTTAAACGTCAAAAATTTATAGTTTAAAAATTAAGTAATGATTAGCGTCTGTTTAAGACGCTAATCATTACTTTATAAATTATTATTTATGCATCTTTTATAAATAAGGGGGCCTATTTTAAATGTTTAATCTAAGTATTATTTCGTAATTAAGTTTCTGGTGTGCCTTATAAATAAATTAGTGGGCAACTTTTTAGCATAATCAGTCTATATTGTTCCCACTGCTGGGACACACGCCTCTTCTCTGTGAGTGGGAGTGGGCAATAGTCCACGACGCACAGTGGAACGAATGTATGGGAGCGGTTGGACGTAGACATGTCCGAAAAATAAGAGTAAAATTATGACAAACTAATGATGCCATCTTATTCGATTACTTAATGCCTTCATAAATTGTGGTGATGAATTTCTTCATAACTCCCATATTTCGGGAGTAATTTGAGAAAATGTGAAATTTTACTATGAAAATGAGTGTATCGAGCTCTCTCTCCCTCCTGATTCCGGGCTTGTTTCAAGTAGCGGTCTCTAATATCGTAATGCTATTACTAAGAGCTATATTTAATACTAAGACACATAGTGCGCCAAATGTGCACTTTCTGGGATAAAAGGAAATGAAAATTTAAAAAAAAAAACGTTTTTTCCCCATTTGTATTTACTTTAAACCGCAGACAGACTTATTAAGAGGTCTATAAATATATTATATATATATACAGAAATATATATTAACAAAAATATTCACAAGAACTGATGAGAGTATGACTTTTAAGTAAGTTGATAATAAATTACCTAGTTTCATTAAAAGTACAATAAATAATTAAGATGTAAGCTCTAATTTACTAAGTTACACATTTTAAAACAATAACATCATTTAATTATCTTCGTCATCATCATCATCATCAATTAATTCAAATTCAGAATCGATGTCCGCTAAATCATTTATGTTAACAAATTCGATATCACTTTTCTCAGAATCCGTAAGCTCATAAAATTCCTTAAAAGAAGATTTTTTTACAAACTTATTTCCTTTTGGACGGATACTTGTAACAAGTGGATCAGAAGACAGTAAAAGATTGTGCATAATATCTTCATTGCATGAGATACTGCTATGCTTTCGAGAATGCCCCTCTCTATATTTTCTAAAATCTTTATTTCTAGCCTCAGATGCCTCTTCGGATAGAAAACCAATGGGCACAATTGACATGTTCTGAACTATGTCTGGCCCATGCATTAAAATTTTATGAAGTGAAGAAGGCATATAATACCATGGGTATAACTCCACGTAAAGCTTAGCAGTATCAAAGCAGAACTCTCGGAATTTAGTTACGTTGATCTTCTCTCCTGATGAAATACACTGCAAGATCACACAGATTTTTCTTAAAAGCATAGCATCTATTCCGGTCAGTTCAGCAGATTTAGTGTAGTTTTCAAAAAATCTCCTTGCCGAGTTGCCATTGTTGGTGGATCCACTGCCTTGTTTCACAACATCGAGAAGTAAGCCCGTTTCTCTTCTTACAGCCTCTTGAACTCTTTTCTTCCTGTCATCAACTTGCCTTTTTGCTATATCACCCCTTACTTGCCATGATTTTATGTCTAATTTGTAGGAAATGTGTAATAAGCATTCCATTGAGCGAATCCAAGCGTGAAGGGTGCTTAAGCTATATTTATACATGTCCTCGTTTGCGTGTTTATCTTTGATTAACTCTAAATTATTCATTTCTTTAGGACAAGCCTTGCATATGTCACACACTGAAGCTGCTGTATTGGATATAATGGAATGAATTTTACCATCAATCATTGTCAACAGCAGTTGGTGTTTGACACTAATTCCATCAGTGATGGTGGATGGAGTTAAGGCTTCAATCTCTGCTTCGATTTCAGCCATCTCTCTCTGCACATTTTCTTTGGTTTCCTTTATAAACTTAAACAATATTGGCCGGCAAAATGAAGTGGAAGATGGTCGCTCGTTTTCCCAAATTGTTACACCTTTTGAGACGAGCCGCAGTGGTACAAGACTAATCATAAAATTACTAGCAAGATCGATTTGCTCATCTTCACTCGTCCTTTGATGATAAATGCTTTGGCTAGATGATCCGTCAAAACCCCATTTGCTGGTCAATACGAGCTGTTGATTGGGATCAACAGGGGTTTCTAACGACCTAATAAGTCTTCTTGAGGTTAAATCCATCAAGGCTTGTAATTTGATTTTTGCAGAGCTCTCTGTAACTGTGAGATCTTCTTTGGCCGGATAGCACTTAATTTTTTCTTTAACCAACATGTAGTAACTCGGGTATTGAAGAGCTCCTTCTTGAGTGTTGAAATCCCGAAGAGTGTTATAGCGCCATTTCGATAAGTTCATCGATACATAAAGAGCCAATGCCTTCAAAGGGGATATTTCCCGTACCTGAATTGATTTACCTTCAATGAAGGCTTTGATTTTTGAGGCCTCTTCTGGATTCTCCGTCAAGTATTTCATAACATAAGCTGTATCGCTTTGTCCTGCCTTTTGAAGCGCCCTTTCGGCCGAAAACATAATTTCAGCGCTGCTACTGCTGCATGAAAGACTATCTTCAGTGCGTCTTCTTTTTTGCCGGTTACTAAGGTCCTCAAAAGATTTACGAGGACTAGGATGTGTACAAGTTGAAGCATCAGATTTAGCAGGAGAAATTATGGGCTCGATGACGTCACTTATATTTTCTGTAGAAGGTTCCATATTTTCATTCTGTAATTCCGGCCATTGAATTGCAGCCTGTAGCCAAATCTCATGTTTCTTCCGAAACTTATCTGTGCTTCTTCCAGACTGTGTCCATTTTGCATAAATGCGGTAGCAAAATCGACGACACCAGTCTTTTAAACTTGTTTCAGCACTTTCACATAACTGAACACAACTGTTATCTTTTAAAACACTGAACAAATAGTTAAAGTCGCGTAAATCTTTATGTGCGCGTGCGCATAAAGCAACGTGAATATCAAGATTTGTATTAAAATTTGGAAAATACATTGCGAGATTAGCTTGGATACAACGAGGTGTAAATCAACACTGATTTTAAAGTTACTAATAGTGACCTATTTATATAAAATCCAGGTATCCCAGGTATCCTTTGTTAAATATTGCAAGGTAATTAGTTATTGTGATAATTAGTAAATGATGCATGCTAAATTAGTGTATTAAGAGCCATTTAGTAATTAAATAATAGCAATGTTCTTATCAGTAATCATTAGTGCATCAGTTTTATATGTAAACCTTAAGTCCCTAATTATATATCCTAATTAGCTTATATCTTCTCTAATTGGCTGCTCAGAAATGTTATTGTAATAAGGTAAACCTTTAGAAAAACGGTTTTAATCAACAAAATAAACAAAAAATAAAAAAATTGTGTTATAAAATAAACATCACTCTTTATCCCAGAAAGTGCACATTTGGCGCACTATGTGTCTTAGTATTAAATATAGCTCTTAGTATTAGCATTATGATATTAGAGACCGCTACTTGAAACAAGCCCGGAATCAGGAGGGAGAGAGCTCGATACACTCATTTTCATAGTAAAATTTCACATTTTCTCAAATTACTCCCGAAATATGGGAGTTATGAAGAAATTCATCACCACAAGTTATGAAGGCATTAAGTAATCGAATAAGATGGCATCATTAGTTTGGCATAATTTTACTCTTTTTTTTCGGACATGTCTACGTCCAACCGCTCCCATACATTCGTTCCACTGTGCGACGCAAGCCCAGTGTGGGATACACCTTGTACGTCGTCACCATAATGTATTTGAGTAATTTCGGATCGTACAATAGTCTCAAGAAAATTTTGATTCCCATGTCCTATGTCTATACTATATATTTTACTATTTTAATAAGTAAAAGCATAAAAAATCCTTTGTACACACAGCGTCAGTATGTGCTAACCCCTCAAATTTTAAAATGTTACACTGCTACAACATTGAATTCGTTACGAATAATCTAAAGAATACTTCAAAAAGAGTTTCTTGTTTCGACTTGGATTCAAACCATTGCATCACCGAACGTAGTCATACTCATATACCGACAGTTTGACGAACTAGCCAGCAAGCCCATATGAATAGCGATGAAACTGTTATCAACTATCGTCCAAGTCACTTTCATCTTTAGGTCTCTGTCTAATCGATGACTGAACAAGCCAACAAAAATTCCCAACAAAAAAACACTCTTTATTATGTCAGTCAATGCCACTGAAAATATTACGCGTCGGTGTAACAGACAACCATTTTACCGTACACAATAAAAACCGTAATTGGCGACACCGTCTATCGTAAATCCGTCTACTTTTATGTCCACAACCTGTGCCTACTATTTATAGCGTGTTGATGTGTTAACAAAGTGTAGGCGAGAACAGGTGTCGAGTGAAATTATTGCACGTGTATGTAGGCCCTTTTTTGCTGGGGTTTACCTAGTTTTGCAGTGGGAAATACCTACCTTTTGAGAGATTTAAGTTTAGTGTGTCTGTCTGCGTTAGGTAGACTAAGAATAGGGTTACAGGGTACAGTTGCCTCAAAGAGATGTCAGCACCAACTAGTGGGGTTCGCAAGGGACGCTGCCTGCCAGGGGTGCAGGTTGTTCGAAAGAGATACCGTGGCCACTGGCACACAGGCAACTGAAGGAACACGAGTGGGTTTTAGTCACCTCAATAAAAGGATACAGTTAAAAGGCGAAGGGTAGTCTAGCCATAGGGCCAAAATAAATTATACACGCCTGTACTTAAAAATATCGCGACGGGATATTTTTGCGCACTATATCTTCAAAGCATTGCCGAGATTTTGACGATCAAACAGTGTCTTTTTTGACGCGCTGAGATACACTCTGTTGCGTTTTCAATGCTCGGATGAACACCGAGAGTTGAAAATCCAGTAAGCGATCAAATCCCGTCGCGATATTTCATCAGCCGTGCACACATGGTTTTTGTTTTGGGGTGGGAAATCATCAAATAACTTCTCCCGCTCCACCCGGAGCGGGAGTGTGGTTCAGACTTTTACTGACTAAAACCCACCCGTGTCCCTTCAGTTGCCTGTGTGCCAGGGACCACGGTATCTCTTTCGAACAACCCGCACCCCTGGCAGGCAACCGCCCTTGCGGACCCCACCAGTTGGTGCTGACATCTCTTTGAGGCGCGCGTGGAACACAACGCGCCGTCGACCCGGGCTTGGTCGTTACCGGACAGCGAGCTACCCATTACCCGCCATCCGCAAGCCCGCGCCTACAGTGGCCGGGAATCAGCCTATGGTTGCCGACGCCCAGAGCGTCTCCTGCGGCGTCTAGGGCCGTGAAGGCGCATATACTTTCTCTCCCTCATGTGCGCGGCCTTCCTATTCGCGAGAATGTGCGAACATGGTCTTAGAGAGATAATATACCGTATTATTCTGACAAAAGGACTTTTTTTCTGAATACGTAGATATTTTAAGAACTGAAGAATAGAGAAATGGAGGAAAACTATTAATTGCGTCAAGAGTATGAGCTGCCCTACCCTATTGCATCTGTTTATCAAATGTGGTAATTAAATAATTATCCAATAGAGTTAAATTGGTGAACGTAATTTGGTCTCTTTTAGCCCTACCATGTGAGACGATGGTCCAAACCAGAACAAAATTAATAATGAATTAAAAGGAGAGGCAGAAACTATAGAACGCCACTTGCTACGATCATTATAAACTCCTTTTGCCTCGTTCATGATTAATTTAATCAAATATATTCTTTGAACTCACAAATTAATTTGAAAATCCAAACCAATTTTAATTAACTCCTTAAACATTAATTTCAAAACACAACACCTTGTTTAAACACCCAAATATTTGCCGCAAACAATATTAGCTTCATGCCAATCAATCTAAAACTAACAAACCGAGTTAATTTATCAGCTGCTATTGTTTGTTAATCACAAACCGCTAATTGACTATAGTTAACGCGTTTTGGCATTGCAATAACGATCATTGATCCTACATTTTCTAGAATTTTTGCTCAGAAATGTCCATTCAACATGTTCCATTAACGAAAAACCATGTCATCATCTGCCTAACCCTTTCCCAATTATTTTTAGGGTAAGCTTCCAGTCTAACCGAATGCAAATAAACACCAGTATTTTACGTAAAGCGACTGCCTCTGATCTATCTGACCTCCATACCCTAATTACTAGGTAAAACTATACCTCTTGGTAAGACTGGTTGCCAGACTTTCGGACTTTTAAAGAAAGAAAGAATACCGTTTATTCGGGCACAGTCCGTGAAACACTAAATGCAATAACAAATAAAAAAGTGAAAATAAATAATAACAACAGTGGTGCCTCACGGTTGCGCCAAAAGGGTTCATTTCTGTGTTAGTGCCGGACAGATGCTGTCTGACGCTGGTTTTCTAATGAAATGAAGGAGTACAAACAGTTTCAACATACCTAATACATAATTAACGTAACGCTATCAAAGATACACGAAGAACAGCCGGTACAAACAGCTTCCGAGGCACGGATGGGCCTCGGTATGTAAAACTGGTCACCCATCCAACCGTAGCCCTCAGCCCCTCGAAACGAAACAAACTAATAACCACTGTATATATTTTATTGTTTGGGTTCCTACAGAGAGACGTTAGGGAAAGGGCAATGACCGCTGGTACCACGTTAAACCGCAACGACTATACTGCGAATATGAGTTTGACAGAACACATACGTATCGGTATGCAATCATCGGGCTATTATCATTGACAGGCTGCTAATTACACAGTAGTTTTGATTAGTTAATTAGGCATAGCCGACTGTACTGATTTAATGTTACGTTGTCATGTTTTGATGTCTATCAGTTTTTTTACTTCATTATGTTGAAGTTTTCTTTGGGGAGGGGCATGTGGCTTAGCAATAATAGCCGCGCGAGTCGATCGATCGGGTTAAGCTACGCTTGCTGCGGTCGGTCCGTGTATGGGTGACCATCTGTACATACCATGACCCCTCATGACCCACGTAAGCTGTTGGTTCCTGCTGTCATTTCTGGATCTTTGACAGTCATTACGGGTCGTCAGTTGCCTGAAAGTCTGACAACCAGTCTTACTAAGGGGTATCGTGTTACCCAGTTTCTGGGTTGTTTACGACAGATAGGCAGTAGCTCCATGTAAAATACTGGTATTCGGCTATACCCTGTTAGGCCCCAAGATAGGAAAAGCCTAGGCATGTGCTGATGATGTTGGAGTTTCATTTCAGGGTAATTTAGGCAGTGGAAGTATCAGTTTCTTCACTTCCTCAGCATTGAACAACTGATGAAACGGTAAGATCAGTCTCTGACTGCTTATAACCCTAGTACCTAATCTTTAATTTTAATAATTATGATTTAATAAGTACCCATACAATGTCTTCAATTTAATTTTGATTAATATTAGCACGGTTTATGCACCATCTCTTCCTACCAATTTGTACGCCAATACATGCGGCCGAACATGTTAGAACTTTCTTTATCTCATAGTTATCTTGCATGTAACGTATCATGCTTCCGAAAGAGTGGGTTTAAAAATGAACATGGACAAGACAAAGGTCATGTCAAATGCCCATGTAACACCCACTCTCATGACGATCGGAGGCGCTACAATCGAAGTTGTAGACGAGTACGTTTACCTAGGACAAACTGTCCAGTTAGGTAGGTCCAACTTCGAGAAAGAGGTCAATTGTCGAATCCGACTCGGCTGGGCAGAGTTCGGGAGGCTTCGCAATATCTTCTCGTCCCGAATACCGCAGTGTCTCAAGACGAAAGTCTTTGACCAGTGTGTGTTGCCAGTGATGACCTATGATAGAGAAACGTGGTCGCTCACAATGGGCCTTATCAGAAGGCTTAAAGTGACAAAGAGTAATGGAGAGGGCTATGCTCGGAGTTTCCCTACGCGATCGAATCTGGAATGAAGAGATCCGCAGGAGAACCAAGGTAACCGACATAGCCCGAAGAATTGCCAAACTTAAGTGGCAGTGGGCAGGGCAGATGACCGATCGGGCCGAAAGGTTCTGGAGTTACGACCGCGTACTGGAAGACGTAGAGCGGGAAGGCCGGTACAAGGTGGACCGATGACCTTGTGAAGGCCGCGGGAATCCGCTAGATGTGAGAAGCACAAGACCGGTCGAAGTGGAGGAGCATGGAGGCCTATATGTCCAGCAGTGGACGTCTTTCGGCTGAAATGATGATGATGATGATGAACGTATCATGTACACCATGTTTAAAGAAATAAAAAAATCTTATCTTATCTTAAACTGTGACGCAGTGTACGACGTTTTCAGACTAACTGGAGTGACAATCGCAAGGGGTTTGGTAATGGATGGATCAGAGTGGCCATGTATGGAACTCAGTCGCGTGCAGTCGGAGAAGCAAAGGGTTCAGCAGTTGACTTCTTTAGCCTGATGATGATGATTACTGAGCACACACACGCCTCCTCCATTTGTCAATAATTCAGTAACATGCAGTTAAGAGTGTTTGCCATACACGGGGCAACGGCGCATTTATGGCAGTTTATCGTGATTGTTTCATTAACCACAAACAAAAGTGAACATTTTTTTCAGCCATGCACTAGATCGTTGGTATTTTCAAATTTGGATGCTATTTTTTTTTAAGTTATGTTGGTATTTACTTATAAAAATGGACAGACCGTCAATTATTTACTATTTGCATTACTAAGTACCAATAAATGTTTTTATTAAAGAGTAAATGTGAAAAATAATTATAAATACCAACAAACTAGTGCTTGGTTTAAAAAAAATAGTAGATTTGATTCTGTTTAATAAAATAATCACAAAAAACGACTATAAATGCGTTGTTGCGAGCCCGCGTGGAATGAACACTCTTAATTTCCATGCTGAATGGTTCTAGAACCAAAAAATTTGAGGACATGTTGCGTCCACCAACCCACTGGGCCCGCATGATGGATTATGGCCCAGCCTCCATCGCAGAGGTGGTCAGTGTCTCACCAGTAGGACCGTTGTTGGCTGAGTTTATTATGTATTATGTCCAAATTAAATCAATTACCAAATTACAATTAGAAACATTATCTGTCAGCTAAATTCTTTTCTTTCTAACAAAATCCAGGGCCAAAATAGTGTGAAAATATCACTTCGACGGTACCTACTTAGATCGTACATAATGCATTGTCCACATACTAATATACTCATTGCCCCTACATGTACATTGCTCTTGCCACGGCCGGGCACGCAACCTAATTATGCAGTGGTTTAATTAGAGCTGGCCACAAAACCGCTGAGTTTTCCCGTTGCGTTGCGCCGGATGACGCATTCCTGTCGTATTGGCCGCAACGTTGGATAATGTGCATGATGCTTTATTTACCAAGATAGGTAGGAAAATAATGCTTGGTCATTTGTCAGGTTTCTGGTAAAATTTTGAATTGATTTGGAGAGAAACCGGAAAGTATTTTCTGTTAAAATATTCTGAGATTCCAGCTAATTTCAACATGATGTGATGGCAACTTCATGCCGGAGTTGATGGAGGCATATTGTCCGCCTAAAGGCGTCCAGTGACCACAATCCTCAGTAATGAGGGACCGAATAAAGAAGAAGAAGATTCTGAGATAGTTAACCTTGTAAATCAAATTAAACTCAAGATATTTTATTTGTCACAAACCTACATGGCCATTTATGAAACGTAGAAAGCTAGATTCATGGTCCTCATTAGTCGGTACCTAAGAAGAAGAGCCGGCAACGTACTCCAGGGTCACTTTTTTTAAAATAACACTGTTAAAATAGGCATGAGAGAACACTGTGGGCCCAGGATCTCAAACAAATAGAAAATGGTCAATAAATCGAAGAATCTTTGACTCTATGTGTAACGAGTCCCGTACGGTTTACCGAATTAACCTTGAACGATATAATTGTCTACAGAAATTATGGTTCACCGTTGAACAGTACTATGAAAAAACTACCTAAATATTTGTGTGTGAATAACAAGGTCCATTTTTGAACTACGTCAAATTTAAAACATCTCCGCATTCAAATTAAAGTTAAAATCAAATGATGATGATCTACTCACATAGGTTTTCTTTCTAAAAAGTAAATAATGAATTTACGTGAACTATAATAACAAATAAACTTGTTGAATACTGTAGTCATGGGTAACCTGGCTCATTAGAGATTCTACCTTTGAAGGTAACCTTACCAGCAAAAAACCTAATTTAAAAACACAACATTAAATTAATTCACCTGCCAACCAAACTTTAAAACAACTCCCAACACAAAATTCTACTACAAACCGCGGAACTACCTACATACCTAAAATAAACAATCTCACATGTTTAAAATAAATATCCATTTTAGCAAAGTAATTAAGGCAATTAGGTTGTAACTAAATATTTTAGCGGTAAGTGAAATATGGCGCCGGTTGGCACAGAAGACAGCGGTAAAGTATTACCTACCTACATGTGGCGCGATCCCTGAATACTTTAAAAGGTGTAAGTCGAAGGTAATACTGGGAGCGATTTTCCTTTTCAGGTGGGATTAAATAGGCAACGATGGCACGAAAGTGCGGAGTAAACGTAAGATTTTTCTTTTCTTTATTAAGGCAACCAACAGCGATACAAATAATAGTTTGTTACAAAGTATGTGTATTAAAGTATTGTAAAGCCAATACAACGCCAGCACCACACGGGGGCGGACCGGACGTAAAATTGCACCATCCCATTTCTGTCTATGGGTGTCGTATAAGGCGACTAAGGGACTTACTAGAGAATGGGCAGCAGCGTTCTCTATGCATTTGACCACCGTACTGCGATCGCCAACCCGCCTGCAAAGCGTGGCAATTACAGCAAATCCCTTCCCTCCCTTTTGGGAGAGGCTTATGTCCATAAGTGGACGTCTTTCGGCTGATATGATGGCTACGTACTTACAAAACATAAAACAACTACAGATAAGAATCATTAAGTTCCTAGTTAGCAAAAAGGTTAAGAAAAAATGTAACAAAGAATATGAAAAATTATTCCCTATTTGTAAAGTGCTACCAATAGACAGGAAAGTTGAGTATCTGATAAGCCTAGAACACTATTTTAGTGATGTGTATAAAGTACCTGTTCAAAATAAATATAATACAAGAAGTGTAAGAGAAAAAAGACTAGTTGCACCGAAAATAACAAATTATTATGGGGAAAGAACTTCCAGATATTTAGTACCAAAAGTATTTAATAAAATAAATATGTTAAGACAAACCCCTAAACTCAGTAAAGGTATTCTAAAATCGAAACAAACGAGTTTATTTCTCGATAACGAGGATTCAGCCACTATCGAGAAATGAACTCACTTCGAACGTTATAACTGGCTATTTGTTTGGTATTTAGTTAGTAGTTTTATTTAAGGTTAGCTTCGTAAAAGTTTAAAATAACATTGAAAATGGAGTAAACAACAAGCGCTTCTCGCCATCAAACTGCAAAGTTTGGCGAGCTAAATTGTAAAAGCCAAAAAATTGTATTGTTTTGTAAAATAATAAAAAAAAAAAAAAAATAATAATAACAGGTTTCCATGTAAAACTAGAATAAATACAAAATATGCGAAATGACAGACTAAGAAACTTAGGTTTAAATTTTAAAGAGAAAACAACAAAAAAATGGGGAAAAGAGCAAGGTTTAAATTTAAGATTAGATGCTCAACATTTGCCAGCGTTTATTAAATGGTTTTTATCAGTTATTTTTTGAATGTCGATTTTTTACAGTTAAATATATCCACTTGAGAAAAATACGAGTCATGAGTTCGAGCAATACGGGTCGATACATAATTTTTGGCGGAGTTAGTCGAGTGCAGAGGAACGTGTAGTATCGTAGTGAATAAATACATAATTAAATTCAAACAATTTTAATATTGAAAATACTAGTACCGCATTTAATATTTACAAAATCAGACTTAATCATAAATCAGCCAATAATTATGCATCCTCTCTGTGAGAGGGAGTGGGCCGTAACGTAGACTTTATTCATATCTATGGTTTATTAATCTAAATATGTGAAGCTAAAACTTTTACCCCTTGTACGAAAATTACCCTTCTGTAGCTTTACAACAAAGTGTGATGGTTTGGCCTTTCCTCAATTCTGTCCAGCCTTTATTACGAACCTTTAAAATAATTAGTCATTGTGTCTTACAAATGCAATCACATTTGCTGAAACGGGGTTAAAAATGTCTGTTTCCTTTTTTATTATAAAATAATATCACGCCTGTTTTCCCCTAGGGTAAGGCAGTGTTCATATAGTATGGTAATTTTCACCAGTTTGTAATAGCATCAAACAAATCTTAACTAAAGCATTTTTTCCCACTATCGCTGCCTCCTATCTCGAACCCGCTTACAGAGAGACCTGGCACATCAACACGTTAATACCATGATTCGGCTTAGGATTGGAAAGTGGGAATTACAAGTAAATTATTAATGAAGCCAGGAATCATTGTGAGCATGCGTTCTGTTACTTTGATAAAGGTAAAGATTATGGAGGAATTATGAGTAGGTATTTGTTTAATAATACCAGAATTATAAAAGGTTGATGATAATAATTGTACCTACCTAATTATTGGCAACGTTAGACAATTTTAAGTTCGAATTTGATACGTAATGGTACCAATACTTTTGTTCATCACCTAAACTAAAATACGAGTATTGCTATCTCTTACTGAGAAGCAGCGAAAGAAAAGGACAAGCCGACTGCATTGAATTTTGCGTGATTTTAAGCACAACAAAAGTATATGTATAATTATAATTAAAAACCCAAAAAAATGTGGGATGCATCCCTAACATAAGTATTGTGAATGCAAATGTAAAATGTCAATGTAATGCAGAATGTCAAATTAAAATTAAATGCATAAAATGTCAGTGAATGCTCAACGGGATGAATCTAAATAAAAATGCAAGTTATCCAACTCAAACCACGTCTAATTGAACACTGATGAATTCAGTTCCTAGTTGCATTGAAAACAACCTTAGTTCAACTAAATTTGCCAGCTCGTTATTTATTTTCGTCTCTTTCTTGTTTCATTTGACGAAAAAAGATAGCAATAGCGTAAATTCAGTTTAGTTGGTGCACAACAAAATCATCACATTACGAAGTCTTTCATATTCAGAACCTATTTCAGGATAGGTTTATTGTTTTGATAAGTAGTGAATAAGTAATTGGAACATTTATAATATTATTATGTCGGTATTTTATTTTGGTAGGTATCAATAAAGCACTTTTACAAAGCGTTATTAAGCGTAAATGATAATGATAAATGATTTTATTTCGGTAAGTAGGTTTGTACAAACACTTTTACACGTCAATCATATTTTCAAAACTAGATGAGTTCGGCGTTTCCTATCTGACTACTCTGAGAAGAAAGGCCGACACAAACTCAGAGGTCACAGTCTCTTTTAAAGTCCAGACATATTTTTGGTCAGATCATGTGAAGACCATGTGGATTGATGACTGAAATGGTCTTTTGAGGAAAGAACCACACCAATTGAGTGGACCTGTCCTGTCAGTGCACGCATTTGTCAGTAATCATGCAGGTACCCATTGGTTCCACTCATCTGAGTAAAATTTCTGCCATATTTCCGTTTGGCAGAAATTTTACTGATTCAACCTCGAACCCGTTGCAGGATTGCACGGACTTCATCTTTTGACCGAAATTCAAAAACTAATCCATTTTCAAATGATGAAATTAAAAAGTATATATAGGAGTTATGTATATGTACAATGTTTAACTAAAAAATCTGATGCTTAGTAACTATCAAAAACGCGCTCGATCCCTAGACACTATTGATGTGTGTGATTCCCGGCCACCGTAGGCGCGGGTTTGCGGACGGCGAGTAATGGGTAGCTCGCTGTCCGGTAAGGACCAAGCCCGGGTCGACGGCGCGTTGTTGCACGCGCGCCTCAAAGAGATGTCAGTACCAACTGATGGGGTCCGCAAGGGCCGATGCCTGCCAGGAGTGCGCGTTGTTCGAAAGAGATAGCGCGGCCCCTGGCACACAGGCTAGTGAGGGAACACGGGTGGGTTTTAGTCAGTAAAGGTCTGACACGCCCTCCTGCTCCACCTAGAGCGGGAGAAGTTATTTGATGATTTCCAAACCAAAAAAAAATTGTATATTTACGCTAACAGACTTAAAACATAATAATAATATCTACCTACAATCTACATGTATCTAAAAGAGAGATAACTGAATCATAGGATATTTAAAAAAACTTCCGGCTGAAAGTCTAGCAGGAGCAAGAGAAAGGCTGGCAGGTTGAATGGCTATGCTGATTCTTTAGCCAAAAAATTGGCCAGCCTTCTGGTCACGTTAAAAGTCAACCAAGCGTTTCACAAACATGTGGGCACATGGACCGCATGGCCCTAGTGAAAACAGCACATTGCGAGACCATCATCGTAAAAATAAGTTCGCTCTAATTACTAATTAAGGCACCAAGTCTCCATAATGTCCTTCCATTTACTTAGTAACAGAAGCCAGGGTATTTTTATAGCACATAAAGATTGTAAATTAGTAGCTACATAAACCACAAATTTACATTCTAGTTAATCCTTAAAGGGGATCGGTTTAAGCGGTTGTAAAGGTCTGTGGGCCTTGCACGATCGCGCGGAGTAAACGCAGCTTAAATTCGAATGATTAAAAAAAATTGTCGTTTCAAACATAAAAGGTATTTGCATAGTTTCAGAGTATTCATAATTATCTAGAGAGCAGTGGCGGCTCAGTGGTATCGGCTTCAATTTACAAGTTGTAGATCGTAGGTTCAAATATTGTGTATTTAGTTACATCACCACTGCGCACAAAACGGCGAAAGATCGTGAGGAAATCGAGGACATATGACGTACACTCCCGCTCATAAAGAGAAGGCCTGTGTCTCAGCAGTCGGATCATTAAGCTGAATATGCTATTCATATCTACTGGGTAATAACGTTAATTGCTTCCAAATTACAATGTTAATTTTATTAATTTTATTTTTTTCACTTTCTGACACATTCTCGTCATTATTTGACATTATACAACACTTGTAATAACGAGTATTTATTAGTGATTCTCATGGAAATCATATCACTTGGTTTAAATAGGTTGATTTTACATATGTAGACTCTTTTACATATTGTGAATGAGAGAACGTTGTAGGCCTACAGTTTCTATTGTTTATTTTAATTCCTCTAAGTACCTGGTACTTATTGACAGGCCTGCACTGTCCTCCCATACCTAATATCACTGTAATTTGAAAACATTATAAAAGCCAATTATTTTTAAAAGAGTAGCCGTGGAGTTTCTTGCCGGCTCTTCTCCATAGGAAGCGACAAATTGGAACCGTGCACCTAGCTTCTGACACTTCATAAGTGCCCTTGCAGGTTTATGTGAAATAAAATATTTCTATTTTGATTTTTGATTGAATACTTAATGTAATCGCAAAAATGTTAACCAATATGCAATTCAAAAATCGTTCGAATTTACTTCACGTCTAAGTCGCGCGTTCGTGATAGGCCCCTCTGAGCTTACGATCGATACGTATTTGGGATTTGTTACATAATGAGCGATACTGGTTTGTCACACAAATTAGTTGTGTGCGCGTAGTTTCAGAAGAGATGATTACTTTATTAGTTGAATTGCTAGTCTTTTATCAATGTTATTGTTATCATAGTTCTCACCTCACATGGTTAGTTAGTGGTATATATATACAAAAATAATGAACATTTCCCAAACATATACTACACATGTATACTAATACGCAAAATATTACACAAAGACATTCATACAATACTAAATTTCACAAAAAAACATCAAGTACACAAAATCAAACTAAGAAACTCCAATTACTTAGTAACACGTCCTCCTGGAACAGTTAATTATGGGAAAAGAAACATCGAATTTGAAGGTGTTAACATGTAGGTACAATAAAATACCCCTGGAAATAAAAGAAGCGAAAAGTGTGTCTAGTTTTAAAAACAACTTAAATCGTATATAATGTGTCAATAACAATAATTATATTAGAGAAAAATACATAAACATACCGAATTGATAACCTCCTCCTTTTTGAAGTCGGTAAAAAAAAAAAAAAATATTTTTTTAAGTACTGTCATTAGGAAACATGTCCATGTAAACAAATATAATAAAACATCAGTTAGTCGTTGCCATGTATGCCACATCTAGTAGTACATCTACTTTTACTTTAGATCCGTGTTTACTCGGTTGGTAATTTGTTGATATTTACTTTTTTATCACTACCTTCCTATTTTAATTTTTACGTAGTTATTGTACGCTCACAACATTTTATGTAAATTTAGTTTCTCAGTAAGTGAATTATTGTTAATTCTTAATGAGGAACAATAAAGTTCTTAAACCAGAACCAGATATAAGGTCGATGGCTGAAAACAGTAATTATTTCATTCGCATTGGCTAAAACCCCTATGGTCTTATAACAAAACATGGTTTTTATTATGAAATCGTTTAAACCATTTTTGAGACAGTTTTAATAATAGGGACTTAACTGAGATTGAAATACAGTAGTTACAGTATATAAGTACAGTACATAAGCTCAAAGCTGTCAGTTTTGTTTAAACAACTTAAGAAAAGTTACTTATTTAAACAAAACTTTGGCTCTATTGTTTTGGGTGGGAAATCATCAAAATAACTTTTCCCGCTCTGGGTGGAGCGGGAGGGCGTGTCAGACTTTTGCTGACTAAAACCCGCCCGTGTTCCTTAAGTTGCCTGTGTACCAGGGCCACGGTATCTCTTTCGAACAACCCGCACCCCTGGCAGGCATCGGCCCTTGCGGAACCCACCAGTTGGTGCTGACATCTCTTTGAGGCGCGCGTGGAACACAACGCGCCGTCGACCCGGGCTTGGTCCTTACCGGACAGCGAGCTACCCATTACTCGCCGTCCGCAAGCCCGTGCCTACGGTGGCCAGGAATCAGCCTGGGATTCCCAACGCCCAGGGCGTCTCCTGCGGCGACTAGGGCCATCAGGGCGCATATACTGCTTCTCCCTTACGTGCGCCGCCTCCCTCTTCGCGAGCATTACTGCTTCGCAGAAGGAGGTGACGGCTACCCATGCACTCTCACTCCGTACCACGGCCTGGACCAGGGTCGGACGTGAGAGATCGCCGCCGCCGATCGCCTCCACGAGGACATGGCGGTGTTCCGCCCAAGCCGGGTAGACCTCCGCCGTATGCTCCACCGTGTCCTCAGGGCGATCTACGCAGTGGAAACACTGAGGACCTGCGTCAGGCAGAAGGTGAGGACACCGTGGCACCTCTGAATCCTTTGTATTGTTGGTTTAAATTTTGTATTGTTGGTTTAATTTTGACCGAATTTAGTAGTTTATAAAATATTTTATGGACGGTTTCGCCAAACCTCGGCAATTCCTTCGTAATAGCCTCTAACGCTACTTAAATTAACCAACGGCATCGCTTTTCCAAGGCTAACAACACCCGGTTCCAACAAGATCTTAAACAAGGCATTAAATGCAGTAGCGGTACTAGCGTGTAAACTTGACGATAGTACTGGGTTCAAGTACTACTATTGTGGGGCAGTCGAGTCGTCAACTTTGTAATTAAACGAGCCATAGACATTGGACATTTAGGTGCTCATAGACATTGTATCAATGGTTTACTTTAGAATCAACAGGAAGCAATGGTTCAATCTTTTGCGAACAAAAATGATACAATAGATCGCAATTTTGTGAACTCAATTAAACTATGGGATGAAAAATTTAAGTATAACCCTCTAAAAATGTCACAGTTAAGTTATCTGGCTTTATTAAAAACCAACTTTTGCCTGCGGGTTCGCCCGCGTGGGTTTCGGAAATTTATTGACGGGAGCGCACTACCGGAATAAAAAGTATCTCATGTGTTAATCCAACTTATAAACAATCTGTTTGCCAAATTATATATATAACGGCGCGTGGCATTATTAAATAATGAAAATCAGTTAATTTCGATAGTTGTCATTTATTCTGTTATTTTAACGATTAATCGATTTCAATTCAACTAAATGGTAATTTTAATGAAGAGCGGGTAACACCGAATGGAGTTGCGTCTGTCATGGCGGGCGACGTCGTGTCAATTCATTAAGTTGTTGACAGCCGTTGCACGTGATGGTCACTCGCAAACCCATTGGCTCTAAATCGTCAATTATTACTGCAATCCTTAATTGTTTAAGTCATTTAAGTGTCTGTAAAATTGAAATAGTGAACGGTCAACGCTACAGCGTATTTATTTCAACGTTTCCTGAAGTTTGGCGCCCACTATGGATTCCCGTGCTGGCGAAGTCGCGAGTCAGCAATCACATGCAGCAGCCCGGCCTTCCCGATATCCCGTTATATATATTATACATCCGTTCAGCTGTTTTTACGTGATTGAGTAACAAAGATCCAAACATCCCAAGCAGCACGCAAGCGTTTTCAACATACATATAACAGCCTATTTAGAACTTAGAGTTCCTTTAGAGACTTACAAGAGTGTCAAAAAATTATTCAATCTGTATTAAGGGATCCGCAAAAGCTTAGGGTATTTAAACAGAATATGAAAACTCCACTATAAAGCTTAAGTATTTTGTGACACTTTAATCTGGTTTTATCGTTAAAGCTGTATACAAGCTGTATTTTGCATGTGAACACTTACTTATTACAGCTCTTAGTGTTATTATAGTATCACTTGAGACTTGTTTCTGTACAATGGTGTATGCAAACTCCGTTCTAAAACTTGTTTTTATGGCGTAATTGTACACTCTTGTAAATACAGTGGTTTTATGACTTCTGTTTTTGAGGGTGTTTTAAAACTAAAAAAATAAATGACAGCTACAGTACAGCTTTATTTTGTATTAATGACAGTCACTCGGAAAGACTTTACGGTCAACGAAGAGGGTTCCGTAGCAAAAACATTAAACAGGGTTATTAATGATCATAACAGTTAAGTTAAATGTGTAAATTTAATTCAACCTTTGGAACATGATTATGACGTTTCTTCATAAAGCAGCGCAAGTAGTTCAAATGATGATTGATTTGAACCATGAGATCTAGTTCTCTTACTGCTTCGTCATATGACGATAATGATAGTCTTTTCACACAGCATTTTGAGGTGGACCAATTATATAAAAGCCGAGATGTTTCATCCTTTACTAATTTGTTGACATCTAATCGCTTTCTTGGCCATCTTAACTTGCCTTTTGATTCCCACAAACCTGGTACAATGCAAAGCTTGTTTTGCCCTTTCTCAATGGTTGCTTAAATTTTAGTCGGCATGTTTTCCTGAAAATAAAGTAAAACTGATATAATACATACAACAAACTAATAATGCTTTACAATAAGTTTACTTAGGTATAAAATACAAGGTCAAATTGAGAATCTCTTCCTTTTTTTTGTTTTACTATATGTAGGTACGTATCATATTGAGTCTGCGTTTTTTATTTCTTTTAGGTAACCCTTATGAGCATTATAAGTTATGTATAGAGCACTGATATACAGCCTAAGTAATAAAAATATTCTATTATAAAGCTGATTAGCAGCCAAAAGCTGTACAATATAATCCATAACTTACTTAGTACAGCTACTCAGACTATAATACACTCCGATTATCGTTTAGGCTGTTTAGCAAATAGTCGCCATTTTCGTAATTTCGAATGTAGGTATAAAACAAAATATGAAACATAATTTAAGGAATATATAATGATTTTCGGCTTGATATGAGGGCACAATGATCACACTACCCTCACTTCTGTTATTATAACATTGTTTTTTATTCTAACCTTAAAACCAATATTGACTTACCATATAAATAGTATTTTTCTTTTATATCAGATCGATTATTTTGCTGGCGCTTGAATATTTTGACGGAAAACATAGACAGGTTCACAATAAATTTGAATCCGCAATTTCAATTCACCAATTAACACCTTCAGATATCTAAGTCCAAGATTACGTTTACTTACTAATAAATATTATAAATAACAATGTCGCCATTCATTGGAAAGAATTACATTCATTTTGTGATTCTCTTCAAAAACCTATTTAAAACTATTTTCTCTATAAAGTATTTATAAGATAATATCTGTAGTATAATGGTTTCTTTGTACACCGAATAACAGCTCTAATACAGCTATTATACAGCGCCTCTATTGCTTCTACAGCTATTATACAGCTATACTAGAGCAAAACGCTGTATAAAATGTGCCCATTTTTTACTTATAAGGGCTGTATAAGCGCTTATACAGCCTCTATACAGCCTGAATATACAGCTTCTAGTATAAAATCGAACTTAAATACAGCTTGTATACAGCTTGCAATGCTACTTGGGATACAACCATTCAAAATATGCCACTCTTGCGAAAACAAATTTTGAATTAGTCAGTGTACCTAAAATTTTAATGCAACATATAACAGCGATCTTGCACTGTTTAAGTTAAAACCGGTTAAAACTAATGCAACTCATTTAATTGAACATTAATTAACACAGTCACAACACTTTGTAGACTGTTTCCTACTAAATATATTGCCAACACACACAACATAAAGATACCATCTTAATTATCCTTAATGTCACAGCAGGAAGTGAAAGAATCTTAAGTAAAATCCTTCTAATCAAAACGAACGTGTTTTAAACGTTATACAAAGTAAAACCTAAGGGATAGTCATCACTGACTCATTTTGCTAACGGACAGCGTAATAGGGCTTAATGAATCACTTGTGGATTCGTGGTGTAGAGGAAGAGCTGAAGCGGAAGCGATTTACTAAAGTAATATTCGCAGCACGGGTCAATCAATCAGGTTAAACTACGCAAGCCGTGTTTGGTCCGTGGATGGGTGACCATCTTTACATATCAATACCACTCCGTGCCTCGGAACACACGTTAAGCCCTTGGTCCCGGCTGTCATTCGTGGATCCTTGACAGTAGTAAGAACTCCGACATATTTTTGACCACCAGTCTTACCAACGAGTATCGTATTACCCAGTAACTGGGTTGTGGAGGTCGGATAGGCAGTGGCTCCGTGTAAAATACTGATATTCAGCTGCAACCGGTTAGATTGGAAGCCAACCCCAAACTAGTTCTAAGAAGGTTAGGCAGAGGATGAGGTATTCGTATTGTGATTACTGAATGAAAATCATCTCAAATTGTAATACTGTATTGCTGCTCAATTACCTAAAGACCGCTTTAATCCTTAAGGGTCGGATCGCAGTAATCATAACGCTTTGCGAAAGATACGGGAGGTTTATCCACATTCACCCGTAGACACATGCAGACAAATTGAGATTGAAACACAGAAACAATTACTAGATGTTTTTACTTTAATTAAACCGACGTATTTTCCACGTAAGACACTTCCACTAATACTTAGTACTTGTACATACATTTGCAAATATTCCAAACCTTAACAAACACTCGTCATACACCTGCCGTTCTGATAAAGTTGCCCCGCAATATCCAGGCACACACAGGTCCGAGGGGGGGCACCCTAAGCCCCCCCCAAAGCCGTAAACGTAAACATTAAAATAGTATTTTTTCAGAATATAATAAATTTTCTTATTAATATGTAGGTAGCCTCTGCCTGTGACCCCCCCCAAAGTCTTTGGCTGCGACCGCGCCTGGCAATATCTCAGGATCCACTATAATGAGAACTATAAATACTGCATAGGTACAGACTCCGGCGCATCCCCTACGATGTACATTAATCGCCTTATCTGTAACGAGTCGGTACTCGCAATCTGTCTCGACGATTATATCGCAGATGTTACTAATGGTTCTCGATGTAGAAATGATTTTTACCTAAGCTCTAAATGTCCGTAAATTTATATATAAATAATAAAGGTGAATTGGTTAACATGGAAAAACAAGTGACCGGAAATCCTGCTATCCATTTACGTCATCGAGAAAATACATAAAGAAAGACAGAAATCTCTACTCATCAAATCTTTCACAAATTGCAAACATTTGCGGACAGTAGGCTAACTAGTGCATCAACTTAGGAGGGAAATGCTTCCCATGATCCCCGGTCCAAGAGTGGGAAAGGAACACTGGGCTGGTTTTAGTCAGTAAGAGTCTGACAGACTCCTCCTTTCACCCCAGGGTGGAGAACATCCATGAGGATTTTCCATTACGGAATAAAAAAACAAATTTGAGGGAAGTGCTTGCACTGTTTCAGTGATTCAAAGTTCCACCTAAGCGGACAGTGTCAGTGTCAGACAAGTCAACAAAAAATATTAGTAGGGGACAAACACAAGCGATGCGTTTTCAAGCTCATCACGAGGGCACAGCACGCCGAAGCTAATCTTTAATTGCTCTAATCTAGAACACTATCTAGATTCTTTCTCTGCTTGTTAGTGTTAGAAACACGAGATAAAATCGGGATTTATTTAATTAAGTAACAGTAGTGCTGCACAAAGGATTGTCACCAAGCTCGAGGAAACCACAATTAATAAATACTAGTTCAAATACAACGGTACGGTACGCTAAAAGATCAAGATCTTTTAGCGCGCGGCCAAAGCTGCCATCTTGTTTTTTTTAAGACAATTTCTAAGACATGTTCACAAACGACGCTCCTCGTTGAATATCATTCAACTCCAATTCATTTAATCTTTAGTGCAATCTATAATGCACCCATACAGGTGGTAAGTATTAATGAATGAGATAATTATTTTATTAACAGTTTTAATAATAGATAACGCTTTTATGATTTTTCTTATTACTAAATATTTAAATTATTTCCTTTGTCTTTTTTTCACAACTATATTATTAGCTGTATTATCAGTCATTAATTTATTCTTTGAATAAAAAATGTGGAAGCCAATCTATTTAACCGACTTCAAAAAGGAGGAGGTTCTCAATTCGTCTGTATGTTATTTTGTATGTTTGTTCCATGATATCTCCGTCAATTGTGGATAGGGAGATGTCAAAAATTCTTATATAATGGATAGGGTCCATTTAGATTTTAAAAGGATTTTATTTAATTTGCTTCAGTAATTTTTGCGTTACTTTTTGTTTAAAATCATTTATTACTTATTTAATTATTCGCATACATATTTTGCATTGTTATTAGTATATTTTTCATATCATTGAAGTGCCAAAGGTTAAAATTTCACTAAAATTTCGTACCTAGCAAATCAGGGGTGCAGTCACTCATTTGTAGATATCTGACAGTCAGCAACCTGAAAGTCAGACAATTTTCAATCTTCCCAAGAGGTATTATATTGCTACGTAACTGAATTATGATGTGGCGGTCAGAGGAAGTCGCTCCATTCAAAATACTGGCTACCTACATTCGGTTAGACTGGAAGCCAACCCCAACATAGTTTTGAAAAAGGCTAGCCAGATCATGAGTCCAAATATGTTCGTAGAGATATGTTCTTGACCGGAACGGATTAGAATCTGGAGCAGAACGCTTAAGTGGCAGATAAAGTGAGGATTGTTTTGGACGATTATAATTTTCGTTGTGTGTTATTAATTATTGTATTGTACTTCAGTAGTAACTAGGATTTTGCATAGCGTGTGGGTTGTTGCCAGGAATTAACAGTAGCAGCAATCAAAATCAAAATCAAAAGTCATTTAAAATTAGTTATGACGGTCCCCCAAAAACGTCCGCCCTTCACCACTTCCTAGTGCTTTAGTTATGGGAAAGCCACAGGGTAGGCCACGAAATGCTAATTTTCTTAGGTTTTTTTTGCAATTTGCAGGTCAGGTTCATTGAACAAAATATAATTCAGGACCATGTCTTAGAACCAAAATTCGAAGACGAAATCTAAATCAAAAGTCATTTTTTCAAACTAGGCTGAGAGTCAGCACTTTTTAAACGTCAAAATTACATAAGACAGTCCCCCCAAAACGCCCGCCCTTCACCACTTCCTAGTGCTTTAGCTGGGAAGAAGAAGTGGTGCAACAAACTCCCCAGAAACATGACATGTGACATCTACCAACCCGTACTGGGCCTGCGTGGGCGAGGAGGCATATGGCCCAGCTATGTGAACATTATAGGCTGTTAGTGCACCACTTTGGTAACTTCAGGTGAATTGTCAGCTTGTTTGCTATCTAAAATCTGAAGGTACTCATGTGTAACTTGTATACAGGATAAGTTTTTATCCAGTGCGCAAATTGTAACCATGAATTCAGCATATCATTTTTGAACCCCCAGCGTTGAAATTTTTCGTCTGTTATACAAAAAGAAATCAGCTGTTTCATAGAAAAGTGCAATACCTACGCGGTCAAAATGAATGAAACAGCTAGTTTTTTTTTGTATTACCGACAAAAAAATTCCACGCTGGGGCGTCTAGAATGATATGCTGAATTCATGGTTACAGTTTGCGCACTGGATAATAACTTACCCTGTATGAAGTTATTTGAGGTCTTCGAATTTAGATGTCTTCTTTCATCGTGTAACCATTGAACAAATCTAGCCTTCCCTTCGCTACCTATATCCACCAACCTATTTTCCATTTAGCTCGAAGGAAATGTTCGTATCCTTAGAGGGTTCAGTTCACTGAACTGATTGAATTCGTTTGGGCCGATTGACCCTTTAAGCCATTCAGGTGAAGTAAGTATTTACTTAAGGGGGAACCTAGTCGCGGGCTCGAACTCAATAATGGGCCTGGCTAAAAAGCACTCTGTCTCACCAGGCATCGTGTCCGACAGAGGTAGTATCAGTGATGAGCAGTTACAAGCTAGTCTACACGTACAACATTATTGAGTGAGGTGCAGGATCATTTATAGTACAAAAGGCGCGTAAAAAACTAAGAACAGTCCTTCGGAAGATCGGGTTTTATGAAGAAACCACTGAATAAATCAATGACCATTATAGTTTATTCCACTTTTCAATATTTGAGCTTTGTCGGTACCAGCTTGGTTTTTCAGATTTTACAGTTCTTTTAGTACTTAAACACGCCCAAAGTTAGGTTAAATTAGCTAGAAAAACGAATCTTTATTGGCTCCTAACTTTTTAATGGTTTTTTTTATTTTAGTATTCTGTTTCCGTACAGACAATACTAATAATGAGACAAAACCATACTATGTTTAATTTTTGATGTACACTGTCGAACAGTGGAGTAATACACTCCCGAAGTTTGTATGGGAAAAATGTGGACTAGATTCGCCTTAAGTAAACTTCCTGGGAGCCTTGTCATAAAAAGGTTTATGTTCTTACACTTAACCGACTGTGCAATGTGGTGAAGGTATTTTGATTCGGAGATTTGGTTCTTACATCCTTGAAGATCTAAGATTTTACACGAAAATCTGGTGAAGCTGTGTGCAATGGTTATCATTATCAACAGCCCGACTTCACCCACTGCTGAACACAGGCCTCTCTTTTTAACCAACTTCAAAAAGAAGGAGGTGTTGAAGGAGATGTTTTTTTAATGTATGTTCGGGCATAACTCCGTCACATATAAACGGATTTGCAAAAATCTTTTTTTATTCGAAAGGGGATAATTTCTAAATCCCATTTAAATTTCATATGGATCTGATGATGCGTTTCGGAGACAGACAACGGAACTCTTCAAAAAATTACACCAACTCAACCGCGTTTCCTGCTATCGCATAAATATGCATTGTTTTGACCCCAAGGATGGTGAAATTTTGAATTGGTGTACTATTACTAAAAAGTGAAAAATAAAAACTTTTCCAAAAAAAAACAACCGACTTTCGGAAAAATACTACAAAGTGAAAAATAACTTTAATTTCGGAAGGCGATGACAAAAAAATTAAATACATATCCAAAGTCACCGACTTCCGACTTCCATTTTTCCGGAAGTTGGTTGCTTTTTTTGTTGTGCCAATCCGCACGCTCCTGTGCCTGCCTCATCCAGATTTTACCCGCGATGGCCACAATTTCGTAGCTGGACGACCGAACTCCCGTCTTCTCTTCCAGTCCTTGGACTGACTAAACGTTCGCTCTATTACATGAGACTTGAACATACTGGAGAAATGAGGTTTAACTATAGGTCTGCTTCAGTCTTTGGAGATTTCAGGCGTGATGTTATGTTATGTTGTTAACTATTTGACAGGTTGTTGAATAGAAAATAACACATTTTCAATTACTAAGGGCGAATTTCACCAATAAAATGTTCAGTACTTCTAAAATTTAAGTGGAATATTGACACTATATACTTGAACTCGGTTCACAAGTGCTCATCGCGTTCAAATTCGTTGATGAAATTCGCACTAATTTGCCTTGCCCCCGACGGCAAATAATAGCTATTAATAATCAGGGACAAACAAATAGCTGTCGAAAAAAGTCGTCTATTTAATTTAAAGTGATAAAGTTTTCGGGTTTTCTTTTTCTGAACAACAGCCTTTAGGACTTTTTTGAGGACTTTTTTCATAACATTGATTGATGGTCTATTCGGCACGGAAGCATATCGACCGGCCAATGACCAATACGCAATGAGCAAGCAAGGCTTTGTTTCTCAGTTTGTATGTTAAGAAGCCTTTGACATGCAGAGTTATTATCATATGTAAATGTAGTCCTTAGCGACGTCATCGGTCCATCTCACTGACTGCCTCTTCTTCTAGGACTAGAACATAAAAATCGCATCAGTGATAACAACGTGTTGCCAACGAAGATTACTATAATCATCCGACACCCTCAGTTAAACCTAACAGCTCTCCGTAACGCAAACAAAGTTTAACTCTGCAGTCAGCATAAAATTAATTAAGTAACAATTTTAATGAGCAAGTTATCTTGGACGACATAAACTAATACCATTTCTTACTACTCCTATCTCTGTTACACATTGTTAATTTAGGATCACGCTTTCTGGTCACGGCGTGGTGAAAGTGACCACCTTGACTTGACGCTGTTTTTTTTTTTAATTTTTAGCGTTCCGTAAATTAGTTTGTTGTCTAATGGGCGATGGTGAACCTAATTGATGAAGACATGGTGGGAAGGAAAATTAGTATTTACGGGAAAATAATTAAACGTTGAGTTAGTCGGAGCGATGGTTGATAGGGAAACTAAAACTTGTACTTTGGGTAAGATAGCCAAACAAGTTTTTCGTCTATTTTACCAATTTCTATTACAAAAAATAGCCCTACCTCTTGATAGAAGAGGCTGTACTCTCCCAGTTCCGTCCATAATCAATTGAATAACACGTAACCTGAGAAGTACAAGTCTCCATTCACGATAAAAAAATGAAGTCCTTCCAATGTAACTATTACCTCATTCTAATTTCTACCTTACATTGCCGAAATAAGAGTAACTTTGCAATGACTAATGGTTTTACGTCGTTCGTGAATATTCTACCTTACTTCTTCCTTCAACCACCACAAAATTAAAACCGAAAGAGGTCTATTTTGAGCCAAATTCAGCACACATTCACTAAAATTCCCGGTAAATATTTGCTAAAGCAATAAATTTCCTCTTTGTGGTCTCTAAGAAAGGGTCCTATAGATAACGATCCTTACATGCCCCGCATGCTATTGTGAGGCATTCTTTCATATAAGGACCACGGAGTAGTGAGAATGGAGTGCTCGATACTCACTTAAAAGAAAGAAAGGATAATTAATGTTAAACCAATAAAAAAAAGTTGAAAAGTTCAAATATTTTATTTATTTTTATTAATGCCAGATAGATGCTGTCCGACGCTGGTTTTCGAATGAACCTTTTCGGACAAATGGCGTTAAGTAACCAACTTCATTGGAACACTAGATAGATACAATGTGCAAAAATCTAACTCAACTACTTGTCATCAAACGTAGCGACCGAGAAGATGAGATTTTTCGAATGAAGTCTGAGTTACTCTAGATCTCCATATGGGCTGAATAACTGATGTCGTATCCTGCCACTTGAAGAAGCAGGCTGAGTGGCGAATCTTTCATTATTACTAAACTAGCGACCTGCCCCTGCTTCTTTCGACTTAACAAAACATCGAAATTTATTTTTAACATAAACATAAATGTTTAACTTAAATGTATTTTACACATAAATCTATCGGAGTAAATTCTATATTGCAGGATTTAAAAGAACCAGGCTGTCACACAGACAGATACAAAAGCAAAATATATAATAGACAGTTGTGTCAATATGAATTACATTATGACAAATTAAACTATGTTTCCCAATTGGGCTTAAATAATCTTCGCCACACTGACCTACAAATTTACAAACACCATACACTCTCCATTTCTAAATACTCCGTGACCACGACCCATATTTTACGGAATTAGAATCCCATTTATTTAAAGAACTCTCCATTTAATGGCTTACCGGAACTGCCACAATTTATACCTATAATATTAGCATGAGATATAGCTATTACATTAAATGTTACTTTGCTCCAAATTCAGTGGTATTTAGGCTTTCCGGTCTTTTGTTTTAAATGGTAGGTAATTTAAACGGCATTAATGAATACCTATTAGGCATTTTGGCTACTACGAAAGTTTCGATCTAATGGAAGAATGATGTTAAAATATGTTTAGAATTAGTAAAATTCTCGGAATATATCCCTAGCATCATTGTGCTTAGTTGAATGAGTCGTAAGAGTCGAGTCAGTTTAATGTCAAAATAATTACTTTGCTAATAATGTACTTTTAAAAGTGGTGGCCGAGTGCTATTAGCCTCGACTTAAGAGTGTCAGCTCGTGAGTTTGAACCCAGGCAGGTACTTTACTTTGTGTATAAAACTAGCTTTTGACCGCGGCTTCGCCCGCGTTTTTTATACACTTACACCTTCCTCATGAATCACTTTGTCGATTGGTAAAAACCGCATGAAAATCCGTTCAGTAGTTGTTGAGTTTATCGCAAACAGACAGACAGACAGACACGGCGGGGGACTTTGTTTTATAATATTTAGTGATAGTGATGTCATCACCACTGCTCTCAAAACGGTAAAGGAAAACACACCAACACGTCCTAGAACCAAACATTCAAAGACATGTGACATCCGCCAACCCGGACGTGGAAAATTATAACCCTCTCCCTGGCAAAGAGAGGAAGGAGGTCTGCGTCCCAGCTGTGGGAACATTATAAACTGAATATGCATTACATACGTAGTTTTTGAAGTTTCATTAATAAATAAACATGTAATCTTAATGACAATTCGATAAGATTATCAAGCTCATCATTTTCGTAATTAAAGTGTACGGAACACTTAACTAAATTGCCGTTCGTGCTCACAAAACTTTTTTATTAGAACTTTATTGTTCCGACTGCCTGTTACATCTACAGTGTAATAATAATTATAGTAAGCACACATTATTTGTCTTTTTCTGTCGTATTACGACCTCTTCGCTTCAGACAATAGACTAAGGAGCAGAGAGGTTACGTAAGTATTGTCTATGGCCTTATGAGATTTTAAATGTGGAACATTAGACGAAAGTTAAACAATTTTCTTTTTTTTTGTTCAGCCATTGCAGTACTTATGCAAATAGTTTGCAATACAGTTTTTACTTAATCTTGAAAGTGTTTTTATGTAAGTTTGGAGAGGCAGTTAGAAATCTGTGTAATTTGTGTTAGTTTTTTCCTTAATAGTATTGTTGTAAACGCATAGTTTCTCTATTGATTGTTTTCGTGTATTTCATTTATTTTTGTGGCGGTGTTCATTGGACCGTTTTATTCGGAAGTAACGTCAGGAGGTGCATAATTTATGTAATATACAGATTATTTTTGAAAGGAAATTCCTGATCGCACGTTATACTGCGCATACTAAGCGAATGAGAGCCAGACCGAAAAAAGTGTAACATTTTTACCGTCACGACCATTTTTTCGGTAACAGATTAAGTGTCGTGACGGTCAATATGCTACATGTTTTATAAGTCTAGCTGTTATTCGCCTTTAGTTAACAAAAACGAAAGGAATTTCGTACCAAACGAGTGTCTCACGAGCGCTGTCATTATTTTATAGACCCATGCTAAGTGCTTCTGATAGAATAGCTGGCCTACACCGTGTAGGCTACACGTCAATAATTCAAAGACAGACAGGCTGGTAAGAACATTGACGCATAAACTGAAACCATTAATTCAGCACATACTTCTAGATCCAGGGTTTTAAGCCGGTTACCACAAAAAAAAAAACAGCCGATTCATAGAAAAGTGCAATAGGTATCTAGGCGGTCAAAATGGATGCTAGAACAGTTTTTTATTCTTATTAAACGACGAAAAATTTCAACACAGGGGGTTTCAGAATCTTGCACTGAATCCTTTGTAAAGTTGTACGTCGAAGTCCCTAACACCCTGTATACATAATCACGACCTCTTCAGTGCCCTAATAGCTACATTCTAATAACCATTTCCATAATTTAATTTAATTCTCACAATCCTACGCCCAAATGATTAGTAAGTATATTATACGTAAAGACCAGACCACACGCAATCATAAATTAGAATCAGCAATAAAATAAGGTTACATTGCACAGTTCCGTAAAACTTTCATTAAGTGACTACACCATGGCCCATGCTGGCCATGGTATTCCATAGAAATGGCGGCGCAATTATTCGTAGGTACAGTACAAATTACATATTTAATTACAATCTAACATCTAGCGAAACAATGAAAGTTCAGGAGAATTGCTAATTGGCCGTGATTATCTGCGAGGAGTTAGAAGGGCTGGATGTGACTCTGAACATATTTTTTAATCTATATTTAATTTATTAATCATTCGGATAGTGCATTTACATATTTTGTTTTCGTGTTGTAATGTAAAAGTAAATTGTATGGCTTACAATTAAAGTCCTGGTGAATGGATTAGTCAGTGAATTAGAATTATATTGGGGCTCATTGCTGGCTTTTGTATTACTTGTAGTTAAGTTGAAACTTTGTTATACACATAATAATCTATCAGTGGCGAGGGGTGAAATTACAGCAAGGGAAAGCCTTTCCAAAAAAAATACACCGCGTGATACAAGCTTAGAGTTTCCTCAGAAGATAAGGCCTGATACTGAGTTAAAATCAGAGAATTTTGTACAAAAGTTTTGTTTTTTTCCCGTGCGGGCATCAGTAATACTTAGAAACACATACAAATTCATTGTACTTTAAAATAATGAATGGTGGGAGGTAGGATTTCTTATAGGTAAGCCGATGGTAATCGGCTTGTTTTGACCCGTCGCCACTGTAATCTACATAATAGAAATGTTACAATAATTAATTTATTCATCGCTAACCTTTGCCAGCGGCTTCACCCGTTTGGAGGTCGAAAATTATCCCATGGGAACGTGCTACCGAGATAAAAAAAGTATTCTAAATGTTAATTCAGGTTATAAACTATATGTATGCCAAATTTCATCCAATTCCGTTCAGTTGTTTCTGCGTGATTGAATAACAAACAGGCAAACATTTAAATACATATACATTTTCACATTTATAGGATAGATAGGATTAGTACGATTCACTGACAGACAACAAACAGCCTAAATCCCTGAGCCTAGAAGCATAAACTTTTGCACAAGACTTCTATAAATAACAAAAGTAGAGGATGAACTTTTTAAAATTCACTCCCTAAAGAGGTTAAAAAGGGGCCGGTTAAAATTTTTCAGAACTTTGTCATTCTTGTTGATTGGAAACCCCATCGGGCCCGAGGCTTGTCATTGAATAAAATTTCTCCAAGCATTTATAATGCCACAGATTTGGTCAAATCATATAAAAATTCAGCCAGTTCTATAGTGACAAAAGGACGGAACGTCTGACTTTATAGGTCAACCCAAACAACGACACTCATTATATCTATTTTTCTACGTCTTGTTCGTAATAAGACATCCTGTCTTGTATTTCTTCTCGAGCTCGGAACCAATTTATTTAGCTCGTTAAACGAACTCCCTTTTATATTTCAGTCTGTTTATTGCGTTTTAAAATTATAATTGGAATATCGCACTGCTGGAGTTTCTTTGAAACCCGTCCAATTACAATTAATTTAGGACCCTTCAGCAGTAAGAAAATGTTGAACAAAACTTCTTATTTTACGTTGCAAATGTTACTAAGTTTTTCTTCTAAGATAGTGCAATTAAAGAATTTCAAACTACATAACTATATTATTAATGAGACAAATATCAACCGATGGGTAATATATTAATCTTCTTTTCGTTTTTTTTAATCGGGTACAAGCGTCATCCATTTTGTTTTCAAATCAGATAGGCCTCCATTTTGAATTATGACACTTATTCATGACGCCAGCCCGCCATGAAATCTTTACTCAACTACCAAACAAAAGTACCGAACTTATTTGCCAATAGGCAACTGTGTTTGCTCGTAACTAACTCCCTTGTTATCCTATTTCAGCTGCATGAAGTGTATATTTGTTCTCCAGAGTGGGTGTAACTTGTTATACACTGGGAGTACACAAACTGTTCATAGTTACAGAATCACTTAGACCCTGCAATCAACACTTGTATCGTTGCCAAGTTATTCTGCACTGAAGTGTAGCAAAATCTTGGGAACAGCTACTGAAAGATGTTTTAGTGTAATAATTTTAGTGGCTGTTTGTGAAAGGTTGCCATTTTGCCACAACGAATTGATAATAGTTTGGACTTTTATATTTTCTTTTTTGTGGAAAACTGAAGGGAAAATTTAACATACTTAAGTCATGTTTTAAATACCTTTGTCGGTTGCAGTAGGGCCCACATTTGACATACACCGTGACATTTTAGTGGTCTTACAACGGAAGCCTACTTACTGTATTCAATGACTACTAATCATTTATATGTAAAAATAAATATTTTTGAACAGTTGCATAGTAAAAAAAAAATATTCACTAAGACCCATGACGTAGTGTAAAACACCCTGTTATGGAGATGGAATTAATGATGGAATGTAATGGTAGGTAGCTAGATATCTTCTACCGTTTGATACGTATACATTTTTAACGGGGGGGTGTTTTATAATTCTAAAGAATTATTTATTTTTGTTTGTACCTATTTTCTTAATAATGATGACAATGTTTTAATCGTGCCTAGAGGTAGTTTATGACGGATACATTGAGTGGACCACCTTTGTAAGACGACTAAAATGTCACGGTGTATATCGACTTTTTTTTTCTAAGAATGGGCAGGCACAATGGCCTTTAGTGTTTCAGAAGACCTAGACAAGTTACAATCGCTTTCAAAGCGTTTCGTATTTCTGCAACGACATTCAACAGGATGGTCAGTCCCATACATATTTGACATTTTCTTCATCGTTATCGCTGTTAGAATTTCAGTTTGTCTAGACAATCAGTCCGTTCGGTGACTCATCAGTCTGCCTAGCTTTTTCCCAACTATATTGGGGTCAGCTTCCAGTCGGATGCAGCTGAATACAAGTATTTTACATGGAGTGACTGCCTATCTGACTTCCACAACCCAGTTACGGGGTAATACGAAACCAATTAGGTCCGGTCGGTGATTGTTGGCACAAAAAGGCTAGTAACCTTATGAAAAAATGAATTGTCAAATTAAACGGACTCCGAAAACGTGTATTATTTGTTACATTGGTATTAATTAAGAAAATAGATTAATCTATCTGCCTTTTCCGGAAGTCTATTTAATTTAATCTTAGATGATTGGTTGTTACTATAACATAAATAAAATTTGTCAGCAGATAAGTTACCACTTCCAGTCCCTGTATATCTGCTCCCCAGTTATCGTGTTCAGCGTCTGCTAGTAAGCGGCGCGTGCTCGCTATCGGCACATCGGCGCCGGCGCAGCGCAGAAAGCGGAGCTCGCTCGTAACTTGATACATTGAGGCTCAAGTGTTGCCGCTATTGGGAAGATGACAGCATGTTGGATGGATTTAGGGGTTTAAGAAAAGATAAAGAAGACGCTTGGTGAGATGAGCTGGACTTTTATTACAAAGTTAAATCGTTGCCATCTCTGCACAGAGAGAGGTGGAGATAGGAGAGTAGGGAGCCCTTTAACCAGTCGTGGGGCAATACGGCATAGTAAAAAAGAAAGAAAAATGTTTATAGAGGAAAAGAGTAACAGAAATAGGAAATCTGGAGATTAGCAAAATACAATTATGTAGGTAAGGCAGGAATTGAGTGGGTACGACTGTTACTTTTTGTCCCCTCATATAAAATAAGTGGTCCATGGTTATTTGTAAAGATACGATAATGATGATGCCAGATACAATTAATTCCTGATCACTTAACGCATTTTTTTGTTTTCAAGTGAAGTTTTTTTAGACCAAATTTTAACACAAAAATAAAAACTTAAATCATCATAATCAACCTATACCGTTCCCACTGCTGCAACACAGGCTTCCTCTCTGTGAGAGGGAGTGGTCCACAATCCACCACGCGGTTCTAATGCTGATTAGTAGTCGACGGCGCTATGTGTTACACACGTGCCTCAAAGAGATATCAGCACCAACTGGCGGGGTCCGCAAGGGCCAATGCCTGCCAGGGGTGCGGGTTGTTCGAAAGAGATACCGCGGCCCCTGGCACACAGGCGACTGAGAGAACACGGGTAGGTTTTAGTTAGTAAAAGTCTGACACGCCCTCCTGCTCCACCCAGAGCGGGAGAAGTTATTTGATGATTATCCACCCAAAAAAAAAGCCACGCGGTCCTAGTGTTGATTAGCAGATATCACATTTGTTTGTAGTTTTGGTTCTGGAATATCCGGCCGGTCGCCTAGCCGGTCTCCTCAAGAAAAGTATAACAGGATTCATTAATTAAGAATAGAGTAAGTTAATTTCTCTGTAGCAAGTTCCCAAAATAAGACACTAAAATTAACCGTTAAAGGAAAAAACGGTTCAACAAATGCACCAGTTACCGTACTTATTTTTATTATTTTCTTTTATTCCCAAATGAACGTGATAAATATATTTTGAATGGCTTTCGATCGTCATCGGGGGTGAATCGTCCCACAAACTAGTGATTACCATCATCGAATTGCAATCGAGTCAATGTCAAGAGCATCGGAGTAATCTAGGGTTGTTGCAGGCTTATTTTGTTATTGGAAATATTCAGTCAAAACAATTTTGACGTTCTATCTATTTTAAATAGGGAACTGCCACACAAAAATGAAATGTTTAATTTTACCCAGGTATAATTTTATTATTAATTAATAAAAAACATTACGATTTTCCTTTAACTCCAAATGTCCATGGTATTTTAACCTTACTCACCCCCAGCACCCTCAAAAACCTAGAAAACGGCATAATTATGAAACCTATGAAAATTTTCGCAGCCACCATTTTAGATTTTCATTGCATCTCTCTGTTGGTTTCAACGCACTCGAAAACCATGAATACTATGTCACTCTCTCTTTGTCTCTTTCTATTATATATTGCAAGCGCTACTGCTGAATATGAGGTCCTGGGTTCTATTCCCAGGCCGGGCAAAGTATTATTGGGTTTTTCTATCTGGAATTTCTCAGTAGCAGCGCTGAGTCTGGCTTTTTGCCCGGTCGATGGATATAGGCACATGGGACTTAAACACCACTGGCGAAATGTGGGTGTCCTATAGGTACACCTCAGCCCAATTCTTCGGAGACACAAGGCGTGATATTATGTTATGTCCACCAATTTGAAAAAAAACACAACATTCTAAATAATCCAGTCAGTGCCAGCCCTGAGCATGAGTGCGCGTGCGCACGCCATTTCCATCAACTAATTAAAGCATCCGCAACACTATTCATAAACGCAATGCTTTCTCTAAGACAATCACCATCCATTCTAATATCAACCCTAAAGTGTACAATTAGGGTTGATAATGAATTGATGGCAGGTTATAAAGATTCAATTGAGATTTAAGGAAGTCAAGATTTAGATGTCACGAAAGTCTTCTATTTGTTTCTCTTAGTTAGAACGTGTATTTATGCGATTGAGATGAAAGATAGACGTTTTGAAGCCGTTTTCACGATATATTTTGAACTGTATTGAAGTAAGATTGACGTATTATATGATGGGGCATTGTTTTAGGGCTGTACGCGAAGATTACGCGTACGTATAATGGTCTCATCTTTTAGGTTAAAAAAAATATGTGGTAGCAATATCCATTGTTGTTCAAAGGTTTGGTTTGGTGTTTATTCTCACTGTTCAGCATATCATTAAGTTTTGATATTAACTTCTATAAACTTAATGATAGGCGGTTGTTACCAAGACCCATAGAGATTTACAGTTCCATTAAATATGTACATTTTGGGAAACCAAAAATAAATATACAGGCTGGCTGGCTGGGATATTGACGCGCAAACTTTTACGTACTGTAACGTTACCACATTCAGTAAATGATTCTGAGTAAGTAGGAATTCTGGATAAATAAGTATTGCACTTTTCATTGACACACCAGATTTTTTTTATAACAGACGAAGGAGGAGAAATTATGGAGGAAAAATTTATACGGTTTAACGGGAGTTTGTTGCGCCACTTCTTCTTCCCAGCTAAAGCACTAGGAAGTGAAGTGAAGGGTGGGCGTTTTGGGGGACTGTATTATGTATTTTGACGTTCGAAAAGTGCTGATTCTCAGCCTAATTTGAATAAATGACTTTTGATTTTGATTTTGATACGCCCCGTATAAATTTTCTTCTAGAATCTTGTGCTGAATTCATATTTCATTCTGCGCGTCCATGTTTTTCTTTACCACCCTGTACGTATAACCTATTTACAAATAGTTTTATGTAATTCTAAGCAAATAAAGACCTATTCTATTCTAATATTTTGAATACAATTATGCTGTATGTAATGTTTTTCGCACAAAAAAGAGCCTCACATATTTTTGTTTTGTTTCAATATCAAAAGCGGCCCAGTTTACCCGCATATAGCGGTTTCCGTCAGTCCCCGACTTCCCCGTAGGAGTGACAGGCAGTCGGCCTAAAGTCTGCTAATGACATGTGTCGGCTGATACGCTGCTAAGGGAAATACGGGAAATATCAACCTTTTTCGACGTTGGTAACAGACCGTATTGTATATTTTTTGAGGGGTAATGAGGCGGAGAAATGTTTTTTGCTATCAAAAATAAATGTTATCGGATTTTTGTGGTGGGAGGGGTAAGGTTGGTTATTTGTAAATCTAAGTAAACTGTATGCCTGAATTACAACCAAAAGTAAGGATGTATGTCATACTATTAACATCATGAATTGCCATTAATACTTAGGAGCATTTAAGAATCTTTACAGCCGCACGGGTAGCTCGATCATGGATCGTGGATGGGTAACATCTTTAAATACGAAGACACCTCCGTGCTTTGGAAAGCACGTTAAGCTATTGGTCCCGGCTGTGATTCGTAGACTTTTGACAGTCGTTATGGGTCTTCAGAAACCCGAAAGTCTGACATCCAGTCTTACCAAGGGGTTTCGTATAACCCAGTAACTGGGTTGTGGAGGTCATATGCAGTCGCTCTTTGTAAAATACTAGTAGTCAGCTGCATCCCGTTAGACTGGAACCCGACCTAAACATAGTTGGGAAAGGGCTAGGCAAATGATGATCACTTAGACCATTACCGGCAGGTGGCACAGCCAACTTCGTTTAACACACTAATATATCCATAAAAAAACTACGTCCCATTGGTGCGTATGAACAACTTACCAAAATCTTTTGAGAATGTTTGACCATCAGGATTAGGACTCCAACTGGTAAATTAAAATGGAGGCAAGAAATTATTTTCCTAAATACTTGAGTCCTTGTAAGTACACAAGCGACATAAGCAGACATATTTAAAGCCGAAAGCGCAAACAACCGTGCGGTACGTTAACTAACATAACGTTTAATGTAATAATAAAGACAGGACAGGAATATTAATATGGCGGTCGTTAGATGCCATATCCTCGTTCTGCGAGTAATGTCACAGATTTGGAAGTAAATGGAGTGCTATTAAAACACTTATCGCGACCCAGAATCTAGCTCAACGAATTGAGGAAATGTGAAGGGACGATGACTGCAGATAAAGACTCATCAGTGCTATATTTTATTGGTTTAGTTTCGAAATAGTGAATAGATTACTAATATCTATTAAGATTAATTGAAATTAAGATTATGCATCCTTTGTGAAGACTTGAAGGGAGGGAAATTTACATTAATACCTACTTACCTCGTGTCGTGAAAATTATAACGTTTTTTTTTATTGGGAGCTATTGGTATGGACTAAGACTCGGTTTTTACAAACAAAATCGAATCGTTTTACTTACCAATCGTAGTATTTTTTATTGCCAAACTAGACATACGTATAAATAGATTCGTAAACTAATTTTACCTTTGATGGCAACTTTCATATCGACAGAAGGAGAGTCTACTATGCAAAGCGTTGAGGTATTTGCTTCATTATTGGTAAAGATACAAGCATCTTCATTTTAACCAACAACGGTCCGTAAAATATAGAAATTGGCCATTAATGCAGCTCTTGGGATACGGACATGGATTTGACCCCAACATTATAAAAAAAATTGTGACAGGGTGGGTCTGCATGTGTATTCATTGTTTACCGATCGTTTTTCATTGCATTCGTTAAAAGTCTGCATATTATTTTAATGTTCAGTCTCATTCACGCATACGTTGTAACTCGTTACTCCATCTGCTACTTATTCTGTGGCACAAGTTAACGAACAAGATGTGTTTTAACATTTGTCACAGAACATGTGTATAATTTAGGGATGATATTATAATGGAATGCGGTATTCACGAGGAATGCGACGCGGGCCTGAAGCTAGTTATGTGGTTACTATGTAGTACGTTAGTAAGGTTAGTGAGTTGTTGTAGTTTAATATTACGCGATTAAAGCGCGGTTAGCGGGTTAGTCATTTGAAGCGTGAGACGGGTCGTTTGAGGATGTTAACCAGTAGTTATGGTTGTTAAACGAATTCCTATGATAGTTGTTACGGATAGGCAGTAGTCCCATGCCTGGAAGTTTGACAGCCGGTTTAATGTTAAATTATTAACACGTACTGTAGTATTATACTACGTGTGAAATAATAATGCAAAGCTTACTCAAATAACAACGGCACGGGGCGATCGGTCAGGTTGAGTTACGATTTCCGCGGTTGGTCCGTGGATGGGTGCCTCGGAAAATACGTTGAGCCGTTGTTCATTGACAGTAGTTACGGGTCGTCAAAAATCCGAAAGTCTGACGACCAGTCTTACCAAAGGGTATCGTACTACCCTGTAACTGGGTTGTGCAGGTCAGAAAGGCAGTCGCTTCATGTAAAGTACTAGTATACAACTGCATCGGATTTTACTGGAAGCCCACCACAACATACATAGTTGGAAAAAGGCTAGGGAGATGATGATATCTAACTCAAATGACAGCCGATGTCAGTACAGAGCGTACGAAAAACTATGAATAAAATCCAGCGATCTAAATCATGACAACATACATTCCAAATGGGAACATTTATCGTCGATTCCGTATTTGGACAATAAGTACAAATATTATAGATTTTTTCATACTTTACACTTACCTGGAGGAGGCCTTGGCCTTGCAGTGATAAAATACTGTCTGGAAACGACGACCTTGTGACAGACCATGTAGAAACACTCGACCGTTTTTAGAACAAGCTTCTTTTTTAAGCTTTGCGATAAGGACTTTAAAACCAATCTGGGTAATTTTTCCACCATTAACATAATGCAGGTTCAATTTAGTCGCCTGTCATACTCACGCAGTGTAGATATAGATATGTCTTACTCTTTATACAAAGTTAAATCTGTCTTGCCAGGGCATTTTCACAAAATTGAAAAAAGAATATTGTAGTTTCCTTTGTTTTTTTATTTTTTCACTTACATAAAGATTTCGTTTTTTTTTTCTTTTTTTTTTCTTTTTTAATGGTTGGCACAACGTCGAACACAATTGATTGGATCAATCGAACTTAGTAAGTGTTAATTTGGATTTGTATGTCGGATTTATGTAACAATAAACTGTATTCATGTAACAATCTATCTAAATAAGTTATATCTATTTTGTAACTGCATTTCCTACTCCTATGTTTAATGCATGCTGTGACAGCCTTTAAGTAAGGCTACACTATAAATTGTAAGATTATAAGTACTTTAATATGTATTTTTGGTGTAAGCTTTGGTCGTTGTCTTTAAATCAAAATCAAAAATCAAAATCAAAAGTCATTTATTCAAACTAGGCTGAGAGTCAGCACTTTTTGAACGTCAAAATTACATAAGACAGTCCCCCAAAACGCCCACCCTTCACCACTTCCTAGTGCTTTAGCTGGGAAGAAGAAGTGGCGCAACAAACTCCCCAGCAGCACAGCTGTCTGTTATGTTAGAAGAACTTGATTCTATACAATAATGGCATATAATTAAATTAACATTCAACAATAAATGAAAATTTAATTGATAAAAATAAAAAAAAATGGTTTATGCAGTCAAGTTAAATAAACAATGATATGAAGTAATTCATATGACCTGTCAGTAGTTAAGCTAATTCTGGTCAAAGAACACAAACGTTGTCTTGAGTTAATCACAGCGACCAACAATTCTTATCGTTTAAGCAGTCGTTGATAGAATAGTATGCCTTCGAACAAAGATTTGATTTTACTTTCGCTTTAAACGCGTAAAATAAATGAATACAAAAAACAAACTAATTAATTAATAAGAATAGGTTTTCTGTTTCGAAAAGACAGAAGATTATAACAGGCGCGTTCCTGTTAACATGAACGCGTAGAATAAACGTGATCATTTGAATGTATTTCGTTAGTTGCTACGGCCCGCGTCCCCACAAATGCGGCTTATTAGTCACACGAAAAAATCTCGCATCGTCACTTTTAATATAATATTTTCTATAGGCGACTCGACAAATACATCACACATTAATTAATACATTATATTATGAACCTATAGGCTAAACGAAAAAAAAAATATTTCTAAGGCGATACAAATGGTGAGGGGTTGCATATTCCATAACCATTCTCGCTCGCCAGTGTCCATTGAACCAGCAAAAGCCATCCGCATTTAGGTGGAAAATCCGTCAGGAAAATAGAAAAAAATACCGTCGTTCGTCCAAGCAAAGCTACTAACCACAATATCATACAAGTATATATTAGCTAATTATCAGTAGTGACTGTGTTGAAACCGCTATATGCATTATCATTCATCATTATCCTGCCCAATTTATTTGATGTCGGAGCATTTTCTTCCATGCTTCTCTATTAGTCCTCATCTTGGTAGTCAGTCCCTTTCTTGCCATATAATTTTCACAGTTCATCCGTCGATTCTTTGATCTTCCCATACTCTTATAGCCAGCCAAACATTCATTCACAAAACTTTCCTCACGATTCATTGAGCTCGAATTATTTGTATTCTACTGAAATAATTGCATGTAAATAATCGACTATCAAAAAGTAATAGATAGTAGATATTCTTTGCAATAGTCTCAAATAAGTGCCCTGAACGCACGACGACATAATTAACAAGCTATACATTTCTAGTATAAACTGACTTCACATTGTACGAAAACACTATACAATGCGAGGTCAACTAAAACTGGAAATATATAGCTTGATATGTCACCGTGTGTACATCTCTCTATAACACAAATATGCTTTTTTATCATTTTAAATTAATCTCTACGTCCAATTCCTGCACTGTGTAAGCAGAATGGACTGCTTGTGTGTGATCGCTGCTGCAAACTTTCTACTTCGGTTTTTAGCTTATAGTAGAGATTCTCATAAATTTATGGCTGTGTTATTTTTAGTGAGTAGATTATGTTTACTAACATTGTTGTTAAGAAATATTGTTACTAACATTTTGAAACTAAGTATGTTACTTGTTGACTTAATATGAACTAGCCGTGCCCACGGCTCCGTTGCTACCGGAACAAACGTCAAATAATGTCCAGCTTTACGGAGATTAGCCGGAACAAACAGACAGACAATCATTTTTTTAATGGTTATTTTGTTATAATTACTATTTAAACTTTAATAATTGAGTAAAAAACCGTTGTTTTGACATCACAAACAGACACTTAAATTTTATTTGTTTGCATTATACAAATAACACTCTGTTATATTCTTCCTCTCATAGTTTTATTAACAAAACCTACATTTACGTAATTGACCCAATTTCCATTTAATCACTTAATGCGACGATGTGTCAACTCACAACGTTGGTACTATGATTGATGCCTGCCAGCTCGTGGCAATACCCGTCCGAGCCATGTAATGGAGACTCCAATTATACCCATATACGTTACTGAAACCAGTTGGAAATCAATATGGCTTCCCATTACAATCTGGGTGAAACTGGCTTTAAAAATACGACAGGGAAATTGTGTTTTTTTTATGTAATTAGTCATTATTTGTGATTAATCGGTGTGTGTGTGTGAGATTGGGTCAAATTGTTATAATTATTTTATAATTTGCTTGAAAATTAATTTCAGAAAAGCTTTTATTCAAGTAGGTATCTACATAATTAAATACAAAATTGAACAAAGGGTAACAATTTATGAAAGCCTGAAATGATATCATATTGGAAATTATTTTAATAATTTGCATGTGGGGTAAGTAAATGCGCAGTATATTTTCCGAATAAATTTGAGGTTCACATAACAACAAATTAAATTGTAACATTTAAAATTGATTTGGTTTAACGACCATTTCAATAATGTTAACCAAGATCTTTGCAAATAAATTAACGTCAAATGTAGACTAGTTTGTCAGAACAATATCGTACATTATTAATTACTAGCTGCTGCCCGCGGCTTCGCCCGCGTGGAGATACAAAATTATCCCTCGGGAACGTACTACCGGGATTAAAAGTAATCTATATGTTAATCCAAGTTATAAACCATCTTTATGCCAAATTTCATCCAAATCCGTTCAGCCGTATTGGCGTGATTGAGTAACAAACATCCAAACATCTTCACAAACTTTCACATTCTTAATATTATTAGCTTCCTCCCGCGGCTTCGCCCGTGTGGAAGGCGGAAATTATTCCGCGGGAACATACTACCGGGATAAAAAGTATCCCATGTGATAATCTAGGCTATAATCTATCTGTGTGCCAAATTTCATCCAAATCTATTCAGTAGTTTTTGTGTGAAAGAGTAACAAACATCCATACAAACAAACTTCCGCGTTTATAATATTAAGTAAGAATAGTAGGGTAGTAGGCTTTTCATAACATCACGCCAGTATCCCTCGAAGGGCCAGGCACAGGGGAACCTATATGGCACACCCACATTTCGCCAGTCCCATGTAATAGGGGGCGAGCCGATTGCCATCAACCGGGCACAGATCCAGACTCCCGGATGCTACTGAGAAATTCCAGATAGAATAACTCTTTGCTGGATCTGGGAATCAAACCTGGGACCTCATGCTCAACAGTAGCGTTTGCGACCACTAGATAAAAAAGGCAGTCAGTCAATTATTTTTAGGACAATTAATGTTAAGTTCGGCTAGGAAACTCTATCCTAAATCTATTCTGAACCCTTTCAGGCTCACAAAAACTTTTTCAGTTCCAAAACAGTCTAAAATCAATAACAAATAAATCAGGCTGTACGAAAATACTAACTTTGCTGTTTCTATAGTACGTTATTTCGAACCAAATTGACCTTGACAGTCTTCTTAACAAATAAAACCCAGGATTTGTGGTTTATTCCGACTATAAAAGGAGGGATCGACCCTTTTAGCACTTCACATTGCCTGGAATTAGAGACGCAGGCGTTCCTTTTGAACTGAGGTCTACGCAATCGTAAATATATTTCTAGGTAACTTCGAAAAGAGGTGGATCTATTGTAATCTGAAAACTTATTTATACTTACTTTTGTAGGCTCTGAAATCTTGGCCCAACAATAAGTCAAGTCAAGCTGGGTAATTCAGAAAGATGGATGGTAGGTACAAACTTTAAATTACCTGGATTTACTGAGGTCGCCTAAAAAGAAATGGCGGTATGCTTTGAGCCTAAAGGCGCTCTCTCACCGTGAGCATTCGCCTGTTGGTAATGTAACCTTATCCGCGACCTAGCGTGTTACTTTTACCTATCTTTATTTATATAATTCTGCTGTACGTGCGTATGTCACTGAACTCCTCCCAAACGGCTGGACTAATTTGATGATTTTTGAAGTGAAAACTTCTTTAGGCGCGTTCGGCATTTTTTGAGATGGGAAAAAACAATTGAACTCGCGACACAGTTACCGACACCTCCGTTTTTTATTAGACTTATTTCAATAATTTAAGTCTCAAAAGATATTTCAATTAGAATGATGAAAATCGGATAACCCCTTTAGAAGATACGACCAAAATTATGATTATGAATAATGTGAAATCCTGTATTGACGATTCAAAAAATACACACTTCACACACAACAACACAACCAACAACCCTTCAACTTTCACTTCTGTCGGCAATCCCGGAGTGCCACTGTTTTTTTGTTTTCGTGTGTTTTTAGTGTGTTCCTGAATTATTTAGATTCACGATTAGACCCGACAGAGAGTGCTGCGATCGAGTTCTAGGAAACATGACAACGTCTGTCTGGTCAGCTATTTCAATTACCTACCTATATGTATTGACCTATCCTGCTCGTTTCAGTAATCTCTCCAAAGTACGAGCTGTATACTCCCGGTGACAGGGTATCCCGTCAAATTCAAATTTTCTTAAGTTTTTTTTTGCAATTTGCAGCAGGCTTAGCACGAGAACCGTTTCGTCGACGGAAGAGTAGACAAAAATGACGTTTCCGTGTAGATAGTTCACAGTTTTGTACCGAGATATGTAAACAAGCGATTTCAATTCTACGGTAGAGTAGAAATAGAAAGCGTTATGCTAAGCCTGCAGGGCAGCGTCAGGCTGGATGTTGCAAAAATATGATTAACAACACGTATGTATTTTCAGAATTAAACGATTAAAAGCATTAATACAATTATCTAAGTTCATATAATCCTATTGAATTATATGCAACTTGCAAAAATCAAAAGAAAATTTTAATTATGCGGGCTAACTTAGCGCAGAGAACACGGGTTTATTACAAGACATCATCATCATCATCTACCTAGCGTGGAGTTTGTTTGTTTTAACGCGCTAATCTCTGGAAAAAAATGTCGCGAATTTCTTCCCGTAGGTGTCGTAGAAGGCGACTAAGGGACTTACTAGAGAATGGGCAGCAGCGTTCTCTATACATTTTACCATCATACTACGATCGCCAACCCGCCTGCCAAGCGTGGCGATTATGGCAAAACCCCTCTTTCGCGGGAGGCCGATGTTCAGCAGTGGACGTCTTTCGGCTGATATGATGATGATGATGAATCTCTGGAACTACCAGTCAGATTTGAAAATATCTGTTTACATATGATAGCGCAATGTTAGCGGAAGGCTGAAGACTTCCTAACATTACGCTAGAACCCTTAGGAGACGAGCAAGACAGGATGAACTCTGAGCGAAAACGAAGTAATAGTCCTGGTAGGCGATGCGATGCGACGGGGTGGGAAGAGGGGTCGCGGCTGCAAGAACTTACCACGCGTATAAAGTCGCAGGCACAAGCTAGTAACTTGTACTAAATAAGGTTCGTCGGTCATCATCATCTGCTTAGCCTTTTTCCAACTATGTTAGGGTCGGCTTCCAGTCTAACCGGATCCAGCTGAATACTAGTATTTTACATGGAGCGACTACTTATCTGACCTCCACAACCCAGCTACTGGGTAATACGATACCCCTTGGTAAGACTGGTTGTCATACTTTCAGGCTTCAGACGACCCGTAACGTCTGTCAAAGATCCACAAATGACAGCCGGGACCAACGGCTTAACGTGCTTTCCAAGGCACGGAGGGGTCTTGGTATATAAACGTGGTCCAACCGCGACAAGCGTAGCTTAACCTGATCGATCGACCAGTGCAGCTTATATTACTTAGCCGCAAGCCCCCTAAATAAGGTTCGGTCGTTATTATAACCAATTTTAAAAGCCAAATCAGGAAACATTCGTCAATTTCTGCCTTCAGAAAATCATGGACTATTAGTATCTACTTTTACTTGATGAGTCGACACAAAATTGCCATTATTTACTTTAAGCGCAACACTTTATTCCCACTGGCAATCAAGTTAATAGCTCGCATCTTATACTTTTCCGTGTTATTCAGCTTTCTCCATCAAACTTTAGCCACTCACACTTTAATTAACAATATAACTTTCGTATTTATTATTTTACTATAGTTAAACTTATTATAGTAATCACGATTATCGCCAATATGGGAAAGTTATAAACTTGAGTAGTTCGATACAAAGTTGTGTTTGATTAACTTGTAAAATTTGAATAAACGTCGTGTCATTGGAAACTCTGCTGACTGGAAGGTCTTACTTTTCTTTTATGAACATAATTTATTTTCCATGTCTTGTAATAAACTTGTGGCTAAGTAACAATAGCTGCAAGGGTCGATCGATCAGGTTAAGCTACGCTTGCCGCGGTTGGTCCGTGGATGGGTGACCATCTTTACATACCAAGAGCCCTCCGTGACTCGGAAAGCACGTTAAGCCGTTGGTCCTGGCTGTCATTTGTGGATCTTTGACAGTCGTTACGGGTCGTCAGAAGCCCGAAATTCCGACAACCAGTTTCACCAAAGGGTATCGTATTACCCAGTAACTGGGTTATGGAGGTCAGATAGGCAGTCGCTCCATGTAAAATACTGGTATTCAGCTGGATCCGGTTAGACTGGAAGCCGACCTTAACATAGTTGGAAAAAGGCTAAGCAGATGATGATGAACGACGAACTTTATGTAGTACTTCCTAGCTTCCGCCTGCGACTTTATACGCGTGGTAATTTCGTACACCCGTGAGCACCCCCTCCCGCCCCGTCGCATTGCATCGCCTACCCGGACTATTCATTCGATTTCGCTCAGCATTCTTCCTGTTTTGCTCGTCACCTAAGGGTTCTAGTATAATGTTAAGTAGTCAGCCTTCCTCAAGATGATCCGACTGGAAGTTCCAGAGATTAGCGCGTTCAAACAAACTCTTCAGCTTCATTATTACTAAATATATACCTACATATTTAGTAATAATGGAGCTGAAGAGTTTCGTGTGGTACCGGACGTAAAAGAATAGCACCATCCCATTTCTTCCCGTGGGTGTCGTAGAAGGCGACTAAGGGACTTACTAGAGAATGGGCAGCAGCGTTCTCTATGCATTTGACCACCATACTGCGATCGCCAACCCGCCTGCCAAGCGTGGCGATTATGGAAAATCCCCCCTTTAGGGGAGGCTTGTGTCCAGCAGTGGACGTCTTTCGGCTGACATGATGATGAAGATGATATACCTACATGTAGATTAGTATAAATTGTTGTATAAGTGTCAATTTCACTAACGAAATTGATCGCGAAATACATCTTAACTGCGTTCAAGAGCTATTATTGTCAATATTCCACAGCAAAGATGACACTGATAGCTCTTAAACGCGGTTTAGATGGAGGAACTAATCGCACTCTGTTTAATTGGTGAAATCCTTCCTGACACGGATTGACTGAGAGTCCTAAACTTTTAAGTGGTAGTCTGTTTCTTGACTTATATTGTGTTTATTTTTGAACTCACTGTTCACAGTATGACGGTTGTTGCTAAGTAAAAACACCGGCACGGTGCGATCTATCAGGTTAAGCTACCCTTGCCACGGTTAGTCCGTGGATGGGTAACCATCATTATATACGAAGACCCCTCCGTGCCTCGGAAAGCACGTAAAGCCGTTGGTCCCGGCTGTCATTTGTGGATCTTTGACAGTCGTTACGGATCGTCAGAAGCCCGAAAGTCTGTCAACCAGTCTTACCAAGGGGTATCATAATAAGCAATAACTGAGTTGGGGAAGTCAGATAGGCAGTTGCTCCATAGACAATACTAGCATTCAGCTGCATCCGGTTAGACTGGAATTAGTGGACAAAGGTGGTATCTAAGTATTCACATTTCCAAAAACATGTAATAGGGGGCGAGCCTACTGCCATCTTAGTACAAATCCAGACACCGGGCTGCTATTGTCCGACCTGGGAATCGAACCAAGGACGTCATGTTCAGCAGTATTGATTGCGATTCTCTATGAAATCTTCATGAAAATTGTTCTAGAAAAGTCGCATCGCGCTGCTCGTCTAGTCTGCGCTCTTGTCTGAAGAAGCCTTAAAGCAAAATTAATGGTACGTAATTAAGAAACTTTAGCTATCAATTTACAAGTACAAAAGTAAGTATCTGTCTACCTCCCAGTACTTCAAGTACTTCAAACTCATGTTATATTCATCGACATTGTCTCACTTTCCTTGTTTCCTAACATTTTCGCCGAAGCATGGCGCTCGCTCGTGAATTCTCCCGCCAATAGAATTGCACGCTTATAATTCTAAGATATTTTTACTGCTAAGCCACGACTGTGTTTTCCCGTAACTAGTAAATAAAAGAAAAAACTGTTTCACGTGATTGTGGAGCGGTCGCTATGTGAGATTGTCGTGAGTGAATCTGAGCTCTGTTTCTGAAATGGAAGTTGGTGTTGTATCTATTTTTACTTTGATGGAGCTGGCGTTAAATATGGCGCATCGAGTTCTACAATAAGTTAATTTCGATAGCCCGTCTCTTGCTAGCCTCCCCCAACGACGCCCTAAAACAAGATCTGTCTCCCACAGAGGCTGCCCTTAACGTGTATTCGCTTAGTGTGTAAGCCCTGACTGGAGGCCTTAATTTATTGGGGCACCCATAGACCAGTCCGGTGAAGCAGCTGACCACCTCCTAGACTGACCTTTGAGATGCCGAAAAAAAATAGAGTTAGGCTTGTACAGCATTGTAGCCTCTGTCACTCTTAAACAATAACGTAAACATAAAAACCTACCAGTGGCGAAAGCACCATGTAACACGATTTCTACCGGCTTCCCTTCGAGTATTCGCTTCGGCAATTCTATCGCTATTAAAAATGGCTCGTCAATAGTGGCTACTATTGTCAAAAAATATAGTTACACTACAGGTAAATACCGGTAGTGTAAGTCACCAAAATTCACCATAATATTCAAACAACAAAAATGGTTATTTTTAGCTTTGTATTACAACGAAAAAAACATTCTGAATTAACCCGGCGCCAAAACGTCATAATCGCAAACTAATAATTCAGCGATCCCGTAAAGATGTCACTTAAGGTCTTTAGGCACTGCTTGATATGGACAAGAGCAAACCGCTGCACAACGGGGTATGACAGAGACAGATAAAGAATGAGCGAGAACGAGATGGAGGAATATTGCACATTTAATTTCGTTGTCAGCTGTTCAATTTCATTGTATTTCATTCTTTACATTCAATATTAATTTTGGAATGATAATAAGTATTCTTTATTGACAAGTCAGTAAGTTAAAGCCGACTTCGCTTCGGCTTCTTTCTTAGAAAAATTTACACCTCGCCGCTGATACTTACCTCTGTGACTATCGACTAATCAGCCCACAATATGATTCCCACTCCTGGGATACAGGCTTTCTCTCTGTGTGAGAAAGTGGGTCGTAATCCAGCGGGCCCAGTGCGTATTGTTGTCTTGATGTTAAATCCATTCCTGCTTCAGGCAAACTCTGTCAAGGCAAAACGCAAAACAATGCCAACTTCCAAACAAAAACACTACAATGTGAAATAACTATTATTTCGGAGGTCCGTGTCTTTGGTTTTCGTTTTTTGCCACTGACTTCGGAAATTAAAGTTATTTGTAATGATTTTTTTTTTAATTCGCGTGTTTTTTTTTTAATAAACTTTTATTTTTCTCGTTTTATTTGTGTTCACTTGCTAAGTAAAAGTATTAACAGTGACAAGAAATTATTATAACATCATCAGTTTTTAGAAGTCGGATAAAAACACAAACTAATCAGTAATTTTGCGACTTGTGTGTTTATTTATTTGATTCTGAACATCCCTCATATTTTTTCTCAAACTTTCCGACTCACGACAAATCAAAAACGAACTGAGCAAATCGGCTACGTTATAAGTATCACGAATTGAACATATTTGTTACCAACATCAAATTATCCAAATAAGATAAAATAAACAACTCAATATATCGAGCTAATTGAGTGAGAAATTGCTTTTCGTATGTTCAGCTTATTTTCCTGTTACAGACAGCCTCCTGACAGACGTAATGGGCAATCTGTATAAAATCCAATGATCATCGAGATGTATGTCTTCGGTAAATATGTAAGACAAAATTCTCAGCAAAACAAATAAGAAAAACATCGTGTATTGGAATGACAAGTCTAATTTATCATGTCATTATTTTTCCTTATTTCAGTATTTTTAACCGACTTCAAAAAGAAGGAGGTTATTGACATGTTTTTTTTTAATTTATATTCGGGCCTAATTCGTCATTGGTCCCATTTAAATTTCATATAAATATGATGTTGAGTTTCGGAGACAGACAACGGAACTCTTGAAAAAATGATAGCAAATCAACCGCGTTTTTGCTATCGAAACAAGGAATATTGCATTGTTGAAATTTTGAATTGATGTAACACTGTCACTGTAATTTGAAAACATTGTAAAACCCAATTATTTTTAAAAGAGTAACCGTGGAGTTTCTTGCCGGCTCTTCTCCATAGGAAGCGACAAATTGGAACCGTGCACCTAGCTTCTGACGTTTCATAAGTGCCCTTGCAGGTTTATGTGAAATAAAATATTTTGTTTTTTTTTGATTTTGATGTGAGGTAGGTATAGGTAACTAAAAAGTCAAAATAAAAACTTTTTCCACAAAACAAAACAACCGACTTCCGGAAAATCACTCAATCAATCAACTCAGCCTATCGCAGTCCACTGCTGGACATAGGCCTCTCCCAGGCAGCGCCACAACACTCTATCCTCCGCCTTCCGCATCCAGTCTGTTCCAGCCACCTTTTTAAGGTCGTCGGTCCATCTAGCCGGGGGGCGTCCCACACTACGTTTGCCGATGCGCGGTCTCCACTCCAGGACTCGTCTGCTCCACCGTCCATCGGTCCTTCGACAAACATGGCCAGCCCACTGCCACTTCAGCTTGCTCACTCTACAAGCTATGTCGGTAACTCCGGTTCTTTTCCGGATAATCTCATTCCTGATTTTATCCTTCAAAGAAACTCCGAGCATAGCCCGCTCCATAGCGCGCTGAGCGACCTTAAATTTGTGGATCAGCCCAACCGTCAGTGTCCACGTTTCGGCACCGTATGTCATCACGGGCAGGACGCACTGGTTGAAGACCTTAGTCTTCAAGCACTGCGGAATAGGCGACGAAAAGACTTGACGTAGTTTCCCAAACGCTGCCCAACCCAACCGGATCCTTCTGTCGGCTTCTTTCTCAAAGTTGTGTCTACCGAGCTGGATGACTTGCCCTAGGTAGACGTACTCCTTCACAACTTCGAGAAGCGACCCTTCGATGTGGATTGGACTCGGCAAGACGTGAGAATTGCACATGACTTTCGTCTTGTCCAAATTCATGCCGAGGCCAACCCGCCGAGAGGCTCCGTTTAGGCTGTGCAGCATCTGGTCTAACTGTTCCAGTGTCTCTGCCATTATGACGATGTCATCGGCAAACCGAAGGTGTGAGATGCATTCGCCGTTGATATTGATACCCTGTCCAGTCCAGTCCAACGTCTTAAAGATGTCCTCCAGCGCGTTGGTGAACAGTTTCGGGGATATAACATCCCCCTGTCGCACCCCTCTGAGCAGTTGGATGGGACTTGTTTCCCTATCCTGGATCTGGACAGTCATCGTAGCAGCATCATACAAACATCTCAACACCTCGATATAGCGCCAGTCAATTCGACATCGTTGCAGAGAGGCCAGAACTGCCCATATTTCGATGGAGTCGAAGGCTTTCTCGTAGTCCACAAATGCCATACACAGCGGTTGGTTGTACTCTTCTGTCTTCTGTACAATTTGCCGAACAGTATGGATGTGGTCTACGGTACTGAAGCCTTTTCGAAAACCGGCTTGTTCTGGCGGCTGGAACTCGTCAAGTCTTCTGGCGAGACGATTCGTGACGACCCTCGAGAACAGCTTGTAGACGTGGCTCAGAAGTGAAATGGGTCTATAGTTCTTCAACAAGGTTTTGTCACCCTTTTTGAAGAACAGAATCACCGCACCTCTGCTCCACGCCTCGGGCGTTGTACCCTCTTGGATGACGGAGTTGAAGAGACTCGCTAGCTCTCTTAGGACTGGAGCCCCACCCGCTTTAAGGAGCTCTGTCGTTAAATCACTCTGTCTGCTTTGTCGGAAAATCACTACAAAGTGAAAAATCACTTTAATTTCGGAAGTGACATAAAATTAAGTCACCGACTTACAAAATAAAAGTTATTTATCACTTTGTAGTGTTTTCTGGAAATCAGTTGTTTTTTTTCTTCAGTCAAGTTTTAGTTGCTTACATGTAATCAGTACATTCACATATTTTATTTGGCTTTTTACTTTTACTAGCGACCACGACTTCATCCACGTGGAATTTCTTGTTCCCCCGACCCCACCAGAAGTCGCATCGTATTTCCTGACCACGCTGTTTCTGCGTTTTCGCTCAGCATTCTTTGACTGTTAGGTACAAGTACAGTTACTACTAGTAGTATGATGTTTACTGACCCAAGAGCTAGATTGACCCGACACTATACCGAAGACATCCCGGACGTCAGCTTGTACGAGATTAGGATGGCTCTGAAGCAGCTTAAGAACAACAAGGCGCCGTGTGATGTCGAAATTATGGTAGACCTCCTGAGGGCCGGCGGAAAACCCGTTCTTAAGGCCTTCCAGAAGCTGTTTGATTGCGTCATATTCGAGGGCAAAATGCTACAGGTATGGAAATGACCTTCCTCAAATCGGCTATCAAATGCAAAATGCAAATCCGACTGGAGTTCCAGAAGTTAACACGTACAAACAAGCTCTTTAGCTTTATTATTAGTATAAATATAGATGTCAACTAGATTGGATATAACATCTTTGAACATGAAACATATCACAGTGAGGGAAGAGTGAGTGCATCTATGTCTCTGCACACACTTCTATAATATCTCCCGCGTAGAAGGCTAGCCCTGCTAAGATTGGATGCCAATGCTGAAATTCGGTCTGGAGGACCACACACCATTCGATTCGACTTCTTCCATCCCTTAAGCCCCTGGTTCTATTATTGTGGTTGGGACTTCTTGTACAGCGGTGCAAGGACCATCTATCCTGGGTTCAGGCGTATATGTGTATGTATGTACCTATGTGTAATGAAAGCAAAACCCATAATTTTCGTTCTACATAAACACTAGAAAGGCTGCCCTTTCTAATTACTGTGTTTGAACCACTAACCCGACATTATAAACCGAACAATAAGCAATAAACTAACAATGTTAATTACATTATCTCGTCGCTGATAATTTTATAATCCAACTAACTCATTAACAAAAGTTATTAACTTTACCCGTAAAAGTTGTACCCTCAGAATGGTCGAATGACGACTTAAAATTGCGTCCTAGTATGTAGGTAAGTTGAATACCTGTTTACTAATTTTGTGCAAAAGCACGCATGTAATGGCGAAAATTAATTTTTTGTAGGCAAATCTTATTTGTTGTAGTGACTTTTGTAGTACTGTCTCTTCATTCATCTCTAAAAAATCGCTTTTATTTATAAGACCGTCCATTGTGTGTCCCGATGTGATGTTTCTACATTATATCAATATTTCATTTCGTGTATACACCGTGACATTTTAGTCGTCTTACAACGGCAGCCCACTTCATGTACCCAATGACTGCTATCTACTACCATTCATGAAAAATATAAAAAATGTTAACATTTGCATAATCAAAAACATGAAAATATCACTAAGACGCATGATGTAGTTTGAAACACGCTGTTATGGAGATGGAATTAATGATGGAATGTAATGGTAGGTAGGTAGATATCTTCTACCATTTGAGACGTAAACATTATTAACAGGGAGGGTGTTTCATAATTCTAAAGCATTCATTATTTTTCTTTGTATCTATTATCTTAATTAATGGTAACAATGTTTTAATAACGCGTAGAAATATGTTTTGACGGATACATTGAGTGGACCATCTTTGTAAGACGACTAAAATGTCACGGTGTATAATAAAGTATAATCTGTTCTATTATTTAAAGATTTTATTTTAATTCTTTTACCTAAGTTATGAGTGAGCGAGTGTGTGTGTGTGTGTTGTGAGTGTTGTGTTATGTTTGTTTTATGTTATGTTGTGTTGATGTTTCGTTGATTTTTATGCTCGCCCACATGGGACTTCAAAAAATAACTGGCGAAATGGTGGTGTACTCCCTACCTAGGTATTGTTTCCACGAAGGCTTGAGCAGAGGTGTCTCTGGATAGCCCTTTGGGGAAACAAGGCGTGAAGTTATGTGTTATTTTAGGTTTGCCGCTCTTAACTTCGCTATCGTTTATTTGTCTATTATAATAGAGAAAGTTGTCGATTATTTTTCGGTACTCATTGCGATCTATAGAAAGAAAGTGCACTTCTGATTGACGATTCAATAATGGCTAGTAAATTACGAGTTTATTTTTCACTTAACTTTCAATTATCTAAAAGATTTACTTCTTTGGTTTGAGATGGAGACAGCAAAGTTAATTCTGTAAGTCCGTAGAAAGGCAAAAATGGTGGTGACCCAAAAGTGGATGTAATTTCAAACGAGAAAGGTGCATATTTGCATAACACAGACAAATCTAGTGTAAAATTTTATCTAGATTGCCTCACAGCGTGAATGTACAAAGTAGTGTTTCTATTTAATATGAATTTTATTCGCCAAGAGCAGGCACAATTTAGGTTTTGACTATATTTAATACTGGCTTCTATTCGCGACTTCTTTCGCATGGTTCCCAAGGTGCATAGAGTGATGTTAAGCACCCTGTAGCCAGAAATTAAAACAAAACCACTGTTTTTTTTTAGATCCATAGCGATGCATGCGATCGATACGATATTATTATCGATACTTTTTCACTTCCGTCATCTCCTGCACAATATGGTTTTAACTCAATGTAAGTAGTTTCTATTTCGACTACACGTAATAAATAATTACAATAAAATAATTCTCGACCTTGCTGTTCATGGAAATATTACTCGACCAGAAAAGCTTATTTATAAATTCTTTGATGTTATTTAGATTGCCACTGAGCCAACATTCGTTATGTGAAGAAAGGAACCGGTAGGGCATAACATAAGAGGGTTTACCGACCGAGTTTTGTACTTTGATACGTGCTTGTTTCCGGCGGGTTCAAAGGCAAATGTTAGTAAGTAGATAACTGGGTACCAAGTGTGTTGGTAAAGTTAGTTTCAGCTCTTGAACACAAACATAAGCACCGTGACAGCTATTTGCATATCTTAGAAGTGATTATATTAAGGACACGGAGTGTAAACATCATCCTCATTATTGACCGTCTTGTAGCAGCCACTACTGAGTAGGTATCCTCCTTTTTGTCTTTAGGAGTTTCATCCAGTTCTGACGACCAACAAAAGACCTAGCTGTTGGTTTGCAAACACTTCTACTACCGCCTCTCGGCAACCGTTCTGATAAGGCTCTGTTCCACCAGTCTTCACCACGTCTTCGTTAGAGTCCTATCCACCTCCATTTCAAAGTATTTAAACATTTACTCGTACAAGAACGTAATATCCTTTACCAAACTCGCTTAATTGTTCATAACAAGTAACAACAAAGTTGATCAACGCCTGCCGTATTACGGCACGTATACCTGAATTTAAAACTTGTTGCTATATTGCGTTAACCAGGCGCTCGAACAAGAACACACGAAGTTTTGTTTCACCTTGATATTTTACTTCATTAATGGTATTAAATACTGTTGTGAAACATTATGTTGTGTTATTTTGTTTTAATATTTGATCTGCTTTAGCATTGGATGTGTGTGTTGTTCCAGTTTGAAGAACATTGTATTATTCTGTAAAGTGGTTTCTTAGACATTTCTGCATGTCTGCTATTAAATTTTATAAGGCACTAAACTTGAACATTTAATTCTTTAACATCTTTCATTCTAAAAACTATAAAGAAGAAAAAATACTGTACAACGTTCATACTAAGATGGCCAGAATTTTTCATTATTAACTATTTCTACATGAAAAGACATAAGGTACCAAAATGTTATTGTTCCAGTTCCTTAATAATACTTATCTTCGTTATATAACTTACAGACTCTCTATAATTCCATAACAGACGTGAGATTGTTATACGCGGCCATTAAATATCTATTACCACAAAACATACCTACGTAGGTTTACCAAAAAAGAAATCGTCCAATTTCTTAGGGAGCGCAATAAGCGTCCCTCATTCCGACCTCCTTCCATTTGTAAGTAGCAATCATGTAGATTCTAGGGATTGGTCTAATGTAAGTCTTAGTACATGTTTACTTACAGGAGCTACAAGCTACATCTACATAAAATATGAAATCTAGAACAGTAAATAAAACCTTATTGGTTTTTTCTTTTGAGGGTGGTATATCATCAAATAACTTCTCCCACTCTGGGTGGGGCAGGAGGGCGTGTCAAACTTTTGCTGACTAAAACCCACCCGTGTTCCCTCAGTTGCCTGTGTGCCAGGGGCCACGGTATCTCTTGCGAACAACCCGCAACCCCTGGCAGGCATCGGCCCTTGCGGGCCCCATCAGTTGGTGCTGACAACTTTTTGAGGCGCGCGTGGAACACAACGCGCCGTCGACCCGGGCTTGGTCCTTACCGGACAACGAACTATCCATTACTCGCCGTCAGCAAGCCCGTGCCTACGGTGGCCGGGAATCAGCCTGGGATTCCCGACGCTGGATGGACACACATGGATATTATGATGGTTAAAGAAATATTTTTGTAAATACCGCTCTTGTACAACTGATTGGGGATGGCAAATTGTTTGTTTTTAATACTAGCTGGACGTTGCTCATCTTCTGGATATAGATAGTCTTGGAAATCCCGAGTTTCAATTTTACTGTTATCGAAATTAACTTTCGAAGACGAATAGTTCACCCCGCAGTTTCACCCGGATAAGCCCGATCCCGTTAGAATATCGGGATAAAATTGTCATATCTGAGTTGATACGCTGAATAACTGGATTAGTATCCAGGTCATGGTCTCCCCTTACTTAATTTCTTCCAAATTCGTTCAGCTATTTTAGCGTGAAAGACTAACAAACAAACATACAAACAAAAAGAAAGTCTAATCTTGTCTCTTTATAAAATTACTCTAAACGATACTTTCGACTCGACATTCAAAAATCACACGTCCGTTAAAAAAAGCCCTGAAAAATACAGAAAAAAAATATAACTTTTCATAAACAAATATATAAGGCACAAATAAATCAAGTAAAGAACTGAATCACTAAACCATATTGCAGAGCCTGCGCTAAAGGAACAAAGATAATATTTTTCCGTCTAGATACCAAGGAGGATGAATAATAGAGAAAAATGTGTCAGCATACTCAAATACAGATGAATCCGAAACTGAAATATGTAGAGGAATAAATCTCCCTAAAGCCTGTTACTTTCTCGGTGAATATTGATATCGTTTATTCTCACAATGGGCCAGCTCAGGGCCCTGAGCCAAAGTACATTTCTGTTAGCGTTCACGCCAAACGCTACGTCAAAATGTATGGGAATTACATTACCTGCGGAAAGGACACGACGTAATCTTTCCGCAGGCAATGTCATTCCCGTACATTTTGGCGTAGCGTTTCGCGTGAACGCTAACAGAATGTGTTTTGTCTAAGCCTGCTGTACGGTCAAATAGTTTGATATAAATGCTTTGAGTTTGATTTCATATACACACTCAAACATCAAGTAAGTAATTGATTGTTTGTTTGTAGGAGATAATCTGAGGAAGAATTTTTGTAATCCGATTACAAAAGTGCTTTCTCTGATCTTGATGGTAGTGGACTTGAACGTAGACGGAAGTTGCGGGCACAAACACTTTGTTATACATTAACTTAAAGATGTAAGAAGCTTCAAGGATTGATTGTTTACAGGAATACCCAGGTGCATCTTCTTTACTTATAGAAAAGTTCACACGGACATTCAGGTAGAATGGCTTTCATTTTGACAGTTTCACAACATAATTGCGTTATTTATGTTGTCGAGCAGACATTTTCGCATATACAGGGTAAGTTTTTATCCATTGCGCAAACTGTTACCATGAATGCAGCATAATTATCATTCTAGACTAGATTCGTCGGTAATACAAAAAAAAATCAGCTGTTCCATACATTTTGACCACATAGGTATCGCACTTTTTTATGAAACAGCAGATTGTTTTTTAAAACCGACGTAAAATTGATATGATATGCTGAATTCATGGTAACAGTTTGCGCACTGGATACAAACTTATCCTGTATGAAGCAAAGGATAATCTTCAAAATGATTCAGATTGTAATTGAGTGTGTTACGAAATTAGAGTGCTGATTATAATTGATAGTGTGGCACGCAATGCTGGATACCTTATGACTAGAGATCGGATATTCGGATGTATAGTTATCTAAAGTTTATTTTTGGTTGTTAAAGTATGGAAGCGGCTTTTAAAAACATATTTTTATGCCCATACATTTTGGCGTAGCGGTTGGCGTGAACGCCTACAGACATGTGTTTTGTCTTAGGGCCCAGACCTGTCATACAGTTGTCCTGTTTTCTAGAACTTGATCGCAACGCCACCTACCGGGTCCAATTGTGAATCTAAATTATCCAGGGACTCACTCAAACACACACAAAAAAATTCATCAAAATCGTTCCAGCCGTTTAGAAGGAGCTCAGTGACACACATACGTACAGAACAACTATTATACAGGGTGTATCAGAAACCCTATTGCCATCCTTAAGCACTAAAGATAACAGCTGGTATAGAATCACTATACCTACATAGTTTCAGCTCAAAATAAAATACTCTAAGAATTGATACCAAATCTTCGGTTTCATATGTTTTTAAATTCAAATCATAACAACCGTGTCACCGCACTACGTAGGTTACACTGTTGTACTTTCCACGTTACCTGCCAATATCACGATAAATCTGACTATATGATAAATCTCTTCCGAGTGATGTTTTTGTTTCAATTTGAAAAGTTCGGTTTCTGGTATCAATGTATAAAAAATTCTCATAACTTCCGAACATGTGAGATAGGATTAAAAACCCAATATCGTTTGATATCATCCAAAGACTCCGTGCCCTTGGTATGTATATACCCTTTCCGTTACTCGTTGTATATTATAAAGATAAACCAATTAAGTACAGGCAATTTTTTATTGCCAAGCGATGGTCAGTCAGAAATATGAAGCTAGTTGCCCATCCCAAAGCGTAGTAACTAGTAGGTACCTCTGGAGAAGCACGGGAAAGAAACTCCGCACTACTTAAGTGATGGTCTACTTAACACCCATCCCATACTTGGTTACAAAAGTCATATACGGAAAAGGGTTTTCAAACCGACATAAGCAACATTTAATGTAAAGCAAGTAGGTAAAGTTAAAATTTTGGGAGGTTTAAATAATGTATTTATTATATCCAGTCCATATTTTGTTTTTGTATAATTTACAGATCGACTCTTGATTTACATTCCTACATTATTCAGCGATATTTTGCTGATTTCAATTTACATATTCATCAATTCTGCCTGTAGCTCTGTCCCTGGAATACAAAATGGCGACTGGCACTACTTTTGTTATTGTAATTTATCAAGTAATAATAATTGGTTTCTTGGAATTATTTAATAAGATGGAGTGTTGTACTGCTGTGTTCTTGTTAACTTAAAATATACTGGTGTTATTTACCTATTTTTCGGATTCTGCAACCGTTTGATAAGTGCACATCTAAGTAAAGTTTAAAAGTATTAAATTTTTGTTACATTCGAATTATACTGATATTTTATCATGATTTTCCCGCCCTTATCCTAATTTACTTGCCTCAAAGAGATGTCAGCACAACTGGTGGGGTCCGCAAGGGCCGATGCCTGCCAGGGGTGCGGGTCGTTTGACAGAGATACGGTGAGATACCGTAGCCCCTGGCACAATGCAACTGGAGGAACACGTGTGGGTTTCCGTCAGTAAAAGTCTGACACGCCCTCCTGCTCCACCCAGAGCGGGAGAAGTTATTTGATGAGATCCTAGCCTCAAAAAATAAAAAATTGCTTGGGGTCGGCACAACATGCCTTTTTATTCCTCCTCTCGTCTGTTCAGCAGACATCGTCATTCGAGTCTGATTAGATTACAATAGAAAAGTAATTGTGTTAATTACTTGACACTTCACAGTTTATCTATTAGTCGTCATCTTGGTAGTCATACCCTTTAGATATTTTATTTTAAATTATTATGACTAATGGGCGCCTAGTGCTCGAAATTCAACCATAATTAATTTAAAACTGTAGGTTTTTGTAATGCATTATTATATAAAATATTAGCTTTCTGCACTACTTCTCCACATAAACTTTAACTGTGCCAAATGTCATACACGTCCGTCGTAATTTTCGTAAAAAAGGGTACAAAGTGTTTGCTTCACGTATTAATATAAGTTTAGATTAATATGTATACATAAACTGACCACAGTCCACAAGCTCATTAATGGCGATTCATCATTACAACTATAAAGATCCAAGCAATGCCTAAGGAAAACGAACTAGTTTTATAGACGTATCAAACTTTATAACTTAATTTTTTGACATAATGAGGGTTTTCGTGAATATTCAAGCCACCAGTTGGCGCCACTTTAACAAGAAGTCTTCCAGTTCGACAATGAACTTAAAATAATTGATGTAATTCGTTTCATTCTTTCGTTCACTAATCAGTCCGTAGGCGCTTTGACACTTTTGACAGCTGCCTGGACCTGACGTCTCAGTGCTGCCACCTAGTGAACGTCATTTCAGAAAACCATAATTGGGATAAAATAATAATATGCTACTTTACGAGATAAAGACGATAATCTGCGAGAGTAGCGGTTCAAGCCCAGACTGACACCTTTCTTTGTACAAATTATTTCATCACCACTGCTATTAAAACAGTGAAGTAAAACATCGTGAGGAAACTGGAATGTCCTAGAACCAAAAAATCGAAGACATGTAACATCTACCAACCCACACTGGACGCCCCCTAAAATCCTACCTTACGTCCAAGCTGAACACCTGGCTACGTGGGGGGCGGACACGCGTACTGTACAACTGTACAAAAACATATGCGGCTAACAAGGAAAGGTAACCCCTTTATGCGAAAAACCTCAACAAAAAGACAGTGTCCGTATCCAATCGCAGACACTGTTTAAAAATAAAACACAAACATATACTTAATCTACAACAAAACAAAACCCAAAAAGTGAAACAAAAAACAAGACAAAAAAAAAACCCACACTGGACTCGCGTGTTGAATTACGGCCTGCTCCCTCTCACTGAGAGGAGGCCAGTATCCAAGGAATGGAAACATACGCTGATTATACTATGCTAATTTACGTGATGTAATAATAAACATTGATTAGAACTTCCCCTCAGATTAAAACTTACAAAATAAACAGGAAAACTCTTAAATAATACGAGTGTGTACATAAATAGGTTATCTATTTCAAAACAAATATAATTTATATAAATATGTGACGATTACCTATCTATTGGCTACAGTTTGTGTTCAGTTTTACAGTAATGAGGCGTTAAATAAGTATTCATAATGTATCTACCGATAGCAGGAAAGAACCTACTTGATAAAAAAAACCTCTGAATGTTTTTCTTTTGTAATGTTTTAATTAGGTATGAAATACTGGAGAACTCGTCAATTAAAGTTGGTACATAATATTATAATAAACGTTAAATGTTTGATTAAATTCATAGTGAAACTGATACTTATATTGTAGCTGGAACATTTGATTTTTTTTAAATGATTTAGCTTGTGGCTTATTAATAAAAGCCGCACGGCTCGATCGATGAAGTTAAGCTAGGCTTGCCGCAGTTGGTCCGTGGATGGGTGACCATCTTTCTATACCAAGACCTCTCCTTGCCGCAGAAAGCACGATAACCCGTTGCGTCCGGCTGTCTTTCGTAGATCTGTCAGTCGTCACGGGTCAACAGAAGCCCAAAAATCTGACAATCAGTTATGCCAAGGGTACCAGTATTACCCAGCAACTGAGTTGTGGAGATCAGATAGGCAGCTGCTCCATGTAAAATGCTGCTATTCAGCTAAATTCGAGTGGAAGCCGACCCCCGAAAAGCCTAGGCACATGATGATCTTTTACATGATTTGTTCAAGTAGATGGGTAATCTTTCTTTAACTGTGTAACGGTTAACGTTAAACCACTGAATATTTAAAATGGTAATTTTCGAAGAGCCTGACTTAGGGCAGGTGACGTTTTCCTGCTATTTCTCATTATAATATCGTTTGATATTACATTATTCAAACCACATCACAGGGGTAAAATTAAAGGCAGCCCTCATACGGAAAATGAGGAAGATTCAAAGTTGTCTGAAAACTGGGAATTACAAAACAAGTTACATGGTGTAGAAAAAGCTACAAAATGCAAGTGAAAACTAACATTACATTGGTGAATCATTTCCGATACCTTGCAGGCTTTACCATGACTTATTTAGGCCAACTTCGGCGACTCAATAGTCACCCAATATAATACTCAGCTAACCTTTGGTTGAGCCCTCGACATATATTTTGAGCATAAGAAAACAATGACGTGAAATCGTCCGATCTGAACCAAGGCCATAATGCTTAATAATGCAGAGAGGAAATTAATCACCTGTTTATTAAATGTTTCCATTTTTTGCTTTTAATTAACCTTTTCACTTTATGCTTCGAACAGATTAATCAGCCGACGAGGCTTTGCAACTGACAGATAAAAAAATGATCGCCGGATTATCGGCTGAAATTCAATTGCGGTGTTATGGAATCACGAATGTATGCTCAAAGATTACCTGAAATGAGATAACACGGGGGAACTGACAAGAAATTGTCTAGAAAACGCGTTACCCATAGCGGTGCGGTGGTTGCGCAAACCAACGCCCCACTGACGCCACCAATGAACTGGAAAGCAAGGTCTTCGACCATACCACATTGTTTTATTTTAGCCGTGTCGTTCCAATTAGGACTAGTCGAAACAATACCACAGGAAGGAAACGACCGGACACGGGCCCCCAGACGCTCTGTGAAAACTATCACACGGCTAGTACAAAAACTATTCCGTTCCACCGAATTTAACCTTAGTATAAATAACAGTGCAATACTGAAATGACATCAGTCTCGAAACGTCGGTAACGATCACATCGACAATGATGTTGACACAAGTTTTCACCCTCGCTCTGGTGGCGTTGTCTGCAGCCCAGTTCAATAAAGTGGAGCTGGCTGATGAGAAGACTCCGTACGATTATGTGAAAGAGCGATTGGACGCTATCGGTATTGACCCGAAATCTGGATTGCCACTATCTAACAGTTATGAAGTGGAAGAAAGTGAGGATTACCCCGAACAAATAGAAGGAGCCGCGTCTGCTGTTCTGAATACTGTTTCTGGTGTTGGTGGAGTGGGTGGAATTGGTGTTGGTGGATTTGGTCTGGGCCAGGGCTTAGGCCAAGGTCTGGGCTACGGTGGCATCGGATTAGGAGGCATTGGCCAAGGATTGGGAATTGGTCTTGGAGGGGTTGGTGGTGTCGGCCAGCTGGGCGTCGGTGGAGCTGGTGTTGGTGTTGGTGGCGTCGGAGGTGTTGGTTTGGGTGGCGTTGGAGGCGTCGGCTTCGGTAACGGAGTTGGTCTTATCCACCCTGGCATTGGTGGACTAGGAGTTGGTGGAATCGGTCTTGGAAATGGCTTGCTGTACCATCCGCTAATCCAACAACAAGTTGGCGGTGGATATGTCGACAAGAATGCTTATGATGCCGCTCAGAAAAAGGGAGCAGGAGAAAATTTAGAAAAATTCGAGAAGAAGGCTGAAGAAGAAGCTAAACATGGTCAGGAAGGCTACCAGCAGGGTGCTGCTGCAGCCAAAGCCGAAAAGGGCGAGTCAAGTTTCTACAAAGATGAAGAAGCCAAGAAAAAAGCTGCCGGTGACGAGAAATTCTATGAAGGCAATCAAAAACTGGACAAACACGGTAAGTGGACTAATTTTAAGCTTTCCCCAAATAACCCAATGCCTTACGCATAGAGCACATTTTCAAATAACTCATTATTTCGTCACAATTTCACGCTCACTTGTCAATCAATAAGTTTTTTATCGTTCAATTCGGCGAAACACAACAAAAAGCGGAATAATAAATTAATATTTAGTGAACGTACAGTAAATAGAAACCTATTAATATTTACTGAGATGAGTTTTTTATAGCTATGACTAAACTTTGCAATATAATTCTAGGTGCCAATGAAGAACAATTGAAAAAGGCAAAAAGTCACAAGAAAGGTCATGTGAGCAAGGGATTCAAGAGTTCCAGTAGTAAGAATGAGGAGGAGAAATCTGAGAGTTTCTACGACGAGGCTCATGATGAAGCTGATCACAAGATTAATGGTCATAATGCTGTTGAACACGGAGAGAACGCACAGCAAGGATTCAAGGGTGCTCATGAGGAGAAGATTCTGGATGCTAACGCTCAGGGCAAGGAAGGACATCACGTATCAGAACAGAAGATTGATGACTCGAAGGCCAATAAGGTAAGAGACAATTTTTAAGTTTATTAGATGTTGCCATTAGAGACACGTAACAGAGTAATTGACATGATAACATCATGGCAGATATGGATACAAATTATTTCGATATAGTTTCCGGCATTTCTGAAACTGTGGTATAACCTGGGTTTGGATTATATTATTGACCTTAATATGGGTGTAGTAGATAATATTATTTTACACGCGAAAATGTTAGTAATATATTAGTATTTTATATCAGCTTAATGAACCCTTTACCACCTACATGGTAACTAGACATAAATTCTTAGAAATCTACCTATCTTGAGCTACATAAAGAAAAGTATCTATTAAATATGGGTATGCCTTAAGGTTTTTGGTAATACCGTTTAGATATGTTACCTGTATTAAGGTCCTATCAGTTAAATAATTAATTAGTAGCCTAGTCTATTTCGAACTGGTTTTCAACCTTTTTAGAAACTATTTTTTTTTTCATTTATAAATCATTTTCAGCCTCTGGTCCTAGAATCTTGTGAACATAATATAAAACACCAAAGCTACGTCTGTTTTGTCGCCAAAACTACTTAACAAATTCCAAGTTCTAGGAACCTTAAGTATCACTCAAACAATGTCCCTAAAAGCAAAGCATAAAATTAAACACAACTTATTTATTAAAGAACAAACGCCAACTTTTACGGCACATAAAATGTTACTTTAGTTTATACATTGTTTAAATTGAAAACATTTGCCTCTGAGCTCGTTAAACAGAAATGTCTGTGGCTAGGTCTTGAATAAAAGCCATTCAATAAAACCACCAGATGTTTGAGCTACTTTTTAGGGCTTTGGAGTAAAATGGTGTAAATAAAATTGTACGAAATGGTTTTGTTAACCTCACTTTTAGGATTAGCAAAATGGTTCGTTCTGAAAAAGTAAAACGGTCCAGACTTTTGTTTTTGATAAAAGCTTAAGGTAACAATAATGATTTCGTTTTATGGTCCTTTGTGTCTGTGAAAAGAATTTTTAATCACACGCTTGATTGAACCATTTACTTTTGAAACATTTATTTCTGTGAGTATTAGGTTGTGTATGCCATTATTGCCATATATATACCTTAGTGTTAATCAGCACATTTCAAGCTTTTGAAACAAAGTGTAGACCAACTCTACATGAAATTTCATACATCAAGAAGAGTTGGTAATAGACAGTTATTACCAACTCTTCTTGATGTATGAAATTTACCATTTCATGAAACGTCAACACAATTAAACTCTTTGAACTCTTTCATCTCTGTTAATCCTCAAATCATACCGTACTTACCATTCTTCTCTGTTCTCAGGGTGAGTACCTACAGAAAGGCTACAAGGGTGGTGCCGAAGTCCTGGAGAAGTTCAACAACCTCGGAGCCCACTCGGTGCATGGACACCAGGAGGCCACCGGTGGCTATCAGCAGAACAAGGGCATCCTGCCCATTCACCGTTAAAAACTGTTCCTTTTGATAAACGGCGATAATAAAGAGAATTTTTGAAGCTTGGTAAATGGTGTTTTACTTCGAACTCCTTTGGGAATGGTAATGGTACCTACACATAATGATGCGCAATAGTAAGTCGACATATGACATAATATATTGCTAGAGATCTGTATCTCAACATTTGTTGCCGTCGCGAGTAGAATCAGGAGGGTTAGGATTGGCTCAATAAAAGAGGGGCGCCTATGCACAACAGATAAATAAATATATAAATTCTTAAACATATCATCACATTTACCAAAAATAATTGAAAACCTACTCATGGACAAGTTATGGACACATAAAAGGTAAGGGGGGCATTAGACAAGAAACTTCACGCCTCTATGAATAAATAATAGTAGCATGATATTCAAACTATAGAACAATAATATTTGGATGTCTGGAAACTTGAGAAGTCTAACACAACATAAGTTTGAGACTGAATATTAATTAATTACCATCAAGAATTTGATTTGATGAAGATTTTACAATCCAAAACAGTTCTAGAGTGGATAACAGTAATCTTGATTCGATATAGTTTTCTCAATTTTTCTTGTTAAATATTTACTGAGTCTGCGTTTATTATACCCAATAGAGCCATTTTACTCTATTTTTTCGTTATTCTTAGATCGCTTGGTTCAAATATATTTCCGTAGGCTCTTTAATTATCTCAAAAACCCTTAAGTAGGCAGGTACTCGCGGGTGTAAAGATAAGGAAAAGTTTTTTAGTCCCTTAACTCTTGGTTTGTTTCTTTTTACAAGGCTTTATTATATTTACAAGGGGTCAAACACAATTAGAACCGTGGTTTGCTGCGCAGGATGCAATAACGCCAAATAGCCTATTGATATGACTGTTCAGTTCATGAACGCACCTACTAGGTAGATACCTAGTATCTATAGGCTGCTTTATTGGATCCTTTTCAATTTACTGCAAAAACAAAAATTTACGGAATAGAAGATACAATAAGTAGTATAACTAGGTATAGTTACGAGTACTTCAGTGTGTGATTTATTTGTTAATGCCAAGTAGAAACTGAACCGTAATAATGGTTTATTAACTCGCTTAATTATGTTATAAAGTTAATTTTTGGTTATGAACATATTTTTATGCTAGGAACACCGGGAATGCATAACTAGTCAGGTGTATAGTATGGAAGCAACTTCTAAATTATTAGCATTGCAAAACTATTCAGATACATATTTATTTGGAATTAATGTTTAAGCCCCGATGCAGATATATGTATATAGGGTGTAAGGGAGGGGGTGGTGTGTGTTAGTAAAAAAAAAAAAATTAAATTAAGATTATTTCGATACAAAAGCGCATTCCATATTAGCCAACTTTAGGTAAATATGCATGCATTCGAATATCCGATCTCTAGATAAAACTATTGAAATAAATAGTTTCGCTTATTATAAATATTCAGAATATACTGATATCAAAGTAAGTAGTTTCAAATTACAAAATGAAAGGAAAGTCTAAACAAACCACAAAAATATTTTATTCGTAACACAAAACAGTATCATGCAAATTGTATTTAAATTTTCAAATTAACATGACTAATATAAAATAAAAATGCTAAAAGCTATCCTAATACGAGAATGCAGAACCCATTTCGTTGTAATACACAAATGGAAATAAGTACCTTCTTATTTCCATTTGTAGAAATGTCTTTGTTCCATTTACTGTCTACAATTCTACATATCCATCTTATTGGGCATAAAAGTGTGTGTGTTTGTGTGTAAATTAAAAACTAACCAGGTTGGTGAAAAATACAACAAAAATATATATTAGGTACAATAGAAATGATGTTGGTCTTCACTTTTATCAAACAAAAATTTCCCATATTTTTTTGACTTTTCGTTGAAATTTTTATGCATGCAGTCTAGTTTTGAAGACACTGAATACCATGGAATTAGTATGTACTATAAAGAAATAAATACCTAATATAAAAACAAATAAACTCTAATCGAACCTCATAATCTTCGTTCTTTTATTGAATGGACATTTTCCGTAGCCATTGCAATAAACACCGGGAGATCGCAATGGACTGTTTGACATGTAGCCCGATTCACTACTGCTACTGAAAGACCTAGAAAACAAATCACCCGATAAAGTTTTTTACGAAATAGTGATTAAAACATTAAAATTGATTTGTTATGACCATTTGGCAGGGACAATTTATTTTGTGTGTCAGAAAAAGTTGATTTGGTTTATTGCCCGTGAAGGTTTGATTTTAATCGTAGTCATAATATCAATTAAAATAATGTTTTTCTACGTAGAACAAAATCATTCACTCATTGAACGTGCAGCTAAAGTAATAAACAGTGATAAAAAATTAAAATAAATTATACCCGTGGAATGTAATTTAAACGCTGCATAATTTCGAATTCGGAACGGGCAATTTCACCCAATCAGCGCGATGATCGAAATTAAATTTGAGGCAAATGTAATGTGGGTAATTAAGGGTTGAACACATCATTTTATATTTAAATAAAAAATACATTAAAAGCACGGTCTCCAACTCCTTAAACCACTTTTCAGTGGAAACAACACAGTGACGACGGCGATGTCACATTGTGTATAATAAAAAAAAATCTATACTTGTAAATCTACTTTCTGAACAAGGGTTTTCACAATATTGGATAACTAAACAAAAATCCGAAACGGGCTTAGATGGGAGACATTATTTAGGGAGTGAAATAATGTGCCTACATTATGACACAGAATATTAACATAAACCACATGTCTTTTCCCAAACCATTTCATCCCCGTATCTCGAGTCGTGACGTAAAATAATATAATATTCGTGTCATATACAACGTGCTGTCACACAATGTAACACAGGCCTAAAGAAAATAGGCTGAATAATTCGGTTTTCCAATGCCGAGAGTGGTAATAAAAAATAAATGTGTATTTTTTATGGAAATTCGCACTGGCCCACGCGAGCGAATTTTCGGATGCGTTCGGAATACCATTAGAGACTCTTTAAAAAGTTGGAGTACCCAGCGGACTCGGGAGTAGGTGGAGTGAAGACAGTTGATGAAATCTTGTTGGAAGTATTCGAACGCTGAAAAAGAAAATATAAGTTTTTAGGTAAACGAAATTTGTTTGGAATTCAGTTCACAGTTGGTGTTAGTAGCACGAAATATCGTCGTAGCTACAAGAAATGGAAAAGGCGCTTTGTAGTTTCGTGCAGGTTCACGTAAAAAGCCGCTTTTGATCGCTGACACGGCTGAATTCAAGAACTGCAAACATTTACTACCACGCCCAGGGGTTCGCAAAAGGAGAGAAGAACAATAGGACTAACAGATGCTCAACACGAATTTTGGTTAAACTGGGGAACAGAGAATGCAAATAGTATTGCAAACGTTAATTTATCAGTGACAGGTATTGCATAGCTACTGTTTCTAATTAGAATTTGTCTTTCACAGTTTTCTTTTCTTTGTCTAGCTAGGTATGCTAACTACTGTTCGGGAATAGGTAAGTACTACACTTAGAAAAAATATCACTACTTGCTCTGCGATCGAGAGATGATAAAATCTCGCTGCGATATTTTTACTGGCCGTTTCTCCTTTGACCTCTCATTGTAGCTCTCGTAAAATGCTTATATGATAAATGAAAGTAGTGATTATGATGAAAATTGGGTCGGTAGATAGATATATTAGTTACCTGACTATGAGCACTCATGTTCGCAGACCTCTGCTTGCTTATCCGCGTCGGGGTGACGAGGTTTGACTGATACTGCTGTACCTAAGGTCAAAATGTTATCTCTATTTTAATATACGGGACCACAGGAGTACCCTGGCAACTGTCCATCTTGGGACAGGGTACTCCCTTGGTCTATCTTTAACAGTTAATGTACCAAGACTATGACGAAAGAACAGTATTTTATGACAATATATAGCAACAAATATACAATATGTAACAAAAACCCTGTTGTTCCTTCTACCCACGTTTTCAGAATCGGTATACATACGTAATAAAGCATGTCATTTATAAAAACTGTTCAACAAAAATAATTAAAATCAATATTTAATTATGAATATTTGTAATGTTTAACTGATTTTGATTAGATCAAAGAAAGCCGCCAAGCTCGTAGTCTATTATGCGAAATAAGGATACTTGTAAAATCAGACACTGTTAACATTTTTTTTTGAATATGTCGATTTTAATAGTTATTTGATGTTGAACTCTCGACTAGCCAATGCTTATTTTTTAAATTGTAACTTCGTAAATGTTGTGTTTGTGGGTAAGTGTATACGTCCCTAAAAGGAACAACAGGGTTTTTGTTACATATTGTACATAGCAACGCAAATCTTAAAGTAATTTTTCGGTTTCATGATAACCTCAGAGAGATTTCTTCTGGTAATGATAACATAAGTCAATGGTTCAAGGATTGGGCACGCCACGATTGCAACGGTAAGTCTCCTCTTTGAGGAGTGGCTTGAAAGACGGCATGGCGTCCTCATCTTCCGCCTGACACAGGTCCTCACCGGACATGGTTGTTTCGGGGGGTTCCTGTTTCGGATAAGGCGGGAGGAAACGCCCCGGTGTTTCCATTGCGATGATCGCCCTGAGGACACGGTGGAGCATACGGTGGAGGTCTGCCCGGCTTGGGCGGAGCACCGCCGTGTCCTTGTGGAGGTGATCGGTGGCGGCGCTCTCTCGCGTCCGACCCTGGTCCAGACCATGGTACGGGGCGAGAGTGCATGGCTAGCAGTCGCCTCCTTCAGCGAAGCAGTCATGCTCGCAAAGAGGGAGGTGGCGCACGTGAGGGAAATGCAGTACATGCGCCCTCACAGCCGTGACCTTCGCAGGAGACGCCCTGGGCGTCGGGAATCCCAGGCTGATTCCCGGCCACCGTAGGCTTGCGGACGGCGAGTAATGGGTAGCTCGCTGTCCGGTAAAGACCAAGCCCGGGTCGACGGCGCGTTGTGTTCCACGCGCGCCTCAAAGAGATGTCAGCAGCAACTGATACCGCGGCCCCTGACACACAGGCAACTGAGGGAACACGGGTGAGTTTTAGTCAGTAAAACCCACCCGCTCCACCCAGAGCGGTAGAAGTTATTTGATGATTTCCCACCCAAAAAAAAAAGACCAACAAGTAAGTAATTTTGAACGTGGTTAAATATCAGTGTGCGGTTCAAGGATAGCAACAATTATAAAAAAGACTAGGCTTCTGCCCGTGACTTTGTTCGCGTGTCCCTCGACCTAACCCAAAGCTTTTTCTGGCTTTTTGTCCTTTTACTCGACTCCTAAAGGTCACAGCGTGATGTTAAGCCTATATAGCCTATAGCCTTCCTCATGAACGTGGCTATCATATACAAACAGAATTTTTCAAATCCGACCTGTAGTTACAGAGATTAGCGCGTTCAAAAAAACAAACAAAATCTTCAGCTTTATTATATTATATACTAGCTTTTGCCAGCGGCTTTGCCCGCGTGGAGGTCGGTGTATTATACATATAAACCTTCCTCTTGAATCTATCTATTAAAAAATCCGCATCAAAATCCGTTGCGTAGTTTTAAAGATTTAAGCATACATAGGGATATAGGGACAGAGAAAGCGACTTTGTTTTATACTATGTAGTGATGGTTAGTATACCGTATGATTTTTTTTACCGTCTGGAAAAAAATAGGGCATAATAGGTGAACGGAGTAGAAGCCTATGGCATAGAAATTTCACTTCTTTTTTTTTAAAATCCTAACATGAAATGAACCTATCAATAAATACTATTACTTATTTGTAGTAAACTTTTCATACTAAAATTTAAAAAATAATAAAAATAGAAAAGAGTAAAAATATCGGCAAATAATATCAAAACCCAACTTATAGGCACCCTACTCTATGCGCAGAAATTATCAATGAATTCGTAGCGACATTCAATCCTTTGATTGAAGCCGGCCTGGGATAGGTAACTACTATCGCAAAATATCTTTCCTTAGGCGTACCGCTCACGTGTCACCGCATGCGCATCCCCTCCCGCCCGCGCGCCCTTCAAACCGAGTACCGCGTCTCGTGCTCTCTTTCTCTAGTCACCTGCGATTAGCCATAGCGTGACGTCGATCGCTGTTTTTTACGTTTGAACCGTGTGTGCTTCGACCGGCCAGTGATTGTTTTCATAATGACGTACGCATACTCCAACTCCACCCGCAGGCGAACATTCTATGGAGCGACGAGTCCATATTTACCCGCACTGGTATCTACAACGTACCTACACAACGAGCAATGGTGGAGTTTCAAAACTCACTTAAAATAAACGAACACGCTCATCAAGTTCTATTCAGTGTCAATGTTTGGGCCGGGATAATACACGTTGGCATAATGGGTCCAGTTTGTATCGAAGGTCGATTGACAGGGATAATGTATCGTGAAATTATACAGTCCGTTATCGACACAATGTTGGAAGACGTTCCTCTGGACTATCTGCCGGACATGTACTTTCAGCACGACGGGTGTCCAGCTCACTACGAGCGATCTGTGCTCGCGTATTTAGATAGTGAATTCCGTGATAAGTGGATAGGTCCCGGTGGACCTGTGAACTGGCCGGCGAGATCACCAGACCTAACGCCATTAGACTTTTATTTGTGGGTTGAACTAAAACGCTTAGTGTACACCGAAGAAGCTCGTAGTGTAAATGAGTTAAAACAGCGAATAATAGACGTTTTTAATATTCTGAAAAGTGACAGAGACACGCTTAGGAGTCTAACAACCAATTTGCAAAAACGTGGGAGTTTGTGTTTAGAAAGAAACGGTGGACATTTAGAACAAATATTGCAATATCGTTGAAAAGGTACTTTTTCTTGTAAATAATAACTCATTTTCTGTAATTTTGTAAAAATTAATCAGTATTATTATTTGTAAATAAGTTGATTACGATCTTTAAATACGCCTAGTAAGTTGTAGTATCCGATTTGGATTAAACAACCTTGTTGGAATCCTTTTTTATTACACATCACGTTAAAACCTTCGAAATACATATGAATGTGAGTGATTGTTATAAGTATTACTGATATTAACATCAGCGGTTTGTTTACATTTCTATCAAAGCTTTACCGATCTTACGAGACGTAATTTATTTGGTTTACGGTTTCAAGACACGCGTCACTCAGTGTATCAAATTATAAGCCTACTACAACTACATACAGCACGGTGACGTATGTAGGCACACGCGCAAATGTGTGCGTGAGTGTGTAGGGATCAGGCGGTATCGTCCTGTGCGCAGGAGAGCGAAGTTAATGCTAGCGTCTCGCTCACACTTCCATCATGCTTCATTCATGTGCAATCGCAGCTGACGCCGTTTACTATTACCTATTTTGGATAATATTAGTTTTACGCGAGTGCCGTAGGATGTATTCTTTTTCATGTATTTTAAGGATATTCGGAACTTTTATTAAATAAATGGTACCAGGTAAATATTAGGGTATATGAGTTCTATTCTACTTACACAAAACGTCATATTGTTGTCCAGACGCTAAAAAATGTCAGCCGGTATATATAAAGAATAAATACCTAAATGAAATACATATTTGTAGATCTTTGACAATCGTTACGGGTAGTCAGTAGCTCAAAAGTCTGACAACCAACCAGTCTTACCAAAAGGTATCGTGTTACCCAGTGACTGGGTTGTGGAGGTCAGATAGGCAGTCGCTTCATGTAAAATACTGGTATTCAGCTGCATCTGGTTAAATTGGAAGCCGATCCCAACATAGTTGGGTATAAAAGCTAGCAAGGGCCCCAATTCTGTAGGGTTAAAATGATTCCCTGCGGAATCGTACTACGTTCAAACTATGTCAATATTGTGTCTTGTAGAAACCAGTCATAATTTCAATCGAAAGACGTCCACTCCTGAGACATAGGTCTCCCCAAAAGGGGGTTTTACCATGATCGCCACGCTTGGTAGGCGGGTTGGCGATCGCAGTATGGTGGTAAAATGCATAGAGAACGTTGCTACCCATTCTCGAGTAAGTCCCTTATTCGCCTTTTACGACACCCACGGGAAGAAATGGGATGGTGTTATTCTTTTACGTCCGGCACCACACGGAACAAAGTAAGGGTAAGAAATTTAAATGTCATATTCTGATTGTTCCAAGACAATTTGTCGATATTAGCGGATGTCGTGTGTGATTTAAGGAATTCAAGTGGTTTCGAAGTAATGAATCGTTAAGTGGTCATAGTGAATTAGGGCCCTAATTGATTGATGAAATATACACAAAAATACCTAGATGTGTGATGTGAAAAAACTTCTTATAGATTAATTAATGAGGACCAGCATTTAACCATTTCAGACTCCACAGTTTCATTCAGCTACATTCCTTTTGCTCCCCTGCTTCATTCAAAATCAATGTATTTTAGTTAGGAATCGAAACAAAACAAATTTACAAAACAAGAACATTATCTTAGTAATACTAATACATTTTCCTTATTATATATTTTAACATAATATTATGTATGCGATAACACCGGGGTATTATCTACGTGTTCTATGAACTATTAAACTAAACAAAACAAATGGTAACTATCTGAAAATAAATGGGTACGGCATGTGCGAAATATTTTAGTCAAACTCGAGCAAGATGTATGTTAGAACTTGTTAATTCGTCGCCTAACACATGGCCAGCACCCTAATTGCGTACTACACTATCGATCAGAATCTGAATAATTTTGGAGAATATTGCTAATCCATTGCTTTATTGCTTTATGTGGCGGCCATCTACAATGCCACATACGAACTTCAAAAACAACAAACTTGAGAAACACAAAAAGTGAAGTGGCGCCATCTACAATGCCATATGCGAACTACACAAGACTTGACGTCTGACGGCAACGACATCAGCTACATCGCGCAAACAGAGTTTACCGCGCGATCGGCATATGTCGGGATGTTTGTATATACAAACATCAACCGTCGGTCAATTGCCCACCAGACACAACACCCGTCTAGTCGGAGGATCCTCCTTTACCCCGTCGTGCAAAAACCTCAGCGTGACGTCACACCATCATCACTTCCTCAAGCTTTCGAACAGCGAGTCATTTTACACCCTGTTCCTCATACCTCTAAATATATATTCGAAAAAATTGTCTACTTAACAACGGGAATAACGCAATGAGTGTTGTTGAACTCTCAAAATGAAAGCCATTCCCACGGTTCGTGTGTTACGCAATTATACCCCTCAGGATAATCTATGGCCTGAAGTTGTACTAGTCCCGAGTCTAGACTCAAATCTTGGCTTAAATGATGATTTCCTTTCCTTTGCCGATTCCATCCAGGTCTTTCCCGCCAACAAATTTAGATTGCAAGATTATACCAATGTGTCATGCAATTTATAGCCAACATTCCGAGTCGTTTTGTAAATAAATGACCCATATTATGACCCAAACGTGGAACCTCACGTTCTCATAGATAGATAAAAACGGAAACATTTTTCAATACTGGATTATTATTGGAAAACTGTTAGGTACATGTACGGTCACCATAAGCAATGAGTGACCAGCAGCAGGTTTAGCACGAGCACCGATTTGTCGACGAAAGAATAGACATGACTAATAACTAAATTATGCACAAAAGGAGAAGATGGCTATGTTTTTCTATTAATTAACACAGTTAAACGTTCTAAACGAATCATGATTTTGTAGACAATCCTTTATACTTTGTGGCCGTCGTCCCGTCGAGTAGAAACTTTGTTGTCCGTGTGATTTTGACAGTTTGGGACGAAATATTCTTCTGAAATAGTCTACACTTATAAGGACCTAGACAAAGATCGTTAGAAACAAAAGACAAAATGACAAATTTCAGAAGGATATCTACGGTGTCATGTCAAAAACGGAGAAACGAAATGTCACTTTGTGTTGAAAAAACACTGTATAATCTTCGTAGAAATAGAAAGCGTTATGCTAAGCCTGCTGAGTCGTCGGACAGTTTAAGTTTAGTAAGAAACCGATGGACGTTACCTAATAAAAATTAATTAAACTAATAGAAAACAAACAGTTAATTTATCTAATTCACTTTTATTCGAAAACATCTATCGGTTTCTTACTGAACTTCAACAATCTCCGATGACCCTGGATAGTTATCTCTTTCGGTGACTGTGTTACATGTCTGTTTGAATCTTGAATCTTAAAAGAAACTTCACCGCTTTAAGTCACACTTTATACTTAACCACTTGTTTATAAACATTTCTTAAAGTTATGTTTAGCTACTGTTTAACCATAATTTTTTACGTTACCTTTATAAATAAGCCACATAAAAATAAAGTTTCTTACCGAAAACGGCGTACTTTTAGCATTACGCTTATAAGTAGGGGTGCTCTGCACGAAGCTCGGTGATATGTTGTTCCCAGGCGATATGGGGATGTTGAACGGCGATACTTGCTCTGAAAATGTATCCCTTGCGTACATATGAGAACATCCCTTAAAACCCCATAAAAGAGTATCAAAATACGTTCAGGAGTTTAATTTTTGTACGATAAAAATTTGTTTAAGTGACGTTTTGTTGGTTCCCATTGGAATACTCAATTTTGTTCATATCTGTTGTTTGGTAACTTTACAGAGGGTTTTTTAAATGACAGAAGTTGTTGAATTTAAAGTATAATTTTTTAAGACTTTTACAACCTACTGTTTTTTTATGTGATTATCATCACATCCGATATAAAATACCTGAAGTGATGATAAACACTTTTCAACAATTCGAAGATATCAAGAGTTTATAATTTTCAAGGCCAAGCAGCAATGAGATATCATACAACAATCACATAACCATAATTACATCAAACTTAGGAAGCAAGGATATCATAGCGTATACTACAGGATACTTACGACTAGTCATCTATTGTATGCCATAAAAAATTATAAAGAGAATCTGTTCGTTTGTTACTCATTGGCCCCTACACCACCGATTTCAACAGACATTGGATAGTGTTAGAGGGTGTTACGAGTTGTAAGTCGTAGGTTTGAACCCAGACAGGTGCTTTCATCATCATATCAGCCGAAAGACGTCCACTGCTGGACATAAGCCTCCAGTTTGGGGGGGGTTTTGCCATAATCGCCACGCTTGGCATTCGGGTTGGCGATCGCAGTATGGTGGTCAAATGCATAGAGAACGCTGCTGCCCATTCTCTAATAAGTCTCTTAGTCGCCTTCTACGACACCCACGGGAAGAAATGGGATGGTGCTATTCTTTACGTCCGGCACATGGAACGTGCGCGAGGAGGCTTTACTTTGAGTAAATTATTTAATCACGACTACTCTCAAAACGATGAAGGAAAACATCGTGACGAAACCAGCATGTCCTAGAGCCAAAAATTGGAAGACCTGTGAGATCTCATGAACCAACCCGCACTGAGCCCACGTGGTGGATGACAGCCCACTAGAAGAAGGTGTGAGAGAGGAGGCCTGTGGCTGTGTCCCAGCTGTGGGAACGTTAAAAGCTGATTATGAAGATGATAGATAGTTTTTAGAAATGTAGTTCCTGTATGTGAAAAGTGAAATCGAGGTCAAAAGACAGTGAACAATATAGCTAAAGTAATTTATCTGTTACTGGATTGGTTCGCCAACTGAGCTTCTAAACTCCGAATAGTTCTGTGATATTCCTTCAGTTGGTTGTGCTGCTTCTGACATAACTCGGTCATGCGTTTTAACTCGGTCCGTGCCGTATAAAATTTCTTCGTCTGGAACAATTACAATGTGATCGTATTTCTTGAACTATGCAAAAAAGGAAAGCATAGAATTGTGGGGCTTGTGGCTAAGTTATAACAGCCACACGGGTCGATCGATTAGATTAAGCAAGGCTTCCGCGGTTAGGTGGCCATCTTTACATACCAAGAATTACTTTTTTTTTCGTGGGAAATCATCAAATAACTTCTCCCGCTCTGGGTGGAGCAGGAGGGCGTGTCAAACTTTTACTGACTAAACCCCACCCGTGTTCCCTCAGTTGCCTGTGTGCCAGGGGCCGTAATATCTCTTTCGAACAACCCGCACCCCTGGCAGTACCAAGAACTACTTACCCCTCCGTGTCTTTGAAAGCACGTTAAGCCGTTGGTCCCGGCTGTCATTCGTAGATCTTTCGATCATTACAAGTCGTCACCGTCAGAGGCCAGAAAATCTTACAACCAGTCTCACCACGGGGTATCGTATTACCCAGTAATTGGGTTGTGGAAGTCAGATAGGCAGGCGCTCCATGTAAAATACTGGTATTCAGCTGCATCAGATTAGACTGGAAGCCGACCCCATGAGTGTTAGAAAAAGGCTAGAGAGATGATGAGAAGAGCATACAATAAAATTTCCTTTTCCTGAGAAATTGAGCCACTTTCTTGCGACGATAATAATAGAGTGTGTTAACTGAGGCCTTAAAACCTTATGGACTTGTTATATATAATACAAAATAAACGTTCGGGAGAAACGTTTTTGTATAATCTAAAGCTAAAGGGTCCCCGAAACGATGAACTGTAATTGTAGTAATATTGTCAATCGCTTCAATTGCACTAAGGAAACGATCAATTTTGCGGATCACAGTGTGTTCATTACGTAAAAATTGACAATAGCCATTATAGAGCAGTGGCAACTTTCAATCTTTTGGGGTCCTTCGGTAAATTTTTCGGGGATCGCAGATCCTTTATTATAATTGTGGCGGAAATCTACAATGCCCCACATACGAAACTTCAAGTCAACAAATGTGGAAAACACAAAAAGTGAAGTGGCGCCATCTACAACGCCATATGCGAACTACTGAAGACTTGACGTCACACTGCAGCTACATCACGCAAGCAGAGTTTACCACGCAATCTACACATATATGTACAACATCCCGACATCAATCGTCGGGCAATTGCCCACTAGACACAACACCCATCGGGTCGGAGGATCCTCTTTTACCAATACAGTATTAGTGAACTTTGCACCCGTTCCTCATACCTCTATATAATAAATAATTAAATGCCATCTAGGAAGATAGCATACATCATTTTAAAATGGCTGTACTTTAATGGCAGAACCGGCACCAACTCGGTTGTGTTCAGTATGCCCGTGACAGGTGTCATTTCTAGATTGTCTGTGGATTCAGTTACTTTTATGTCAACGGTAAAAAAAAAACATACTTTGACGGTCGATCACCAATTCGTTTGCCAAGCGTGGTTATTAGAGATTAAAATGATACAAGGTTTTTATAAGGATTTCTTATAGGTATATCACCCGGTGGACATTAGCAGGCTTATAATAGATGGTATTCACATAATAATGATGACGCAAACATAAATAGCAACCGCAAAAAATATTTAGATTTCTAATTTCAGTACGCAAAATTATGTAAAAACCATTAGCGGTTTTTTGCCTTCCTACATATTTTTTTTACTATGTATTTGCTTAAACTCAACATAAAAATGTACAAAAGCTGTTTTCAACTATGAAAGGCAAGTATAAAATGTTATCTACAGAATTTAATTAAGTAGATAGCTAAAAGCAAGAAAATTACTTACAGATTGCAATAAATAAGATAGCAACCGCCGTCTGTGTTGCCTCTGAAATTGTAACACCTCACAGGACTTTTTAATTAATTCCTCTGGATCGGTAAAGTAATCTTGAATCTCTTGTTTCATCTTAAAATTAAATCGTAAATGAGAAAATTACATTCCAAGGTATTGTAAGAAGTTGGTGGGAAATATTTTGCGAAATTACATACGTCTGGAACAAGTTTCATGATGGAACACGGAGCTCGGCATATTAAACATGTACTGTCTTTACCACCTACAAGAAATTTACAAAAGTATTAATATTTATCCATGTACCGTAACAATGTAACAATCTTTTATTGAAAGAAGATAGGGAAAAATGTTACCTTTCTCTAAGCAATTATTACAAAACATGTGACCACATGATGTTAAATGCAGAGTAGTTCCAGGTTCTAACTGAGCATAACAATTATTGCAATGAATCCAGTCCATACTTAAATTATCGTTAATTATCTTTAAATCAAAACAAAATGATTGACGCACAATCATATTTTCAATGTTTTGACATTCCAAAAACTTTTTTTTAATTCCTCCAACTATTGTGCAAAGGACAAAAAATATTCTAAAATCAATTTAAATATATCTTCCAATAAAAAATAAAAGGTAAATAGGTAGGCTTCCCCTAAATTATAAACATTCTCAATAAAAACAAATTAACATTTAAAATTTCCTTAATAATCGACAAATAAGAATATTTTCAGTTTGCGCTTAAAAAGGTCACGTAATATTTATTGCATAAAGGACTACATATCATTACCTTATAGGAAAGCACATAAGCATTTTTTTTTATATTCGGCCGATATGAAAAACTACTATTCACAACATACCTACTAATTATCATTTTGATACGAACCTGACCGGCTTGACCGAAAAAAAATCATTTTTCTTTTCAATTTTATTGTTTCAAAAAAAGAACGCACAATATGTGACATTGTTTTTTAATAACACCCGTGGTGATAATATAGGTCACTTAAAGGTACTATATTGTGTATAGAAAAATTAAAACCTATCATTAGGTATTTTGCATTTAAAAATAGCTAGGTTCGGGTTTGTACAGTGTTATTTAATCAAGCCAGGTCCCAAGCGAGCGATGACTCCTCATGAGTCTTGCAAACTGAGTAAGTACCATTAAAGAAAGAAGATCGATACGAATACTAGATAGGCGCAAAGCCGCAGATAACAATAACACAATGTTGATCTTGTAATTTATTGGTGCTAGACTATGTTAACGTAAGCCTGTGTAACTAAAAGCTGAATATGGTTTTTAAGGTTTAAGACTCCCTTTCACCGACAGGAGGCCTGTGTAAGCAGTGGAAACATTAGGCTAATTCAGCTACGCTGACTGAATTCATGTTACAATGCAACTGGTTAAGAAGATGCTGGAGATTTACTTTGGTCCTTATGGAAAAGCTCACGTTCATCGTTTCGAGTAAAAGTTATAATATTAGTATATAAAATTGTTTTATGGTCACTCCTCGATGATTATCTCAGGATCTTATCTAAACCATCTTAAGTCTGTATCACGCACCGTTTTCCAAATAGAGACACACGTGACACAGTGCCGCGCAAACCTCACTAGTCAATCGTCCGCAAATGCGGTGTCCTACTCTGTGTTCGTTAATACGTGGCGAAACAGTCACAATAAAGATAACGTGAGAATATAAAAGAAGTTGCTTGGACGGTCCGCCGTAGTAAGGCGATAGCACGCGAGCTTGCCTTGACCATGGCATTAAAATATATTTATCTGATAGCCCTGACATGTGTTTGTGTGCACAGCAAATCGTCATGTATGTTCTATTTTCAAAGTGTTCTATTTTTTCTTTCATGTACTTTCTTGCATTTTGTTTTTGGAATGTCATTGTTTGTCCTCAAAAAATTGAGAGTATTTGTGTTTTGTTTAAGGAAATCGGTTTTTAAATTGAATGACTGTAAAATAATTTTCTTGTTTTTGCAGAAATTGTGTTGTTAAAGTGTTGTGACCAAAGTTTTCCGGTGTTTTGTGTTTGTTCACCATAATTCATAAGAATACACCAATGGAAAAGATGGTATCGTTTCAAGAAATAATAAAAGTACATACCGACCTAGTTATATGATTACGAATGTATCTAAAGTGATAATGTAATGTACGACAATTTAGTAATCTCGGGTTGGTAAAGATGAGTATATGACTGAACTTTGACATTTAATCCCGACACTTATGGGCAAATATTTGCGGGGTCCGTAACTTTTTGCTGAGAAACATGCAATTTGATAGCTATATCTACTATGAATGTTCATAAAACAATCTACCTACACGTTTAACAAAGTTCAAGTTATTTTCTGATTCAAAATATTTCAAAAACGGAATGCTCCATAAATTGTAGTGGGAACCATTCTCTTGATGTGTTTATTCGATTCGAATCCCGAATTTCGTGAATCGATTATTGTTCGATTTATGTGTGTAAGTTATTATCTCGATAAATTGTCTAGGATCGAATTGTTTGGTACGACTTAGATCAGAGATCTTTCTTGAAATGATTATGTAAAAATACTGGTTTATAAATCTTACTTTTACAATCTCTTTTGGATGTAGCATGTATAGGTGTCAATGCCTATTTGAGCATTATATTATAAGTTCAATTTATAAAATCATTAATGGCAAAGGTCGTAAAGTTAGTAAGTTGTGATTTCATAAGGTCAAGTAACGTGTTATTTATTCATAATAAACACGTAATATCACATTACTAACATAAGTTCGTTGACACTGAATAAACTTGAAACAATAATAGAAAATAGTACCTTCACACTTACCTATTTTATGAATAAGACATTTAAAAATGTATGACAAAAAACAAAAAACTATTCTGGAATATTTCGCGTCACGATTTTCCGGAAATTAAGTAGAAATCCCGAAACGTTATTTTTTCTTTTCATTTCAAAGCAGGTATATACATACTTAGGTTCAGAATACGATTTCCTTAGTTATCGACACCAACAACGGCATTTAATAAAACACAAGAAACTTTTGGTTGCAAATTAAAATACTTACCTAAATATTTTACCATTCCAAGCCCTGCAGGAGTCGAATACTCATTTGAACTGCGAATTATTATGTTGTAGTTAAACTATGCGTCCCATCGCAGTACCTGAAAGCATGTCAGGACATGACGAATGCCCCGACGAAGTCCAAGACCCAAATTGAATGTGTACCGGCAAGAGACAGGTAAGAAAATAATAAAACGATAATTTAAAAAAATATAGTTCGTTTTTTAAACCCAGATAGTAATTTGACGGGTGTAATGTCAAACTCCTATAATAAAAAACAAAAACACAAAGACTTGAAATGTCAGATTACTATCTGCCATTAAAAAACGAACTTAGTTATTGCCCACTATTTCACTGGCTAATGTAGGTATTTCATACGCATAGAGACTCTTAAAATACCTAGCCGGATAAAAGTATTCAGGACATACATATCATATCAGCACACTTATAATTCCCAAAAGAATACGCACAGGTATAGATATCGTTCACCACTTCTTCTAATTCAGTCTATCCACTTCTTCTAATTTTATCCAAATCCATACAGCCGGTTATCCGTGATGGAGTTCTAACATGTTCACCTTTTGCCTTTTTTTATAGAGAAGTAGGAATTAAAGGATTAAACTAATGTTAAGTTCAATATATACGAGACTGACTTTTACCCGAGCTCCGCCCACGTGGATGTGGACTTTCGCGTAAATAAATAATTTCAACAAAGCGTGGGGTGTTTTTTGAGGTATTTTTATAATCAATTAATATCAAGCACCCCTTTCTTTTTTTAAATTATTTCTGCTTTCTTAGTTAGGTTGTTGAAGCGTGCTTTTTAGGGTTTTTTTTAACTATTAGTTATTTTCTATTTTTTAGTTCTGTTAACTAAAAAAGCCTGATTTTTCAGCTTTTTTTATTTTTTATTATTGAATTGTCATCGGTCTTCGATAAGTCTACAAAGTTTAAATTAAATCTGACCGTTTGAAGTGGCTCAAAATCAAGTCCAAAGGAGTCAGTTACAAACAAACATGCTGACAAACATACAGGTTAAGCTAATGAACGCGTGTTAAAAAGTAGCCTATGTCCTTCTCGATATTGGGATATGGGCTATATCTTAACCAACTTTCATGACAATCGGGCTACCGTTTTAGGCGTGAAAGCGTAACAGCAGACAGACAGAGTTACTTTCGCATTTATAACATTAGTAGGGAAGTAGGGGTAGCAGGGATTTGTAAAGATCACAGTAACCAGCTGTAAAATATAGCTGTTGTGTGTGATTGTGAGAACAGTGCTGGCCCAGTCCCGACGGGCCCGACTCACGAGTTGTAGGCGGTAGCAGGGGCGTACCAATAGAAAATGGCGCCTAGAGCACGCATCACATTTGCGCCCCTTCGCAAATTATCTTCAGGGTCTACACTCAGCAAAGCTAGGTCGCATAACCTTTCTTGACCAATTATAGCCTTCAATAACGAAGGTATTAATTTCAACTTGCTAAAAAATCACTCACAACTTCCAATGTTGCAATTTTAAGCAGAATTTGAATAGAAATGGGCGAATTTGGAAATACGTTTTCATCCCCATGCTGCACAATAAATTCAAGTAGCTCTTCAGATTTCTTAGATACCTATAACAGATTGAAATGATTTATTGAAGAATTTTTTCATTATTTAAATTTAAAAATAAAAAAATAATTGGTGCCTTTTCGCGCGCCCCTTCGATAGGCGCCAAGGGCTCGTACCCTGCCTGCCCACCCTAGCTACGCTTCTGGGCGGGGTGCAGTGTCATCATATCAGCCGAAAGACGTCCACTGCTGGACTTAAGCCTCCCCAAAAGGGGAGGAACCATAATCGCCACGCTTGGCAGGCGGGTTGGCGATCGCAGTATGGTGGTCAAATGCATAGAGAACGCTGCTGCCCATTCTCTAATAAGTCCCTTAGTCGCCTTCTACGACACCCACGTGAAGAAATCGGATGGTGCTATTCTTTTACGTCCGGCACCACACGGAACCACCACCACACGTAGGCAGTTAAAAAAGAACATCGCCAATGCTCTCAAAACGTTAAAGGAAAACATTCTGAGGAAACCGGCATGTTTTAGAACCAAAAATGCGAAGGCATGTGATATCTGCCAACCTGTAATGGGCCCGCGTGGCAGATTACCGCCCACTGGCTCTCAAAGAGAAGAGGTCTGTTTCCCAGCTGTGGCAATTTTATAAGCTGATTTATTTATTTTTTTACCCGTTTATGTACGAACATATATAAACAGACAATAAGATTAGAACAGAAAAATAGGTACAGAGGTGATGCTGATTTCTAAAGAAATCTCTTCCAGCATACCAGCCATTGAAATAACCACAATATCATTTGAAAACATTTTGCCATCAGTTTCTTCATGTTGTTCGTCTTCTTTCTTTACTAACTTTAGCTAGATTTTTATAGTAACTAAGCTAAAAACAGGAAGATAAAAAAGTCTAGTTCTTAACGTAGCCAAGTGTCTCTAGATTGCCTCTTGAAAAACAAGGGTTGGCACGTGCCAAGGCGGCCAATTACGGCTACATTTTTAGAACTAACCTACCTCAATTACCTCCATTGTTTGCAGTTAGGAAAACTCTGCTACTTATTGTACTCAATAGAATGATAGGTTTAAGTGGAAATATATAGTGCTGATTATGTTAGATTCAACAACAATTTTGTATATACCTACATACCTATGTATTTTAGGGGCTACAATAAGGTAGGGATCGCCCTTAAGGTGGAATGTTAATATTCTTACGCAATTTGCAGCAGGCTTAGCACGGGCACCGATTTGCTGACGTAAGAATACACATGACTGTGAACTAAATGATGTACAATAGGAGAAGATAGCTATGTTTTCCTATTAATTATCACAGTTATGCGTTCTAAACGAACCATGATTTTGTAGATAATCGTATATACTTTGTGGCCGTCGAGTAGAAAGTTTGTTGTCATTGTGATTTTGATAGTTTGGGAAGAAATATTCTTCTGAAATAGTCTACATTTATAAGGACGTAGACAAAGATCGTTGGAAGCGAAAGACAAAATGACAGATTGTAGAAGGATATCTACCGTGCGATGTCAAAAATGGAGAAACGAAATGTCACTTTGTATAGAAAAATCACTGTCTATTCTTCGGAGAAATAGAAAACGTCATGCTAAGCCTGCTAGACAGTGTCAAGTTTTATGTTGAATAAAATATAACTGTCGACCGACCGTAACAAATATGGCTATACAGAATTAAAATAATTCAAATCATTACTACAATCCTCTAAGTCTATTTTATTCCCATTGATTGACCATTTGATGAAAAAACCATAATTAGTAACAATAATTTTCCCAATCTAACAATTATTCAGTAAGTATACAATATGTATACTATGGGGGTTATTTATAAACGCTGCTTAAAGTTAAGAGACGTTCAAAAATGTATGGTTAAATAGTCGCTTATTTATGCAACGTTTAATAAAGTGGTAGGAATATAGTGTCAAAGAACTACCCACCATACTTACAGTAAACATAGAATGTGTTTTTGTATTCCGACTGTCCTAGTTTCATTCTTAAAAATTCAATGCATGTATGTGTGCGAAATAGTTCACAGTACCGATATTTACCACTGCTAAAGATAATACGAACGTCCAAACAATACCGACTTTGCAACAATGAAACAAAAAACGAACGGAAAAACAAAACAATGCACTATGTCATTTCATACTTCAGAATTCACGTAACGCCTCGGTTTCATTGTTTTGGAGTTTGAACACAAAAACATTGCACGTTTGTACTCTTTACTGGTTTACTACGTGATCTTGAATGTAGGTACAGAGGCCAGCATATTAAGCTACCTTAATCTGTCAAATTTATTTGATAGTTTTTCAACATTATCACGAAAAAATTAGGTTCAAATTCAATTGGGAAAATTTGACAGTTTCGGATAGCTTGACGTGCTGGCGTCTGTACTAATATAAAAACAAAAAACAGCATTGCTATTCTGTCGAACCATCTCTCATTTTACTGACTAAAACCCACCCGTGTTCCCTCAGTTGCCTGTGTGCCAGGGGCCACGGTATCTCTTTCGAACAACCCGCACCCATAGCGATTTGGATGGACTCACAGCACAGATAGATAACCTGGATTAACACATAGGGTACTTTTTATCTCGGTTGTACGTTCCCGTTGGATATTTTTCGACCTCCATGCGGCAAAAGGAGGCAAAAGCTAGTAGGATATACATTTTATGTTAAAACAAGAAATTTCCTGTGGACGAAGTCGAGGATAGAAGCTAGTTTATAATGAAGACTCTTTTATTGCTTACACCCCATTGATGTGCTGATTATTAGTCTAGTGCTCGCAAGCGCTACTGCTGAGCATAAGGTCCTGGTTTCGATTCCCAAGTCGGGCAGAGTATTATTGGGTTTCTCTATCTGGAATTTCTCAGTAGCAGCCTGGAGTCTGCATTTGTCCCGGTTGATGGTAACATCCCATGTAATAAGCTCGCCCTCTATTACAGAGGCAGGCGTATTTGTAGTCAATTTATTTTTATGATTTTATTTTAATTTTATAAATTTTAATTTTATTTACACAATTGAATTAGTTATATTTTTATATATATTTCTAATGATTATATTTTTTTTATAAGTATTAAATTAAAAAATATTGTAAATGTTAATCATTTATGATATAAAATGGATTGAAATCAATTATTTTGAATTTGAATTACATGAGACTTGAACATACCTGCCGAAATGTAGGTGTACTATAGGTACACTTCTGCCTAACCCTTCGGGGAAACAAAGCGTGATGTTATGATTTGTTCATTTGGGTAAAATAAAAGAGCCTTTCCACTGTGTAGAAGACCTCCAAAAGTATAGAAAGATCCTATTAAAAACTTTACCAACTATTTCCAGAGTGGACTGCTTGAACCTGGTTCAGCAACGGCAAGCAGACATCGTACCTGTCGACCCTGAAGACATGTACTGCGCCTCCAAAATACAGAATCAGGACTTCGTGGTGGTACAGGAGTACAGGACTGAAGAGGAACCAGACGGTAAGTCCATGCTATCATGAACCATGAAAATCATCAGATCAGCAGTATACAGAGCTTGTGGGTACGTAATAATAGCCACCCGAGTCGACCGATCAGATTAAGCTACGCTTGCCGCAATGGACCCGTGGACCAGTGACCATCTTTAAAACCCCTCCGTGCCTAGGAAAGCACGTTAAACCATGGGCTGCCATTCGTGGAACTTTGACAGTCGTTACGGGTCGTCAGAAGCTCGAAGGTGTGACAAACCCATGTTACCAAGTGGTATCCTGGAGGTCAGAAAGGCAGCTGTTCCGTGTAAAATACTGGTAATTAGCTGCTTCCCGTCAGACTGGAAGTCGATTCCAACATAGTTGGCACGAGGCTAGGCAGATGACACTTACCAGTCTATTTACCAAGTTTTTTTTTATTTGATCACCGATCAAGAGTAAGCATGCGTATGTGGATCCTATTGAAGCTAAAACTTTACCGCCTTTTGCTTAAGCACTTCTGATGTTATCCGCTTTATTCTTCGCTTAGACCAGAATTCTTGCCGACGACTTCTTAAAAGCTTTAATTAAGTTTCACTTGTTTAAGGGTCTACTCCATTCAGAATTTGGAGTTCCTTCATATTTTATTTTCATAATTAAATTCCTTTTCATAAAATACTGACTCGTAAAACGACTTCCCAAGTTATAACTCCTCATTACAGCCGCCTTCAAAAGATCGCTAGAATAAACTTTAATGAAAACCACTAAATTTTGCTCGGTTAAGTACCAAAGTACCAACTGTTTGAGTTTACTCCAAACTTATTTGCTTTTGAAACGCCAAAGCCCAAAAGTAGCCTCAGCTTGTGAACTATGGAGAGCCAAGTTTTTGACAGACGGCAAAACAAAGAACTACATTCAAATGTTCTCAGTTTAACGGTTTTGTTGACACTTGTCTTTGCTACTAGCGCCACCATAAACTGACAAAATATATTGGAAGCTCACTAAAAACTTTTGACAACCGAATTTTAATCTAAGTTCATTAAGTACATTTCCTTCTGAAGGACCAATTCTCTAATTAAGCTGATTTAGGCGAAATCTTTCGTATTCTCATTTCTCGCTTATTTCAGCTTTTGTCGAGTATCACAAAGACTTCTTAGTGAGGAGCTTTATAATTTGTTAACTTTGAAACTGTTTCGTGTCCATGTCTCGGAGAAGTTCAGAAACTGAATTTAAATTAAAGTTCGTGAACTAAAGATGTGGATTTACTTTTACTGTGTCTTGGAGAACGTCGAGAAAGGTTAATGCTACCTAATCTTCTATTAAAGTTAATAAGTCTTCTAAGATGTGACTCTATCTTATCTTTGAACCTGTCTCAGTTTCAAGGCAGCGAGCGACCTTTCGGGGCATATTTTATTAAAATACCTGTAGCTCGGATACTGGCCCATAAATATAAAAAAGTACTAACATAACACCATAAAACTAACGAAAGGCCGCTGAAAAAGAAAAAAGGTTGAGATTTTTTCGTCTGAAATCTATGCCATCACACAGTGCTGAAATATACATAGAGGATTGTTTTCCTATCTCTACTCTCAGCCTTATGTCATGAAATATGTATGAACCCTACTCCGTCTCGGTATATATAGGGGCAAACAAAGGCTAACAAACATATCTTTATGGCGTAAACGTTTGCACTGAAGTAGAACCCACATCAGAATTTATAGTAGAAGATGATATTGAATCCAAGATCAGATAAAACTTTCTTCAATATTTCCACTGAACAGTCCAGGTACACGCGTTTCTGTTCATTGTATGGTCAATAGATCTTTATAAAAGTAAGATATCCTTATATTGATTACTAGGTTTTGTGCGCGGCTTCACCTGTGTGAATGTCAGATCAGTCCCTGTATATTAATCCAGGTTATAAAGTATATGTGCTAAATTTCGTACAAATCCGTTCAGTCGTTTTTGCTCCAATCCAGAACATACATCCAGACCAACAAACAAAAATTCTAAAAACTTTATTTTCGGCATCAGAGTCAGTCTCCGACATCGTAGCGACTCCTTTTTATTAAAAATAAAAACAACCTTTAACTTTTACAGATCTATCCACGAGTTAAACTATTTTTGCTGATTGGCCAGACGGACAGTAAATAAAACTGTGTTTTAGGGACCACATCTGTCCCGCCGATCATGCAAAATAATTTCATACCTCAGCTGTGTATTTCAAATATAAAGACCTAATAGACCACAAAAATGTTTATTTTGCAAATATGTAAAATTGTAGACTGAAGCGAAAAAAAAAAATAACAAAACAGGTAAAAAAAATACACCGTAAAAAATGTAGATACTTACTTACAGAGGCGTCTCTCTAATAGCACAAAACATTGCTGTTACGAAATAAGTAATCCCTATAAATAAAAGAACCTTTTAATAAAAATGAGGTACAATTTATTCAAACAGATAAAATGTTATCAAACGCTTTCAATGGTTTCGGTACTTACTTAAATAATGTTTCTGGTTGCGCAACTCTTGATCGAGAGAAAGTTTCAAATGATATGTCCCTCGGCTATCGAAACTGTTTTACTGCCTCCATTGTAATAACAGATTGATATAGTAGAAACATTTTGATAGATAAATTATTATATTGGCTCTGATACCAAAATAATTTCTTTTGAAGTCAAGTGTTGAGTATTATGAATGATAGGAAGAATTATGGGATAAGGCAACGGTGCTGTATAAAAATAGATGTAGTGACAAATATTGAAAAGAGTATATGCTTAGACGGTTTGGTCATATTGAGCAGTCGAATTAAAGGCGACTATTACGGCAGATGTCAGTGGAGGAGACGCCTTAAGGGGATATACAGGGTGTAACAGAAACCCTATTGCTATCCTTAAGCACTAAAGGTAACACCTAATATAGTATCACTATACATAGTTTCAGCTCAAAATAAAATACTCTAAGAATTGATAACAAATTTTCGGTTTCTTAAGTTTCTTAAATTCAAATCATAACAAACGTGTCACCGCACGACGTAGGTCAATAACTTTCCACGTTACTTGCCAATATCACGATAGATCTCTTCTAAGTGATGAGTTTGTTTCAATTTGTTCTGGTATCAATGTATTAAAAATTCTCATAACTTCCGAACATGTAGAGTTAGGATTAAAAACCCTTACAAATATCGTTTGATATCATCCAAAGAAGCTGTGCCCTTGGTATATATATATCCTTTCCGTTACACGTTGTATAGTGATCTTATTGGTGATGTGCTGGTGGTTTGGTGCTTCATAATGGTCAGATGCGTAGTCCTCGCAACTGCATGGCGAACGATTATGGCCAGATGTATGAACGTAATCGAAACAAGTGAGAATGTAAGGATCGCAGCAGGTGGCATTCTGTAGTTTCTGACTACAACTATCTATGAATGTTGCGTAATAAATAAGACAATAAAAAACTAAAAAAAAAACAATCGACTTCCAAACAAACAATACAAACTGAAAAATAACTTTAATTTCGGAAGTCGGTGACTTTGGATACCTATGTATTTTATTATTTTTTTGTGACCGCCTTCCGAAATTAAACTTATTTTTTAGTTTGAAGTGTTTTTTTGGAAATCGGTTGTTTTTTTTTTTTGAAAAAAGTTTTTTGTCCTTCAATTTTTTGTTATAGTACCTACCCCACACAATTCAAAATTTCATCATCCTTGGGGTCAAAACAATGCATATGCATGCGATAGCAGCAATCGCGGTTTGTTTAGTGTCATTTTTTGAAGAGTTCCGTTGTCTGTCTCCGAAACGCATCATCAGATCTATATGACCATTTCGGAATAAACCCCTTTCGAACAAAAAAATAATTTTGCAAATCCGTCTATATGTGACGGAGTTATGCCCGAACATACATTTTTTTTTAATACCTATATAAACATGTCGAATTGATATTTCATTTATTTCACAAACAGAAAGACATTTGTTTCGAAATAGAGGATAACCTCCTTCTTTTTGAAGTCGGTGAAAAATAATGGTCCTGATGAGACGTAATTAAGCAAACAAATAGTCTACAATCCGCCTAGCTTTCTCTCAACTATTTTGGGGTCGACTCCCAGTCTAAACGGATGCAGTAGAATACCAGCATTTTACATGGAGCGGCTGCCTGCCTGACCTCCACAACCGAGTTGCTGGGTAATCCCGTTGGTAAGACCGGTTGTCAGACTTTCGGACTACTGACGACCCGTAACGTCTGTTTAGAATCTACGAAAGACAACAGAGACCATCGGCAGTTCAACGTGCTTTACGATGCACAGAGGGGTCTCGATATACACCGTGAAATTTAAATGGTTGTTTTCCCGCGGCAGAACAACTTGCCATAAGGAGTACTTTCGAAGCATACAGTAAAAGTAAAAAAATTAAGAATTTTTGTTTTAAAATAATTAAAAAAATATTAATCAACTCGATAAAACACTACTCCTCAGAGGTAACTTGTAGGTACTACTCGAATCGCACGCACCTCCGACAAAGAGAACAGCGATGCATAAATATTCAAAGCGAAATAAACTCTCGCACGTGGTGATTTTTCACAATGGTTGATCTGCCATTTTTGTTTCTAATATTTTATTTGTTTATAAAACGATTGTATTACCAAGACAAAACCATTTCGCTGCGGGAAAACAACCATTAAAATTTCACGGTGTATAATAGACGGTCATCCATCCACGAACCGGCCGCGGCAAAAGTAGCTTAGCCTTCAATCGACCCGTGTGGCGACGAGCCCATAAACAAACACGCATAGTAAATTCAAATTTCTAACATATAATAAATGACAAACTAAACCAAAACAAACGCTACTGAAGTTTGGGAGTCGTTACACAAAAGATGAAAGATAAGATGGCGACGGTTACCTTGCCCGTAAATTGTGTAACTTAGGGAAAGGTGAGCGTGATAACGTGACAGCAAACAAACCGAAGTTATTAATTACTTGCCTTCACCTCAGGCTTTCACATGCATAATATTAACACCTAAATACACTTATCTTATGTTACGTTCATCGTCTGCCTACCCTTTCCCCAACTATATTTGAGTTGGCTTCCAGTCTAACCATATGCAGCTGAATACTATTATTTTACATGAAGCTATTGCCTATCTGACCTCCACAACCCAGTTACTGGGTAACACGATGCCCCTGGTAAGATGGGTTGTGTCAGACTTTCGGGCTTCTGACGATTCGTAACGACTGTCAAAGATCCACGACTGAAAGCCGGGACCAACGGCTTTACGTGTTTTCCGAAGCACGGAGGGGTCTTGGTATGTAAAGACGGTCACCCATCCAACCGCGGGATTCGTAGCTTAACCTGATCGAACGATCCGTGCGGCTGTTATTACCCAAGTAAAAATATCCAAGAAATCACTCGAACATGGAAAATCTCGAAGCTATCCTCATCATCGCCTCAGCCAAAAGACGTCCATTGGTAGACGTAGGCCTGTCCAAAGAAAAAGTACATAAAGTATTTAAGAGCATTCATTCCACGCGGGCTGGCAACAACGCATTAATAGTAGTTTTTCGTGATTATTTCATTAAATACAAATAAAAGTATAATTTTTTTCAGCCAAGCACTAGATCGTTGGTATTTATAATTATTTTAAATATTTACTCTTGCATAAAAACATTTAATCGTACTTAGTAATGCAAATAGAAAATAATTGACGGTATGTCGATTTTTGTAACCAAATACCAAAACAACTGAAAAAGAAATAGCATACAAACTTTGAAAATACCAACGATCTAGTGCATGATTGAAAGAAATGTTTACTTTTGTTTGTATTTAATTAAATAATCACGAAAAATCGCCATAAATGCGCCGTTGCCAACCCGCGTGGGGTGAATGCTCTTAACTTATTCTAATTAAATTATGAGTATAAAACTCTCGTCTCCCTTGCATAGGTACCTCTACATTAAATTCTACATTGATCATGAAACATGGTTGTAAAAAGTATCTACTTACTTGGTAACAAAGGTCATTTTTCCACTAGCTAAATTCAAATTCTTCGCAAAAACCTTAACAATGATTTCTTATTTTAGCGCCATTCAGATACGAAGCAGTCATCGTAGTACACAACGACTTGCCGATCGACAACCTGGATCAACTGAAGGGGCTCAAGTCATGTCATACTGGAGTCAACAGGAACGTTGGATATAAGGTAAGAGACTATCTGCTTCAGGTAATTAATGCTTACAGTATTCGGTGAGAGTGGATGAAATCGAGAGTCAAAGAAATTCCATGAGGAGACAAAAATTTCGATAGCTTGGCTGTCTGAATGTTACCATTTTTAATAAGTCTTTCGTTATTCCGAAGTTAAAAAAATATAATGCGGTTTCCTAAAATTAGCAGTTTCGGAGTCATAACGGTTAGGTGCCAAGCAGGACAAATAAAAAATATTATTATAAGTGTATCCTAAATATTAAATAAGTGCTTTGTTATTTTAACAAACAACAAAAAGTCTGAACTTCCCATCAAGTAATATATCAAATTTTTTTTTTGGGATCCTTCGACCCTGAAAAGCACCAGGAAAATCCGATATACACAATAAACCTTTTTATCACAGCCTTAACGTCTTTGTTCGCCATATTATGTGCTTACTATGCACATATCAATTGTGCATGTCTATTTTTTATGCAAGAACCGGTAGGAGTTCACTTGCAGAATGCAGGTAATGCCATTATGGGTTCAAGGCGAAAACGAAGTCACATCTTTAAGGTGTGTATGGCCACTTGTTATTAACCAGTTTCGCTCTTTGTGCTCGAAGCCCTAAATTATTCAAGGCGTACCTTTAATGTACCTACATAAATACTTGAGTAGTGAATGGCTTCTGAATCTGAAGGTAAAACGACAAACAGAAAATTTCCATCAGGTTCCTTATTTGGCACGACTTAAATACACCTATATCGGTCAAGTTGAAGCTTTTTTGGGGACTACAGTTTCTACCTGAATAGGTGCGAAGGTACTTATTCAGGTCGAGTCTGTGTCAAACTTAGATAGGTAAAATAATATCAACTAAAGCTCCCTACACACGTACTTAGCGCAGAGTGATGAAATGGGGCAAGGTATGTACCTCAAAGTCACTCACACAAGATTCCTCGAGTTTTCAAGAAACACGTGGAGAACACGAAACATTAATTTTATAATTATGCAGCTATGAGTTCAAACATTTTAAGAACCTTTTCGTGAAAGATTTCAGAAAACACTTGGAAATCAGTACTCTAATTGCGTATATTTTTAAGGTACTATCGCTGTTATCAGAAAATAAGTTTCAGTCCCACTACATGTAAGTAGCTCTAAGGTCTTATTAAAATCATTGAGAACGAATCTGATTCTCAACTCCTTATAAGAATAGATCCTCCATTTTATTACAGCCATAAACGAAGGCAGCGTTGATTAAATAAGTCCAAACGAAAATCTTCTCAGTAAAGACAGGGATAGTCAAGCAGAATATAATATTACAGATAAGTGGTTATAAAAATATACGACTTGATATTCTAGTCCAGACTTAGTTAAGTACTAAGCGGTGATTCAAGGTTTCTGAACGAGTAAATCTAAATCGTCGAACATAGTCAACAGATTATACAAAACGTTGTTGAAATCTAAAACACAAATCCCCCAGTTAGTTCTTGCGCAAACCTAACAGATAGAATAATTAATTTGATACCTTAGGTCCTATATCGCAAACAGAGCTTCTGTTCCCCAAACCATCCTAAGCTGAAATGAGGGCATGTAACGAATACATTAGTGACTTCGCAGGGGTAAGTAATTGCCTAGTAGGTATGAATTAATTTGCCTTATAAACCCTCCCTGTTGTATGAGTGTGAGTAAGGAACTAAGGACGTAAGCAGATGGGATACTTATAGGATCAACGATCATTGATTTTGTAGCTTTTTGGGAGGTCGGTACATCAACCACAGATGTTATAACTGTGAGCATATGCAGCATCATAAAAAATACATACGCAGTTACGCAATTTTAATATCACGCTCTAACGTTGCTACGTTGCCCAAAGCCCGAAAGTCTGGCAACCAAACTTACGAGGGGTACCGTTTTACCCTCGTGTATTAGGAGGCAGTCGCTCCGTGTAAAATAGTTTTATTCAGCTGCATCCTCTAAAACTGAAGCCGACCCAAACATACTTAGGGATAGACTAGACAGATGATGAAAACCTCGATACAGCGTTGATTATGTCGCAAAATCGCTAATCGCTGATAACGAAGCTGACGAATGTAAGAAGCATGTCTGCTGAAACTCGATACAGCGTTGATTATGTCGCAAAATCGCTAATCGCTGATAACGAAGCTGACGAATGTAAGAAGCATGTCTGCTGAAACTCGATACAGCGTTGATTATGTCGCAAAATCGCTAATCGCTGATAACGAAGCTGACGAATGTAAGAAGCATGTCTGCTGAAACTCGATACTGCGTTGATTATGTCGCAAAATCGCTAATCGCTGATAACGAAGCTGACGAATGTAAGAAGCATGTCTACTGAAACCCTAAGTCAAAAGTAATTACTTGAAGAGTTCCTCCAAAAACGTTACTTAGCGCCTTAGACACGTAAAGTTACTTAATTTGAACACGGCTCAAAAATACAATTAGCCAGCATGTTTGCTAACGAATTGTTACCCTGTAATTATAAGTAGGTTTCAGAAACTTTTACTACAGTTTAGGTAATTTATCTAATAGTAGTACATACTGAAGCTTTGCCAACTCTAAATGACTAGGTATGCAGATATACAGATAGAAAATTAAAGGCACGTCTTCACGATTCTTCCAATTCCAATAAATTCATTCATGGAGAAGCTATTACACCTACATATTCTGTTGAAGATGTTCATTTCAGTCTCGTATAATCTTATCCGTGCTTCTCAATATCTACCTACTTGAAATTCAATCGGCAACACAATACGAAATAAACTCGACTCGAGATTATTAAAAAAACGTACGTCGAACAATAGACTATAAAGGAATATAAAAGGGTTCGCATTTCAAACGCGACGTGAACAGCTAAATTGAACAGATATACCTGTCAATATTTGAAGAAAAATATCTCATCTGTAATTTTTCCACTGCCGTGATAAGGCGGCTTCTAAGGCTTCTCTGCTCACACAGATACGGCACGAACATATGTTCTCGTTGTAAATATAATACTTGTTCTCATATACGATTTGTAAATGACGTTAAATAAGTAATATTAAAAAAATATAAATATACAGGTGTGTGCTTAGGGAAAATCTAAACCCAATTGTGCAATTAAAAAAAACAATTTTTGACATAATTATCTTTATGTACGTAGGGACCGTCGATATATATTTCCAATCTCATATTTTTTGATAAGTTGAGACTGACTACCGTATGTCAGTGGTGACCAAGTGGTAACGGCCGCGACTTACGAGTTGAATGTGGTTGGTCCGAACCCAAATATACTTAGTATAAGTTACTTCATGTCTAGCTTTTTCCGGCGATTTCGCCCGCATGGAGATTGGAAATGTTTACACAGAAACGTACTACCGGCATAAAAAGTCTCCTATGTGTCCAGTTTATAAACTATATCTGTGAAAGTTTTCATCCAAATCCGTTCAGCCGCTTTTGCGTAATTGACTAATAAACATCCAAACAAACAAACTTTCACATTTATAATTTTGTAGGATAGTAGGGCGTAACACAATAGCACCATCCCATATCTTCCCGTGGGTGTCGTAGAAGACGACTAAGGGACTTACTAGAGAATGGGCAGCAGCATTCTCTATGCATTTGACCACCATACTGCGATCGCCAATCCGCCTGCCAAGCGTGGCGATTATGGCAAATCCCCCCATTTTGGGGGAGGCTTATATCCAGCAGTGGATGTCTTTCGGCTGATATGATGATGATGATGAGGATCACTGTTCTCTAAACGATGAAGGAAAACGGCATATCCTATAAAAAAAATCGAAGAAAATTATGTGATACTTACCAACCCGCACTGGGCCCTCGTGGTGGATTACGGCCCACTCCGTCTCACTGAGAGGTGCAGGTCTGTGTCCCAACAGTGGGGACATAATAGGCTAATTATGCTATGCTTATGCTATTTCAGTGGTGTCCTAGTAACTTAGGTCTTAACCAGGTTTCAAACCTGCATGCACATGCATAGAAACCTTGATGATATTTAAAATTGATGTAGTCGTTTTGAAAAATAATGTTTAAAATATTTTTATTAATTTATGCTTTGTGTAAAAATATCATACATAAAAACAAACTTCGTTAGAACAAATACTTATTTAAGTTTTTACGACGAACTGGCATACAAATAGCAAGTTAAATAGTGTTGAACGAAACGAAAAAATATGCTAATAACCTTTCAGACGTGTATTTCCATGAATGATGTCGCGTCGGCGCATGTCTGGCAGAACACATTAGTATTACAAAGAGACGGGCTATGTTTAAATTAGAATATAAAGTAAAACAAGTTTGGTATGGATGGCAATTAAATATTTGTTAAGTCAACAGGGACACACCCTGAATATCTCGTTTCATTAAAAAATTGTAATCAATTACAATATTCATACACATTGTCTGATAGATATTAGGGTCTTGTGGCTAAGATATAACAGCTGCATGACTCAATGGATCAGGTTAAGCTACGCTTTCCGAGGTCGATCCGTGGATCGCTGACCATCTTTACATACCAAGACCCGTCCATGCTTATGAAAGCACGCCAAGCCGTTGGTCCTTGCTGTCATTTGTGGAACTTTGACAGTTTTTACGGGTCGTACCAACCAGACAGTCAGCCTTACCAAGACGTACCAAGACGTGGAGATCAGATTGGCAGGCGCTCCATATAAAATACTGCTATTCAGTTGCATCCGGTTAGACTAAAAGCCAACCGACAGGCTGGGCAGATGATGATGTCTGCTTACTATTCACTTCTGGACTCCAAATTATTGCTTTCCAAGTCTCTCTACTCTCTATACTCCTATATCTCAGCTTTAGTACCTAGTCGTACATTCGATTCATCTGTTAGGCTTTTCACTTATGGTAACCCTCATACGTTAATACTGCAAAAGCTTACGGCAACATTTCCAAAACAAAAGAATTCTCAGAATAACAACTACCTACTTGTAATTCAGCTCAAATACCAAGTGTCAGCTGTGAGAAATATGTTTTTATGGAGCTCGCTATTGGGACCCTTAAACGTTATTCGCCACTAGTATACGTGGCTGTTCTACTAATTCTGAGCAGGAAAACCCGAAAGAATATTCTCATAGGTAATAATGATAAAGATATTAATGTCAACAATGTTTTGTGTCCAGAATACTCTGATACTAAGGTCCCCGGTAATTGGTATGACATCACAAAAGAATCACGTTCTTAATTGGTTCACAGATGACATGTTTTCTTTGATGCCGTAGAAACATTAATGACTAGGTACTACATCTAGGTACAGACGCCAAGCTACCCCAATCTGTCAAATTTCTTTGATAGATTTTCAACTTTATTACATAAGCACAGGGTTCATGTTCAATTGGGAAAAATTGACAGTATGGGGTAGCTTGATGTACTGGCGTCTGTACTACATACTTAGTATTTTCTTTTGAAAACGTTACTTGTTTTATTAATACAGGGTGGCAGGCACATCGATGCGCAAACTGTTACCGTAGATTCTGTACACGATGCAGCAAAAGCTGAAAATATTATTGATGTTTCATAAATTTTGACCACGTAGGTACCACTTTTGTATTGAACAGCAGGTCTTTTTTTTTAAACCAACAAATAATGTCTACGTAAGTAAGATGGTGTTGAATCACGTGCTGAATTTTTGGTGACATATTTGCGCGTCGATGTCCCTGCCCCCTGTATATTACCACCTGGTACCATTAGGGCTTGGACCCTGTGGTACGTGTGATTGGTCACACGTACCACAACCACACCACAAACGACAACACGTGGCAGGGTTCTAATTTTTATAAAATGAATAGTTTATTCACACGGACCATATTTGTCCGTCAAAATCCACCGTGTGTGCGATACCAACCACATCAAGGCTACGTCGCAACCACCAGCGAGGCCGCGCACAAGCGTGCGGCCACATCGTAAACACAACTTACCCACATTTTGTCGCTACGTACATCTTAGCGAAAAAGTGTAGTTGTGGTACGTGTATTCAGGACCTTAGATTTTGATTTAATGTTTAAATATACCAAAGTCAAAATACCTGACCAAAGACACTATGTTATTTTTTTGAACAGATACCTCTAACAATGCTGCAGAAGCGTTCAGTGTTCCCGAAGATGAACGACCACAGCATATCACCGAAGGAGAATGAGCTGAAAGCTCTATCAACATTCTTCTCCAAATCTTGCATCGTGGGGAAATGGTCGCCGGATCCTAAAACCAATTCTTTCTGGAGTACGTTGAGCTACTAATAAGTATAACTATTAACAAAAGTGGCAGTGGGCAGGGGACGTTACTCGCAGAACAGATGGCTGATGAGGTCTAAAATGGACCGATGACCGCCTGGTGAAGGCCGCAGGAAGCACAGAACCGGTTGAAATGGCAGTGCTTGGGGAAGGCCTATGTCCAGCAGTGGACTTCTTTCGGCTGAAATGATGATGATAATTGACAAAAGTTCTCTGTAAAGGCCTTTTTGCATTATGGTCCAATAATTATAAGGTTTATTAGGTGCCAGGTTGGTCCTTCAAGGCTTGCCAAAGAGCTTGTTTCCCACACGACCAAATTTGGTCATGCGGTAATGTTAACTGAGATTGCGTAATACAAAATAATTAAATTACCATATTGACGTTATCGAAAGAATATTAATGTTTTCAAAGTTATTGTCGCGGAAAATAAATGGCCACAATCGAAACAAGATTTGGTCAGGCGTTCTTGCCCTTTTTGTGGAACGAAAAATGTTGAGTTGACATCAAGTAAATATAAAGCATTTTACCCTCGTCAGGTTCTTTGAACTTACTCACGGTTATTCTAGCCCCTTTATGCTGAAAAGCACCGAATTCGAGGATTAAACACGTACATTTATGTAACAAAACAATTCGCGCAAATCTTAAAGGATTTGCTAAATCGTATTAAGTCCTTACGTTGCCTCCATGCCAAGAACTCTAAGCTGTTGTTTGTTAAAACAATAAATCTTACCAGTCACTTGCAAAAAAGATTTAAATAATCATACGAGCCCAAAGCCTTTGTTAGTTTTCAAAGAACCATTTTTCTTGTCAAAATCATTTTCGCCCATAGGGAGTCAACTTCCAACCCTTGTTTCGTCCGAAACGGCCCAGAAATAATGTTTTTATACGGGATATATTTTCAGAGAGCCAGTACAGTCAGTTATGTTCTATGTGCGAGCATCCCGACAAATGTGACTATCCTGACAACTACAGCGGGTATGAAGGGGCGTTGAGATGCCTGGCAAGCAACGGCGGCCAAGTCGCATTCACCAAAGTCATTTACGTCCGGAAATTCTTTGGGGTAAGTAAAATAGAATAAAATAGCTTTTATTTTGCAGCTATTCCAACGTTTTTGAATGGTCTTGATCGTTATCAAAGCTGTGAATGTTTGCAAAAGAATTCGAGGGTTTCTGTAATCCACAATGTGGTCCTAAGGGATTATGACTTGAAGTAATTTCATCAGTAGGTTGGGTCTCTCTTGTGTACATTTCTGTGGACCTTTTGCGAGATTTATTTAATTTTATTTTCTCCCTTCCGCGAACTGTTTTAAATTCATTAGCTACTCGTAGGTGTGTGTTCTAGTTTAGCTTTCAAATTGAATAACCTACAAACGGTTTCGGTACGTAAAAGCTTCACTTGTTTGCAGAGCGTATCCCAAATATCCTCGTGAACTAATCCGGGAATCGGATTCTCTGAAATCACTTTGCCCCGTTCAATGTACACTGACTTTCAAATTTCGCAGCGACTCAGTCACCTGTAAACCTTTCAGATTGGATTATCTAAATCCGTAAATGCAAATAGCTTTTAGGCTAGAGCACATTTTTGCTGAGTTGTGAAGTGAAGATAGGAAATAGGTTTTTAGATAGACTTTATAGACATTTACTTATGCTGATGGTTATAATAAAAAACGATAGGATATGGTGCGATCATATATTAATATCGTCATTTCACATTATGTTTGATATCACTACATAGTATAAAACAAAGTCGCTTTCTCTGTCCCTATATCCCTATGAACGCTTAAATCTTTAAAACTACGCAACGGATTTTGATGCGGGTTTTTTTAATAGATAGAGTGATTCAAGAGGAAGGTTTATATGTATAATACACCGACCTCCACGCGGGCGAAGCCGCTGGCAAAAGCTAGTTAGATATAAAGCATGTTACATAATAAACCAAGATCTCATACACCCCAATTAAAGTAGATATCGAGTTAAAAGCATAATACCATGACCAAAACTTTTATTTTAAACCTTGCTAAACGTTATTATTAAGAAAAACGTGTTGACTCTAGCATTTCTACATTACTTTATTAATTTAAAAGTGAGTCTTATTGCCTTGCAATAAGATTCATTTTTTTTTTAATTCAATCGGCGGTAAGTATACTTAGCAAAATAGAGTTTTTTTTTTATACCTACAGTGTGCTTGGCAGAACGTTGAACATACGAAAATGGTGGATAGGTGGGGTCATCTGCTACTTACTCAGCCCTAATTTATGTGGCCCTGCCCCTGGATATTTTTTTTATATTTTGATTTTTTGCTTTCTTCTAGTTTCACCACTTTCTTAACTTTGAAGTGTAATTTTTATTAAAATTGGGTAAAACAGGTAATGTTTTTGTTAGAATTTAGCTAGAAAAAAGTTATGAGTCCTCAAACTTACAGAAAGATGTAAAAAATACTAAATCTTAATTTCAAGTTGCATTAAAAAAAAAATTATTGAGGAGTTCCAATTCTAGCAAAACATCCCTAGTGTGTGACCTTTCTAATGGTATGTAATTTGCTTTTATTAAAAAAAAACCTTTATGAGTTATTTCATTTTTTTTTTGGCCAGGGCCAAATAAATTAGGGCTGAGTAGTAGCAGATGACCCCACCTATCCACTATTTTCGTATGTTCAACGTTCTGCCGAAAACCCTGTATATTATTAGTTACTGAAATTGATTCAGTAGTCAATTAGGAACAAACTATTTTCAGGTATCGCGTTTATTTCAATTTTTTTTTTACAAATCTGATCCTGCGGGGTAATTGGTATCGCGTTTATTTGTATAAAATTTAATCTGATCATGCGGGGTAATAGGTATCGCGTTTATTTGTATAAATCAAATCTGATCCTGCGGGGTAATTGGTATCGCGTTTATTTGTATAAATCAAATCTGATCCTGCGGGGTAATAGGTATCGCGTTTATTTGTATAAATCAAATCTGATCCTGCGGGGTAATTGGTATCGCATTTATTTGTATAAAATCAAATCTGATCATGCGGGGGGTAATAGGTATCGCCTTTATTTGTATAAATCAAATCTGATCCTGCGGGGTAATAGGTATCGCGTTTATTTGTATAAATCAAATCTGATCCTGCGGGGTAATTGCGTAAAACATTTACAGTAGGAATGGCTTTCATTTTGACAGTGCAGTAACATTCATTGTTTTTTTTACGTTCTTGAGCAGACAATTTTTTTTAACAAAGAAGCTGTTTCTTTATTCATTATTACTTACGTAACACGTAGATTTTTCTAACACAGCATTTTAGGATATACAATGCCCAGGAAATATCCATGCCAACCATTTATAAGAAGAGAAATAAAGCCACAAAATCCATATTGCGTCGTTCCCACCAAACAAAAGGCTTCATACATTCCAGTTTTAGTCTGCAGCAGAAAATAGCGATTGCCATTCAATGGATAAAAATGTAATATGATGCAGAGATTATTAATATTCTTTGCTTTATTGAGCCTTGTCTATGCACCGACTGGGTACAGAAGGCCACACGTAAATGTTAACACTTTGAATTTGAGCTGGCCTAGCGTTGTATGCTGTTTCAATAGAATGCGAGAATAGAATAGAATAGACATTTATTTTGGATATATTGGTATTACATAATAGATGTCGTGAAAAATTAAAGTTCAGCCATGTCTCACCATTTGGTAAGCAAAGCCAGATATATCAATCCATACCAATTCAGCATTTTTTTTCTCGGATAAAACTCGGTCACACTGTAGTACGCTTTATCCATTAAAAAATTACGTAGAATACTCTTCAACAGGACCGTTCTCAAGTCTTTCTAAACCACTTGGTAATTTATTGCAAGTAATTGGAATCTTACAGTAGACACTTCTGCGTACCAAAGAAGTTTGACACATTAATTGACATAATTTAATATTGTCACGCTTATATCTTTGGTATACATCAGCTAGACTTTCGAAACGACTTGAATTTTGCTTAAAAAACGTAGGTTTTTCGAAAATATCGGTACAAGAAAGTGTCAATATATTGTACTACATAAAATATGGCTTGCAACTCGAAAAAAAGCGGTCTCCGAATTCTCCGATGAATGTTTAAACTTAAAACTACGTCTGACGTATGTCACATTGACATATGTAGGTACATTAATGGGGACAACGTTTTTTTTTTCGGCCGCTAATAATTTAAACTCGTTTCGTGCTTCGGAAAGACTTTGGTCCTGCGCCTGATCTCTCCCTAGTCGTGTTGGATCGCCGTCCATCGGATAATGAGGTTAAGGAAAGAAGAGGTGCAACTGTGTCTGCGCACACTTACAATGACGTGCGTAGGTACTTGGTTAATCTCCGTTGCGGTTAGCCGAAATTCGGTCTGGGGGATATTATTGTACTGGTTTTGTTACCACAGACGTGCGGCCTATTGTACCTACTTATTACTCGAGGGAAATCACGGCTGCGTCGAAACTCGAAATGGAAAATGAAACAAGAGTTAGCTTTAACAGAACATTTCTGTACCTAGTCAAAATTAATGTTGGCATTCTATATGAGTAGCTCTGTTTGTTATGTGTTGATTGGAGTTGCATTTTTAATTCTTTTGATTGTTTCATTACGTACCTACCTACATAAACTGCTGTTTAAATGATTCTGATAAATTGTGTGTTATGTAATTAGGCTGCTCCCTAATTGCACAACCCACTATTTATCAGAATCGTTTTGAAGGTTATTAGTTTTTACTAAACCATTGCTTCATATGTTCAAAAAAATGTCTCCAACGTTAATAACGCGCCTGCCAGGGGTGCGGGTTGTTCGAAAGAGATACCGCGGCCCCTGGCACACAGGCAACTGAGGGAACACGGGTGGGTTTTAGTCAGTAAAAATCTGACACGCCCTCCTTCTTCACCCAGAGCGGGCGAAGTCATTTGATGATTTCCCACCCAGAAAAAAAAACCACGTTAATAACGCAATGCATGTTTTTGAACAGACAAAATGAAAGCCTTGCCCACTGATAGTACGTGACGCAATTATGTATGTTCTTATCGTGATGTATGACAAATCATGTATAATTTTTGTAGCAATGAAGTTCAGACCTAGCCTCCTAAATGCTGCGCAAAACATTTCGAAGAATGCCAATATACTTTACCAAATATGATTGATACTCGGAAAAGTATGTAGGTTTATCCCGATTGATGGATTGGAGTTTATATTTAGCAATACGTTATGTTCCATGATATAGCTTTCCTTCCTAATATTTTCTACATCGTTGATTGCCATAATAAAAACCCAATAAGTTGGTTGGATGTGGTTCTAATGTAATTGTACCTTGTATTGACAAGGAGTGATTCTGTTTGATACAATACATCCCTCTCATTCTGACTTTTAACCTATTAAAAGGAAGTTTAATTTCAAGTTCAAGTGGATAGGTGACATCTTTATACAACGTGTAACAGAAAGGGTATATACATACCAAGGGCCCGTGCCCTTGGTATGTATATACCCTTTCTGTTACAAATCCAAAGAAGCCGTCTTCTTTGGATGATATCAAACAATATTAGAAGGGTTTTTTAATCCTACCTCTACATGGTCGAAAGTTAAGAGAATTTTTAGTACATTGATACCAGAAACCGAACTTTCCAAATTGCAATAAAAACATCTCTCGGAAGAGATTTATCGTGATATTGGCAAGTAACGTGGAAAGTATTGACCTACGTAGTGCGGTGACACGTTTGTGTATGATTTGAATTTAAGAAACATATGAAACCGAAAATTTGATGTCAATTCTTAGAGTATTTTATTTTGAGCTGAAACTATGTATAATGATTCTATACCAGCTGTTATCTTTAGTGCTTTAGGATAGCAATAGGGTTTCTGTTACACCCTGTATACCAAGACCCCTCGGTGTCTCGGAAAGCACGTTAAACCGTTGGTCCCGGCTGTCGTGCGTGGATCTATGACAGGCGTTACGAGTCGTCAGAAGCCCACAAGTCTAACAAACCAGTCCTATCAAAGGGCACCGGGGCAAGGAGACTGGGTCTTACCCAGTAACTAGACTGTGGGGGTCAAATAGGCAGCCGCTCCTTGTAAAATACTGATATTCTGCTGCATACGGTTAAAAAGGTGTTCCGTGTGGTGCCGGACGTAAAAGAATAGCACCATTCCATTTCTTCCCGTGGGTGTCGTAGAAGGCGACTAAGGGACTTACTAGAGAATGGGCAGCAGCGTTCTCTATGCATTTGACCACCATACTGCGATCGCCAACCCGCCTGCCAAATGTGGCGATTGTGGCAAATCCCCCCTTTTGGGGGAGGCTTATATCCAGCAGTGGACGTCTTTCAGCTGATATGATGATGATGATGATAATGACGGTTAAACTGGAAGCCGATCTTAACATAGTTGGGAAAATGCTAGTCCAATTTCCCTACTCTGTTTCGGAAAAATGTTTAACAGTCGGAGATTATTCTGAAGGACCAAGTCCATAACATTCGCCTAATAACTTTTTCAACTTTCCTATAGCTCCCGGTAGGTAAAATCCCAGCTGGAACTGCAGAACAAAACCCCGACGGCTACAGCTACCTATGTGTCGATGGATCCAAGGTGTCTGTCAAAGACAAGGCCTGTTCTTGGGCAGCCAGACCCTGGCAAGGACTGATAGGACACAACGATGTGCTAGCTCAGCTGTCTTCTTTGAGGGAGAAGATTAGGCAGCTGTCTGTGATTGGTAAGTTTTTTTATTTAATTTTACTTCTACCTCAGAAAATAAAAGTAACAAAAACCTGTTTTGTTTTTTTTTTTTGTATTTCTTTTTCCTCTATTACCATAGGTGTTTATCTTACAAAAAGATTTTCCAGTAAAAATGGTAGCACTTGTAGGTTTTCACAATGAAAAACCAACCTAACACAGCTTTTCACTTAAAATAATTTCCCTAAAACGCAAAATTGCGGAGTTGTTAAACTGACAAAACGGAAAAACTTTTTCATCAAATGGAAATAAGAGGCGACAAAAATTATACTTAATCGGATTAACAGGCGGAAAGTTTTATACCTTGATAACAGTCGTTTCACAGTTTTTATGGTACAGAAAAGTTTTATTTTTTGATGGAATTTACGAAGACAGCTATTGACATGACACCTCAACAGCGACACCTTTAAAATTAAATTCTACTTACCCTTACCCTTTCCTTTACCCTTTCGAGGTCTGCTGGGAGATATTTTTGATGAAATAAACCGTACCTACCTACCCTCCGTACCCGCACCCACCCTAATTGCATAACGCACGATCAATCATAATCTGAATCATTTTGAAACAGATTGCTAATCCATTGCTTCATATCTTCGAAAAATGTGTCTGCATAACAACGTAATTAGCACAATGAATATTTTTGAACTGTTAAAATGAAACAGATTATGATTTATCGTGTGTTACGTAATTAGGGAGCTGGTTGCATAACACACTATTCAGAATCTGAATAATTTTGAAGGATGTTTCTACTAATCCATTGTTTATACATAAGGAGTACTTTCGAAGCATAGAGTAAAAGTAAAAAAAAAACAGATTTTTTGTTTTAAGCTCATTAAAAAAATATTCATCAACTCGATAAAACACTACTCAATAGTAACACTAGAGGTACTACTCGAATCGCACGCACCTCCGAACAAGGGAACAGCGATGCATAAATGTTCAAAGCAAAATAAACTCTCGCACGTGGTGATATTTCACAATGGCTAATCTGCCATTTTTTGTTTCTAATATTTTATTTGTTTATAAAACCAAGACAAAACCATTTCGCTGCGGGAAAACAACCAATAAAATTTCACGGTGTATGTTTGAATTTGTGTGCTCAACAACGTAGGTAAATAACGTAATTAATGTTTTTGAACTGTCCAAATGAAAGCCATCATTCATTCACACAATCGTGTGCTACGTAATTACCCCGCTACGCTTTAATATGGCACATCCAATCTAAGAAAGATACTGTCTCTTTCAAGTAGATGTGCCATTAAACCCGTATATTGGACTGTAATTTTGTGGTTTAAAAATTCTCTTCAGTAAATTTTACTTTAAACTGCTTTGTATTTCAATAATTATTAAACCAATAAACAAATACTTTTGTCATTACCTAGGCGCGAAAGACAAGCCATCGTGGTTCACGCAGGTGCTAGGACTATCCGACAAGATCTACCACGTCGCCGACAACATTCCCATAACACCATCAGCTTACTTGGACAAGGCGAACTACACCGAGGTCATCGAGAGGGGCCACGGACCGCCAGAATTGATTGTCAGGTAAATATTATTAAACTGGTACTTGCGTACATTCATATTTATGTTGAATGGTATTGCATCGTTGTACCTACGTACGGCATTGCATTGCAGTATGTTGGGGTACATTCGGTGTAATATGACAATAATTTTAAATGCTGACAACATTGTTTTCTGCGGCGTCGTTTAATTCTGTCCCAACGTCACAAGAAGCATTTTTTTTTACAAAATCGCACGATGCGCAATGCCTTACCCCAGCGTCGAAATTACCCCAAAATAGCTATATGGCCAGCTCTAGATGAACGCGTTACCCCTGATTCAGCGGCTGGCTATTACAATAAAATTGTGCAACCATATTTATGTTGGACGGCTTTGCACGTTGTAAGGCGGATTATCTTATCAGGTCAGTTAAGCCAGGTTTTATGGTGTTTGTGTATATTTGGTCAATGTGATCGGGAATGGCAATTTTTTGGGTATTTATCTGTCTGCATAGTACGTAAACAGTGTACAAACACAGCACCTACCTACTAACAGTAAATACCTACTTATTTCTTGCCCCAACTTTGCTCTATAGACAGTGTACCCAAGTTTATGTCGTCATGCTAACATATACTTACCAACTGTTACTAAAATTGACTGACGGACACATCTACACAAACAGCAATATTAACACAATTGGACGTAGTTACACAAAAAGGATCCAATCCACATGAAGTTCGTTCGTTCATGCGCTTTGGATTTGTATTGATAAAAACTATCTGATGTACCTAGTCCATAGATGTGGCTTGGTATCAAGACTATCAAGTAGTTGTAGATATGTTTCAAATTGTATTTTGTCACATGGGTCTTTTTGATATTAAAGATAGTACCCTGAAGATGTGTTTTGGATATAACTGAATTTTAGAAAAAGTGTGGATTGGATCCTTTTTGCGTAACTACGTCCAATTTTACGTTAGCATTCCATATAAGTAGGTACCTAAATAAATAGGGAAAGAGAACCTCAAAAAATACAGCAACATTGAAACAAGGAAACCCGCCGACGGCACTACTCACACTCTTTTTAATCTCCCCCTCATGAACTGAAAGCGCGCCCTACATCTGTGAAAGACATTTGACACACTGACCTACAGGTAGGGTTGCCAACCATACTTTATAATAACGAATCCTACTTTATTTTTGGTATTTACACTTTATACTTTATTTTACGCATCACAGTAAAGACTGTGATGCGTAAAACAAAACACTCATTATGGGTATTTAACTATTAAACGGATGACGGAAACGATTTTTATAATTACTGAATGAAATGTTAGATGTCAGATGTGATGTCAATGTAACAGGACAGGACAAAGACTTGGTTGCAGTGCTGTCTGAACGCGCGTTGAATTTAAAATTTAAATTTTGATTGTCAAAGAAGCTTTGATTTTTTTTTTTTTATTGTTAGCAAAACATGACAATTTTATTTTGTTCCTTTTCAAACCATTTTATACGTTTTTTTTGTCACAAAAAGTTGGCAACCCTACCTACAGGTAATGCGTAACCTCTAGCTCCCGAGAGTCGCGCAAACTACGTGATTATGAAGAAGAGATGTAATTATTTAGCCACTAGATTTTCTAAGATTTCCGATGAAATGTATCATCCAAGTACGCATAAAAAGTGCCCTTTAATTCACAGTGCTGCACACATGTAAAATATCAAAAATATTTGACATTTTCCTAAGGGTTTTACGAGCCGTAAAACGACCCTTGAAACTCTTGCTACGGCAATTTTACGTTCACATATTTTCCCATTTTTCTTTCTGGCTCTTTTGCTAGGCAGATAGAAACAATAGAATTTCAGTCACAAAAAGTACAACAATATTCCACACAAAGCAATCTTCCATAACTACAAACATTGTATAACTCGATCGGCTTTAAAAGTTGGTCATATAACCTCAAAGCCGGGCTTGCGTTGACTTTGCGAGTGAATGACAAAGCGAAACCCCCTTCAAGGCATTTTTTTATTTCGCTCACATACAGTGAAAGCTACCTAACTGTAGGATTATTGTGTATACCCACGACCGCCTATAGATAGGTATCTACAGGAGTTCTTACCAACCCTTAGATGTATTTTTGGTGATGTGATTTTTGGTTACCCATCTACTGACTGAATGTGGCACTAACAAGTAAGAGGGTACTCTTCTAAATATCAATCCGCACAGCTGATATTTAACCACTATCAAAATTTCTGACTTGTTAGTCGGAAGGTCACAATCGCAATGTGATTTTCGGTTTTTGGTTGTTAGCTAACTGTGGTTATAGGCTAACTTTCTCTTCGATGGGACTTAAAACATGACTGAAGAAACGGTAGATCGATATATCTAGGCGTTACAAACCAACCAACTTAATTTCGATGATATTCGTTAGGATTTGACACTAACATTGCAATCAATCCACAGGTTATGCGTGACATCGAATGTAGCTCTCGCGAAGTGTCACCAGATGGCAGTCTTCGCGTTCAGTCGCGACATTCGGCCGCGCCTCGACTGCGTTCAAGAGGCCTCTGAAGCTGACTGCCTGAAGAGCGTACGTATTTTTAGCTTATTTTGGACCATCATTACTGGGCTTTGAAGAACATTCACCTACTTGAGTTATGTTTTGCTGATCGCAACATCTTAATTGTTCGAGAAAGCCAGAAATAGGAGTCCGCATTGGAGTATCTATAAAGACAAGGATAGGTATATCGATTGTTGTCCCCTTAATAACTCAAAAACGCATCTCAATATGTCCAATTTGAGTTAACAGATAAAAATCACGCGACACGATACAATAATGACTACCTTTCAAAGCTGTCGTCATAGGCCCGTCAACCACCATTTTAGAAATTAGCGGTCATCTTGACACTCGTATTTGTAACTAAATAGAACCTGATACTTTGAGATAGATGCTTTAAGTAACTCAAAATTGATGAAAATCTAATTACGTTTTTGTGTTACGAATTGGACGATTTGACAGTTCTTTGGGTCAGTTCACACCAAGAAGCGACGTCACGCGACGCTTCGCGCACTTTTTAAGATCACGATACAAAATAGATCTTATTTTCTTCACAATAAGGTAAACGGGCTGCACAACACGGTGCATCTCAGCGTTCTTCGACACGATTTAGTGCTCGTAGTGAAATTATACCTTATCGTGTTGTAAATAAGTTAGATTTTCTGTTGCTATCTTAAAAAGTGCCCGATTTCAAACACTACCAAGTCTTCTACCAACTCCTACACGCGTAGGTAAACCAACAGCAGATAACGGCCTCCTCGAAGAACCTACATAGTTATGTTACATCTTCGATATTTCTTCAAGCTGAGTTTTCTAAAGAACACGTGAAGTGTCTCCCCCTTAGCTTACAGCGAATGAGAAAGACGTTATTGGACGATTACTTAATTAATAGTTATTTAGCAGTTTAAGTTATATTTAAATTACTTATTGGCTAATAGGCTAGATCAGGAGTTCCTAAACTTTAAAGATAACGGAACACCAACCAAATACCTTTTATTTTATAGAACCCCATATCAAGTGATTACAAATCAACACTGTAATTTATATACCTAAGAACATTTTTTTAAAGAAATGCTTAATATAATTGAAACACATTATTCTTAACTTAAAGTTTTAATGTGAAGAATGAAATTGTTTTACTGTTTTATAGCTTATTGCTAATAATAATAATAAATAATTTTGGCGGAACCCTGATGACTTATTCTACGGAACCCCTAGGTTCCGCGGAACCCAGTTCGGGAATCCCTGGGCTAGATTGTTGTAATGTGAATAAAGTATCACCAATTGTGATATTGAAGAAAACAAAGTTAGTAGTTATTTAGTTGCTAAAAAAGGATAGCAGTACTAGCAGCTAGTAGCCAGATGAGGTTTTAAATGCAAACAGGCCATCAACGCTTTGGTTATCCGGACTAGTCGCGTGCCAGAGAGGTTGTCTCATTCATACTCTTAGCTATTCTTAATTGGCTCATTTCCCGGCAACTTTCGCAGTAACGATTGTTGTGTTTGAAAATATTTGGGCTTCATTGATTTTAATTTCCGCTTGCTCGGAAACTTCGTTTGGTTATGTTCAAATTTTCCGTGGAATTGCTGAAATTATCTGGCATAGGATCTTTGAATTGTATCTTTAATTTTAAACTTTGTATTTATATTCAGAAGTTGAGGAAGCGTTTTACAAATTGGTTTGTAAGGGTTAAATGGTAGATCAACTTTTGCGGAAGCATACAAAAATATTTGAAAAGATGGGAAAGACGGATCCGTTTTGACACACCCTTTGAGACACAGACAACCCTTTTAAACTTAGTCGTATAAGATGTTCATCACATCTTGACGGAATGTAGTCGTATTGGAGTCCAAAGACGTCAAGCTTTTGGCAATAATTTTAATGTAGGTACCTAGACTTCTTTAATAGCGTTCTGACCTCACCATTGTCTGATGAGGCCAAAACACTATCATACTATTTTTAAAGGATAAGGTTGCGGGCAGGCTAGTTGGTTATCCTTATTGTATTCAGTAATCGGGGTGATATATTCTTTTTAGAAAAGACCTTGTAGTAAAAAAAGTCATAAACTTCACAGGTGTGATGTTTTTGTAGGCAACATCAAGTTTTTGTAGGTATTTATCCCTATTTCCCTCGGTCACGGCATCACACGTGAACCGCTGGACCAATTTTGCTGATTCTTTTTTTGTTGTTTTTTTTTTATTGTCAGAAGCCTCTTAATAAAGAATAAAATAAGAAAATTGCGCATAACATTAGAAAATTTGAGAACACTTAACGACCACATTAATTTTTCTAATGTGACCGTTTGGCGTTTGAACCGTTTGTAATCTTATGGTGTTTAACATAACTGTTAGTTATTTGATATAATTGTGAGCGATTGATAGAATGCGCGCTGTTTTATTAATTATACCAATGCGAATTCATAATTCGTAGTTAAGACAGAACAAAGTCAAGTTAGTCAGTTATTTAAGTATATGTTAATTTCCTGCATTATATGTGTAAGCATATTTTAGTTTAAGACGTCACATATTCATATTTTCTCTTCTTGTTCTCACACACTATTGTCTACATTTCTTTTTCATTTCTCCTTTCGCAGGTCTGCTGGAATAAATTTCTAAAGAAATAAGCAGTACCTTTGTACTCTTGTTTAATTATGCCATATCTTGTATGTATTACTACTGTGTGTACATAAATAATAAATAAAGTCTATAGGGTCAGGTAGTGATTCTATAAATACTAAAAGAAATCAGAATCTCTCAAGAATTTTATAGCGAATAGAAGGGTCAAAATATTCACTCAGGCACACAGTCGAGCTTCTATATCTTTACACTGAAGAGTTGAACATGCTTACATATTCCTAAACAAAAGTTCATTTCAGTTTCCCATAATACAAAATACTCGTAAAATACACAGGTACAAGACAACGGCTCAGACTTGGCAAGTGTCGACGATATGCGAGTAGCGTCCGCTGCCAACAAATACAATTTGCATCCAGTGTTCCATGAGGTGTACGGAACTGCCAAAACTCCTAACTACGCTGTTGCTGTCGTGAAGAAGGAGAGCACTTACAAAACTATGGAGGACTTGAGAGGCAAAAGGTAAAGTAGTGGTAGAGTGACAGTACTAAAATGCAATCGTTTTTATGTTCCACGAGGTCAACAGTCACCCTGTTGACCTTATGGATTTTATAGAATAGAATAATATTTATTTGCTGTAAAACATTGTATAAAACGATGGTAAAAACAAAATAACAAGAGCATACATGTTTTTGAATAACAGTTATAAGTGTACAAATTTACACAAGCATATTTAACATTTAACATTTATAGTCAGAGTTCTTTGACACTATATAAACTATGACTACACAACCATTCATGCAATTTATTTTTAAATAGTCTCATATTTAAAGTCGTGACATTACTTGGTAAACGTACACACATGGATATACAAGTTTTATTATATTTAGCTAGTCTCGGAAGGATATCCAATACAAGAGACCCCGACATGTCTCGTCGGTTACGAGGATATAAATCATCTGCCTTACTAAACAATTCCTAATGCTTCCCCACAAACATACATGTTTCATAAATGTGAAGAGACGATAGCGGCAACAAGCCAAGCTTTTTAAATATCGGCCTACAGGATTCGTCAGGTCGAAGCCCGTTTATTGCTCTAATACATAGATGAAGTTCAGAGCGAAAATCATACTAGGTAGATAGAAACAAAAGTGAAATTAAAAGTAGTAAAAGCTCCCAGTTTAACCGGGAATCGAAACCATACACTGGTAATGTACGGTGACTAAACTGTGAGCTTTTTCAACTAACTTTTTATTGAATGTACCCATGGGTTCCCCAAAATCTAGCCAATAGTATTCATTCCGTATTTTTTATGATTCCTAACTTCGTATATGAGTATCAGAGAGCTGGTAGAAATACTAAATAGGTACCTAGCAATTATACTTGAAGTAAGTTTGTAGGTATACAGGCTGCATCAGAAAATTATAGTCAAAGGGTGTTAAGTATCACCACCAAACAAAAAAAAAAATCCATGGTATCTACCAACATCGAGAAAAAATATCAGCTGTCACGTACTTAAACGTAAAACTTCAATACCTACTCGATCCAAACGTACGGGACGACTGATTATTTTTTCCCTCTCAACTTTCTGATAAATGCTGTATAAGGTTAGAAAAAGACTCAAAACACCTTACCACCTAGTCAATATACTCCACTGAAGAAAGCAATCAATAGAATTCAATCTTAGTCCCTACAATATCGCGTAACGACTACCCTCCAAAAGGAAAAGTACTTCAAGGAGAAATACCCGCCTGTATCCCCTATATCCGGTCCACTACACAAAGTAATTCCTGCTTATTGTATTTGCTTCAACAAAATATCCGAGCCTTGGCGCCGACAGGTCAATCTGGACAGTTTCTATGATTGAATTTCCCGTGCCCCTTTTATTTTAGGACCAGCTAATTTGATCTAAGTTCTTTCGGTACTTTACGAAGCAAGTTTTAACTTTTGATCTAACTTTTAACTACTTAGGTTTCTGGATCCACTTACGTTGGCTATGGACGAGCGTACCTAGCTCCAAAATCGTGTTTATAATTTCTTGGTTAGGTAAGCAAAAATGTATCTACTTGGGGGTTGGCTAGGGTTACCATCCGTCTGGATTTGTCCGGGCGTATTAGGATGTTTGGCCTCCCGACATAAGGGTATCTTTCTTATAAATAAACAATATTTAAATGAGTACTGAAAAAAGGAAGAATAAAAAGTGAATTTTGTTGTAACTTTTTGCAAATGTCCAGTTTTTTGTCAGGAATTTGTAAATTTCGGATGGTAAGGTAGCCCAGGTGCGCCTGGGCCATACCTACTGGCCGATTCCCAACTAGCTATCTCTTTCTATATAGTTTTTTTTTTGGGAGATTAAGTACCAACGTCGCGATGCTGTATTGTTAAGCAAACTCACAGTTAAAGCAAAGTTAGAGCTGCTGTGAGCTACTAAAGTATTTGTTATTCGTAGGTCTTGCCACAACAGTTATGGCAGCTTCAGCGGCTTAGATGCTCCTCTATACTACCTCATCAACAAGAACATTATAACGGATGGCCAGGTGAGTTACTTAATTAATAAAAATCCCCTTTCAAGCGACATAGTCAAAAGCCTGTTTAAAACATTGTCCAGAATCTCTCAAAAATCTTTCGCAAATATCGCAAAACATTGAAAAATTTAGGTAAGTTTGGTCCTAGGAGTAGAAAAGCCCTGACGCAATAGCGTGGTCCATATAAATATTTAAAAAAACAGCGTCTTTCTTATATCTGCGGCGTGGTCCGTTATTTTTATCTTTCATAAATTGCCACTTCCACAAGGTACGAGTACAATAGTGTAACTAGGTGACCTATTGACCTAAACTTCTAACAAGTTATGTATTTGTTCCTACATACGTGGAGCATATTCTTAAGCTTTTCTCAACAATTTCTTACAGTGCATCAAACACTTCGGCGATTTCTTCTCGGGAGGCTCGTGTATACCCGGAATCGCCAAGCCGGAGAATAATCCCAGAGGTACGTATCATGTTACTTAGATTATGTGAACAAGGTAGGTAGTTAAGAAAACATAGCGCTTTATTTACTGCAGCGTTCACTGCAAAGAACAATTGTGATAATCGGCCTATACGTTGTCACTAAGGTGGTTATTGCTCCATACACTAACTAATGGGGTCCGCAAGGGCCGATGCCTGCCAGTTGTGCGGGTGGTTCGAAAGATATACCGTGGCCCCTGGCACACAGGCAACTGAGGGAACACGGGTGGGTTATAATCAGTAAGTCAGTCACGCCCTTCTGCTCCACCCAGAGCAGGAGAAGTTATTTGATGATTTCCCACCCAAAAAAAAGAAAGCATTGTGATAATGGCCACCACCTCCTAGCACAGAACATGTTAACCTACCACAAGTGGCCTCCTAGATAGCTCAGTGATACGGCCCTCACTTACGAGTTGTAGGTCGCAGGTTCGAACCAGACAGGGCAGGAGCTTTACTGTGTGTAAATATCATAACCACTGCACAAAACTGTGAAGGAAATCATCGTGAGGAAACTGACATGTACCATGAACCAAAATTTCGAAGACAAGTAGGGAACATCTTTTTTTTTTATAGGAAATCATGTAATGATTTCTCCCGCCCTGGGCGAGGCGGGAGGGCGTGTCACACTTTTACTGACTAAAACCCACCTGTGTTCCTTCAGTTGCCTGTGCCAGGGCCACGGTAACTCTTTCGAACAAATCCACGACCCTGGCAGGCATCGGCCCTAGCGGATCCCTTAATTTTTTTTGACATCTCTTTGAGGCGCGCGTGGAACACAACGCGCCGTCGCACACTGGTCCCAAATTAAAAAAAAGTGGACATTGATAGTAGACCGCTGATCTTTTTTTTTATTGTTGATACAATGATAACAGATAAGGCAAAAAAATATTATTGTCCTACTTCAAATACTTTTCTGTAAAAAAAATATTTCTTTTTTTTTTGTATGGGAGCGATTACATTTTACTCAATTTCTCAAAAACTTTAAGCGATGTCGAGATGGCAATCACATATGTTAGAAAACTAATAATTCTGAGTATTTGGCTCGAAGAAACTTATTGCTTATCTCTGCGTACTTTCGAGATAATAGTGACAGAAAATAACATTTTTTTTTTAATGTTAATTTTTTGCTTTTTTTTAATCATAGCCTTACTTTAGCACATAATTATAATGTATGCGTAATGTCAAATAAGTAAAAAGAGACTTCTCTGTAAAAGAGGTTATGGGGGCTCACTAATGACTGAAAAGCTATGACCTTTCTGAAGGAGTACTTTCATCAGTTCTAAAAAACAATCAAAATGAAGACATATTAAGCTGCAAACATAAAGTTGAATATGTTCACAAACGATTCTGAAAAAATATTATGGTGAAAGATTAATATTTGGGTCTATATTCTCTTGAGAAATCTCTATTTCCTCGTTTTCCAACGAAAGCAATTCATTGTTCAAGATCAAAGCACTAGCCTCTGGAAACAACTGTTTATGTAAACGAGCAAACTTTGGTTTGATATGGCTGATGTAAGGATCTGAGCTAATTAGAAAGCTGTGGATAATGTCTAAATTAGTCTGAACTCTACCGATTTTTCTTGTATGTGCCATTCTAACATTCCGGAAATCTTTATTCCTCGCTTCGGAAGCTTCTTCGGAAAGCATGCCTATCGGAATAAAGGAGAAATTTTCACAAATATCAGCACCGTGTATCAACAATTTATGGACACTTGAAGGCATGTTGTAGACCATGGATATAAGTTTACATATAGCATTGCTGTTTCTTTACAATATTGCCTAAACAAGTTGGTATTAATAAGTTGACCAGATGAAATTGTTTGTAAAATGACTGCAAATCTCTTGATTAAATCAGGGTGGATACCCGTTATTTCAGCAGATACTTCATAATTTTCAAAAAACCTTCTTGCCGTGTTACCGTCATTGGTTGTACCAAATCCCTGTTTTACTATGTCAATTAACAAACCAGTTCTTTCCCGGAATTCTTCTTGTGTCAAATTCTTTTTAATTTCTTTTATCAATTTATCTTCTTTTCGTGCAGCCCACTTTTTGAAGTCTAAGTTGTACGAAATGTGTAAAATACATTCCATACATCTTATCCACATATGAAGCGAAGACAGACCATATTTATACATATCTTCTCTGATGAGTCTTTTGGATACAAAGTCCAAGTCATTCATTTTGCTAGGTGGGGTATTGTAAATATTACAAACAGCTGCAGAAGAAGTATTGGAAATCACAGTAGAAATTTTCCCATCAATCATAGTCATGTACAAATCATGTTTAATATCAAAATTATCTACAATTGTGGGAACAAGATTACGAATTTCTTCCTCTAAGGATGCACTTTCCTTCTATATCAATTCATTTGTTTCTTTTGCAAATATAAAGCCAATTGGACGACAATAGTTTGTTGAAGAGGGAGCAGGATTTTGCCACAAGATAGTACCACTCTCTTCTTCCAAACGAAGCGGAACCAAACTAATCATGAAAACTGAAGAATCGTCAATTTTAGTGTCGGAGTGTGACTTTTGTTTATAATTACTTTGAGAAGATGACCCGTCAAAACCCCATTTGCTTATTAGTTTTAGCGATTTTTTGTCGGCAGAGTTGTGCTGAATTGTTTTTAATATCCTATTAGTTGTCAAATCTAGAAGCGATTGAAGTCTTATCTTAGCATCAGATTCAGTTACAGTTATGTCTGACTCTGGAGGATAACAAGTTTTTTTAGCTTCCAGGAGCTTTTGATAGGATGGAAGACCATACATTTTCTCTGAAGCAAGAATATTTCTTAAATTTCGATATTGCCATTTTGACAAATTTGTTTAGGTGTAAAGCGCTAACGTTTTATCATCTGGTAAACACGGTTTGTCAGTCTTTTTAGCGAATAGTACATCATGTACCATCTCACATTTTTCCTTGTTTTGGCTGAGTTCGTTTAATATAGCTGCTAATTTTGTTTTTTTAGACTCTTTTAATTTGGCACATAAAGCATAAACTAATTCCTCCTCTGTGTGATCTAGAAGTGTTAGAGAACGCCTTTTCTTCTGTTTATCAGATATATCAACAAATGGTTTTTTACTTGTACCATAACTTAATTGATGAGTATCCACTTGCGTTTCGAAATTTGGAATTACTTCCTCGGCAACTTTAAAAATGCTGCTTAAATCGATATTTTGACATTTTGGCCAAACTATTTGGGATTGTAACCAGTCTGAATTTTTGTTAAGAAAGGTCTTTTGAGCTCTACTGGAAGCAGACCATCTTTTTGAGATATTACTTGAAAAATTACGACAAAATAATTTAATATTACTCAAATCTTCGGAAGACAATTCAACACCAATACGTTCAATAAGGGCATTAAATAAAAATTCGACATTTTTAAAACCACCTCCTGATTTAAGAACAACGTATAAGTCTAAGTTGGTGACAAATGCGGACATATTATAATTTTAAGGAAAATTGAAAACAAATTAGAATCAAAGATATCAAAGACAAAGTGACTTTGATTTTAACAAAAAAAATTACGAAAACAAATTCGACGAAAGAAAGACAAACAAAAATTATTTGATTTTAAAATCCAAAGATTCAAAATACAACAATAACAAAACAAACAAACAACAAGCATTTCTTCAAGCGCACAGAAAAAATAAGGACACGTCTTATCGCAACCACATTTAGTTGTACACTGAGTGAGGTGTACGCGCGCGATTCGTGACCGTATTACGTTACGTCAGGAGAGGCGGCCATCTTGTTATCCCGGCAAACTCGTGTCGAAGCTCCATTTTGCTGGCCAGCGGACCTATTGCGATATGAGTAAGGCTATGATTAAAAAAAAGCGAACAATTAACATTAAAAAAAATTGTTATTTTCTGTCACTATTATCTCGAAAGTACGCAGAGATAAGCAATAAGTTTCTTCGAGCCAAATACTCAGAATTATTAGTTTTCTAACATATGTGAATGCCATCTCGACATCGCTTAAGGTTTTTGAGAAATTGAGTAAAATGTAATCACTCCCATACAAAAAAAAAAGAAATATTTTTTATAGAGAAAAGTATTTGAAGTAGGACAATAATATTTTTTTACCTTATCTGTTATCATTATATCAACAATAAAAAAAAATATCAGCGGTCTACTATCAATGTCCACTTTTTTTTAATTTGGGACCAGTGTGCGTCGACCCGGGCTTGTCCTTACCGGACAGCGAGCTACCCATTACTCGCCGTCCGCAAGCCGGGCCGGGAGTCCACTTTGGATCTAAGTAGGGGAGATGTAGGTAATGGGGGTCACTTAAGCGGGAAATGAAATAAAAGCAAATCTATAAATCAACTGTTTATTGTTTTAACTGTATTACATGACTATCAATGGAGAACACCCTTAATTTTTTTTTTTTTTTTTTTTTTTTTTTTTTTTTTTATAAAACGTTGCCCCACACTAGGAATTTCTCCTGTATTGTGGGTGCGTTTACAAACATTTAAACTGACATACACAAACAGCCAGACCCGGAACAACTACTTGTAGGTCATACCAATATTTGTTCCGTGCGGGATTCGAACCCGCGACACGCAGCGCAGCAGTCAATCGCTTAACCGCTGCGCCAACCGTGCCGTAATCACTTTGGCTCACTATTTTAGGAACTATATTTTTTTTTAAATAGGTTTAATCACCATTGGTGCCGATTCTCTTGTCCCAAAATTCTCTAAACTAAACTAAAAATCACCAAAATTTAGTTTATTCCTGTCAAACGACGATTTCCCATTCTGAAATTGACTAAAGTGACACAACATAACTATAATTTAGTTTGACAGCAAGCTTGCACTGAGTTTTTAATTTAGTGAAATTGGTAATTTTGCTGTTCTGTTGTTGTCAATTTCATTATTCTATTCAACATAAAATTTTGATTGTCTAACTCAATCTGACTATTTTTACTCGCGATTAAAAAGGTATGGAATAAAATTAGTTGTCAAGAACTAAAACTCACACCAACACGTGCCAACAGTACTGTGTCTTTTTTATCGCGAAAATGGTGTGTCCTATCGTAAAAATAATGAAAATTTCGATGACCTTTATAAAACGCATAGACCTCTAAAACTCAACATGTAGGTAATAATTTTTCATATTTTCCATAGAATAAGTAAAAAAATCCATTTAAAACACGTCGAGGCTGCCCCCCTGCGCGCCTCCGGCTCTAAAAAAAATCAAAAATCAATTTGCCCTACGCAAACAAGTACCACGTTGCGAAGCCATAAAATACCGCGTGGAGTCACGATGGTCAAATTCGATTTTAGTTGTGTCAAAATTATTTTTTAATTTAGAGATGTTTTTTTGCAGAATAGCTTTAATATTCTCATAGCCAAAAGTAAAGAATTTTAGTGATAATTTAGTTCGGTGTACAAGAGAATTGGCACCATTGTCAACATCGGTTGGCAATGTGATCAGCGTGTGGACAATGGTAGTCAACACATATCGCTTACATAATTGCGGGCTAAGTCCCATCCAGTTCAATCTGCATGGGTCCAAAGCCCACAAGAAGTGCACCAAAACCACATTTCATTGTCTCGCCGGAATTGGGCACATACAAGACACTGCACACCAGGGTCTTCTACATCATCATCTTCGATGCCCTGGCACAATTCAAATGAATAGGATTACGATATTCCGGCTCAACAGAAGCTATCAGCGCTGAAATGGAGGCAAAGTTTTTGCATCCGTCTCAGCGCTGATAGCTTCTGTTGATAATTATTCATAAGCAGCAGTTAATATTGAAATAAAGTCAGCAGCAACTTAAATTACGATAGGTTCTGATTGAAGAACTCCAGCAGATTTGAATGCTGCTGTCTTAATCTGCTTTCAAGTGCACCCGTAGGAAACGTTAGCCATTTTTAACTGTGTTTTCGAATTCTTTTCCCGACCGAGACGAGGTGCCTTGTATATTTTCTTCGTGTTTGTTTTTGAAAACGGCAAATGAAATGTTCATCGTTTTTGTGATTTACTCATTGAGTAACCAAGATTATCGATGCGCTACACAGCCTTTTCCAGGAGTACGATAGACCAGCCAGCCGTATTTGTATAAACAAAAAACATCTTTAATTCCAAGTTAGGCTGTGTGGGCAATGGGGACCCGACTCCGATTGCCTACATCGGAGGAAATGAACAAAAACAAAATATTTAAAAAAACGTTGAAGTTATAAGGGTTATAAGGGCAGTTAAAGAGGCACGAAGTTCAAAATTCCAATCTACGCTCTCTGCTACGATTATTACACATCACAAGCATAGAAACAAATTGAGACTTACCTTCGGATGGTATCCTTTCGAAAAATTACAACACAACGAATCAAAATCTTTTCATGTCTCTCACTCTTCCCACGAGTGGCGCGAAATGAGTGAGCCGTCGGCCGGTAGCACTACTGGTGGTCGGCTAGCGAGTATGTTTGTCGAAATCGCCCGCTCGCTTTCGGTTTTTTTGTATAATGTGTGATCACCATTGCCAATCTCGCGTGGGCATTACAGCCCTGTCGAAGAGAGGAGGCCTGTGTCCAATCAGTGGAACAATATAAGCCGATTATGATTGTGTACCCCGTATCTACAACACCGTCGCCCCTTTTTACCGATTAGTTCGTTCTTTTAGTGTACATTAATGACTTACCATTCTATTTAAAGGGTATCTGTGACGTTGTACTATTTGCTGATGATACCTCTCTTATCTTTAAAGTTAATTTCAGACCAAATATTTTATATTATCGCTAAATAGATATTACCAATATTTTATTTCACGACTTTCAATTTAGTCAGTTTTACTGAGGCAAAAAAGCTAACGGTCGAACCTAGGTACAACGTTTTTGAATATCAACAAGCAAGCAGGCATGCAACATGCAACATGTTTCTGTCACGGCTTCGGCGCTACAGGGTTTGGGCGGCACCACGCGAGCTTATCGTCGCCGATGGCTTTAACGTTCACCACCGTAGCTTCGGCTTGCTGCAGCCTCAGCCGCGGCGGCATGCCTTCAAACCACCTGCTCCTCAGCTCGCGGGCCGCCCCACCCCTCTGCGCCTACGCAGGCTTAAATTACACTCTAGGGGTAGGGCAGACAAGACTGCGTGAAGTCGCTTTTGCAGCGATTCGTTTCTCACTAAATTTTGTAGCACAACATATTGATTCAGGTTGGATAATTTGATTACACTAAAGCTATTTAGAACTGTCATTTTGGGTATTAATATTACTATTTCAGGGAAACAAGATTTGATGAGCATTTATCCATTTTGGTAGGCAAAAAGAATATAAATTTATACAACACACATATTTTACTTGGTGCTTAGTCTTAGGGTCTAAAAAATTATTTTGGTGAGCATTTAAATTGTACCCAATTAGTAATACCTATCTCTTTTTTTTTTCATGTAGGGTTTTTTTTCACCCGGCAAACTTTACCTACACGGCTAAAAATGAGTCGGCGAAACTAGAGTATTTTGATGCTCTAAAATGCCAACCAGGGTCTATTTCCTGAGCTACCTGTAATTATCTATGTTTTATTTCAGACGATGACGTGTCAAAACTTCGTCAGCAGTGCTCCAGTGACAGCAGCCCCTTCAAATGCCTTCAGGAAAACCGCGGTGACGTGGCTTTTGTTTCAAGTAAGTACCTAATATGTACTTAGTACATAATGCCTCAATGGTTTATACCAAAATGTTTTCAAAGCAAAAGGTTTACGTACCTACTTACTAAATTGTTTGATTAGTCGCTTTGCTGCAAAAGGTTGATAACTTTCGCGCACTGGATCTTCAATAGACTCTATGCTAACCGCCGAGTGTTGAAAATCGAACAGTGTGTTAATACTTATCTTATCATGTCTGCACTTCATCCGACACGCTTTCTAATAGATAGACCAAACATGGATAAGTTTGGTCCTTCGGTACCCATATATGGCCACATATTGTGCCTTTTAGCCTTTAAGGAATAGTTTCCTTGCTGGTTAAACATACTGGCAAGTATAATTAAATTATGTAAATAGACGTACCATCAGTTGTTCAGTCATCATGAACACACATCTAATCTATCCAATGACCAGGTGCGGATCTTCCAAACTTCGACCCATCCCAGTACGAGCTACTCTGCCTGAACCGCGAGGCAGGCGGACGCGACTCCCTCACGAGCTACACAACGTGCAACATCGCTATGGCTCCCTCTCGCACATGGCTAGCCGCTAAAGACTTCCTATCTGACGTCTCTATCGCACACACACCACTCAGTCTGGCCGAGCTACTTGACACCAAAAAAGACCTTTTCAACATCTATGGAGAATTCCTCAAGAACAATAACGTCATTTTCAGCGTGAGTTCTCTTTCCTTAATAGTTACACGATAAACATTAAATTATTACTATTTTTATTTGGAAAGACATACTAGGAGCTAGTTACCTGATGTATCAAAAAACTTGGAGATATTCACTTTGAACTTTGTGGGACACTTAACGCTATTAGAGTAACACCAATAAAACTTCTATTGTGTCTTGTTTTGCCCGTCAACCAATTAAATACGATATTGTTTTCTTTTTTTCAGAACTCTGCGACTGGATTGGCAACTACTGAGAAATTGGACTTTGAGAAATTCAAGCGGATTCATGACGTTATTTCTAACTGTGGTGTAGCCTAATAGATTATTAAAAGATGCTTATTATTCCCTTTATTGAGGGTTTTTATATTAATGTTTACTGAATGAAGAAACCTATTGTAAGAAAGCTGTTTTACTTCTTTTGGGTAGGTAATCCCAGTAGCCCATAGCAGTGAAGCAGTCAAAAAATACTAACAAAAAGTAAAAGGAGGTCTCAAAAACAAGTCTGATTGATTAACTTTTATTTCATCACTTACATTGACTATAAATAAATAATACCAACAATATTTAATTTTTTATTCCGGTCCTAATGAGAAATATAATTTATAATGCTGCTAATATCAATGTGAGAACAACGGAGAGACCTAGCATAGCGTATCCTGAAGCATAAACTTCCTTGATTGTGAGTCCCTTAGCCATATCCCAGAAGAGATGCCTGATGCCGTTAGCGAAATGGTAGCCAACTGGAGCAGCCAGCACAAACTTTACCAAAAAGATTGTTGCTGCAGATAAATTCAGGTTTTCAACAATGGCAATGTAGTGGGAGATGTCATGTGGCAATACCAAAGCTCCAATTCCCAGCACTCCAAAGTAACCAGATAGGACCATTCCTAGAACAATAATTGTATGTAAACCACCAAACTAAATGCCATGGAAATAAAATACATGGCGATTTTTTTTTTAATGTAACAACTTCACTAAACCTATTAGCAAAACTAGTTTTCCCAATCAAACATACAAGACTAATAGCATAGTCATGTACTAACAAGTTCTCTCTTTCAAATAGTTTTATCTAGATATTTTATATTAATTTCATGTTCAACTTGAATGTAAGTGACATATTATTAGCCCAATAAAGACTTATTGTAACAAGTAACAAAATTAAATACCTGTCGTTCTATGCGTGATAGACAACATGCTGGTCAGCTGCGGCTGGTAGATGGTAAGATGTGGAGACATTGGCCGATTGAGACGAGCGTTCCTATCATCATGGGGCTCTAATTTCGGCTCCTCAAACTTCTTATACACAATTTTCGGCAGTCCCGCTGCAGCTTGAGCGTAATTTACGGAGCTGAGCACACTAGGGATCTTATTTAAACTTGCTAATACGGACCGACTGCCCAATCTGTAACATAAATTACAATTAAACACACAAATTGCAAAACACTGCCAATTTACACAAACACCCATGTTACATAATTTGTCAACATACCTGCCACAGCTGAAGAGTGCCATATTTTATTTGTAACAAATTATTTAAAACTGTCGTAGGCTTCTGCAAAAGATATTAACAATCAAGGTTATTAAAAAACATTAGTTTTTTATTAAATAAACTGAAAAACAAACAAATTGTGCTCACCACTGAGTCTGACGATTTGAGCGAGTTGACATTGACAGTTAGTTTTATACTTCTAAATTTAATTTTGTACTTTCTTCTTTTTCTTGTCAAAGTAGTCAACTAGACATTTTGCCAATATTTGTCAGGACACTCACAAGTGAAAATACTGGAGGGGGAAATAAAAATGTATCGGAAAAAGCTTATTGTATATACAGCTCTCAATTTTCATAGTCAATTATGAAAATTTCAACACAAAAATATTTAATATATTTTGAGGTGACATCATTAACAAATTCTAAAATGAATGGAACAGGACTTCACCATGCGCTCCCAAATTACGTTCCAATTTACTAAATAATAAAACTAATATTTTCAATGATAATTTAATACGGCTCCTTATTGAATATTTTAATAGTATAAAATAATGTTTAAAACCTTTTCACATAAAATTTATAACAAAAAAAAATCGTCACGTGAACTTACGTCAAAAGAAACGTAAATGTCAGTCAACAAACAAACTCAGGGGAATAAAAGTGTAGGTTTTAAAAATATTTATTGTAAACGTAATAGGCAATAGACAGCACGTCTGAGTGTTTTATTTCATTATTAAAAAGATGTTGCGTTTATTAGTCTTAACAGCGGTGTCTGCTGCTTTTAGGAGCAGCTTCGCAAGTGTATCTGCAATGTCTAGATCTGTCGACTTCGAAGTATTTGGCCGGGTCCAAGGAGTATTCTTCCGAAAGGTTTGTGAAAATACCAATTTACATTCACTCACAATAATTTTATAATAAGTTATTAATTTGGCCTTCGTACTTGTGATTTGGTCCTACTGGTAAAATAATCTAAAAAAGGATGAATCAAATGTTATTACTTAGCATAATAAATATAAACATTACAGTTGACGGCCCAACAAGTGTAGTTTCTGCGTTATAAATTAATAGGTCCGTTTTAATGACATCTGGATAAAAGGATTACAAACAAACATTTATCTCACAATTTGCAATTACAGTTAATTTAATTCTTGAAAATCCAAGACCATAATTTATAGCAAGAGTAAATAAATAATGGTGTTAATTTGCATGTAGTCGATGGGATAGGTATTGAATCTCATGTTATTAGAAAATGCTACTAAACTTAAATAATCTTTTGGCTAGCCTCTTAGTAATGGTCCTTACTTCTGGTAGTTGCAAATATGACTTTAAAGGCCGATTTAACGACCTTCACATTATATTTCCATTTAACTTCTTTGCATTTTGTTTCATACACATTCTGCTCTATTTTTAATTTTTTTGGTGAGTCTGAGTGACTCAGAAATAGTAAATTCAAGCTACTAGAAGAGCAAAGAAACCACAAACAAATGAAAGAGAATTCAATTGCCTGCTGTTCAATTACATTGCCTGTTAAATTACCTGAGTCCCAGCAATGAGAACTGTGTATGTTCAGGTAAGATACTTATGTAAGCTACCACTTTCATATTTCAGCTGCTTTTTAATCTCAGTTACAAATGTTTAGACAATTTAATATAATTTTAATCTTTTTTCTTCACATAAAAACCTTTTTTTAGAACCTTTAATAATCTACATCATTATGACATTTTCTTTGAAGTGACTGTCATTTGCATTATTTTATGATTCCTTGAATAAATACATACAGGAAAGTAATAGGTTGTACTAAGAGTTGAATGAGAAATACCATGGCACTGCAATCTATGGATTTTGAAGTGTTTGGAACTGTTCAGGGTGTCTATTTCCGAATGGTATGAAGGCTGTCTTCCCTATTTTGGAGAGTTGAATTAGCCGTGTATTTTGCAGAGTTCAGGTAGCCAATTAATTATTGATGAAACTGCTTAATAATTACCTATATTTAATTAACTTGTTTTGTTAAACTATAAAATACTAATATCCTGCCTGACCCCATTAGTATGGTTAATGAGATCAAAATTAGACTTAGTAAATGGTTGTTTATTTTAAAAAAAACCCATGGATTTTCAAATGATCAATAGTACCTATTGGTTCTACAGTAGGTAGGTACCGATATTTCAACTTGGATTGGCTCTCCAGCGGGCTTAGCATGACGTTTTCTATTTCTACGAAGAATAGACAGTGCTTTTTCAATACAAAGTGACATTTTGTTTCTCCATTTTTGACAACGCACTGTAGATATCGTTCTACAATCTGTCATTTTGTCTTTCTTTTCTAACGATCTTTGTCTAGGTCCTTATAAATGTAGACTATTTCATGAGATTATTTCTTCCCAAACTGTCAAAATCACACTGACAACAAACTTTCTACCCGACGGCCACAAAGTATATACAATTATCTACAAAATCATGATTCGTTTAGAATGCATAGCTGTGATAATTAATAGAAATACATAGCCATGTTCTCCTATTGTACATCATTTAGTTAATAGTCATATCTATTCTTCGTTCGTAAAACTGTACTCGTGCTAAGCCTGCAATTAAGTTGAAGATTAGCAGACCAGCAATGTTGATTTAAAAACATTAGGTATTTTTAGTGCTTAGTAACTCATCTATAAAAATGACATCGTTTTTACACGCTGGGGTGCTTGAAATTAATTGATTATAAAAATACCTCAAAAAGCATGCCACGCTTTTTAATAGAATTAAATTATTTTCTACTTTTTAGTTTGGTTTTTAAAGCGTGTTTTTTTAGTTTTTTAAACTATTATTTTTTATTACTTGGTTAGTAGTCGTTCATGTAACCAATTGTTAATTTAAAATACATAAAAAAATCTATACAGAAATTGGCACGTAAAATTTTAATTGTGTTGTAAAAAAAACATCAAGAAACTGCTATATGATTACATTTTAATGATGTATTCATTTATAGGTACTTATCTTTTCATTTACCAAATAATTATCTATAATTACAAGCAAACAAAATTTTTTTTTTCCATTGCTCAAAAGGCATGGCTCCATCGAGACCCCTATTACGCGTCGTACACGCGCTTGGCCATTAGTGTTTATCTATGGTTTAGCTATGGCTGACACATGGCCACAGAACACTATTACTCCTAGCGGAGCACATGGCGGCCGGCCGGCCGGGCCATTCGGACAAAAGATATCGACAAGGGCCCGTGTCAATAAACGTCAACGTTGCTTGTATCGACAACCTTTGCTTTCTATATTTCTTAAACCCATTCCATAAACGGAGCATCATCTCTTAGCTGATTTAATATATTCTATGACCATATTCGGTCTAAAGGCTCCTACATACTATGTCGGCGGGCATGCCGCCAACAAGGCAGGCGGCATACTCGGTTTCTGCGGCAAGTGCCGGCGGCCCAATAACACCTGCAAAATGGCATACTTGCAAGGCAAAAACCCGCCGGCTTCGCCGCCAGCATAGTGTGTAGGAGCCTTAATAGAATATTGGCTACTACAACTATCGACAATGTAACCGTTAGGAAAACCCACAGAACATGGGTTCGGCAGTAGGGACGCCTTGATTAATATTATCCGTGCCCGAATTTTGAGCAACTAAGCGCAATTAGAATTGTCACAAGTCGTCAGTTTACTATAAGTAAATGATTACTGGAGTAGTGGTGGCGCAGTGGAAACGGCCGCAACTTACGAGTTGCAGGTTTTAGATTCGAACCCAGGCGCTTTACTTTTTGTACATTATTTCGTCACCACTGCTCTCAAAACGGTGAAGGAAAACATCGAGCGGAAATCGGCATGTCCTAGAACCTAAAATTCGACGACATGTGATATCTACGATCCCGCACTGGGCCCGCGTGGTGGTTTACGGCCTACTCCCTCGTACCGAGAGGTGGTCTAAGTGACCGGAGTTCCAGTAGTGGGAATATTATAGGCTGAATAAATGATGCTATTCTAAACGATCTCTGACCCGCCCGTAAGGGAAGCGTTGATAATACCGTACCGTCTCTTGCAGCGGCCGTCGCACGTCGAATAATCGGCATGGCAAAACCACTTCTCTGGTTCACACATGAAGTCCCTGAACAAAATCAGGGTATACTAACAACAAACTGTTGCCATCACCCCGTTTATAAGCTCTGAATGAGCTACGACCATATGCTTATGCCAGGTCTCAAAGCCCACCCCAAGAAATTCTAGAACAATTAAAGCTTGATGTATCCCGTAGATAGAAAATTGTAAATTATCTGCCAGCATGTAATCTGGTACTATCTAAATTAGAAATACTTTCCAAATAAATGGTACCGTGACAGCCGTTTTCATGGGCCCCAGTTGTTGACCAACGGGGATCAGACCAAAAGTTTTCATACACGATGGAGATATAGAAAATATATTACCGTGGATTACACGCCCCATGGTGTAGAACCATAGATCAGTTTTTTTTATTTATATTTCTATGTGTAGAACTGTCAAGGGTCTTAGCTTTGCTAATGTTTGCCGGAAACCACTCGACAAACACTACACGAAAAAGAAAAAAATATTGATACAGCAGCTGAGGGATTTCTAGCTACGCTGCGTTTGTTCATGGGTTCGATTCTCGAAAAGAACAAACTAGATATTTTTACCATCGACGGATTGGTAAGATAGGTTCTAGTGTCGTCGACTCTGCCTACCCAATTGAAGAATACAGGCATGATGTTTTGTTGTTCTAATAAATTATATTATTTGAAAGATGGGAAGCTTATTGTCTTTTTTCCTGTAGCATACCAAGGAGCAAGCGGAAAAGCTGGGTCTACGAGGCTGGTGCAAAAACACGGCGCAGGGAACCGTGCTCGGCCACATGCAGGGACCGTCTGAAAAAGTGGAGTCCATGTGAGTTTCATAACTAGGGCACGGTCGATTTTAGAAGAATGCCGTCTTATTGTGAAGAGGATTACCAAAATTAAATTTCCCATAGGCTTCCTCTCTTTTTGACAGTTCTTGGGACCGAGGATTATATAGCTCGCCCGGTGGATGTTATACCATGGTATAACATCTACCGGGCGAGGACCAGTCCTATCAAGGATTACTCATCGTTTTACCCAGTAACTGGGTTGTGGAGGACAGATAGGCAGTCACTCCATGTAAAATACTAGTATTCAGCTGCACCCGGCTCGACTGGCAGCTGACCCTGACGTAATTGGCTAAAGGATAGCTGATGATGATGGGCCTTGCTGTGCGGCATCTCAATTTGCTCTAAATTATTTCATACTTATACAACGTGTAACGGAAAGGGTATATACATACCAAGGGCACGGCTTCTTTGGATAATATCAAACGATAATGGAAGGGTTTTTTAATTCTATCTCTACATGTTCGGAAGTTATGAGAATTTTTAATACATTTATACCAGAAACAGAACTTTTCAAATTGAAATAAACACATCACTTGGAAGAGATTTATCGTGATATTGGCAAGTAACGTGGAAAGTTATTGTCATACGTAGTGCAGTGACACGTTTGTTATGATTTGAATTTAAGAAACATGAAACCGAAAATTTGGTATCAATTCTTAGAGTATTTTATTTTGAGCTGAAACTGTGTATAGTGGTTCTATACCAGCTGTTATTTTTAGTGGTTAAGGATAGCAATAGGGTTTCTGTTACACCCTGTATATTACCTAAGCGAATGTAAATATATATTTCCACACTAGTTTTTCCAACCTCTAAATATAAACTACTTACTACTTGTTGGTTGTATTAAGATAATTCCCCAAACGATTTTTTTCGAGAACAAAATACCGTTACTTTACGAGGAAATTGCGAAGCCCCAAGTATTTCTTTGAAATAAAGATCGACATTTTTATAGCCATCTTTCAGCTGGTAAGGAATTTGAAGATCCACTATTTGATAGGCAGCCAAGCAATACATTCAAAATAGAAATAGCGCTGTTATGAACAAATACCTAACAAATCGATATGTGAGAAGTCATAAGGTACTCTACTTTCACTACATCCAGTATCGTTAATTACGTGCCGACTATAGCCCAGCGATTTTTTTAAAATCATATTTCGTTCAGCCTACAAAACACTCAGACATTGATAATTTTACAGAGAAAAAATGCAATCAAAGATTTCCCGCGCCCTGCGGCGAATCTCATTTAACGGTAGCCTCTGAAATTCACAACTCGATCCAAATAAATTCGAAATGTTTAACTTTTATCTTGCTGCGATTCCTAGACCACCGTCAGAGGGAAACCTACCAACTCGTAATGAATACGAACCACGGAACCACGATTCATTACACAGTGAGACCAGTGTGCAAATTAAAGTCTCCCCAACTTTGTAATTAGTTTTCTCTCGTAATTTCTAGAAATTTCCACTGTCTTTGCAGGATGCAATGGCTGAAGACCACAGGGAGTCCAAGTAGCAAAATAGAAAGATGCGAGTTTAGGAATCAAGCTAACATCGAGGAATTTACATTTATGGATTTCAACATCCGTAAAGATTAACGTAAAATATGCAAATGAAATAAAATAGCCTTGTCATCTCATGTAATCATTTATTTCCATACAATGTGATATTTTCACATTACAGTCATGGGTGTAACACCCCCGTGTTACACTCATGACTGTAATGTGGTATTAGTAATTTATTTGGTTTAGTTTTAAATACACTCGGGACGTCCGCAACTCAAAATGTTTCAATTTAAACCCTGACATTCCTACTAAATGCGAAAGTAACTCTGTATGTCTGTGTGTTACACTTTCACGCCTAAACCGCTGAACCGATCGTCATGAAATTTGGCAGAGATATAGCTTGGGACATGGAGAAAGACATAGGCTACTTTTTTACGCGATAACCGACATCCACGCGGGCGAAGCCGCGGGCAAAAGCTAGTTCACATATAAATATTAAATGTCGAGTTTATTAATTATGCCGTGTACAACATGGTAAATGGAACAAAACTCTACGGGAATTTTTAATTACATTTAGCTCCTGCGTCAACCTCAATCTCGCAAATGTGCAGAAAACAAAAGCTTATCTCCCGAGACCGTAATAAAAGGCCTCCACTCACTCATTACTCCAGTAATCAGTAAAAACTCTCAGCTCGCTGTAAATTCCTTTTTATCAAATGAGCATCAGCACTCGGAGAAAATCTAATCTCACATTATGCGGAGGGACGAAGGTCAAATATCAATATTTTGTTGCCAAAGTAAACAAAATTTGTTAAAGGTGAGACACGTGGAAAGTGATATATTCTCAAAGTAAACAATGCGACTAGGCTCTATCTTATTCTGCTGAATACGCAATTTGTCAGTCAGTAACTTGGTATCGACTCACGAAAATAACTCGGGAACCAACCACCTACAGGTGGTTCTGTTTCATAGTTTCAAGTATTATTTGTTGATTGAGTTATTTTAATGCCAAGCTACAGGTAACTTTATACAATAATAATATATATTATGTCACTCGGGGAGGCAAGCTTATAATTTTGCGTCATGCGAAAAACGTGGGAGAAAGTATTAAAAATAATGTGCTAGGGTCGCTGGTTGAATGAAAAAGTTTCTCCCGAAATATGTGCCTTGGGAGGCATCCCATTAACGCCTGAAAGACTTTCAAGGTTTATGCTCTGTTGGATTTTATATGAACTGCTTTCATTTAGATATGAGTGATGGCTGCCAATATGTTTTAACGACATGTTGAATCTTCGCACAAATGACGAATACGCGGGCAGTAACCCGAAGTACTCATTCGCACCAAGTCGTATAACAATAATCCAATTAATTAAGTCTATAAAAGGAGCAAAGCAAATATAACATTCCGTCGAATCAAAGAATTATATATACCATCTGTTAGCTAACAATAGACGTCGACCTTGAAGGCTTTTACGGAGGAGTTTTCCCTCGAAAGGGTAGGAAATAATTACGTTCGAGTCAGTAACCCGGGCGTGCGTTATTGATGGGCTCGCGCGGCGGCGCCGAGACGCGCGGTAAGTGGGTCAGGGAGGAGCGAGGGACGCGCAGTCGCTCCGACACTGCGCCCTCAACCCTCAGCCATGGCGGACGCGCCGCCCGAAGTCCTGGAGCTCAACGTGGGCGGCGTGCACTACGCCACGACGCGCGACACGCTGCTGCGCGAGCCCGACTCGCTGCCCGCCGCCGCGCTGCAAGACCCCGAACACCCGCGCGACGCTCGCGGACGCATTTTCTTCGATCGCGACGGAGTCCTCTTCCGTTATGTTTTGGATTATCTCCGAGACGGTGGGCTCGCTCTTCCGGAGTGCTTCAGAGAACACAAGCGTCTCTCTCGCGAAGCCAAACACTACAGACTCGCCGGACTAGAGATCGCAGTCCGCGATGCTGACCCGCGTCCACCTAACCGCGAGAAGGGCTGCATCACCGTCGGCTACCGAGGAAGCTTTGCGTTCGGCCGCGACGGACTGGCCGATGTTAAGTTCCGCAAATTATCACGTATCCTCGTCTGTGGGAAGGTGAACCTTTGCCGTGACGTGTTTGGGGAAACCCTGAACGAGTCTCGAGATCCAGACCACGGACTTGCTGACAGGTACACCTCTCGTTTCTTCCTAAAGCACTCGTTCATTGAACAAGCTTTTGACATGTTGCAAGAGAACGGTTTCAAGCTGACTGCGAGCTGTGGCAGCGGCACCGCTGGCGGGGCTGCTGAGCTCAAACCGGGAGTGGATTCAGAAGAAAATCGTTGGAACCACTACAACGAATTTGTATTCACGCGCGAGTAAATAGTGCGTTGTCTCAGAATGTGATAATCATCTGCTGTTGATCGGAGTGAGGCTTATTAATATTTCAGTCGTTAGAAGAATGTTTAAGAGCATTGTTTTCGTAATGCGTCTCTCTTATATACGGAGTTAGAAGTAACATAACTTTGAAGTTCTCGTAAGTCGTTCGCAATATTTGCGTAACCGGATAAAGCTTGAAATAAACTTTTTAGTCATTCTAAAATGACTTTCATGAGCGTCGATCATCTTACATGATCGGCAAGTAACGACGATGATAGATATCGGCAATAAGCCGTTGAGTAATGCAAAAGTTCAAGTAAATAAATGTTTAATTATTATGTAGATAATGAAACTTAAATTGTAATCATGTAACAAATAGGTAGTGCTAAATGTAAAAATATAAAATAGTAGTTAAAACCTCCTTTAGGGCTAATTTCGTGTACTGTGAACCTATTTCTATCAAGTTTTTAAATTATTTTATAATCGATTTATAAATCAATGTTTAATATTGTATTTTGAGAATACGTGGGCCATCGATTTTGATAGAAAAAATAAAACTAATATGCCAAATTACGATATGACAGCTATGTATAACGAATTTGATACAGTAGCTCTGAGTTACATCAAGTGTTGAGTGTTTTTAATTTATTATTTACAAGGTACCTTTGTACCGACTGTGTTGTGATGAATACGTTTTTCCCTTCCTGGTCGTGTAGTTTTAAGAAACTTGGATTTCAAAAGTGTAGTATTATTGCAAAATGAGCGCGTGTGAAATGTACCTTGAAAAAATAGTATGTTAATAGTTGAAAAAATTACATCTCAAGAGAATTAAGATAGCAAGAGCATAAGTACGTACGAAACTTTTATGTAAGAAGTTATGGACTCAAGAGTTGAGTATCAGCAGTTCAGAATAAAACTTAGGGAAATATTAAATTGTCGCGCACCCGGCGAACTTTGATCGTTAGCATACGAATTTATTTAACTACCTTATTGTCGTTTCTATTTTAAGAATCTTGCAGTCCTAGGTTTTCTAACGTTGCTATGTCGAATTTAAGCGATCGCAGCCATATCATTAGATTACCTAGATATTTTAAGCTGAACTTCCATAATTATCTTCCTGCTTAAATATGTAGGTGCCATATTCCGTAGCCAAATACCTCAGCGTGGAGTTATGGTTGAGAACCAATACAGAAGGTATGTTTGCGATTCCCGTGTGCTGAATTCTGACGTATAGAGTCAAATATTTGTAAAACTTAGTTAAAAGTGTCAACATAAAACATGTAAGTCGTTGATTATGCGCTTAATAATTATAGATAAGTAGATGCCATTATTATAATCAGCTGATTATGAGTAAAACGGATTTATTTCAGCCTCGTTGAGAGCTTATTACGTCTGGTTTATTAAACTATTCATTTATAATTATTTTTGTAAAGAAATTATTGGGTGTAATGCTATTCATTCAGGAATTATTTTGTGTACCACATTATTAAACTGCCTTTATTATTAATGTATTAATTACTTACGTATAATGTTTTAAAAATTTGACTACAAGTTGTACTACTAAATTTTTTTAATAATATTATAAGTAAACTTATATTTTTATTAAAATATCATACATGTAACCGAAATCAATATAGGTAGAGTAATGTACCAAATTATGTTAGAGACGAATATTTACTGTGTTTAGAAGAATTAGTTAATGTTAGAAAATATATTACATATTATTTATTTAACTATATATAATGGATACTTTGAGGATCCGTTGTGATTGTTATTATAATTTGTTTGTCTGGAGAAAAAACAGTGTTGAACCTGGACTCGATAACTATTGTAGGATTTCTAAAAGAATAGTTTTGAGAATAAATTTAGTTAAAAAAAAATCTGTTTTATTGTTTTTCGCAGCGTGGCTTTTAGTACTTACCTAAATTATTGCAAAATATTTTGAAAATCTCTTTATAAAAAAAATACGTTAAATTACAACGTGTCGTTTTGCATCCTCGTCAAATTCAAGGAGGTAACTATGCTAATGATTCTCGACACGAATCAATAATAAAATAAGTAGGTTTTTTATTTTACGGCTATGAAAATACAGTCGAGAACGCAATGGTAATTGAACCATTGCGTTCTCGACTGTATTTTCATAGCCGTAAAATAAAAAATCGCAACAAGTAATTCGAGGACTGGTTTGTGCGACGAAAACTGTTTGAACCCAGGTTAATCAGTTACAGTGCGGTATCACACGGGCCGCGTATTAAATTAAAAAGAAAAAAACAAAAAAAAATACTTACTTATTTTATTATTGATTCGTGTCGAGAATCATTAACATAGTTACCTCCTTGAATTTGACGAGGATGCAAAACGACACGTTGTATAATCGCCTTGGTTCAGACGGCCCATACATTTCATTGGAAGTAACTGCTATTATTTACAACCATAATTCAGTCTTGCATAGAAAAAGTATTAACTTTAAGTCTTAGGTACATCGTATTTATATCTGACACGTTCGCTGTAAATCAACCTGGTTCTTGTCTAGTTTCACACAATAATCAGTCTGAACATTTTCCATATTTCGGTGCGCTAATTTTCCACCTTTACAACCAAAGTTGAAAAATACGTAAACCGACACTTTATTACAAAAGTATATAGAAAAAAATACTAACCATCAACTTGGGAAAGGTATTTAGTAGGGGAGCGTGGGTCACAGTGGATCCATTTTCTTTCAATGACTTGTAACTTTACTTTTTTACCTCAAATTTTCTATCATGTTGACTGAGTCCTAGAAAATATATTTAAATTTGAACCTGTATTACAAAAACAGACCTAAAAGCACTCAGTATTTATTTTTTATTTTTTTTATTTTAAGTGATAAATTATCCACTGTGCCCCATAACAGGGGCACAGTGGATACTGATTTGGGTTACACTGGATCCTGTGAGTCACACTGGATAATGATTAATTTATATTAATTAAAAAACGTGTATTTAAATTAAGTGGTTTATTTTTAATCATTAAATATTCGTTTAATTGTAAACATAACATAAATCTTTATTTGAGGTAATTTAGACGTTTTTTTTTTTTTTCTGGGTGGGATATCATAAAATAACTTCTCCCGCTCTGGGTGGAGCGGGAGGGCGTGTCAGACTTTTACTGACTAAAACCCACCCGTGTTCCCTCAGTTGCCTGTGTGCCAGGGGCGGCGGTATCTCTTTCGAACAACCCGCACCCCCGGCAGGCATCGGCCCTTGCGGGCCCCATCTGTTGCTGCTGACATCTCTTTGAGGCGCGCGTGGAACACAACGCACCGTCGACCCGGGCTTGGTCCTTACCGGACAGCGAGCTACCCATTACTCGCCGTCCGCAAGCCCGTGCCTACGGTGGCCGGGAATCAGCCTGGGATTCCCGACGCCCAGGGCGTCTCCTGCGAAGGCCACGGCTGTGAGGGCGCATGTATTGCATCTCCCTCACGTGCGCCGCCTCCCTCTTTGCGAGCATAACTGCTTCGCTGAAGGAGGCGACTGCCAGCCATGCCCTCTCGCTCCGTACCATGGCCTGGACCAGGGTCGGACGCGAGAGATCGCCGCCGCCGATCACCTCCACGAGGTCACGGCGTTGCTCCGCCCAAGCTGGGCAGACCTCCACCGTATGCTCCACCGTGTCCTCTGGGCGATCTTCGCAATGGAAACACCCGGGCGTTTCCTCCCGCCCTATCCGAAACAGGAACCTCCCGAAACAGCCATGTCCGGTGAGGACCTGTGACCTGACGCAAGCTGAGAGCTGGATCTCTTTTTCTAAAACTGTACAGCCACTCAACGCCTGCCAGTTTCGTATCATGCCATTTTTGTGGCACTGTGATATTATTTATAACTGCCATTTCATAGGCAAGTTTGCGCGTATCTATTAAGGTAAGACCATAAAACATATTGCTACATCTTGTTAAATAATCGACTAAATCCTTCTCTTGAGCATCCGTGAAAATTTTACGTACTGTGTAATTTGGTGTAACTCTGTTGGTATCAATAGGATTGGCATTCAATGATTTTTTTATTTTTTCATTATACCTGTATAGAGTTGTATATGGAATGTTCATTAGTTTAGCTACAGTTTTTATTTTTTGGCCCTCCTATATTTTATGCAAAGCTGCCCGCATCTCCTCTTCAGCGTGCTGACCAATATTGGTCTTTCTTTTCCTGTTTCGTGGCATTATCCCTGAAAACAAAATAATTTTACGATAAATATTTTGACTTGGGGTACAGTGGATACAAGATCCACTGTACCCCAATTCAAAACGATCCACTGTGCCCCAGTTGGAGAAGTCTTAATTAAAAAATCCTACCAAATTATTTATTTGTCAAATAAACATATTAGAGTAACAAAAATTCTCTACAGTAACTTTAGATCATATCACATTATCAACACTTGTAAAATTCTAATATACGGAAAGGCAAAACGTTTTACAAAAACACGTAAAATAAAAGTTTGTGGCTTACTTGTCGACGGATGCTCCGTACCGCGTGCGTCCACTCCGATACTAAGATGGCGACTAGCTCGGTTGCGGGGGGAGTGTAAGAACGGCAACGTCGCGAACGCGTACGCGTCTGTTTGCTTTAAATACACACCTACAATGATTTATCCACTGTGACCCAGGATCCACTGTGACCCACGCTCCCCTACTTACCTAAAAGGTAGCTTCACGCCTGACGGCTTATCCATAACATTATGTTATTGTAAACATTCCAATAACCGAAGCACACAGAAAAATAAGAATGGCAGAGAAAGCCACAATTTATTATATAGAAAATATAGAACTAATGCACATAGGTACAATAAAATTTCAAGTCCCAAAATAAAATAATATATACTAACTCTTGCAAACAGTTTTACCGTGCTATACAATATTCTAAACATAGATAGGTACGGTATTAAAAAATAATGTTGAGGGAAAATTGTTACCCTTAGGTACGTCTCGTTGTGAGAACTTATTTATTAGACAATTATAAGCCTGTTGCTTATCCAGATGAGACTAAAAAACTTAGTTTAGGAAGAGCTTAAACCGTTTCATATTTCACGAGGTGTAAATAAATTACAGAATGTTTTCCTGAGTAGGATTTCCACAGTAGCAACTTGTAGTATCTTCAAGTTTTCCCTTCTAAGGAATAGGGAAAACTTAAGAACTATTTTCTATTATTTCCTTTGGCCTTTGTAAGCGGGTCAAGTATTTTGGAAAGATTTCGCAGTACCAATATACTTAGTACATTTGTGCTTTTTGTAATTTTTTTTTCGAAGTTATTCAGACTAGGGGAGGCCTATGTCCAGCTATGGACGTCTTTTTCGCTGAAACGTTAATGATGATTCAGACTGGTGGTAGGTACACTACCTACCTGTACCACAAAATCTTAACATCAAAAATAATCTTGGATGTCACAGCTATTTCCACCCCCTTAATATACGCAGAATAACGTTATGATGAGCTTATGGCTACCTATTACGCCTGGCGGAACTTAATACCGTGTTTTATTAATAAGGGGGACTATTAGCTTCGCTTAATATCATACAATGTTTTGATTAGGCTTTTATAGGCCTACGTTATACCACCGCAATTTATATTACGGCTTCTTCCGAAGGGCGAAGGCAGAAACGACAGAATGCCACTTGCTACGATCGTCAGTTTGTACTGCCTTTGCTTCGTTTACGTGCACTAAATATTAAATTTAATTTAAATTCAAAATTTATTTCGGACAGCAATTATCCATATTGTATTAGTATTAAAAAAAACAACTTATATTGTAATGATATAAAATAATAAAGGTAAGTAAGGAGAAATAATGCACACTCCATGCAGAGGACGACCAGAAAAGAAAATATGTTACCTACCTGAGCAACCTCCACACAAAATGCCCAATATTTGGAGTAAGTATAGCTCTCCGCCACAGATCAGGATATAGTTGCGACTACCTCGCACTCTGAATGACGGTTTGTAAGCCAACTGTGTGGGTCTCAAAAAACATTTCTGAGGCGCTGCAGAATAGGAGTAGTCGCAACATCCTGCAGGCTTAGCAGGAACACCAATTCGTCGACGGAAGAATAGACATGACTAACAACTAAGTAAATGATAAACAAAACGAGAAGATAGCTATGTTTTTCTATTAACTATCACAGTTATGCGTGCTAAACGAATCATTATTTTGTAGATTATTTTATGTTATTTTATTTTATTCGGGAAACTTACAGCTAACATAAACGATGTTATTAAACAATATGAAACTGAAGGACATTTACAAGTTTCCACTGATAAACACTAAACTTAAACAACAACAAAAAAGGTCGGTAGGTACAAAATAACTACATATGACTTAACTTAGGAAATAAATAATACACGCTTAACTAATACAAATTACAAAAAAGCATACAGAGCAAACGATTACTTTTCTTTAAATTAATTATCGTATATACTTTGTGGCCGTCGAGTAAAAAGTTTGTTGTCAGTGTGATTCTGACAGTTTGGGAAGATTATATTCTTCTGAAATAGTCTAGACAAAGATTGTTAGAAACGAAAGACAAAACGATAGATTGTAGAAGGATATCTACGGTGCGATGTCAAAAATGGAGAAACGAAATGTGACTTTGCACTGTCTATTCTTCGTAGAAATAGAAAGCGGCATGCTACGCCTGCTAATAGCATTATTATATGGTGTGGTAGAACTCTTGGTGTAGCTGGCCCATAGATTCATCGTATAAAAGCCCTGACCTAGTACCTATCGACCTATTACCTATTGCAAATATTTATCATTTCATATTAAAACGGTCTGCAATAACAGTACATAACGAGCATTGTGTGGACGTTGGAATATAAAGCGTTTCCTGCATAGAAACTAAACAAAGACGGAACGAGAAGGCTGTATCTACATAAATGCAAAGCAAACTGATTGCTGGCCCATATTTATTGTGGCCAACACAATGGCTTACATTTTCATCGACCGTTGGTCATTGTTTCAGGATTTATCTAAACGCAGATCGGTACACAACACCATACACCATTTCCAGATATCTATTTCAGTAGATAATTAAAAAGGTATTTTATTTGGCGAAAGCAATTGATCTCTCTTGGCAGAAATAATAAAATTTCACTGAAAAATGAGGAGGTACATGACAAATTTCACAACAAAAATAAGCTTTTTGGGTCTCAACAGTTCGTAATTTTTTTATCGTAACTTAACACGTTGATTGCCAGACTAAAAACCATGATTAGCCCAGTGGGCCGCGGCGGACCCCTTGTGACCGCCAGTATATCGGGTCCAGGGCGCCGCATCGGACACCATGTGTCCGCATGCCCTCGATCTCTTCAGAAGCCTCTAGGCGGCCGACAGACAACGTTTCGACTGTTTGTACTAACGCAAGTGACCCGCGCCCCACATTACAACCTGGCCACTTATCACAAAAAAAAATCGAAAGGACTTAAAATTTATGGGCTTTTCAACGAATTATTGAAAAATAAAAAAGATTCATAAAATAAGGATTTAGAATTTTTCAATTGCCATTAATTTGTATAAGTAGACATTATTTTTTTTAACTTTTATAGGACATTGTAAAGTCGTTAGAATTATTATCGTTTTCGAGCGAAGCGTCTCGCTGGGGTCGTGGGTGCGGGCGGCGCAGCGCGGAGTTAGCCGACAGCGTGACCCGCGCGGGTCCCGCGAAAGGAAAGACGGTTGGACGTTCTCGCAGGCCGCGACGGACAGTGGTGTGTGCCATTTGATATCTCGGAAAATAATGAGTAAATTGCTGTTTCAGTAAGTCACCCATTATTTTTGAATAATTTCCTGACAATATTTTCAAAACACACACCTCAACGATTTTTCGACGATTCTCGATTTATTGGTGCGGCCCCGGGGGAAAGTATGTTGTCAGACACATGTGTCCGTCATGGTAATCAACATGTTTTGGAAGAAGGCTAGGCAGATTGTTTGACATAATTAATAAGATAAGTAGGATTAATTAGCAACGTGTTCAGAATTTGTCTGGCCGCAGAGAGGCGGAGAAATAAATGGAGAAGCAGCAAGATGGACCGTCCAACTTACGAAAGTGGCTGGGAAAGACTTGATGCGAAAGGCGAAGGACAGGGTGTTGTGGCGCAGCCTGGGAGAGTCCTTTGTCCAACAGTGGACTACAATAGGCTGAGTTAATTGAAATGGAGAAGGATCAAGGTTAGTTAGGCATACGTAGTTTGGTATGCTTACGTTCAACAATTCATCTTTTTAACTTGGAACAATAGGTTCACTTTAGGCATTAGCCTGCGGTAGACTATAAAAGGTACCTACCATTGCATTAAATCCTACCGCAATTCGAGAATTGCCAAAAAGATATGTATAAACATAAGAATTCTGCTGATTTACAACCCCGGCGGGCTATTTGGAAGCCTATTCCGGAACCACGCGAACATTAAAGGGGCTTAAATACATTGTAAATCTACGCGCCTTAAGTCGATCATCGCGACAATTAAGTGAGGAAAGGACAGAGGACCGGTAACCCTTGTCAGCCCTCCTTAGGGCACAAGGCTGATTTATTCGCCTGTTGTCCAATAATACCTGTCTGAATAAACCGTAGTGCGTGTGCGCTATAAAATAAAATACTACTGTAGTTTCGTGAAACGAGGAAGGAAGGTGAATGCACGGTGTATAAAGCTTCCCAGAAAAGTATTTCGGGAAAAAGTGGCGGTACGTGTCTGTGGAAAACATTTGATTGTTTTATTTTTCGTAGCTTTGTGGTTTGTAACTATTGGGTAATCTGTGTTTGTAGTAGGTAGGTATACTTGTTAAAGCTTTCCGCAGACAGGCATGCATCGTCCATATTATCTCATTGAATGTAATTTAATGGGATTATATGAATGGAAAATGGTTGAATTGATGATTTTAATGATTATAATTACATACGTGGTAGGGTCGCGAATCATATTTTCAGCATAGAGCCTGACACTGACGAAAACGCAATTGATTATTTTATTAATATTTAAAACACAGCAAACAATGAGACAGATTGAGATAGGTAGCATAATAGGTGTTTTTTTTTTCACTTTCTTCATTTAGTCATGGTCGGGCACTTTGTGTTTTTTATGCGGCCTACCCAAATGTCCTTTCTTTGGTATTATTGTTCGTGAAATCGTTGAGCTCCTCAAGTTCTGAGTTGAGCTGCATGATTACTGATAAATGCGTGCACTAAATGGACAGGTCCACTCAATCTGTGTGGTTCTTTTCTCAAAAGACCATTTCAGACACCAATCCACATGGTCTTCACATGATCTGACCAAGATTATGTCTGGACTTTAAAAGAGACTTTGACCTCTGAGTTTGTTTCGGCCTTTCTTCTCAGAGTAGTCAGATAGGAAACGCCGACCTCATCTAGTTTTAAAAATATGATTGACGTGTAAAAGTGTTTGTACAAACCTACATAAAGAAATGAAATCATTTAAGTATCATTTTTAAAATAGTACATTGTTGTAAGATTCCGTTAGTTTCTCATTAAAATAAATGTTTTTTTTAATATTTTTTTACTAAGTATGAACATATTTCATACTAAGTGAAATTACTAAAAGGTTGCATAAGCACTGGCTATTGTTATCGTAGTTTTCTAAAGGTATTGTTTAATGTAGGTGAATATAAGGCTTACTGTTATTGAAGAACCCATTGCTGTACAATTGGTCGTACTTCCACAATTTCTAATTGATGAGAGCGCAAGCGCCTCATATCCAAGAAATTCTATCAAAGGTTGGGTTTTGTGCTACGTAATAGCCGTGATTTTCCCTCCGCACATGCCATCAAATTGCCGTCAATTTTAATTTCACAGGTTACTTTACTTAAATACATCAAAACTGAAAAGGCGACGCTAAAACCATGTCTGCCTACCTAGATGTAACGCAGTTGTTCTCAAGAAAAGATACAGTGGATTACTGCTAAGAAAATGGTATTGAGGAGACAGAAAACAAAGAGAATCGGGTTTGTAATTATTATTAAACTTTTAAATAACATTGAGAATGGAGATCGGGGCTTTGAAAGTCGTTTGCCAGATGATGACTTTGAAAGGCTCTACCAAATAAGTAAGCCTGAATTCAATACCTATTCAGGTCTTTCTTCTCAGAGTACCTAAGGTAATTAAATTTGAAAGGATAATGGGCCCACGGTTGTACCTTAGTTTTAAACTCCTGCTATTGGCAGATTTGATTGATTGACTAGAATATGGAGTTACTACAGCGAGATATTTTCAATACAGGGCTACGTTCACACCAAACGTATAGTCAGCCGCCAAACGCAAGCTCACTCAAAGCGTAGAAACAATAGTGACAATGACGCACATTTATAAACATAATTATGAACAAAGTGTTTTTAATCATAATTTCAGACTCAGAAAGTTAAACGGACTTGTGTAAAGTACAGACGCCAGCACATCAAGCTACTCCAATCTGTCAAATTTCTTTGATAGATTTCAAACTTTATCACAAACGCATAAGGTTCATGTTCAATTGGGAAAATTTGACAGTTTGGGGTAGCTTGATGTGCTGGCGTCTGTACAATCAACACTATTCTAAGTATAAAAATAATTATAATATGCATCGAACGATAAAAAATATTTATGAGGTAAAATAATGAATTAAACTAAAATTGCATATTAGTCTCATGGGCTAGATTTTAATTAATAATAAAAAATCGGGTTCTTTTTATACTGATATATTCGTAATAGCTTAGTTATCGTAGGTTTGGTGTAGACGAAAACAGGATAAGTTTTATTCCAGTGCGCAAACTATAACCATGATTCAGCATTTACTTCTAGACCCCCAGCGCGGAAATTTTTCGTCGGTTATACAAAAAAAAATCAGCTGTTCCATACATTTTGACCGCGTAGGTATTGCACTTTTCTATGAGACAGCTGATTCTTTTTTGAATAACCAACGAAAAATTTCCGCGCTGGGGGTCTAGAAAGATATGCTGAATTCATGGTTACAGTTTGCGCACTGGATAAAAACTTATCCTGTATGTGGAAACGCAGTAAGTAAACTGCATAACACACGCTCACAGTCTGACAATACATTTGATGTGGACGCGGCCTAAGGGCTCCTGCTGTCCAACCAAATTGAGTGACCTTTCATGGCGATATGAAAAAAGCAATTTGTCTGAAAATATCCACACAATTTATTGTTATTATAGAAACAGTTACCAGCCCGCGGCTTCGCACGCGTGGAAGTTGGACATTATCCAACGGATGTAATACAGTAATAAAAGTATCATGTCCTAACTCAAGTCTATGTGCCAAATTTCATCCAAATCCATTCAGCCGTTTTTGCGTGATTGAGTAACAAACATATAAATAGATAAAATTCTATTTTTCTGCGAAATGCAAACTCCTGCATGCATGCGGTACTTGTAACAAAAAATCTTGTCTGTCTGTCTGTTTATTCCGGCTAATCTCCGAAAATGCTGGACCGATTTTGATCAAATTTGGTATGGGGATACTTAGAACCCTTGGAACGGACAGTAAATGACAGAGGATACTTTCTATTGACTCACCACGCGAGCAAAGCCGCGAGCGAAGGCTTAAAGATCGATAGGTGTGTGTGAACTACACGCTCGCTACGCAGCTCAGTAAAATTGTTTGACCTTTTTTCTCTAAATATTTTAGTGAGCTAAAAGTATTCTCTGATCTTACAGACGATACCAAAATGGATAGCTATTAATATAAATTATAGATTCACGTAGGTGGGGAATTACCAATCTATTTTGGTGAAGCCGATTATGATGTGTTTTTACAAAGCCAACTAAAGGAATGAGAGTAAAATAGAACTAGTGTTTATAATAGAATATTTTAAAAACTAGTTCTATTTTACTCTCATTTTTATAGGTAACAGAAGCAAGCTTCAACATGAAATCACGCCGGTATTCCACAAGGGGATAGGCAGAGAGTCCCGAACCCTGCCTATGTAAAGCCTGCGGGGTAATTACGTAACACTAACACACTATCAGTAGCAATGGCTTTGATTTTGACATTTATGCGTTATTACGTTGTTGAGCAGACCAATTTTCGAAGAACATAAAATTCAAACTCAAAGCATTTATTTCAATTAAACCATTTACAGGCACTTTTGAACAGTCAAAAAGTCGATCAGATGGAAAGTTGAAGCTAGTTTCCCATTCCAAAACGTAGATCTCTATGGAGAAGAACGGGCAAGAAACTGCACGGACACTCTTTTAAAATCAAGTTGGATATTACAAAATCTTGGGAACATTATTCTTGTTGCTTCTGTGTGTGAGAACAATGTAAAAAAAAAAATTAACAATTCTAAATAAAACATTAAAAATAAGCCCTGGAAGTTAGGAGATGACCAGTCTCAACCGACAGCGCCCGTTCACGAACTTGACGCGTGGATCAGCACCACCCAGCTCAACCATTTTGTAAGAACCGAATGATCCAACACACGCGCCACCATCAGTGAGACATAATAATTGCATGTGGCTTACCTACGCATACCATTATTTAAAAAAATGTATATATGATGCTAGTCATGTGTTGCTTCAATGTTATTGCAAGCAACAGGGGCCCAAGTCTGCTATTTTTATAAATTCGTCATTCCAACACGATCCCATTGTCATTTTGCTAAAAGTTCGTAATCTGCTAAATTCATAATGGTCGATCATTGGTCGGTCAATGGTGTCGTAATAGAATTGTGTCATAATGGCATTGTCGTATTGCTATTATGATAAAACCCGTTAGTAGAAATGATTTTCCAAAAACTACTACTAAATTTGAACATTTATTCATGCCCGATTTCATTTAAATATATATTTTTAAATATTACTCATTATTATATATTAGTTTATTAGTGTTAAATTTTAGCAGATTACCGCCTAAGTCAGTCATTCATTTGTCATTATGTACGAGATTACCAATAAATGCCATTTCTTTCAATCGAGTGTCGGTGGCTGATCATTGGAAAGTCATAATGACGCCATTATGTTAGTAGATTACCAAACTTGTCAAAATCAACAATTATGAAATCAATGATAGACCATTCTGACACTATTGTAATAGCAGACTTGAGGCCCAGGTAAAAAACTTATGGCACCCCGTAAATAAGGCTTTAATATTTATTTTAAAAAAATAGTTTTAAAAACTAAAAACACCCCTTAAAAACTTTTTAATAAAATTAAATTATTTTCTACTTTTTTAGCTTGGTTTCTATTGCGTGTTTTTTAGTTTTTTTTAACTATTATTTATTTTCTGTTTTTTAGTTCTGCTAACTACAAGACCGTGATTTTTCAGGTTTTTTGTTTTTTTTCTAGTTTTTTTTTTATTAATCAATTATCATCGGTCCTCGATAAGTCTAAAAAGTTCAAATGAAATCTAGCCGTTTGAAGTGGGTCAAAATCAAGTCCAAAGGAGTCATTTTACAAACAAACATACAGGTGAAGCTAATAAAAGCGTGTTAAAAACAATCCTCATAGCAAGGGGCTCGTGGTAACAGGCACGGGTGGTTCTTCAAGGTTAATCGACGGTTGCCGAGGTCGGTCCCTGGATGGGTGACGATCCATTACATACAGAGACTCCTCCGAGGCTCGGAAAACACGTTAATCCGTTAGCCCCGGCTGTCATTTGTAAATCTTTGAACGTCGTTACAGATAGTTAGAAGCCTAAAAGTCTGACAATAAGTCTTACCCAGGGGTCCCTACCTATCGTATTGCTCCGTAACTGGGTTTTGGTGGTTAGCTAGGGAGTCGTTCCATGTAAAATACTGGTCAATCAATCAATTAAAATATTTTATTTCACATAAACCTACAAGGGCACTTATAAAACGTCACAAGATAGGTTAGAAGGTTCCAATTTGTCGCCTCCTATGGAGAAGAGCCGGCAAGAAACTCCACGGATTATCATTCATCATCATTTCAGCCGATAGACGACCGCTGCTGGACATAGGCCTCCCCCAAAAGGTGGGTTTTGCCATAATCGCCACGCTTGGCTGGCGGGTTGGCGATCGCACTATGGTGGTAAAATGCATAGAGAACGCTGCTGCCCATTCTCTAGTAAGACCCTTAGTCGCCTTCTACGGGACCCTTAGTCGCCGTCTTCATCCACGGTATGAAATGGGATGATGCTATTCTTTTACGTCCGGCACCACACGGAACTCCACAGTTACTCTTTTAAAAATAATTGGCTTTTACAATGTTTTCAAATTACAGTGATAATAGGTATGGGAGGACAGTGCAGGCCTGTCAATAAGTACCAGGTACCTAGAGGAATGGAAATAAAGAATAGAAAATCGTCTACAAATGTACAGTCTGTAAGGCCTACAACATTCTCTCATTCACAATATGTAAAATAATCTAGGTACAAAAATAAAATGAACCCGTTTAAAACGAGTGACATCCAGGGGTGCGGGTTGTGCGAAAGAGATACCGCATGGCATACAGGCAACTGAGGGAACACGGGTGGGTTTTAGTCAGTAAAAGTCTGACACGCCTTCCTGCTCCACCCAGAGCGGGAGAAGATTTGAAGATTTCCCACCCAAAAAAAAAAAAATAACAAGCGACAGGATTTCCATGATAATCAGTAATAAATAGTCGATATTACTATCGATGTGTAATGTCAAATAATGATGAGTATGAATATGGTATTCAGCTGAATCCGGTTAGATTGGAAGCTGACCCCAACATAATTGGGAAAAGGAGATCGATAAGTATATCCTAATATAACCAAATCTACTAATATCCGTTTATACATATATATAAAACCCACTTAACCTGCAGGGTTCATTGAACTAATACCCCTTTGATCGCCTACTCTAGCAGGTGGAATGTTTTCCCAAAATTATTACCTACCGGTCCCGTTTCAGCCCTATTGAGTTTACCTCAGTAAGCAATTTCTGACATATTTAAGACCTTCGCAGGTTATAGCGGCTTTATAAAAAATATTCAGTATAACATATACACGTTAAATACATAACGTACGCCTTCCGAATATTTTATTCAGGCGAAGCGAAACAATACATTTTTTACTGCCTTGCAAATGTTGCAAATAATGAGGATGGGTTTGATCCCCAGGCGGCCTATACTGCAAAAATGTCACCGTGTAAACTTAGGTGAAGACTGAAGTCAACTGTCAATCGCTAGATGACAGTTCACTTCAAGTCGGCACTACAGGTCGGCCGGGTAGTGTTATTGGGTTTTGGATTAGTCAGTTATTATAGCAACCATGAGTCTAACTGGTTCGCAATGGGCTCCTCGCCCCCCCTATAAACGCCGCCTTTAAAATACAATTTAAAGATTTCGGTTTTTTTTATCTGTTTTTGAACACCATGAAATAGTAGCCGCCATGTTATTAGGTACGTCCTACGGCATGTCAACTGAGCAACTTTGTATTTTTATTATTTTCGTAACCAAAGAAGGGGCTTAGAGGAGCTAAACGCAAGTTTTATAATGCCTAAAAGTTTATGATCCACTGCAGTAAACAAAATCAGAAAAATATATGATAATCTTCAGGATATATGCTAGTTAGATAGTGTGTTGAAAACATAATACAACAAGTTTGATACGATAGAAAAAAATCACAAAGTTACGTCTAAAAAAATCTTTTAACGATTAAAAACCATACTAATATACATGCAATCATTCTGATTTTTTGTCAGATTATTCTACAAGCAAAATACTAGCATAATAGTGTTTTCATTTTTTAGTCCAATCAATAGATTTTTCATAAATCGTATATTCTTATTTCCAAACATAATACGTATGCATGTGTGCGTAAACGCCCGTGTACCGACAGTGCCGGCCGACGCCTGATGCTAGTAGGACGTGTCGCTCTTTTCGCCGCATTATTTCAGCTAAGATTGTTTACTGTTTTCGTACTCCATTTTGTAAATTGTTTATTTCATGTATTCTTTCCGTAAAAAATCTTCTTTCTTGTAAACATAAAACACTTTTAATACAAATAGCGTAATAAATAAGGTACTTAGTTTTTAATAATTACCATTTGTAAATAGGGGAAATAAATTTAAATCAGTTACGAGGAGTAAAAACGTTCATATAAATCAAATCATATGAACAATATTAAAAGATGAGAGCATTTTATGATCACTAAATATTTCTTTTTATATCAATAAAACTATGAATTTGGAAATGTCTAGTAACCGTGAACGAACTGACTACACAGCCAGCATACTCTCCGTTTTTTCAGGGATGCACCTGACTGTTACAGTAGCGTAATAGGTAAAGGTGTCGCCTTGCATTAGAAAGTGCTCGGGTTCAAATCTCGGGATATTGTCATCGGGTTTCATTTTTCTTTTATTTAAAGTAGCACTACTATATTTAGATATATTTATTAAATACTTTTATAAATAGCTAGAAAAAACGTTAAAAATGTAATTATTTTTTATAGGAGCAAGAAAGTTGAAAATACCAACACGGAAGTTAATTCCAATGCGTAAGACTAATTTTATTGATTTTCTTTATAATATATAGAAATTATAATCATGTATGAAGGTTAGGTATCTAATCTTATAGAAACTTTTAGCTTAACAATTTTTTAGAATGTCTAAGTACAAATTGACTGCATATCCAGTTAGCATATTTTCCGTTTTTTCAAGTCTATTCGACTGTTATGGTAGTATATTAGGTAGAGGTGTAAACTTGCATTGAAGAGTGCTCGGGTTCAAATCCTAGAACCTAGAAATATAAACGTATAAACGTAAACCTGGAAATGCTTAAACTTAATGTCACATAATCGTAACCCGAAAAGATCTTAATTAAAACAAATAAAAATAATTTATTGTGTTATCTATTTTTTTAATTATGTTAACTTACTTGCGTGCCGTTACCGCGCCATCTATTAGAATACTCGAGCGTAATCTCGCTAAACCGTTAGTGTTCAACTTCGTATTTGTTTTGTATGCTATTTGCTACGGCCGTCGTCGTAAAATGGCGTTCACGTCGATTGTGTAAATGTGTGCGTGCGTTTTTCAAGGCCACTTAGGTCTTTTAGTCCTCTTAAGCGTTCAGGAACAGCAAACCAACGATAAGTAGAAAAATAACTCATTTTTTAAATTATAAACAATTGTCTTCTAAAATATCAACGCATTTGTTTATATAGCAAACTGACGTCATAACCCACAGAGCAATATGACGCCATATTATTTTACATATTGTGAATGAGAGAATGTTGTAGGCCTTACAGACTGTACATTTGTAGACGATTTTCTATTCTTTATTTCCATTCCTCTAGGTACCTGGTACTTATTGACAGGCCTGCACTGTCCTCCCATACCTATTATCACTGTAATTTGAAAACATTGTAAAAGCCAATTATTTTTAAAAGAGTAACTGTGGAGTTCCGTGTGGTGCCGGACGTAAAAGAATAGCATCATCCCATTTCATACCGTGGATGAAGACGGCGACTAAGGGTCCCGTAGAAGGCGACTAAGGGTCTTACTAGAGAATGGGCAGCAGCGTTCTCTATGCATTTTACCACCATAGTGCGATCGCCAACCCGCCAGCCAAGCGTGGCGATTATGGCAAAACCCACCTTTTGGGGGAGGCCTATGTCCAGCAGCGGTCGTCTATCGGCTGAAATGATGATGAATGATAATCCGTGGAGTTTCTTGCCGGCTCTTCTCCATAGGAGGCGACAAATTGGAACCTTCTAACCTATCTTGTGACGTTTTATAAGTGCCCTTGTAGGTTTATGTGAAATAAAATATTTTAATTGATTGATTGACCAGTATTTTACATGGAACGACTCCCTAGCTAACCACCAAAACCCAGTTACGGAGCAATACGATAGGTAGGGACCCCTGGGTAAGACTTATTGTCAGACTTTTAGGCTTCTAACTATCTGTAACGACGTTCAAAGATTTACAAATGACAGCCGGGGCTAACGGATTAACGTGTTTTCCGAGCCTCGGAGGAGTCTCTGTATGTAATGGATCGTCACCCATCCAGGGACCGACCTCGGCAACCGTCGATTAACCTTGAAGAACCACCCGTGCCTGTTACCACGAGCCCCTTGCTATGAGGATTGTTTTTAACACGCTTTTATTAGCTTCACCTGTATGTTTGTTTGTAAAATGACTCCTTTGGACTTGATTTTGACCCACTTCAAACGGCTAGATTTCATTTGAACTTTTTAGACTTATCGAGGACCGATGATAATTGATTAATAAAAAAAAAACTTAGGTCTTGTAGTCCTCTTAAGCGTTCAGGAACAGCAAACCAACGATAAGTAGAAAAATAACTCATTTTTTAAATTATAAACAATTGTCTTCTAAAATATCAACGCATTTGTTTATATAGCAAACTGACGTCATAACCCACAGAGCAATATGACGCCATATTGCTCTGTGGGTTATGACGTCAGTCAGTCCACTGCGTCCAGCGTTTGCGTCAAATTACGCACGAAATTTGAAACTGTAAAATTTCAATGCATTTTTATGACACATTACACATCGATTAAATAAAAATGTTGTTTTTTGTGGTTTATTAGCACTCTAGAATCTAATTAAGACACTTTTCAAAAATGAGTGTAATACCCTATTAGGGTGCCGAAGAAATGTGGATACCATCTATACTTCTGGCCACCTATACAGAAAATACAGACGTGATGTTATGTCATGCAAGCCTCCTGAATATTTTTATACTTATCTACAGCTTTAAGTACCTATCTACATACTGTTTTTTTTTGTGAAGACCTAAATGCTTACGTTGTTATAGTCTTGCCTCGGTAATATTGCATACTTAGGACGGCTTGATGTGGGCGGTGCCGGCTATTCTTTATAGGATATTTCTAGTCTGAAATTAGCCTGGACTTAATAAGATTTGGCTAGGTAATGGTCAAGGGGAGTTTAAATAGTTAAGAATGCTGATGACGAAAATGGCGGGACGAGCTTCTGTCTACAAATTGCGTGGTGACAGGCTGTTAGTTACCAGAGAATGCTGAGGGCTGTGCAAGGATGCAGACCAAACACCACAATAAGAGTTCTGGTAAGGGTACCTACTCTTAGGGAGGTTTTAATGGCAACACCTTAAAAAAGCTAGGGTAATCTTCACTGGCCGTGGTCCTCCACATACCATATAGGTAACTACACACCTATCACATGTTTCCTTGAAACGACAACTAAGCGGTCAATAACAATCAGTACGATCTACTTCCACTGATTGTTAATGACCGTACGTAATATAATTCCGCAGAAGAAATAAAAGCCTTCATTTGGTATCCACGCAGTAAATAACCTGAAATAGCCTACTATCTACTGACCTGAATAGGTCGTACTTAGTTTAGTCATGCCATGACCTTTAGGAACTACTTACTAGATGTAGGAAATGATGTAAGCACTAGCGTTCATAACAATGAAAGAAATGGCCTTCTCGCACGAACTATAATGTGCCATTTTCCTTAGACCTACTTAGTTATATTTCGCAGAAATGAAATTCTAGGCTTTTCGGGTGCCTAGGTATGTAGATACATATAGAAATATATACCTAGAGAAATACTAAGCCGTTAAATTCCTTTATCACAGTTCTATGCGGGGTCGGGTCTTCTTGTAAACCGGCGCCAGGATCGTCTGTCCTGGGTTGTCATAGGAAGCAGATTCTGCGCGTTCGTCTCTCTCTCGATACCGGACCAGCATGTGGGGGGGTCTTTCTGTTTCCAGGCGATACAGAAAACTCTGTAATGCGCCTAAACACGTTTGGGTTTACTAGTAATTATAAGGAGTTCGTTTATACACCATTCAGCTCCATTATTGTATTGTCATCTGAATGGTCATGTGCAAGTTTGAAATTAATAACCTCGACCACTACAAGTGGGTGAACATTGGATTTTCTTACAAACACAGATTCCGGTCGTTCCTAAATTAATTTATTTCTGTACTTTTTTATGTACAAACACCGCTTAAAAATAGAATATATATATATGTTTTTCAAACTAAATGGATGTAATTCGGTGTTTCCTATCTGACAAGCTACTCTGAGTAGGAATACCGAAACAGACTCAACAGCTCTTTTAAAGTCCAGACATAATCTTGGTCAGATAATTTGATGACCATGTATGTAGGAAGAACCACAGAGATTTGAACCTGTCCTGTAAGGTACCTATTAAAAACAACCACCACGACAAAAACGAATGCGCGGAGCACAGTTGGTGCACTAACATAGTGGAAACCTTGCTTTTACGTTTCAAGTCTTTAATCAACAAGAAATGTTTTATTCTCAAAGCAAAAGTCGGTCGGGCACTGTTTTTACGACTTCATTTTATTGCGGAACGGCAGAGCTCGGATAGTCTACGCGAATAGCCTTATCGATATTGAATCGTGGCTATTTGAAATAGAGTTCATAAGCTGCTTTATTAGTTTTGAAAGACTTGCAGCATAATACTGAAACTAATAGGGACGGAAGTTGTAAATTGAAGTCGGAGATTTTCTTTGAATTTGTATTTATGTGTTCGAGACTGAGCTGCGAGGTACGATCTGCAACGAAAGTAGATAACACTGTTAGTTTTACATCAGGTACCATCATGATCATCATCATCAACCACAGCCTAACTTCATCCACTAGACCATAGGTTTCTCTTACCTTCTGCCGATCCCAACGCTCCTGTGCCAGCCTCATCCAGGTTTTGTCCGCGATAGCAACAATGTCGTTTACCCGACTCGCCACGATCGACATGTCGTCTTCCGGTCCTTGGACGCCACTCTACCACTGCCTCACTCACTACAAGGTGTCCTACATTAGGTATAGAACCTATTATTAAAAAAAAATCTTACATTGGTACCTATAACATTTTTTGTAATAAATGTAAGGATTTTTTATAGAGCGACGAAAATTATGATTGGCAGGTAATATAAAAGACAACAACACGCTTTTCAGGATGAACAGCACTGAAAAATTTTGATATTCGTTGGGAAACTACCTACAAACATTGTTTGTAGACTGACCTACCTTCGTTGATGGTTCGAAGCGAAAAGTTGAAGATAACTTCGCAACTCTGATGGTGGATGGAGGAACTTTCAAAGTTGTTTGACACACAGGCTTTTGTAATGAAGTGATAATGTGTAGGTGAGGAGACATAACTTTGCGGTAAGCCTCTGTCGAAGGACTCAAATGGAACACAAAACTTTTTAAGGTAAGATGAAAGGAAGATAAACTTAGGGAAGTATTATGTGAACTGGGCTGGCCACATGTGTCGCACGTCGGAGCGGCAATACGCAAAAACTAACATTCAATGCATCCCAAATCTCAGGAAACAACTACGCGGCAGGCACCGAAAGTGTGGCGGGATAAGCTGGACTCCTTCTTAAAGGAATCGCAGTCGACCGGGAAAAGTGGAAAAAGAGAAGGGAGGCCTTTGTTTGCAGTGGGACAACACGGGCTTTTAATACATAATTAGAAATTAAACGAACTTACCTAAGTGAAGTTCCATTTTAATTGTACGAGCTGCATAGTCTCGAAATGATAAAGAAGACATGTAGTAGTCGCATCCGCTAGCCTTATGTCACGATTTTTTAGAGCTCAAAAACTCCGTACCCCAACTCTAGAAACAAACTTATACGGGCACAACACTGTATCCGTCATTTAGTTCAGAGAATCAGCTGATACATATACGTATACCTACTAACTTTCATTATTTTACGACAAAGATTCATTGTTTACACAGGGTAGAAATTATTTTTAAATAAGTTTGGGGGGGGTTGGGATATAGGTTATCATTTCGAGACTATGCAGCTCGTACAATTAAAATGGAACTTCACTTAGGTAAGTTCGTTTAATTTCTAATTGTACTTCGCTGCATAGTCTCTTCATGATAAAGAAGACATGTAGATGTTTAGAGAGTCGTAAAATAATTATAACATACATTAAAAAATATTTTTATTTTAAATAATCATAAAATTAAGCATTCGAACTTAGAACAAATAGAATAGATAAATCTTCATTAGTAACAACCTCCCTATTATAAAACTGAGCATAAATTGTCGAAGAACTGCTCCAACCAGCTGTTCTTCTTACGGTATCGATGCTGACACCCAGGCGCTTAGCAGCCGAGCTGGCTGCGTGTCGTGTACTGTGTGCTAAAAATATAGACACGTCTATTCCGCTCATTTCCAAAGTAGTCTTGATCCAGCGGCTAAGCGTCTGAGGCGTCACTGCTTTGTGTGGTTTTTTATATGCAATAAAGAGGTTGTCGCAGTCATCATCATCGCATCGCATCATCATACATGATGTACGTTCGAAATAATTAAGTAAGGCACTGGCCGGACAAATTTTTGCATTGTTTGTAAAAAATGATAGCATCAGACTTGCCTGTACACTGCCTGGCCTCGACGTTTTAATAAGATCTGGTATTTTAATATATACTTTTTCAGGTAAAACTTTAATGTTTGTTTTCTTAATAAGGGAAAATGTTTGGACTCTATGGGCAGTTACAATTGCTAAAAGGGTAATTAATTTTTTAGAAACATCTTCTAGAGATAGAAGATTATTTTCGCCTCTCTGAGTTAAATAACTGAGAACAATTGATGGATCCCAAGTAATATCATACTTGGGATGCGGTGGGCGAAGTCTAAATACTCCTTTCAAGAAACGGGAGATCCTATCATCATTGCACATTTTTGAACCAATAATAAGGGATAAAGCTGATCTGCAACAGTTTTTGCTGCTTTAAACTGCACCAGTTTATGCTGCTATAAACTGCACCATCGTCATATAATTTTGATAAAAATACCAGAATATGTGGCACTGATGTTTGTTGGTAATCTAAATTAAATTTAAGACAGTATTCATACCACTGCTTCAAGTAAGTACTGTACTGTTTGCAAGTATTTTCAGATAAGGAGGCCAGCATGACAGTCATTGGGCCCGCAGACACGCCGCCTCTTGGAAGCGCTTCCCAGACAAGCGCGCGGCAACCAGGATAAGGCGTTGACGAAATTGGAGATTGCTGGAATAGCAAGTTATCACAGGGGCCAAAGCGTATCGGTTCAGAAACGACAAGTCTGTGAAATACCGGGTACCAAGGCTGTGTTGGCCATTCTGGTACTACCACTATACCCTCCGATTGTTCAGAGATTACTTTTTGCAGGACTTTTGTTATCAAGACAAAAGGCGGAAAAGCATAAAAGAAATATGGCTTCCATGATAAAGTAAAAGCATCAAGTTTAAAAGCATCAGCATCATTTTTCCATGCCACATACAAATCACACTTAGCATTAGCCCGAGTAGCAAATAAATTTATTTCTAAAATAGATTTATAATAATCATCATTCAGTTCACATTCAATATCAGAATGGGATTTTCTAGACTCTGTATCTGCAATCACATTCTGTGTAGATTTTATATAAGATGCAAACAAATAAAGTTTTCGATTTTCACACCATTGCCATATTTGCCTAGCAACAGAACATAAATGTGGGTATTGTATGCCTCCCATGCGGTTTATGTATGAAATAGCTGTAGTGTTGTCCACACGCAGTAGAATTTCACAGTTTTAAAGGTTGTTAGTAAAAGCTTTAAGATCAAGGAAAGCTGCCGTTAATTCTAAGTGGTTGATGTGCTGTTGTCTTTCCTTTTCATTCCATAACCCTGCAGCTTTTTCATTACCGCATGAGGCTCCCCAGCCAGTGAGCGAAGAGTCTGAAAATATTTCAAGAGTATAATTACTAATTTGTATCTTGCTGACATCTATGTCAATGTGTGAAAACTACCACTTAAAGTCAGGTATTATTTTTGCTGATAAAGGCATGACTTTTTCAAAATTATTATTAAACTTGTTTAAATAAATAAAATTTTTGTCTTTCCAATTCCTTAGTGTACAAAAATCCATAATCTATAGCACATGACATCCATAATCTATAGGACATGCCGCCACAAGTAATCCAGTCAGATGTGCAAGTTCTCTTATTTTACAAAATTTTAAGGATATTTTTTTTTTTTTTTTTTTTTAATTTCTTGTTTTGTAAAATGTCTCTTTTTAGTAGGCAAAGAATTAGTGTATTCTTTGGAATTGAATTCAAAAACCTAAAAATGTAACACACCTACTAGGTGTTAAAGAACTTTTTTCTTTATTTATTATAAATCCCAGATCAGATAAAATTGTCATGGTTTTTTTTTTTTTTTTTACATTAATACAACAATCACCATGTGTTGTACCGGAGCACCAAGTATCATCTAAATATATAACTGATATGAAACCCTTTGATCTTAGATGTTGTACAACTGGTTTTAAAATCTTTGTGAACACATATGGGGCGGTATTAAGCCCAAATGGGAGAACCTGAAGTCTATATAATTTTTGTTTCCATAGAAAATGTAGGTATTTTTGTCATTATTGTGAATGGGTACTAAAAAGTAAGCATCTTTGAGGTCAATGGTGCTCATATAGCAATTTTGAGTAAGTAGTTTAGTAACTGTACGGTAATCTTCTAGTTTAAAGTGTTCTGTGAAAATAAACTTATTTATTCTTTTAGGTTTAAGATAAATCTAGTCTCACCATTAGGTTTAGGTACTGTAAAAATTTTAGAAAGGAATTGTCCTTCACATGGTTCACAACAACTTATGGCGCCACTGTTCAATAACAGTTTTACAGATTTGTCTATTTCTAGACTATCTATGGAAGAAAAGGATTTGTTTATTGGGATGACTTGTTGTGATGGTGTACAACTGAAAGGAATTTTATAGCCTGTTATCCAGCTTAAAATTCTAGGGTCAGAAGTTATACTCATCCATTGATGTTTAAAATATTTCAATCTACCACAGTGTGTTTCCTCATTTAGTTGCGATTGTTTATTTGCATGGGAGTCTCGTTCAGATAAGCTTTCTGGAAAGCTGATTGTGCCACTGGTATTGGCTTCTTGTAAGACTGGTAGAAACGTTGTGGCCCGGGCTGGTATACACGGCCCCGAGGCTGGTGTGTTGCCGGGCCGGCAAGTTTAAATGCTTCTGTTGTTGTTGGTTTGTTGGCCTTTTGGGTTTATTCATACTGATTTCTTTCTTGATGTGGTCTCCTCATGTTGGTGGTCACACAACAGACAAGCAGCATCCACAACTTACTACATTGACTACAGGGGCATTTTCCTTGTTTTTGCATAGTTTTCCAAAAACTGTAACAAGTGCACTCAATGCACGACCAACTTGATCTTGTTTGGCTGCAATAGCTTTGTCTCTCTTTACTGCCACTTCTACTATAGCAGCTTGTGCCTCTAAGTTGAATTTGGGGGCCTCAAGGGTTTTGCAATTTTCTGGTGGTGGATATTTTTCTTCAAGTTCATTTATTTTTCTTTGGCTAGGCCATTTTAATGGTATCAGCCCATCTTGTGGCCAATTATTTATGGATTGGTGGTCCACAATTGCTGTCTTGGGGGGCATCCCCGAGATTTAAGTTGTCATCGTCTAAGGGCTCTTCATAAGAAGAGTGAAAGAGCCATGTCAATACATGGAAAAAAAACGAAACACCAATTTCTACTAAATAGTAGAAAATAGTATAGAGGGTGAATACCCATCTTGATATGATTGAATAAGGCTAAATAGCCCGTCTTACAGTGCGGTTTGTTGAATAGTAGAATGCCTCAATAGGCCTCAAACAAACACGTGGTTTATGTGTAGGTACACTGTATTTTATAACTTACGAGGAGGGAAAAAACTACAAAATATGAACATTTAAGTACCTTCTTGGTCTTTTTCTCCGAAATTACAATTTTCGACATCCTGAATAGGATCTTCTTGAGTGAGATCTTCGATTGATTCCACAATTACATCGCTATCTGGCGGTATGGGTGATACTGACGGCAATGGCGTCCGTGACCGCGTGCGCGAACGGCGCCGGCGACGCTTCATATTTTGCAATAAATCACTGTATTTCTTTAATTTTCTTTCAATTTTTTCTTCACTGCACTCACGTTTTCGTTTAGGCATTGTTTAAAGATAACAACTTTGTTAAAATACTAAATAAAGAGTGAATATTATTTTTGTGCTGTGACTCAGGCTGCACGAAAAACGATAATGACGGATACAGTGTTGTGCCCGTATAAGTTTGTTTCTAGAGTTGGGGTACGGAGTTTTTGAGCTCTAAAAAATCGTGACATAAGGCTAGCGGATGCGACTACTACATGTCTTCTTTATCATGAAGAGACTATGCAGCGAAGTACAATCAGCCTAATGTATAATGTTCCCACTGCTGAGACACATGCTTCCTCCCGGTGAGAGACAGTAGGCCGTAATCCATCACACGGGCCCAGTGCGGGTTGGTAGAATGAACATGTCTTCGAATTTTTGGTTCCAAGACATGCCTGTTTCCTAACGATGTTTTCCTTCACCGTTTTGAGAGCTATGGTGATGAAATAATTTACACAAAGTAAAGCGCCTACCTGGGTTCGAACCTACGACCTACAACTCGTTAGTCTCGGCCGTTACCACTGGGCCACCACTGCTGCACTGCTCCTTTTAATAATAATAATAATATGTAAACTGGAACATTTAGTCAGTGATAGACAGGCTCGCCCCCTACGACTTACCCCCCCTATTACATGGGACTTAATCCTAACTGGCGAAATGTTGATGTGCTATATGTCACCTCTGCCCAACCATACGAGAACAGGCGTGATGTTATGCATTCAATACTAGCTTTTGTCAGCGGCATCGCCCGCGTGGAGGTCGAAAACTATCCCACGGGAACGTAGTACCGGGATAAAAAGTATCCTATGTGTTATTCCAGGTTACAGGCTAAATCCGTTCAACCGTTTTTGCATGAAAGAGTAACAAACATCTATACATACATCCATGCATCCATACTCACAAACTTTCACATTTATAATATTAGTGGGATAAGTAGGATTCATGTTATGCACTTGGCGTTATACAACGAAAGAAATACGATTCTACTAAGCTATGAATGTACCTACTGCACGTGCAAAGTCTCGAGTAATTCCACTTTGCCCCACCAAGCCCGCCACCCTGGTGTGGCAAAGTGGACTGCCTAAAATTTTGCAGTGGAATATGCCCCACTATTCTGATTTGATGGGGCGGATAACACTAGCATAAACACTTTGTGGATTCTGCCCCACTAGGGTTGGCACCTCAGGATTTGTGTATGAAGGTTAACATGTATTTTTACATTTGTTTGTAAAAAAAATAAATGTATACCTATATCTGTAAGTAAAACGTTATTAGTGCTGGAAGCTTAGATTTAATACGTAGCGAAGTGGTTTAAATAAAAGTAAAAAATAAATAAATAATTTTAATGTACTATTTATTTCTGGAAGGAATCGGTTTATAAATCACAGATTAATTACCTTTTACAAATAAAATATTTTTATTACTTTCGAATGCATTTCAACGCATTTTTTTATTATTTAATAAGTATTTGATTTATTTAAAGATAAAAAATAATAATATGACAATAATACAAGTACATATCACAAGACTTAATAACTAGACTTAATAAATTAACATAAAACTATAACTCTCATAAAGCGTTTCTGAACGCATTCTTTCACAATCTGTGGTTACGTTACGTTTCGATACTAGTAATATAGTATTTACGATTTATTTTAATAATTATTATTTAAATTATCCCTTTAGTAATAGTGTTCTCGTACATTATTCTTCGTTTTTTGTTATTTAATAGTTATCAACAGTGATAATGTATCAATTTCTGGGCAAACATCTAAATATATTTTTAAATCATTTAATGTTTGCAACGGATGGATCGGAACGTAAATGGAATACAAATAGCAAATGTCACAGCTATGTCAGACTAAATTGAATAAATACAGCAAAACTATATAATGTATTTAATTAAATCCAGGAAGATTTAATATGTGACAGTTTTTTACAAAAGTAGAACCTTAATACACTGTTTAAATAACCATTTTGATGTATTTAGATTTACGTTTGCTTGTCTCAGACTTGTCAAATCCTAACGTCAGTGGTTACATTTCACCTTCCATCCATCTTCTTCTCCATCCATCCCATTCCATTCATCCATTCCATTTTCTTCTTCTTCTTCTTTCTTCTTTCCATTTTTCCTTCATACACAAATCCTGAGGTGCCAACCCTAGTGGGGCAGAATCCACAAAGTGTTTATGCTAGTGTTATCCGCCCCATCAAATCAGAATAGTGGGGCATATTCCACTGCAAAATTTTAGGCAGTCCACTTTGCCACACCAGGGTGGCGGGCTTGGTGGGGCAAAGTGGAATTACTCAAAGTCTCGAGGTTGAGTGACACCGACTGTGTTGGAATCGGACAGCCAGATTTTAACTTCGTGACTTGGGTAAGGATTGCAACACTAGCGCATAGTCGTGTCGTCACAGTAAGTCGGTATGAGAGGCAGAAATGGAACTAAAGTCTGAAGTTTTCTGCAGTTTTTATTTTGTTTTTAGACAATGTGAAAGGCACGCGCCAAGAGTTGATGGACGCTACTGAAAGTGCCAATCTCGTAGCCAAATTCTGGGCTGACTGTGTAGGTAGAGATTGCTATCGACACGATAAGAAGAAGGTAGATACCTACCACTAATATGGAAACAATTGAAAAATTTAAAATTGAGTGTTTGATCTTCTTTGAAATAACATGCATCATTATTTCAGCCGATAGACTTCCACTGCTGGACATAGGCCGTGGGATGGTGCTATTCTTTACGTCCGGCACCACACGGAACAATAAACGGAAATAACATTAATTCAGCAAAAATGGTTACCTTCCTTATCGTCAAACTCAAAGCATTTATTTCAATTACGTTCCTACACAATTTTCAGACACTTTTGAACAGTCAAGGAGAGAGTCAGTCAAAAAAATAGTTGTAGTAACACGCATTTAGAGGTATGTGGAGCAGGGTGTAAAGTTTACTCATCCTCTATAGAAATGGGAGGACCCTCCGACTAGACTTTCTTTGTCTTGACGGGTATTGCGTCTGGTCGGCAACTGCCCAACGTTTGATGTCGGGACAGTTGTGCGATACACTCTGCTTGCACGATGCAGAATTTTGCATGACGTCAGAGTGATGCGTAGTTCGCATGTCGCGGCGGAGATGCCGCTAAACGCCAATCTTTACCAATCTGGTCCAATGCAAGCACAGTGTGAGCGTGTGGAGCCCACTTACAGGATATGTCGCGTCTTTTCTTCCCTCCAAGAACCTGCACCCTCCAGGAATTAAATGAGGCAAACGACTGAGCTGTCCAGGTCGCTACGTAGGTACCTGCTGAGCGGACAACATTTTAAGTCATCGCCACATATTTATATATTATTATAAATGCGAAAGAAACTCTGTCTAACTTTTGACGCCTTAACGGCTGAATGGTTAGGACATACGATACTTTTTATCTCGGTACGCACCCTAATTGCGTAACACAAAATATCAATCTCAGTTTGAATAATTTCGATGGATATTGCTAGTCCAATGTTGTTGAACTATCAAAATGAAAGCCATTGCTAGTAATAGTGTGTTACGTAATTAATCCACCGGTGGGATAATTTCCCACCTCCAAGAGGGAGAAACTGCGGGCGAAAGCTCATATCTACTTACCTACCTAAATACAGTTTTCCGAAAAATACTTGCCTCCTGTAGAAAACCAATTTACCAAATTTTTCGCCTAGAAAATGTTTTCTACTTAAACTTAATATTTTACTCGTGGCTGGTTTAAAGTTTAGATACATTAAATTTTAAGCAGACAGGCATAATGTTACGGAACCTACCTACGTATATAGGTAGGTAATGTATGGAAATTAAAAACTTTTATGAAACTCATTAGTCTGAGCTATGCTTGTGTTTACGTAACGAGGGAATGTTAAAAGCGTATATCTATGGATAGAAGAGTTAGGACTTGTTATACACCTACCTACATGTAAAAAAAAACAACCGACTTCCAAGGAAAACACTACAAAGTGAAAAATAACTTTAATTGAGATCGGAAGTCGGTATCTTTGATTTTGCATTTTCGTTTATTGCCACCGACTCCCGAAATCTAACTTATTTTTCACATTGTAGTGTTTTCTTTTTTAAAGTAAATTGGTTGTTTTTTTGGTACGTAAATATTTGCTATGTGCCTCAAAGAGATGTCAGCACCAACTGATGGGATCTAGAAGGGCCGATGCCTGCCAGGGGTGCGGGTTGTTCGAAAGAGATACCGAGGCCCCTGGCACACAGGCAACTGAGGGAACACGGGTGGGTTTTAGTCAGTAAAAGCTCCACCCAGTGTGGGAGAAGTTATTTGATGATTACCCACCCAAAAAAAAAAAAAATTTGCTATGTAAATAACAGTGACCGGAAGATATTATAATATCATCAATAAGAAAATGACTTTTACCAAAACAAAAACCAACCGACTTCCAAAAAAACTTGATTTAAATCTAGGTTTTTAAACTTCAGACCTCTGCGATGCTTTTTCAGCGAGTTATCGGCGATAACGTGTTTTTAACCGTTTCAAGGGCGCGGCCATGGGGTTTTAGTCTTACAGTTCTTGAAATATAAACCTAGGATTTTTGTTGTATTTTTACTAATTTTGACAAATTGAAATCTGGGTTTTATAAAAAACTTCAGACGTCTGCGATGCTTTTTCAGCGAGATATCGGCGATATCGTGTTTTCACTGTTTCAATGACGCGGCCATGAGGTAATAAATAGTCTTACAGCTCCTAAAATGTAAACCAAGGATTTTTTTCTATATTTTTACTTTTTTTACGAATTCAATCTATTATTTACCTAAATTTCAGGTCTCTGCAACGCTTAGTTTTAAAGAACTCCGTGGCCGCGCGGTTCTCCGCGTCTCAATGGCGCGGTCACGTTCACACCCTTATTACTTTTTAACCATAATTTTAACAAATTTATGGTTTTGGGAACCAACTTCTAAATTTTTTTACAAAATCTCAGCAGAATGTTTTTATTTAAATATCGCCGTGGTCGCGCCATAGAAACGGACTCGAATTGAGAACTTCCTTCTTTCTGAAAAATAAAGATTTGCCCTATCTGTAGGTATCTACTACCAGACACAGAATTGGCATGAAATGGACTCCCAGATTAGTTTCCGAAGGTCGAGGGGAGGTACGATAGGCCATGAGAATATTCCTTTTGCCATTGCCATTACAACGTTGAAATTACTATCAATTTTGTCTACTGTGTTAAAAAATGCGCGCCTACTTGCGGGAACGTGTATGCCTTCTTGCTTTCTTGCAATAAAACATCAGTTACCATGCCAGTACCTACTAACCTGCACTGGACCTGCGTTTATAGGTACAGCCCGCTCCCTGACGAAGAGAAGAGGCCTGTGTTCCAGCTGTTGGAACTTTATAGGCTGATTATCCATGTATGTCTGTACCGTCATTAGTTTCTAAGTAACCCAAGTTCCTTGTCCACGCGACAGGTGGCTCTGTCCGTACCCGTTTACGACTTCAAGTGTCAATAAAATGGAGGGAAAGTCCACATCAAGGAACTTCCTACTGCCCTCCGGAATTTAACTGTACAAGTTGTGAGTGCTTCCAAGTTTTGACGATCCATCATAAAGTTTAGATCAAAATAAACCATTTGTTACGAGTTGAAAATTATTTATTGGCCGTAGAAACTTTCTATTTAATGGTTGAAGTTCTTCGCGGGTTGCCCTTGACTGAAAATAGACCATTGTACACTCGACCCAACGTCCGTCGGTGGGAACGCTTTGACCTTGAACTGGCCTAGCGTAGTGGGTACGGAGTACCATTGGTACCATGCAGGTTAGATTGAATACATGACTTTTTATCTAAGAATAGAATAGAACAGAATAGAATAGAAAACATTCGTCACAGACACAACATAACAGCAACAAACACATTTAAAAAAATACTAAAAAGAAAAAATTCTTGGCCTTTTAAGTTGTAGGTAATATTTTGATGAAGGTATTATCAATTCGGGGGACGGCTAATGAAAATGCTAGGCCACCTCTGTTTGGCGTTTTCATTGATCGTCCCGGACTTGACATTGACTTGATCAAAATATTACCTACAACTTAAAAGGCCAGTAAATATATATTTTTTTTACTTCAAGAGTATTTTTTGGGTAGGGGGTTTTAAATTTTTTAATTTAACTATTATTTCCTGCTTTTTAAACTTAATGTCTCGCTTAAATCTGCGCAGCGTTGCGTATGTTTCCCACAGTGAAGTTTGTTACTCATTTATCCTCATTCCTCGTCCTGATCACCATTTTTCCACAACCTATTCATTGAGACCTTTTCAATGAGCCCAAACACGATGCTTCTACTGTTTGTTGGTGAGTAACTTGCGTATCCTGGAAATTCCAGGTGTTGCTCCAGCATCAGATCAAGGTTACCTTGTTCGTCTAATATCATTGAAGGAATAAAATACCAAATTTGGACTTGATCAGACCCGTGGAACATACTCAAATCCCTTCATCAACCAGAAAAGAGCTGATCATCTTCAAACGGCTAATCCGATTTTGATTAAACATATCTAAGAACTCTCCCGACTAATTCACCTTTCAAACATGGTGGTTTTGAGTACCTATTTTATATAAGGCCTAAGCAAATGGAGAGCTGTGGTGGCCCAGTGGTAACGGCTCCAATTTACAAGTTGTAGGTAATTTCGTCACCACTGCTCTAAAAACGGTGAAGGAAACGATCGTGAGGAAACCGGCATATCCTTGAACCAAAACCTCGAAGACATGTGACATTTACCAACCCGCACAGGGCCCGCGTGGTAATTACAGCCCACTTCCTCTCACCGAGATGAGGCCTGAGCCCCAGCAGTGGGAACATTTTAGGCTTATTGCTCTTATGCCAAGCAAATGTCCTGCAGATCTTGTAGCCTGTGAAGTGTTCTTGAGCTCCCTAAAATAGGGTTAAACTGCACGATGACTGATGCTTCGTTGACTTTGTTTCGACATTTCTTCTCAGGGATAAGTTAGCTAGAAATGCCGGCGCCATCTAGTTTCAGACTATCGACCAACAAAATATTGACGTGTAAAAAGATCTCATCATTATCATCATTTCAGCCGAAAGACGTCCACTGCTGGACATAGGCCTCCCCCAAAAGGGGGGTTCTGCCATAATCGCCACGCTTGGCAGGCAGGTTGGCGATCGCAGTATGGTGGTAAAATGCATAGAGAACGCTGCTGCCCATTCTCTGGTAACTCCCTTAGTCGCGTTCTACGACACCCACGGGAAGAAATGGGATGGTGCTATTCTTTTACGTCCGGCACCACACGGAACTAGATCTACTTACATAAATAAACATTTCATTTCAATAAGTGGCCAGCTTATACTGGTTTTGTAACAACTGACGTGCGGCCTACTGTCCCTACCTTGTACGTTGTAAACGTGTGGTTTCCTGCGAAAAGTTTATTGTAGGGCTCTACCTGATGTAGATTAACGTTTATTGAACCATAATTCTTACAATTCAAACTGAAATATGGTCGAAAATATGACAAATAACTGGTTTTAGTTTTGTTCTTATTTCACCGCCTGCCATGGTATTCTAGTGGCCTAATAGTTGCCACTCTTAACTATAGATGGTAATCGTCGTAACTCGTACTCCATTAACGGTAGGTAATCGTCAGTAAGTGCAGGCACACCCCTCTAGGAACCACTTTCGAAGTGGACTATACCAGAAGCTTTGAAATTGTAAGTAATGTGACAGAGAATACGGATCCCCAACGTTTCCATTTCACAGGGGAAGATGAAAAAGAAGAGGACCATGAAATTCCAGGTCAGTGACTGTTTCCTTACACTTCCTTCCCATTCCACCTTGTGTGTAAGGTATATCTACAATATTGTGTCGGATCCATAATTTGAATACCTGATCATCATCATCCACAGACCGACTTCACCCACTCCTAAGCATAGGCTTCTCTTTTCCTGTTCCTGTGTGTGTAAAATCAAATCTTTGTTCGAAGGCATACTATTCTATCAACGATTACTTAAACGATAAGAATTGTTGGTCGCTGCGATTAACTCAAGACAACGTTTGTGTTCTTTCACCAGAATTAGCTTAACTACTGACAGGTCATATGAATTGCTTCTTAGCATTGTTTATTTAACTTTACTGCATAAACCATTTTTTTTTTATTATTTTAAATTTTCATTTATTGTTGAATGTTAATTATATGCTATTAATGCATAGAATCAAGTTCTTCCAACATAACAGACAGCTGTGCTGTTGGGAAGTTTGTTGCGCCACTCCTTCTTCCCAGCTAAAGCACTAGGAAGTGGGGAAGGGCGAGCGTTTTGGGGGACTGTCTTATGTAATTTTGACGTTCAAAAAGTGCTGACTCTCAGCCTAGTTTGAATAAATGACTTTTGATTTTGATTTTGTGCCAAATAGGCTCCTGTGCCCCACGCTCCTGTGTCAGCCACATTCAGGTTTTTTAACAATGTCGTCCGTCCCATTGAAGAGAAATGGTAGATATCCTCCAGGTGGTACGAGGACTAAAACATGGTAACTTGATCGATAGTGGACTGTATTATATGAATGTATTCTAGGGATGACAAACGGTCAACTATATTTGAACCGGCGAGAAAAAGGAGTTTATATTAACTATGTCGTGTATGCTGTCGCTCGGACGATGATGCAGTGCCGAGCCGTCCGGTGCGCGCCCGCTGCTCGAGGGCCCCCTCTGCGACCGCAGCTTCCCCGCGGTCGCCCGGCGCGGCGTGATATTCTCGACACCCATCTCGCCGCCGCTGGACGACCGACATCTCGTCTTCAAGTCCTTGGACTCTTGACCACTCTATCACAGCCACCACCTGTCATCACTGCGCCTTGCCAGGTGTCCTACCCAACTCCATTTGAGTTCCTTAATCTTTCTGGCACTGAAGATCTTCATAGGTTCCTACGTCTTCGTATGTTGACATTTGGAACTCGGTCTAGTTGCCTGATAAGAACTACTGGAACGCTCCATGGCTCTCTGAGCAACTTTCATCCTGTACACAGTCTGTAATATTCAGCAACCTGGGATCGTCAGAACGTCTGGTCCGTCTCATCGTATTTGACTAATCACCACGAAACAGTATCACTACATTTATTATAAAACAAAGTTCCCCCGCCGCGTTCGTCTGTCCGTCTGTGTAAACGCAATAAACTCATAAACTCAAAAACTACCGACCGGATTTTCATACGGTTTTAGGTAAATAATTCATGAAAGGTCAAAACCTTTCATGAATTATTTACCTAAGTAAATTGGCTAAAATATGACGCTGATTGTTGAAGATGTCGGAAAAATCATGCCGACTGGGGGGAGCTTTACCAAGAAATTATGCCAAACTAGGGGCGTGCATCGCATAAACCGTTGATGACATTGTCATCACAATGGCGTCTCTAGCAGCGGTCGCCGAGACGACTCCGTGCTCTGTGAGACACCATAGATACCTACACAAGGTCTGCCTGGGCACGCCGCGATTGCGGCGGTAAGTCCCCTCTTTGAGGAGTGGCTTGAGAGGCGGCATGGCGTCCTCACCTTCCGCCTGACACAGGTCCTCACCGGACATGGCTGTTTCGGGAGGTTCCTGTTTCGGATAGGGCGGGAGGAAACGCCCGGGTGTTTCCATTGCGAAGATCGCCCAGAGGACACGGTGGAGCATACGGTGGAGGTCTGCCCAGGTTGGGTGGAGCAACGCCGTGTCCTCGTGGAGGTGATCGGCGGCGGCGATCTCTCGTGTCCGACCCTGGTCCAGGCCATGGTACGGAGCGAGAGGGCATGGCTGGCAGTCGCCTCCTTCAGCGAAGCAGTTATGCTCGCAAAGAGGGAGGCGGCGCACGTGAGGGAGATGCAGTACATGCGCCCTCACAGCCGTGGCCTTCGCAGGAGACGCCCTGGGCGTCGGGAATCCCAGGCTGATTCCCGGCCACCGTAGGCACGGGCTTGCGGACGGCGAGTAATGGGTAGCTCGCTGTCCGGTAAGGACCAAGCCCGGGTCGACGGCGCGTTGTGTTCCACGCGCGCCTCAAAGAGATGTCAGCAGCAACAGAGGGGCCCGCAAGGGCCGATGCCTGCCGGGGGTGCGGGTTGTTCGAAAGAGATACCGCCGCCCCTGGCACACAGGCAACTGAGGGAACACGGGTGGGTTTTAGTCAGTAAAAGTCTGACACGCCCTCCCGCTCCACCCAGAGCGGGAGAAGTTATTTGATGATTTCCCACCCAGAAAAAAAAAAAAAAAAAAAAAAAAAAGGTCTGCCAAACAGTTTATACAGTCCCGATCACCACAAACGAAGCCCTCTTATCACGCAACTCAAGCGGACCAATCTCAAAGGAAGAAAAAACACGAATTCAATCACGTACCAAATACCTTTACAAGAAACACCTTATCTAGGTACTTATCAAGTACAAGTACAAAGGTCAAAAGCATCAACCTAAAGGTGCAAACAACCCACTGGCCACTTAACGAGGTCCAAATTGTCATCACCAGATGTCCTTACAGCGCTTCATATTTTATCATAATCATAATTAAATCCGTCGCGTGAACCAAGACAATTTTGTTATCCCTGGAGACGGAACATTTGACCAAGGTTAGTTTGTGGAGGTATTTTGCCCATCAAGTGTAATGGCGTTCGATTTTTACTGAGTTACGGCTATGGGGTCGGAGTATTAACTACCTACTTCATTTTTCTATAGAATGGTCGTGTTTTATGATGCGATTATGTGCTTGGCAGTTGGCGTTTTTCATGCTGGATAATATTCATTTCTGCAAAATTATTTGCTTTATCTTCCACCCACCAAACATGAGTTTTGAAGCCTTGTCTTTTTAACCCCTGACGAAAAAGACGGGTGATAAAAGTTTGTAGCGTAGGTAATATAGGTTGTAATTGTAATTATTAAAATGTTAGACTTATTATCAAGACGTGTTATACAGAGTACTTCCTTTATGTGGCATTATCACTGTGGTAGATACATAACCGTCGTTATGTAATAGGTACCGGTGAAACACGCCAACATTGCCCACATTTATCAAACAAAACCAGATATTTCAAGATTTTTGTATGCAACCCGGGACGTATTTTTTATCTGAGGCAATACTAAGATCAAATGCATGCATTGGTTTACTAAAATTTAACATTTGTCATCGCTTTCTTGATTATACAAACAATTTTCAAGGCGGTCAAAGTTATCTGGACTTTTAGCCAACATTACCCATCATGATTTTAAGCGGAATTATAACCCTTATTTGAAAGCCATACAAATCATTAAAAGGTTTTTGGTAATACTACCCATAGCCTGAGAAATTTATTCTAAATCATAAATATTTTCTTATTAAAATGAATGGGCAATGTTACCTTATCTTTACAGTAATTGGCCCGCAAAAAATACACTTCGACTTCGACAAGTGTCGACAGGTAACTGAGTGAAGTAAGGAGCGGACGTGCCATTCTGTGTTGCCACACGTATATTTAATTTTCTGACAATATTATTAGTGTTGTCGTAAGTTTGGTATTTTTTGTGAAATTAGTAAATTTCCTTAGAAACTTTGTTTTGGGCAAAGATTTCCCTGGTAGCAAAGTTGGAGTATTTCACGGTAGTTAGAAATATTTGTAAGGTGCCTATCTAAAGTTTTACAACACTAAAACTGGAAATTGTTGATGAAAAAAAGGACTATTGTAGATACATAATATTTTTCTCCCTCCCTGTATAATATAACTCACCATAGACACCCCCCCAGTGGGTTCTCGTATTGTCATTGCTCAGTAGCCGTGGTCACCCTGCCACGGTGAAGCGAAGAGGAACTCGTCAGGGCTTTTGCCTCCAAGCCGACAACGTAGCGGCCAAAAAGTAGGTAGTGGTGCATCGCAACTGAGGCGGGCCGCGATGTCGAATGGGAGGCATCGCGGCTGAGGGTTACAGGCTGCGGCGGAGGAGGAGTGCCGGTACTTCTGAGTAGCTCTCTTCCCTTCCGTGGCCTGGACGGGGCCGCCACCGTTTGATGGCGGACGCGGTGGGGCCGCAGGGGAGGAGGAGTGTCGGTATAGCGTTGGCCGCTCTCCCTATCCCCTGCGGCCAAAAAGTGGTAGGCGGTGGGGCCACTGTGCTGACCCGTCGCAGGAGGACCAAGGGTGCCAGACACGGTGTCGTCTGGGGCCCTTATGCTATTTGGTTCCTGCGGTGGTCACGGCGTGCCATGTGTCCTGGTGCGCCGGTGACAGGTGTTATTCCCCTACGAGGAGGGTCCGGTGACGGACAGCCGCGACGGGTTCGCGGACGGCTTGCGCTTTTCCGTGTTCCGCCTTAAGCGGCTCTGGAGGACACCGTGGCGTTTTAGTGGGTTACAGTCCCACATAACGGCGCTATTTCCCCGTGGTAGCGCAGTAGGCATTTCTCCACGTTGGTCAAACAAAAAAAATGCTCGGGTCCATACAGAATTCATATAGGGACTGAACCCATGGTGCTCTTCGATGTCCCTGCCGGGTGGTTGCCAGGGGTGCGGGTTGTTCGAAAGAGATACCGTGGCCACTGGCATACAGGCAACTGAAGGAACATGGGTGGGTTTTAGTCACAAAACAGAGAATACATAGAAGTGCTCCTACATTGGCTAAGCACGGGAACCAGTGTCGCCGAACTCACACATTTGCATATCAAATTGTCCATTACACTCATAAAAAACAGTAATATTGGCTACAAATTACAAACGCAACTTTTACAAATCATCTTATTGCTTTCAAAAATTAAGTCTTAATACAACGAGCGAAAGTTGTTGTTATTTGACATGACGCGAACAATAAAGATGTTTTTGATCTAAAAACCTCAAATAGACCAATTTACAACGAGTTCAGCTACTCAACGCTAGATGGCGCCGTAACCAATTCATTATATCCAGAACGCTAGTACTTTTCAAATAGATGTCATATTCGCATGCACATGTAATCCCTTTTGCTACTCATTTAGAGATGTAGACAGATATCGATATTTTAATATTGATGTTACGTATTTTATTCGGGTGAGCAATGTAATAATTAGTTAATATTATACAAATGCTTAATAATGGAAAAGTCTTAATAGGTAATGCTTTGTCGTTCAAATATCTCTTAAATATCCTTTCTTTAAAATTTGTATATCCTGATCTTCGAAATGCTCTGAACATATAGTGCTTGATTTAGTTGGCATCAAGTTTTGTCTTCCCGTAGCTTCTATCCATTTTTCCTTATTAAAAGAATCTTGGGGAAAACTGAAATATTTAAATACTGTTTTACTTTTTTTAGGTCTATCTATACAGAAGTTAATGTATTACGGTTAACATTACGTAATATTATATTCATTAACCATTAGCTGCTGCCAGCGACTACGCCCGCTTGAAAGTAGCACATTATCCTGAGGGAACATACTTTCGTGACGTGGTCTACCCATAAGATAAGATAAGATAAGATAATATTTATTTGCTTAAACATGAATATGTCGGGATTGGTCCAGACATCAGAAGTAAAACTCAGATATGGCAATACACAAATTTATTTCAGTGGAACAATCAATTATCTTAAACTAGAAAAATAAAGAATTAAATCAAATTAATTAATAATGGCAGCGAGGGCGGTCACATAGGGCAGTACTGACTGTCAGGGACAGTGGTCCGTGCACCCACCGCAATAAGGATAGTACTACTTGTCGGAGACAGCGTTCCACATCCAATAATTGAGCAGTACTGACTGTCGAGAGACAGTGGTCCGTGCACCAAGACGCATCCGTTTGAAATGCGTACCGACTCTTTTTTTTTTTTTTTTTTTTTTTTTTTGGGTATGGCATCTCGCAGTTGACCTTGAGAGGCCGTGACTGCTTAACCGGGCTTTCCTGCGGTGACTTTTAGTTTTTAAGCTAAGAGCCTCCAGCCAGGGCTTACAAACTAATTACTAAACCTTCAGCAACTGCGCACTGAGGGCACCCCCTGCGGGGTACGAGCCTCGGCTCAGGGAGTCACTTTTAAGGGAGGGCAGCAAGTGGGGACAGGCTGGATCAAATAATTTTTCTTATTATTAGATCATGGGGGTTTTAACTTTACTTGCACAGCTTCGGCGCGGGCTGGCACTTTTGCGGGCAAGGGACGGTTGGGGGGGGTTTCATTTACTCGGGGTCTTCGCGGGACGCGAGGACCTCGGCGGCGAGGTCGGAAGGACGGTTGTTTTTGTTTGCGAGCTGTACTGGTGGCCCTACTGCTTTCTTGTAGAATAGTGATGGGGTCATCAGGGTCGGAGAGGGCGTACCGACTCAACAGCGCAGCTCCTTATAAAGGCGATCACCAGTGGGGGGGAAACACTTCAAGTCTTTTAAGCCAAATGACAGATAGAGTGAATGATTTGTCTATGATGCGTCCGGTGCACGTTCCACTAGCGTCATGTAGTCGCCGTCTCTCACAGCTGTCAAACTATATGGCTGCCGTCACGGCCATTCTGATAAATCACTCGTCCTCGAGTGCATTCATTCATCTAAAATTAATAAAGGAAAAGACTTTCATTAATTTATATCATCTTCATCGTTACATATCGAAATAGCAAATATCACTGGTCTAGGTATTTCTTCACAACAGAAAACCCCTACAGTTACAAACAGTCTGGTCTGAATCGTCACCCACTAAAGCAGGTGAGATTCCTGCAGCACCTCACAGATCACTAAGTTCAGAAATTCTGGTCTGAATCGTCACCCACTAAAGCAGGTGAGATTCCTGCAGCACCTCACAGATCACCAAGTTCAGAAATTCTGGTCTGAATCGTCACCCACTAAAGCAGGTGAGATCCCTGCAGTGCAACACAGATCAATACCCACAACAGCAGGAGTGATTTAATATTTTATTTGTAAAAATGATCTACTTCCACAAAAGTAGAAGAGACCACATACTAATTGCTCATTCAAAAGATTCTATTATAGCTTCGGAATTATCTACACTTAAAGTGCGAGAGCTTACAGAAAGTGTTTCCTCTGAATCATCTGCAGTTAATGTACGAGAGCTCACAGAAAGTGTTTCCTCAGAATCATCTGCAGTCAATGTGCGAGAGCTTACAGAAAGTGTTTCCTCTGACTCTGAGGGCACATTATTATTTATAGGTACAAAAGACATACTGAACTCATCATCTGCCGCCACGGTCCGTTCATCATTATCATCGTTATCATTTTCGCAAATTTCCAAATAACCTTCTTGCCCTTTAGGTACTTCCCTTAAATTTTCATGAGCAAATTTATAAATTCTGTTAGAACCGTTAATGTGTTTAAGCTCATAACGGTCATTATCTAATACAGTGACTATTTTATAAGGCCCCTTAAATTTATTATCTAACTTTGTTTGATGTCTTGCTTCGCATTTTACAAAAACAAATTCACCTACTGCAAAAGGTTTAATCCGGGCTTTTCCCTTATTAAACCGTATAGTGTCAGCGTTAGCTACTCTTTGAATAGCTTCTGATGCAGATGAACGAGCCGTTTCAACATTAATTATAGGTGGTTCGGAAGAACTAGGAGTTATTTTAGCTAGATTAAGTGAGGAACCTTGAATGCCAAACATCAGTTCCATAGGCGTAAAACCTGTGGTCCTGGAACGTGTACTATTAAGAGCAAGTTGGACCTCCCCTAGTTCATCCTTCCAAGCATTATTAGAATTACATTCTATAACAGTAAGAATATTCTTTAAAGTTCGCATGACCCTCTCAACCTGCCCGTTAGCTCTACTAGAACCGGTTGCTATCAAATGGAGCTCTATTCTATTATCATTACAAAAGTTTTTAAACTCATTGCAGTCATAACAGCGTCCTCTATCTGCGATAATGCGCTTTGGGGCACCAAATAAGTTTACAGCATTCTTAATTGCTCTTACAGCGTATGAAGAGCATAAGGCCGGAGTATATTCAAGCAGTACAAACTTTGTAAAGGCGTCTATTAAAACTGAGCAATATTCTTTTCTATCACTTTTTCCTGAAAGTTTTCCAGTTAAATCTAAGTGAACTGTATGCCAAGGGACTGGATGTTTAGGAATTGAATGCAGCTGCATTTGCTGCGCACCTGAAGGGCCTTTAGAAGTTTTACATACTACACAGCAATTAATAAACTTTTTTACAAATTTAGCCATATCAGAAAACCAATAAAATTCGTAAAGTTTGTCTAAAGTCTTCTCAAAACCTAAATGTTTTATCTCATTATGAACATGATTAATTAGGGACCAAACCAAAGAACGTGGTACAATAGGTAGCCAACTAGAAACTCCTCTACGTTCTATCTTCCTATACAAAATTCCTTGTCTTAAATCATACGTACGCGATATCTCTTCAGGTAATTGATTATTACGGAATTTGGCTATTATTTCAGAAAGTTCCGAATCGCGTTCTTGTTCTACAATTAACCAACCTTTATCTAATTCAAGGAAATTTACTTTACGGGGCTCAGAATAATTTGTGTTTGACAAATTGCGAGACAAGAAATCTGCATGAGCCATCTTTCGACCTTCTTTGTACACGATATCAAACTCGTAAGCCTGCAATATAGCCCACCAACGGTGAACCCTTGGAGTTAAATCACGTTTTGAGTGAGAAGCTTTAAGGGAGTTACAATCGGTAAATACAGTGAATTTTCGTCCATGCAAATAATGACGAAAATGTTCAATTGCTTTTACTACCGCAAGGGTCTCTAACTCGTAAGAGTGATATCGTGTCTCTGCATCTATGGTCTTCCTACTGTAATACGCTACTACATGAGAAATATCTCTATGCTTTTGGATAAGGATTGCACCATATCCCTCACTACTTGCATCGGTATAGAGTTCAATGGGCAAGGAAGGGTCAAAAACTTTTAAAACTGGTTCGGACGTTAAAATGTGGATAATTTTTTTGTGTATTTGGTCATGCTCTGGGGTCCACTTAATATTGCCTTTTCCTTTTGTTAAGGGATACAAAGGGCGAATTATTTGGGAAAAGTTAGGAATAAACTGTCTAAAATACGTTGCCAGCCCTATGAGCTGCCTAACCTGAGTGACAGTTTTTGGAGTTGGAACATCAATTAAGGCTTGTATTTTTTTTGGATTGGGTCTGATTTCCCCAGCTGAAACTATATACCCCAGGTACTCGGTTTGGACTTTCAGAAACGAACACTTCTTGAAATTAAACGAGAACCCAGCATTGGACAGCGTTTTAAGTAATTTGTCTAAGCGGTAAAGCCCCTCATCAATATTTGTTGAAATTGAAAGGACATCATCCATGAAAACTAGAATCTTTTCATCATTCATAGGCTTTAAAGCAGTATTAATTGCTTTTTGAAAAACGGAAGGGGCATTGCGTAACCCAAAGGGCATAGCCAAATATTCAAACTGCCCTTTTGGGGTAACAAATGCTGTTTTTTCTATGGAACTTTCATGTACAGGCAGTTGGTGAAATCCAGAGGCCATATCAATACTACTATAATAATGAGCACCATTAAGTTTATCAATTTGTTCGCTAATTAAAGGTAAAGGATAATGATTCGGTTGAGTATTACTATTTAATTCCCGATAGTCAACACACATGCGTGAACTACCGTCCTTTTTCTCTACAAGAATGATGGGGCTTGCAAATGGGGATGAACTTTCCCTAATAATATTTGCCGTCAACAATTGCTCAATTTTTTCATCAACTATCTTAGATTCCTGAGGAGATAACCTATACGGTCTCCTATGTACTACTTTATGAGGATCAACTAAATCGATTTTCAACTGTCCTGTTTTAATTCTCGTAGTAGGAAAATTTTCAATAAAATTATCTGCGTATTGCGTTAATATGTTAAAAAGTTTTACTCTATCAGGTCCCGTCAAGTCAGTATTAATTGATTCAATGTCAAAAATAGGTTTGGTTTTGGTACAAATATTAGACTCTATGCACCGCTTGAATGTTAAACCGCTCTCTGAAATTTCGACAAGAATATCGCGCTCAAGTATATCTCTACCTAACAAAATAGCGTCACGCAGACAATCATCCGGAACTACATGAAGGGTGACGCTAATTTCGACGTTCTGAATTTTTATATTACAAAAGATTTGCTCTGTGCTACTAATGATACTTTTTCCAATACCAGTCATCTTGATGACATCATGCAATCTTTGTCCCATAATAAGGTGTGAAAAGCTTTTCCTAATTAAACTACACTCGGAACCGGAATCAAAAATAAAGGGAAATGTCATATTACTACAGTTCATAATACCTCGAACAATCTTCGAGCACACGTTGACTTCTTTGCTACCAGTGGCGACTTGTTCCTTCTTCGTATTATCAACCCTCGTTGGGCAGGTGGAGACGACGTGGCCTGGCTCCCCGCAGGCGTAGCATGTGACTTGTGGCTTCTGGTTGACACGTTTGTCCGCAACAGTAGAGCCACGTGGTTTGTTTCTTTCACGGCAATCGGCCGCACGATGCCCAGTTTTGGCACATATGTTGCAGTTGCCACGAAAGGCAAACGTAGCACGAGGGCGTTTCATATCAGAATCGTTTGACTCAGGAAATTCTGACTTTCTTTTCAAGGATATGCCTCGCAATACTCGAAACAGCTGGGATTTGTCATTTACCAAAGTTGAGTTTAGCTCACGACGTATTTGAACATCACATTGAGATAATATGGAAATGGCAAAGCCCGTCACAACCTTTTCAGACAATCTTGCGTCCGGGATACTTTCAATTAATTGCCAAAGACGTAAACACGCCTGAGCGGGGGTCTCATTAGAACTAAATTGAAATTTGAGGATACTGTCAAAGTGATCCTGAATAAGCATAGGGCGAGAGAACTGAGCTTTCAAAATCTCCTGTATATCTTCCCATTCATATTGACTGGGAAGTATCTTGGTCAGTAATGTGGCTGCGCGGCCTCGAAGACAATGGGTCAGCGTCATGATTAAATCGACACCTTTTAAACTTTTGCTCTTAATTATAGTGTCTGACAGCCGACACCAGCCCCCTATGTCTGAATTGGGGTCGTCAGGATCAAAAGGTACTAGCGATATGAAAGGTTGTGGTGGTGCATTGGACCGGGGTAGTAGAGCATCAGTTAATTTTGAAAGAAATGCTTCTAAACTATTCGAGGGTAGCGGAATGTTTTCCTGCATATTTTGTGACGATGAAGTGCCAGAGGTGGGCGGACAATCCGATCCCACTTCTGATGTCGGGATTGGTCCAGACATCAGAAGTAAAACTCAGATATGGCAATACACAAATTTATTTCAGTGGAACAATCAATTATCTTAAACTAGAAAAATAAAGAATTAAATCAAATTAATTAATAATGGCAGCGAGGGCGGTCACATAGGGCAGTACTGACTGTCAGGGACAGTGGTCCGTGCACCCACCGCAATAAGGATAGTACTACTTGTCGGAGACAGCGTTCCACATCCAATAATTGAGCAGTACTGACTGTCGAGAGACAGTGGTCCGTGCACCAAGACGCATCCGTTTGAAATGCGTACCGACTCAACAGCGCAGCTCCTTATAAAGGCGATCACCAGTGGGGGGGAAACACTTCAAGTCTTTTAAGCCAAATGACAGATAGAGTGAATGATTTGTCTATGATGCGTCCGGTGCACGTTCCACTAGCGTCATGTAGTCGCCGTCTCTCACAGCTGTCAAACTATATGGCTGCCGTCAAATACATACAATTAAAGACTTGCATGCAAGATGGTAACAAAAACAATAACAAATACAGACATGTTTGCCACATGATGTGACGTGCAAATGTCAACAAATACTTTTAATTAAAACATTCTCTTATAATAACAATAAATTAGTAGATAGTTAAAGAATAATAGTGACATAGTAAAAAAATTAAAATAACAAAAAGTCAAACAGAACATCAAAAGAAAAATAAATTATTAAGACTACCTAATCAAAATACAAACTTTTCCTCTAGGAACTCGTTAATGTTATGGTATGCCTTATTTACTAAATATGTCTTAAGTTTTCTTTTCAAGTGTACATTATTAAGCTCCTTCCAACTTTTAGGCAGCTTATTGTAGACAATTGGAGCCATACGAAAAACACTTTTGCGCATAAGTGCAGTCCTACAGGGTAGTCCACATAGTTGAGTTTGGTCACGTCTATTCCTGGGAAATTGATCTGCTGTGCGGGGAAATAATCTAGGATTGTTCCTGACAAACATTACGGTTTCAAGAATATATAACGATGGCAATGTTAAAATTTTATGCATTATAAAATAGGGTTTGCAACTGTCCGTGGTTATCAAATGAAACATTGCTCTAAGGCATCTCTTTTGTGCTTTAAACGCTACTTCTTTATTAGTCGAGTTACCCCAAAAAATAACACCATATCTGAGAACGGATTCAGCCAGACCGTAGTAAGCTGTTAATAACGCATCCCTGTTCACTTTTCGTGACAGTAAGAACAATGCATAGGCACTACTACTAATTCTTTTACTAAGAGAATCAATGTGATCCTTCCAATTTAAGTGTCGGTCAATAATTCGCCCCAGAAACTTAGTTGTATTAACCGTGTCAATTGTTATATTATTAAATGTTATGTCAAGATTGGGAAATGGCAGTATACGCTGGCTAAAATGCATAATTACTGTCTTACTTAAATTAATTTTTAAATTATTATTGTCTAACCTTTCTATAATATTGATCAATGTATTATTAATGTCATATTTATATAGGTCTTTATCATTACAGGGTATAGTTATCGTACTGTCGTCCGCGAAAAGTGTCATAGGATGGTCAATTGATTTTGGAAAGTCATTTATGTAAATGGTAAAAAGTGGTGGTCCTAAAACACTTCCTTGCGGAACTCCGTAGGTAACGATTCTTTCCTCCGATATAATGTTTTCTTCATTTTTGGTTTTAGTGTTTAGTCTACTTATTTCGGTTACTTGTTTTCTGTCGTTCAAATATGATTTTATAAGTTCAAGAACATTCCCTCTAACACCGTACGCATCAAGTTTTTTTAGTAAAATATCATGTTGGACATAATCAAACGCCTGAGTCATGTCACAGAATATAGCACAGACTGGAGTATTTTTATCCATATTTGTCATAATCGAGTGCAAAAAGTCGTAAACTGCCATATTTATTGTTTTCTTTTTCCTAAATCCTTTTTGTTCGTTACAGAGGATATTGTTCACTTCTAAATAACAACAAAGTTGATTATAAATATAGTATTCAATAACTTTTGAGAACATCGGTATTAATGCAATCGGTCTGTAGCACTCCATTAGTTCCCTGTCTTGTTTTTTAAACAATGGCTTTATTACCGATTTTTTTAATAGATCTGGAAAAATACCTTCACTTATACACAAATTTATAATGTGACTAAGAGGGTGGCTTATTTCATCAGCCACTGTTTTTAGTATGTTTGAACTGATCCCGTCATAGCCCACACTATTTGTATTGTTTAAAGCTAGAATGATTTTCAATACGTCATTCGGCAAACTTGGAGCGATAAACATAGAATCCTTTCTGTTCAAAATATGTTTTGTTACTCTATGCCCTGAATTTATCGAGGGTTGAATTTTGTCAGTAAAATAATTGTTAAATGAATTAGAAATATGGTTTGGGTCCGAGATAATTTCATTATTTATTCTGATTTTGGGGATATTATTCTTAGGTATATTTAATTTTGATTCGTTTATAATTTGCCAGGTCATTTTGGATTTATTTATTGATGTATTTATTTTGTGCTTTAATTTGACATAAATTTTCTGGATGATGGTGCCAGCCATGAAATGAAGAGTTAAAAATAAATAAAAATTATCGATACTTACCTACTTTACGGATGTGTCCCATTCCTAATTGAATAACGTCGAAGTTACTAGAATTTGTTATGATTTTCCAGATGACGACCAAGTGCATTTAGACTTTGTGTCAATGAATAAAGGTTGTTTATAGTTTGCATTGAAGTCATAAAATGTGGTATATTAAAAATTAACAAAGTTTAGTACTTACCGATGATACGATACACCTCCACAAGATACGTCTTTTTTCCGCTTTCGTTTTTGCAGGTAAAAACGCACAACAAGGCATAATTTGCAATATTTCGCGCATTACTGAAACAACCAATCGCAACAAGTATCTGACGGCGAATAAGCTAAATGTTGCGCATCTCGGCTTAATGTTGACACGCGTGCCATATCTGAGGGGCAGTTCCTCTACTTTTCTTTATTCCGTGGTTTTAGTCAGTAAAAGTCTGACACGCCTGTCCTGCTCCACCCAGAGCGGGAGAACTTATTTGATGATTTCCCACCTCAAAAAAAGCAACTCTTTATAGGTAAATTAGGTACACACCTATAGCATACCCATGCTACATGGGAAGTTTGAAAGTATAAAGGCCACATTAGAAGCACATAATGACATAAACAGTAGGTACCTATTAGTTTACCCAGTCCCTTTCGAAAAACATTAAGTAAACCCGATAATCCGGTGCCTACTCCCTGTGACCTTTAGGTACCCACCCAACACCATTTAGCTACAAACCGGAACAAAACATAATATCCGTAGTGTAGTGTGTACTACCTACGTACACTTATGATCCCCTAATGAGGTTGGAGGCACAATTAGTGCAAACTTATCACTGTCTCTATTTTCTGAAAATTGGTTGGAGGAGTTGTTCCTCGCATGGGATCGTGGAAGGCGCATAAGTTCCCTTGATCCCCGGGTACAAGTGTGGGAAGGGAACACCGTTTTTAGTCACTAAGAGTCTGACAGACCCCTCCGCCCCGCCCAGAGCGAAGGACATCCATGTGGGTTTACCACCCCGGAACAAAAAAGGTGTTCCTCGCATCATCCGTTCGGGGTTAGAGGATTGCCCCCTGGATCATCATCATCATGAGCCTAGAGCAGTCCACTGCTGGACATAGGCCTCACCAATTGCACGCCATTCAGCTCGATTTTCGGCAACTCTCATCCAGTTGCTACCAGGCACACTGCGAAGATCGTCACTCCACCTAGCCTGAGGGCGTCCTACCTTACGATTGCCGATTCGCGGTCTCCACTCAATAACACGTGTACCCTAAAGTTCATCTGTTCTACGGCTAATGTGGCCGGCCCATTGCCACTTCAGCTTGCTAATTCTGTGAGCTATGTCGACAACTTTGGTTCTCTGCCGGATCACCTCATTCCGGATTCTATCTTTCAAAGATACTCCGAGCATAGCTTGTTCCATAGCTCGCTGAGCGACTTTGAATTGATGGACCAGCCGTACCGTATGTTTCCACGTTTCGGCTCCGTAGGTTATAACAGGTAGGACACACTGGTTGAAGACTTTAGTCATCAGGCCCTGCGGAATACGCAACGAGAAGACTCGACAAAGCTTCCCAAATGCTGCCCAACCCCGCTGAATTCTTCTGGTAGCCTCTTTCTCAAAGTTGTTCATACCAAACTGCACAGTTTGCCCGAGGTAAACTTATGCTTGAACAACATTGAGATCACCGCCATTGACAGCAAATGGTCCCGGAGTAACATGTTTGTTGAACATAACCTCAGTTTTGTCCAAGTTCATCCGGAGACCAATGCGTACAAAAGAATCAACTAGGTCGTTCAGCATGTGCTGCAAGTCCTGCAGCGATTCAGCCAGTATGACGATGTCATCTGCAAATCTCAAGTGTGAGATGGACTCGCCGTTGATAATAATACCGCGTCCTTCCCAGTTTAGCGTTTTGAACACATCCTCCAATGCGTTTGAGAACAATTTTGGGAAAATAACGTCCCCTTGTCTCACTCCTCGATGAAGGGGATATGTTCAGTTCGCTGGTACTGAGTTTGGACGGTTATTATCGCGTTCTCATAAAGACATCTCAGCACTTGGATGTATAGCCAGTCGACTTGGCATCACTGCAGAGACTCCAAAATAGACCAGGTTCAGCCTATATACGTGGCTTAGGAGCGTAATGGGTCTGTAGTTCTTTAAAAGGGTGTTATCCCCCTTTTTAAAGAAAAGTACGACCACGCTCCTTCGCCACGCTTCTGGAGTTCTTCCAGAAAACAGGACGGAATTGATTCAGTACAGGACTTCCTCCCGCTTTCAGAAGCTCGGTCGTAATACCGTCCTCACCAGGGGCTTTTCCATTTTTAAGCTGTTTAAGAGCCGCCTCGATTTCGTCCTGGCTGACTTCTGGCAGATCTTCCGTGAAGTGGCGGGTTAAGGTGGCTCTGGAATCCTCATTTACGGGATCAGGTCGAGATGCATCCGATGCGTACAATTGGCTGTAGAAGTTTTCGACTTCCGAAAGGATTTCCGGCTTCGAAACGACGATATCCCCACTAGATTTGGTCAACTTCGTCAGGTTTTTCCTCACAAGTGATTTACTCAATCGCTTCCTCTATAAAGCGTGTATTGGAGCGCCGGAGGTCGCGTCGTACCCATGACGAAGTGACAGGTGGATGTTCACGTCGTTCCGTCATAAGCTCCAGAGTCTTTTCCGAAAGATTGGACTTCTTGCCTGTACGCCGCATTTTGCAGAATCGCATACCTTCCTCCCTGAGGATTTCCACCATTTGGTCGAGTGCCTGGTCGACGTCATTTGTGGTTTCCACGGCAGCGAAATTTATATTCAGAGAGCCTCGAACAAGTCTGTGATCACTGCCGGTATTGAACCTGTTGATCACCGAGACATCTCTGAATATATGCTTTCTATCAATTATGATGAAGTCTATCTCATTTTTCGTCATAGTGTCCGGGCTTCGCCACGTCCACTTCCTTTGGGGCTGTTTCTTAAAGAAAGAATTCATCAAGAAAAGCCCTCTTTCTCAAAGAAGTTGATGAGCATTTGCCCCATATGATTTCTGCTTCCAAACCCGTAGGATCCTACTACCGATTCGTTGCAATCCTGTACTACCACTTTAGCCTTAAAATCCCCCATGAGAACGTTGTGGTGGGCGCTAGTGGTGGAATGCAAGGCCTTGGAAATGTCCTCAAACAATTCCTCCACTTCGTCATCCGAGTGTGCCGAGGTCGGTGCGTAAACCTGAACCACCTTGAGGCTATACCTTTTGGTTAGTTGAATTACGAGGTACGCTACCCTGTTCGAGACACTGGAGACTTCTACAACGCTATCACAAAGGGATTTGTGGACCAGGAACCCGACTCCGCCTTGGGATAGCTGGTTTCACTCTCGAAAATATCAAAGGTGGCCCGATTCAAGGGTTATTGTGTCCTCCCCCTGTCTTCGGACTTCACTCGACCCAAGAATGTGCCACCTTATTTTTCCAAGTTCTTGTTCTAGCTGCACTAGGTATTCGCCAAGCTGTAACGTGCGTCAGTTATACGTCGTCAAGGTCAGTTGGGTTTGGTGGCCATTCGTAACCCGGGGATTCTTCGCACCCCCTACCTTGCCCATACCATGACAGCTGCCAAGCCTACCAAGTAACGAAAACCTGATACTTCGTGCATTTTCCCAAAAAAATCTACTTAGAAAAGTAAATATTTCATAATTGTTTCTATTTTTTAACAGAGTTCAAAAAGGAGGAGGTTCTATGTTCGACTGAATGTTTTTTTTTTTTATCTTTGTTCACCGATTCTCATCATTCTTTTTTATTTGAAAGAGTATACTCCTGAGGTGGTCCCATTGGCACCAAGTCAGGATCTGATGATGGAATCCCAGGGAAATCGAGGACAACCCTCAAATGTTATAGGTGTCAACAACGTTTTTCATATATTTTCTAAAGCTATTGAGATATTTGCGGTCACCATCATTTCATGACGCTGAACTGATGAAGGAAGGTACAACTCTTTAACGGTTAGCAGTGGTAGGATGTTAAGCCATAAGTCCATCATATACAGGATAAGATTTTTTTCAGTGCGCAAACTGTAACCATGAATTCAGCATATCAGTTTAGACCACCAGCGCAGAAATTTTTCGTCGGCAATACAAAAAAAATCAGCTGTTCCATACATTTTGAACGCGTAGGTATTGCACTTTTCTTTGAAACAGCTGATTTTTTTTTTGTAAAACTGACGTAAAATTTCTCTCTAGAATTAAATGCTGAATTCATGGTATTTATACAGTTTCCGCACTGTATAAAAACTTATCCTGTATAGACGGATTTGCAATTATTATTTTTTTGTTCGAAATCGTCCCCTTTAAATTTCATATAGATCTGATTATGCGTTTTGGACACAGACAACGGAACTCTTTAAAAATGACTACAAATCTACGGCGATTGCTGCTATCGCATAAATATGCATTGTTTTATGCATATGAAAAAAATAAAAATCTTTTTGCTTTAACTTTAAATAAACAACAGGAAAAATAACTGCTTAAAAAAATATGTATTAAGGGGAACCTAGTCGCGGGCTCGAACTCACTGATGGGCCTGGCTAAAATGCACGCTGTCTCATTAGGCATCGTATCCGACAGAGGTAGTATCAGTGATGAGCAGTTAGACGCTAGTCTACACGCTCCACATTCTTGAGTGAGATGCAGGATCATTTATAGTACAACAGGCGCGTAAAAAATTAAGAACAATCCTTCGGAAGATCGGGTTTTATGAAAAAACCACTGCATAAATCAATGACCAATAAAGTTAATTGAACTTTTCGATATTTGAGCTTTGTCGGTACCGACTTGGTTTTTCAGATTTTACACTTCTTTTATTACTTAAACACGCCCAAAGTTAGGTTAAATTAGCAAGAAAAACTAATTTTTGTTGGCTCCTAACTTTTTAATGGCTTTTTATTTTAGTATTCTGTTTCCGTACAGACAATATTAATAATGAGACAAAATCATACCATGTTTAATTTTTTATGTACATTGTCGAACAGTGGAGTAAAACACTCCCGAAGTTTGTATGGGCAAAATGTGGACTAGGTTCACCTTAAGTGAATAAACCGACACACATATTTGTCAATATCGCGAATCGTAGTTTGACTAACATACAACCTAATAGTAATAGGTACTGATCTGCAGTCTGCAAATTGCAAAAGAAATGATTTTATGAGGTAATTAAAAGGATTTTAGGCTTAAAATGAAACAACAAACTTTAAAAAGTACACTATGAAGTGAAAAATAACTTTAATTCCGGAAGTTGGTGTCTTTGGTTTTGTATTTTCGTTTTCTTGCCACCGACCATTTATTTATTTATTTGTAATAATGTTGTTTTACATAGTGCAGTGTTAATATTTTTACAAGTTCTTCTGTACATTCTGCCACAACATGTGGTGTACAATTGTCATTTACATTCAGTCCGATATGAATTAATATTATTATATGTAATCGTTACTTTAAAATCAGTGCCAAATTTACTACCTACCTGTCATCTTGGATTTTTACAATATTCCATATATTCGTCAATGTCCTAAAAACAATTATGCAATAGCCAATTTGTCAGCATTTTTTTGAACATATCCACACACAAACCCGCCCGCCCACCTCCGCCTGAAGGTAATTTCTTGAGTGAAACTTATTAAGATGTGGTATATTGAATTTACTCGAGGTCACAAAAACGTATACCTAAACGTTAACACTCTTTACTAACAACAATTTACATCAGACAATCTGTAACCAATTATTTCGTTGGTGAAAATAAAACAGAATTTCATAATGGTAAATGCACAAAATTTACAAAAATTCGCTTGTGTAGAATTTGAATCAGTCCGATAATCGCTCTACAGAAAGTCTGATGAGAGCAAGCACCCATACTCGACAGTCAGTGTGGATGCGTAGCAGCAGGCTTAGTACGAGCACCGATTTGTCGACGGAAGAATAGACATGACCATTAAGGCGGTTCACCGAGCAAAAAACCTTGAGCATTCGTTCCCTCATTGCTGCACCCCACCTCTACAATACTTCGTAAAACTTCGTAGCGGCCATCTGGCGAATAGCTTTAAACGTAAAAATCACAGATGTTAGAATTCACAGATACAGCATTCAATAAAATATTTAAAAAAACACTTTTAAAAGAAATAATGAAACGTTTAGAATTGCGCATAAAAAGAATTGTCAATAATTCAGTGACTATAATCAGTCTTAATTTAAAAAAATTGTGGTTGGTTTACTAATAAAAATAATATTATTAAATAATTCTCTAATTGTGGCTAAGTAATTTTAGCCGCACGGGTCGACCGATCAGGTTAATTTACGCTTGCCCCGGTTGGTCTGTGGATAGGTGACCATATTTACATACCATGAGTCCAAGACCCCTCCGTGCCTCGGGAAGCACGATAAGCCGTTGGTCTCGGCTGTCATTTGTGTACCTTTGACACTCGTTACGGGTCATCAGAAGCCTGAAAGTTTGACAACCAGTCTTACCAGGCGGTATCTTATTACCCGGTTACTGGGTTGTGGAGATAGGCAGTCGCTCCATGTAAAATACTGATATTTAGCTGCATCCGGTTAGACTGGAAGCCGACGCCAACAAAGTTGGGTAAAGGCTACGCAGATGATGATGATGATGATGAATTATCTTATTATTTAATGATTAATTCGTCCATTAATTCTTCTAACTTTTCGCCATTTCGAAATCGCCACAAAACGAAAAACTGACTTTTCATTATGTAAAGAAAGAAACAGCCAATAATGAGATCAAAATGAAATTCCAAGATGGTGGCTGCAAAAAAAAAACAATTTTCGTCATGGGAGCTATTCTGCAAAAAAAATCTCTAAATCTCTACTAATATTATAAACGTGAAAGTTTGTTTGTATGGATGTTTGTTACTCTTTCACGCAAAAACGGCTGAACGGATTTGAATGAAATTTGGTACACAGATAGATTATAACTTTTTATCTCGATAGTATGTTCCCGCGAGATAATTTCCGACTTCCACGTGGGCGAAGCCGCGGGATCGCGGCTCCACCTGGTTTTTTTGGCTTCGCAACGTGATACTCGTTTGCCTTACCCTGTTATATTTTATAGAACCGGAGGCGTGCAGTATGTTAGCCTCGAGGCGTTTTATATGGAATTTTTCACTTTTTGTGTAAAAAATTTGAAAATTATTAACTAGATGTTAAGTTCTGGAAGGTAGCTGTGGGTGGCAGAGGGGCACGAAATTTTAAGGGGTTAAATATAATGACCACCATAAAATGCTTTGATACCCTTAGTTCTTTTACCAAAAATATAAACTTGACACCAGAAAAATAAAGTCTAAAATTACAATAGTACTAGCTATTTTAGTCACGACTGCACTTTAAATTGTATTCGAACACCAAATGTAGTAAATGATCACCAAATCTTAGCGAGCAAATTAATGCACTATTTCTATCTAAATAAACCATTGTCATTGCCATAAAATGTAGGCTTATTACCAAATAAAGTATTATGATATTTAGATTGCAAAAATGGTGACAAGCCGTGGGAGACCTTTGACGAATACAAAGCGCAACATTTTAGAGAGTGGGAAGTTATAATGCCCCGAGAAAAGGAAAATTGGTTACACGGCACATGCAATTGCCCAAAGTTTCTCAAAGATTACATTTGCAAGCATCTCGTTGGATTGGCGATTCGGCTTAAGCACGTTCAGCCACCTTCAGAGGCCAGAGCTATTCCGATTGGCATGAAGCGCAAAAGAGGACGACCTGCCAAAGCTAAGAAGACTGATTCTTCTTAAGATTTTTAATGTTTATTATTAGTTTAGTTTTAAGATGTTTAAACTGTTTATTATTAGTTTTAAGAGGACTAACTTTTTTATGATATTTCAAATAATTAAAAAAAGGATTATTGAAGTTGTAAGAGTTTTATTTTTTTATTTTAGGCATAGCATTTGGTTGAGTAAACGAAACGCATAAGAATTATTTTTTTGGTAGTGGTTAATCAATTTGGGACATAAGGTTAGGAACTTATTTACTATGTTTGGCAAAAAAATTTCTTTGCCGATGGTAATTTACTTTAATCGGATAACGAGATGTTATTTTTTTTGCATGTCATTTTAAATTGAAATGTGGTTAATAATTCGGTTTTCAATGACTATTTTTGGGTTAACAATGATTTTTTGGAGTCAATTTGCTTAAACAGGATAGCGAGATGTTAAAACTTTGGTTATAATTTTACATTAAGATGCGGGTTTAATTTTGGTGATCATTTACTATTTTTGTCTGTTATATGTTACTATATCTGGTGGTAAGTTAAACATAAGCCAAATTTTAATATGGGAGAACTTGGCAGATCATTGCCCAGCAGAGCAAATAATGTGAGTTACTCGTATATTCGCATGCGTATGAGTTCTGGAGTTCCTTATACTTATTTTTTTTTTTTTGCCTCATAATAGGTCGAATGAAAATATGCTCTGCCAACTTCCGTTAGCAGATCATTTTTCCAAAATTACAATTTTAAAACTCATTTAGGCACACAATGGTGAGTTCTGTAGTTCCTAAAACTTTCCCGGAATAGTTCTGCCAACCAAAGTCATGAAATAAATAAATAAAAAATGTTACCCGCTACAAGAAAAAGAAAATCATTTTGTTAAAAGAGGCGCCTGGTAAATTTTTAGCTTTACGTAGATTCTATGGACTAAGTTTAGTAGCAGCCAAGACCTCCGGGAACTGAAAAAAACTAAATAAACAAAGTTTTCTCTAAAAATTGTCAGCAGAGCCTTAGGAAAAAAAATAGATAACAAGAAATCTCGATTTCATTGAGTGATTAAGTTGGTATGATAAAAAAAAGTTTGACTACAACTGAGGAGCTAAAACTGCATGTTTCATGTTGCAACTTTAAAAGAACTATAATAAAACAGGCAAAAGTAACCCAGAACTCTGACTCAGGTGTCAGCAAGGCATGGCTAAAGATTTAAAAAGTTAAAATCTGGACTTTAATCAGTAGGTAGTATCTAGAAAGATGGATCAAAAAAAAATTAAGTAACGGTTCCTTATGCACCATCCAAAACCATGCAAATGAATCCCAAAGCACTGAGTCAGCCAGTGCTGGTGGCTAGTGCTGGCAGTTAGTGCTGGTGGCTAGTGCTGCAGGTCAGTGCTGGCGGCTAGTGCTGGCGCCTAGTGCTGGCGGCTAGTGCTGCAGGTCAGTGCTGGCGGCTAGTGCTGGCGCTTAGTGCTGGCGGCTAGTGCTGGTGGCCAGTGCTGGCGGCTAGTGCTGGTGGCCAGTGCTGGCGGCTAGTGCTGGTGGCCAGTGCGGGCGGCTAGTGCTGGCGGCCAGTGCTGATGGCCAGTGCTGGTGGTTAGTGCTGGTGGCCAGTGCGGGCGGCTAGTGCTGGCGGCCAGTGCTGGTGGCCAGTGCTGGTGGTTAGTGCTGGTGGCCAGTGCTGGCGGCTAGTGCTGGTGGCCATTGCTGGTGGCTAGTGCTGGCAGCTAGTGCTGGTGGCCAGTGCTGGTGGCCAGTGCTACAGGTCAGTGCTGGCGGCCAGTGCTGGCGGCTAGTGCTGGTGGCCAGTAATGGCAGCTAGTGCTGGTAGCCAGTGTTGGCGGTTAGTGCTGGTGGTCAGTGCATCTGCCAAAAGGGTAGCAGAAGTACGACGAAAACTATACAGTTTGATATCTGGTAACTTCAAATAAGTAGTAGCGGTTTCTAGTGGCATGTTAGAAATTTTATTTTTTCTCATAACTTGTTTGAAGCACTTGCCATTTTGATAGCGGATGAAAAATCGATTGGTCTTCATATCAGCAGGACGCAGGTCTAGGTATTTCTGTACAATAGTTTTGTATTATTTAAAACCACAGATTTTACTTTTATTACACACAATTGCGATGCAAATATAGCCGCTGCACGGTTTGTCGAATGCCTTATGGCCACGGTATCTCAGCACTCAAAAGTTATGAAAGTACCTAACCGTAGGGCAGTCCTCAAGCCCTGGATCACACCTGGCCTCCTACGATGTATTCGACACAGGGATAACCTCCATCGAAAATTCCTGGCAGACCCAACGGAATTGAATTGAATCCCCCCGGAATCCCGGAACGGAACGGAATTGTCGAGTTATCATACAAACGCTATCGTAACCATTGTAACCTCTTACTCAGAAAATTAAGAATAAATCACGAAAGTTCGGCTTTAAAAACTTCGAGGGACAGTAAAGAAACATGGAATATAATAAAATCGATAACCAAGCAAGCTAGGGATCAAACATCAGCTAACAAACTTCTACCGGCCTCTGAGGATGCACAGGCACCTAATGCCATAGAGCAAATAAACCAATAATTCTCGAATATCGGAAAGCAATTGGCAGACAAAATAATTAAAAACCAAAATTCCTCACGTTCCCGATACAAAATTGAAACAGCCCTTGCGCGTCAATCAATGGTCCTACTTTCTCCGGACGAGGCCGAAGTAGAGACAGTCATTAACAACCTAAAAAACGACTGTGCCACAGGGTGGGACTCTATTCCGGCTAAACTCCTCAAACTAGGTAAAGAAGTACTAGTTCCACCTCTTACTAAGCTCTTAGAAATCTGTTTTGAGCAAGGAGTTTTTCCCCGAATCTTTAAGAAATCGCTGATCACACCTGTTCACAAGGGTGGGAAACAAGACGATGTTAAAAATTATAGACCTATCTCAGTTTTGCCAGCTCTATCAAAAATTTTAGAGAAATTATTGAATTGTAGACTCATGAAATATCTAGAGCACAACAAAATAATATCGGACACACAATTTGGTTTTAGGTCTGGGAAAAGCACCATAGATGCAGTTAACCAACTCGTTGATTACGTGACGGAAAAGGTTGATACAAGCCAAAAATGTCTTGGTGTTTTTCTCGACCTAACCAAGGCGTTTGACTCTGTCAGTATTCCTACACTTGTGAGCAAGCTAGAACATGCTGGTATCCGGGGAAGGGCTCTAAGCATATTTACAGACTTTCTTAACGATCGGACACAAAGAGTTAAGATTGGTGAAGTAATTAGCAATGAAGCCAGAGTAGACTATGGTGTGCCGCAGGGTAGCTGCCTATCGCCGAGCCTCTTCTTGCTCTATGTAAATGACCTATGCCAGCAGTCGCTTACTAACGGTAAAATTTTTAGCTATGCAGATGACACCGTACTAGTATTTTATGGAAAGAGTTGGGACGCGGCACGGCTAACTGCAGAGACAGGCTTACGTAAAATAATGCACTGGCTAGAAGGTAACTTACTTACCCTTAATATCTCGAAAACCGCATTTCTTCAATTTACTTTTGCCAAAACTAAACCTGCGGGGATGAGCCTCAAAGCACACTCCTGTGATATCCCCAAAAACAGTCTTCAATGCTCATGTGTTTCTATTACACAACATAAGTCTATAAAGTACCTGGGTGTAATTCTGGATGAGGGGCTTAGCTGGCGTCCCCATATTGAACTGACTGCCACCCGGGTTAGGAAACTAATATGGGCGTTTAAGAGACTTCGACAGGTGTGCAACTTTGAGCTACTCCATACGGTGTATCTAGCCCTAGTACAGTCACTCGTAGGCTACTGTATCACGGCATGGGGAGGTGCCTGTAAAACTTATATGATACACCTCGAAAGAGCCCAAAGATCTTTGTTAAAAGTCATGACCTACCAACAGTACCGGTTCCCTACAAAAACCCTATATGAAAGCTGTCAAGTCCTTACAGTGAGACAACTATATCTTCTCAATCTCACAATGATACAGCATACAATTACACCGATAAATCATGAAACCAAGAACAAAAGAACCATCCGTAATGTATGTCGCGCAGTCAAATGTAAGATCGCATCCGCTCGACGGCAACACCTGTACCTAGCTACTTATATTTATAATAAATTAAAGAAAATTCTCAAATTCAATTCACTTACAAAAAAGGAAACTAAAATGAAACTAAACACATGGCTTAAAACACTGGATTACTCACAGACGGAAAACATAGTTAAATAACAATACTCGTAATAACTAAATAGTAATGTGCGCAAACGAAGTCTTTGATATAACACAAAGTATAACCACCAATCGCAGTCACTCAGCAACACACACACATAAAACACCCTCACACACACACACACACACACGCGCGCGCGCGCACTCACACACCCATACACACGCACACACATAATACAACGCGCTCATACGTAAACACCAAAAACGCACACACGCAAACCCACAAGAGCACGCATGCACAAAATTCTATTAATGTTATTTTTATTTTATTTTTTATTACATAAATTGTTAATGTTCCACAACGGGTGAAGACACTGTCTCCTGTAACACAGGTACCACCTAGCTCAGGACTCAGGGCTTCAATTGATTGTCACACCTTCTTTATGTCAATAAAACATTATTATTATTATTTTTGTTTACTATCTGTTTTTCTCGGCCTAGCCGGTTAGGACTGATGGCACGGGCCTAAGCCAAGTGTCCAGCAGTGGGGTTAAGTGTGGGAGTAATATTAGAAGAAGACGAAATTATATTTGCGTGCGGGTTTTGGTGCAAGGTGTCCGACTCACACTGAAGAAATTTTCTAACTAGCCTGCAAGTATTAAGAATCACTGCCTTCTGCAGCAAATGGTAGGTGTTAGATGGCAGGTTGAGGGAACTAAGGGACTGATGAAGCTGTTTTGGAATTACTCCTGTTGTAGATAGCACTATGGGGACTATTGTGACTTTTTGAAGATGCCAAAGACGAGTTATTTCGTCTTTTAGTTCGGTGTATTTGGATATTTTTTCGGCTATTGTAGTCTGTAAGTTATGCGTATTTGGTACAGCAATGTCTATAAGGAACCCAGTTTTATTTATTTTATCAATTAATGTGATGTCAGGTCTATTAAAGTGAATTGTGCGGTCTGTGAGTATCGCGCGGTCGAAGTACAGTTTTGTTGTGGGGTTCTCTAATACCGTTTCAGGGTAGTATTTATAATAAGGTACTACAGTGTCTACATGTTTGTATTTATGAGCTAGTTTTTGGTGTATGACATTGGCTACTTGATCGTGTCGATGTTTGTAGTCTGTCTGGGCTATTGATTTGCAGGCACCGGTAATATGTTGGATTGTCTCTGGTGAACTATTGCATTTTCTACAAGTGTCGGTTGTTAAATTTTTTATTATGTATTTTCTGTAGTTCTTGGTCTCAATTACTTGGTCCTGAATTGCAAGCATGAACCCTTCAGTCTCCGGAAATAGTTCACCTCGATTTAACCACGCGTTCGACGCATCTTTGTCGACATTTAATTGGCATAAATCTTGGCGATGTCTCCCGTGTAGAGACTTCTGGGTCCACTCTTGACATTTGGTTTTGTCGTCAATCACTACCTCGTTTTTTTGTTCTGTAGTGTCTTTTAAATTAAGAGGTGTGAAGTATTGGTCATTAAGTGCTATTAGTTTGTGGAGTGGGGAAGATTCAGTTTTGGCAAAGAAATATTGCCTAAGAGCTGTGATCTGTCTGTTGTGTAAGTTTAAGATATCTATAAGTCCTCTGCCTCCTTCTTTTCTTGGTAACGTTAATCTTTGTATACAAGATCTTGGGTGATGTTTGCGAAATTTAGTCATAGTAGTGTTGATTTTCCGTTGTAGGTTTTTTAGGTCAGTTTTTGTCCAGTTTATTATCCCAAATGAATAGGTGAGCACAGGTATAGCATAGGTGTTTATTGCTTTTATGGTGTTTCGTGAATAGAGTTGTGTTTTTAATATTGTATTAAGTCGGTGTTGAAATTGTTGTTTAAGTTTTTGTTTAGTATCTTTGTAGTGTATCTGACGGGATTGATTGTAACCTAAGTATTTATACGTGTCAGGTTCATCCAATGGCTCAATCCTTTCTCCTGTGCCTAAAGTGTATTGGTATTTCTGGCCTGCTCTAACTGAATTTATTTTACATTTATCTATGCCGAACTCCATTTTTATGTCATTTGTGAATGCTTCTGTTAGGTTAGCTAGTTCGTTAAGTTGACTTTCGGTTTCTGCATAAAGCTTAATATCATCCATATACGGTATCATCCATATATATATATACCAATCTTTCGGTATCATAGGTAATAGGTAATAGGTAATACGGGCTGTTGTCCGCAACTCCACGTCAAAGCGCGTATTTTGCGTACGGGTGGGAGAATCGCTCATTCGATCCACCCCAGCTCCTCGAGAAAGGCCAGCAACGCCTTGGTGTTGCTGACAATCTCACGTAGGGTATTACAGGGCAAAATACTTCGGTAACCCAGGGGTTACCGAAGTATTTTGCCCTGTAATCGGCGACCACCGGGCAGTTTAGCAGCACATGCGCTGCTGTCTCGTCGTGCTCCAAGCAGGCCCTGCACAGCGGACTGTCTGTTATTCCTATGACAAAGAGATGTTTGTTTCGGTATCATATAAGTTGTGCCAGATGTAACATAAGGAGGTATCATTTTAGGATCTTGGATGAAGCTGTTTATAAAATTATATAGAAAAGAATGAACTGCTGTGAATTTTTTGTACCAGTAACTGTGGATATGATCAGAACCAGGTGCTTTCCAATTATGTAGGCGAGATAGAACTTTATGAAATATTTGTGGGGAGACGTGCTCAAATGCCATTGTCTGAATGTTTGAGTTATTTGATCATTCTGCTTGTATCCACTCGGCTTGGGCGTTATGATGACTAGGTTGTTTCCATATGCCTGTCCAGAAGTTTTGTAATGCCTCTGGGTTAGGAGTGTTAAGCTCATCAACATTTGGGCTGTTATTTTGAATGTTTACAGCTGCCTGTCTGATATTGCGATAAAAAAGTTTTTCATTTTGAACGAATTGTATATTTTGTTGTTTTCTTAAAGTGCATGCTTTATATCTTTGGAGTCGGCCTGTTACAACTGAGAGTTTTTGTTTAAGTGTATCTAGTGTGTGTGCTGCTTGTGTGTTCGGTTCTTCGTGTACGGTATGAATTCTATATAGTCTTATGATTTTGTTTACATGTTTCTTTAATTTTCTACTTCCACTGCCGTTAATAAATTGTGTCATTCTACCTATTTTTGATCGTAAATCGTTTACTTTTTGTTCTAGTCGTCTTCGCCATTTTGGTTTAAATTCTGTTTTTGTACCTCGGGATATTTCTCTTTGTTCGAGTGTTATCTTAGCTCCGTTGACCTTAGCAACGGTCCATGCCGCACAATATATAACAGTCTGTAATGTGTGAAAGTCTGTATCACTGTTAATGTTTTCAGGGAGAATGATTTTGTTTAGGTAGCTAATTATTCTTGCAAGATTTTTAGATGGTTTTTGTTTTGGAATATATATTCTATTTGTAGGGCTAGTGTCTTTATAAAATTGGAATGCTTGTTGGAAAGAGTCGTCTATTATTGGGTCCCTTTCTAAATTATTTTGTAGGTTAGTTATTTCAATGTTGTTCGGTGTTTGTATATTAGATGTTAGTTCTTCTATAGAGTTGATGTCAAGGTTATTTGTTAACTGGGTATTGGTATTGCTGATATCACCGCTAACTCTTATTGATTCACTATTGTAATTACGTGTGCTATCTATACCTAGCTCTTCCGCTACTTCTGACTTTAATGAATTTAATTTCTCATCGTCTAAGTATTGATTGTTTATTATTGCTCTTCTCTGATCAGCAATTCGTTGTTCACTTAGGTGAGCAAGTGAAGGGAATTGATTAATGAAGTCTTCGTACATAGGCTTTCGATATGTAGTTTCATTAGTGCCCAAAGCTGTAACTCTATAATATGAACGCATTATAGCTTCATTGTGTTCACTCGTCCACCTCATTCGGGTCTGTGTTCCATTTTGTGTTTTATGTGTCTCTAGTGTTACAGGTTGTGTTGGAGTAAGTACGTGTAGTCTAAGCTCGCTAGAGTTTTGTGACTGCAGGGTAAAATGGTTTAACTGTAGTTGATTTAATTCGTCTTTTACTTCGTTTTGTATCTGATCTATTGTTTTTTGTGGTAGTAATTTGTTATTTATTATTGCTCTACGTTGGTCTCCTATTCTCTGTCGACTAACCTGCATGTTCGGGAATTTTTCTGTAAATTTTAGGTGAAGCGGTTCGAGATAAGTTCTTCTGTCTGTATCTAGTGAAGTTAATTGAAGGTAAGTGCGCAGTATGAACTTGTTCATTTCAGGCGTCCATCGTCTGCGCGTAGTAGGATTGCTTTTGGTGGGTGCAAGCTCAGAGTCAAGGTTGACATCTTGCACAACACTATCAAGAGTACTGGTGGTGGACAAGCTAGCTGTTCTTCTTGTCATGTAAGAGGGGCGAGTAGAAGGGATGGATGAGAATAACGAAATGGTATCATCGCCCGTGGAATCGGCTGTGGCTTCTACGTAGTGAGCCCGCCTGTTCAACTCACTACGACCAGCTGTAACAATTTTGTTGGTGGGAGCCCGCTTGCTCAACTCCTCACCGCCGATGGTTCGCATGCTGTGGCACCTAGCATCGGCTCCAGATGCGCCCCGGCGTTCCCCGGGAAGCGACCGTAAATTATATATTCTTTTACTACTCATCTCCATAAAGGGTTACCTTGCCTTGTTAGCCGCGTAAGTTTTTTGTACATATGTACAGTACACGTGTCCGCCCCCCACGTAGCTAGGTGTTCAGCTTGGACGTAAGGTTGGATTTTAGGGGGCTTTTATTATTATTAGTATTCTCCTCGGATTACGAAGGATCGGTCAATTTTTGTTTTTGTGTCTGTCAGCTTTACTAACAGTAAATCATCCCAGTGATTTTTGACATCATCAACAGTTATTTTTAAAAATTAATTGCCACGACAAGCTCCATGTACTCCGAAAATTAAAGCCACCTGTAACAAAACCGAATGTGAATAAGACATGTATCTATCGAAGTACAGATTACAATAAAATGTGCATTTTAAAACACTATGGTTGTACTTTACTAATCCACCATATGGGTCCATATTAGCTCACCTAAAGTTCTCTATCCGAAATTGTTCTTCCTAATGATTTGTAATCCGAATGATCACTCTTCCTAAAATTTTTCATTCTAAAGTTTTCATTCATACTACTTGTAGTGCTACCGGCGGTGTTCATAACACTCATGTTTCCGAAAATTGTAATTAATAATATAATTAATGTAAATATATTTAAACTCCTACTATTTTTTATCATAACGCTTTTATCCCTAAACATAATTACCATAATATTTTCACTCATACTCAGAAAGAAACATTTACCAAGTGTAATAAAAAATATAAGTGGGTAGAAGATGAAATTTATAGTTTTAATTTGAGGGTATGATTGTTATTAAATACTTTCGACGACGACCAATTTCGAGGTAGGTAGCGCTCGCCGGCCGCTCCCGCGGCATCGCTCGCTTCGCTCGCTCGGCTCGCGCGTAGTTGGTCACAGTGCTAACCTAACCTAACCTATGCTGATTATTATGAATAAAAAGCAATCTAAACAAAAAAGATATGACTTTGAATAATAGTGTAAAAGATGGTTATGTTGACAAAATATAGGAAAACAAATAAAAGTATATTAGATGTTTATTGCTACTGACATTATGAAGTTGAATGCTTCGGAATTATGAACATTAGAGACAGAGTAGTTAGGAATTGTGATTGTTAGGATGAAAAATGTTAGGAAGAACATTTTCGGTTTTCAATTATCGGAGTTGAAAATTTAGGTAGGTTGAAAAGTTAGGTGCGTCAGTTCTAATACTTACAGGAGTTAATTCTATACTTTCACTGTCACCTGAAGAATTCATTTTTCAAAACAAAACCATGAATTTCTAACATCCGTGAAAATTGACGAAAACACGGGCTGTAGTTTTTTTTTTTTTTTTTGTTTTGGCTTCGCACGGTTTGAGGGCTGTAGTTTTTTTTTTTTTTTTTTTTTTTTTGATTTGGCTTCGCACGGTTTGTGCATTTAGCCAGTGTCAAGTAATTTTTCTTTTAGATCAAGTAAATGGCCCGATATCGGGTACGAAGTTACAAAACAGTCATAGTCGTCTTTAGTCAGTCAAGTCAGAGTTATTGTAAAGCGGTAGTAACTTTACAACAACCTAATAGGAATTTTTGGGGGGAACACGAAAAGTCCACGTTAGTCACTTATTTTCACCTTCACTACACTTGTGCACTCACACGTAACTAAATTGAATAATTCACTATCAAAATTATACAATTTAATTCGCTATTTCACTAAATTCCATGAAAATGAAAATTCGTGCGACATGTTCCAACGCGATCCCGCCAAAAACTCCGAGGGCTGTAGTTCGCGCGTTTTTAATTTGATTTCTTCTTTTTTTATTCAGCTGGCGGCGCGATTATGGGCCGTCGTACCAGTCAGTCTTTATTCAAACAATATTTGCGTTCTATTTCTTTGGCGCTGAACACTAAGATGTTCCAAATTCAAAAAGTGCGCGGCAAAGATAATTGCGGCGCACTTTTATAGAGGATTAAAAACTCATTACTGCGCGCTAAAAGTTTCATATAGAAAACACCACCTTTGGGTGAACTTATATATAAACTACTTTGGTTACGAAAATAATAAAAATACAAAGTTGCTCAGTTGACATATTAACGTATATGACGTATATGAATATGACGTAATAACATGGCGGCTACTATTTCATGGTGTTCAAAAACAGCTCAGAATACATTATTTTATAGAAAACATATTTAAAAAAACTGAAATCTTTAAATTGTATTTTAAAATTTATTTTGTTGTTCCATTAACTAAAACTAACATTTTTCGACTGCATTTTGCCTAAGCTATCTCAATAACATATTTTTAGATTTTTTCTCGTATGGAGTAAAATACCCTATTAGTAAGAGGGATAACACATTTTCTCTTGAATTTGGGCGTTTGACTCGACATGTGATGTGTGTTTATGGTTTAGGTATAAATGTTCTTTCATTACTCCGTGGTATAGATACAGACATACCGAAATCCTACTTACAACTAATTTTCAATTTCGTATGCAAATTAAACAGCAGGCCGACACCTAATTATTCGGAGGAGCTTAATTGCCCGTCTAAAAGGCAAATCCATTTGAATGTGGCTAGCTTGCATTTGCATTCCAGACTGAGCTGTATGCAAATGAGATGGCCATTACGTTAGTAATTGAATTGACGGTGCGATGGATCAGTGACTAGTGCGAGAATTGATACCCTTTAGCTTATAGGTCGATGTGGAAATTAAATGAAGTTGTGTGAAATTCGGTTGTCATGGTACAGACATCAGCACATGAAGCTACCCCAATCTGTAAAATTTCTTTGATAGATTTTCAACTTTATTAACTTATCATAAGCATAAAGCTGTCTACACACCCAAGCCGCAGGGCCCGCCGGCAGGAACCCCTTTAGAAGCCGCAGCTGCAGCTGGGAAAATTGATAGTTTGGGGTAGCTTGATGTGCTGGCCTATAGACTTATATTATAGCCAAGCGATGCGGAGGAATGAAGACAATGTCGTGCGGAATGTTTTGAGTATGAATGTCGATGGCTATAAGAGTAGAAAGACCAAAATAACGGTAGATACACGGGGTGGGCGATGGTTGGTATGGTATGGTTAGGCAGGGAGTGACTATCGGGAAGATTACGACTGAATTCCATGACTTCTTCTCATCGATCGATCAAAGCAATCTTTTAAACTAAAGGTACTCAATACTCAATACTCAAATTTTATTTGCATTCCACAATGTGTACTTAGGTGGTAAATTAAAAAATAGTGATCATTATGGACCCTGTCGGGCACAGCAAAAAATAGTAGGAGAGAGGAAGCTTTAAATAAGTAGCTAAACTTACATCTAAACTAAATCCAATAATACCACAATTTGGGGTTCTTTATACCTACAAGCTATATGCTGTAGAAGAACCGTAATTTTACTGAGAAAATCATGAGCTCTTAATTTTGAATTTACATGGTAGTAGCACCATGGTAGTGGTGGTGGTGGTTGGTGGCAGGTAGTCTGTGGTTTGCCAATAACATAAGTATATGTAAGTATACAATAAATGCCTGTGTGGTTGTTCCGTGTGGTGCCGGACGTAAAAGAATAGCACCATCCCATTTCTTCCCGTGGGTGTCGTAGAAGGCGACTAAGGGACTTACTAGAGAATGGGCAGCAGCGTTCTCTATGCATTTTACCACCATACTGCGGTCGCCAACCCGCCTGCCAAGCGTGGCGATTATGGCAAAACCCCCCTTTTCGGGCAGGCTTATGTCCAGCAGTGGACGACTTTCCGTTGAAATTATGATAATGATGATGAATAAATACCTACATTCAAACCATTGACTTAGGATATATTACTGCGTTAAACATAATATGTATAAAACACATAACAATATCATACCTAGCCAACTAATTTCATATTTCTGACTGACCGACTCCTTGACAAAAAGTGCTTGTAAATGATAAAATACTACTACTACTATGGTGAAATACCTACACCGTACACGTATGTATTTGCAGAATTTTAATCTATACATCTAATAAAATCGTAGCGAAGTCAAAACTGTATAATTTTTTTTTTTAAGTATTTTTTACGAGGTATGGGAACGATTCTACTGCCGAAAATATATTTCTTATAATTTTTGTCTGTTTGTCTGAATGTATGTTCCAGCATCACGCGAAAACTACTGAATAGATATTGTTCAAATTTTGCATAGGTATTACCTATATGTCTACGCAGGCTGCAGGGTATAATTTTTCACAATTTTTGCCATGGGGGATGCACAGTATTAGAATTTATTCGTATTCTTCTAAAGTTTACCGCAAATTGTAAAAAGGCAGGCCAAAAGGTTAGATAATTGCGGAGAGTTACAGGTTTAACCTTTTAAATGATTATCATCACCCTTTTCCATTATGCACCTAAGCAGCGGCTTCCTCCTTGCTGCCCCCCTCGCCGCACCCTAGCGATGCCCAAGCCAAGGTCCGTACTCTACAGGATGCCAGTCACTTTGTTTTAAGTTTTTAAGCCATGGCTGGAGGCCTTAATAAATGAAAACAGCGACAGGCAAGTCCGTTTATGCAGCCAACAATATTTTAGGTTGACCTGCAATATGCCATCCCCAAAAAAAAACGCTACTTGGTCGATCGCAACACAGCCTCCGAAGAGGCAACAACTAAGAAGAAACCAAAATCTGAGGACAAGACTCAATCAAGAAATCTGCATTTTATTTCAACATGGCCTCCACATCACTATCTGTCTCTCCCCGAGGTCCTTATGGATTGGACTACAACACAAATACACTAAATTCAGGAGTGCGTGGAGACGTGTGCCGCCAGTGGAGTCACTCGACTCATATAGTAGGGAGCGCACGTCAACAATGATGGGAGTGGTGCTGGACGCGCCCTTATCCTCCGCTACATTGGTGCTTCATCATATATCCTTTATTTCATCACCACTGCTCTCAAAACAATGAAGGAAAACATCGTGAGGGAACCTGCATGTTCTAGAACCAAAGCTCCGAAGACGTGATATCTACCTACCATCCCGCACTAAGCCCGCGTGATGGTTCATGGCCCACTCCCTCTCACAGAGAGGAGGCCTATGTCCTAGCAGTGGGCCATTATAGGTTGATGTTTATATTAATAAATTAACAACGATAAATATGTCAAACATTTTGAAAAAAGTAGAAAAACGTTCAGAGCAAAGCAAAATTGCAGTCACGGTCGTGTCTTTCGGAATCACTACCACACTGCGTCTTGGTAGCAAAACAGGGCACGCCAAGACAAGACATCCGCAGAAACAAAGACATAACGGGTGGAGTTACAGTTCTGTTTAGTGGCTAATTCCGGCACACTACATGTGGTGAGGCGAGGAACTAGCACTGACGAGGTGAATGCTACGTTGAATAGGTCGACTCTATGGTCGCAAGTTTATCGACTGCGCTTGACCATCAACATGTGAGTTCTGTTTAAAGTTAGTGAAGACACTCTACCGGAGAGCGGTTATAGATGAACCTACCAGAGGCTCTTCGTAAATAGAGAGTTTCCCCTTTAGAAGAAGATCACAATCCTGGTGTACGAGGACAACAGTCCAATACCGCGACCGTACCGAATTCTTAGGTGTGTGAACGGGGCATTTTAACGGCCAAAAATGTTCAAGCCGCAGCGAACAATCACAGTATTCTCTAGCAAATTGAAGGCCAGTGGCCTAACCTCAGGACAAGCTGCTACACACACGTAGAATACAGGAAAGTTTTATAAATTGTGGCTGCCAATTTAGTAAATTGTGGTGACTCACGACTTCCACACGAACAAGGTTCCGGGCAAAAGCTAGTCATAAATACAACCCGACACTGACCTGTTAATTTCAAAAATCGTAAGAAAATTTGAATTTCGCGGGCTACCCTGGAGCATCCACCATATGACAGTGTCATATCCAAGATAAGGGGGAAAGCGGACTCAGAAGGGAAGAACCCTAAATAAATTTATTGATGTGAAGAATTTCTAAAGAAGCAAATCTCTGTGGCGCCATCTATATCGCCACATGCGAACTACGCATCACACTGATGTCACGCAAAAAATCCTGCACCGCGCCATCAGAGTTCGCCGCACAACTAGTATAATTTACGTATTGTTGTCTCGACATCAATCGTCGGTCACTCAAAAGGCCCAGTTGGCTCCAATCGCCAGGTCGCGCTTAAGGCAGTTCCAAGCCAATCCCTTGGGAAAAGCAAGACAAATCCCTAGGCGTGATTCTTGACCACCACCTCACTTTCAGGGATCACATAAAGGCGGCACGTCCGCGTGCCGCCTTCGCCCTCAGTAGGCTCCATTTTATATTGAAACTAGCTTCTGCCCGCGACTTCGTTCGCGTCAAATTTCTTGCTCCCCGACCGTCGCTCGCCACGCCTGCCTGTGCGAGTACTTCGTATTTGTGACTTTTTCTCTTTGCTCAGCTCCTTAAGGTCTTAGCGTGATGTTATATAGCATATAGCCTTCCTCGATAAATGGGCTGTCTAACACTGAAAGAATTTTTCAAATCGGACCAGTACTTCCTGAGATTAGCGCGTTCAAGCAAGCAAGCAAACAAACAAACTCTTCAGCTTTATAATATTCATGAATAATATTATATATTATACATTTTAGAGCATAGACTGTCACATAAGCGCGAATAGCGCTTTTGCTTTGTGCTTTGCTTTACCTATGCTTGCGTCGTCTTCGCACACGGTAAGCCACACCATCTCCATAGCATGCAGACCCTTCTAGGAATCTTTGAAATTAATGAGATTTTTAATTTGGACCTAAGAATGGCCACCATCCAGCAGTTCATTAAACACCTCTCAAAGCATTTAGATATGTAGGTAGGATTCTTAACTAACTTACAAACTAAAATAATCATGTGTGCAAGTAAAATAAACACAAATTTTTACTTTTACTTTTTATTTTCAGCTAGGTAAGTACTCATTAATACCTAAGTACATTGTACTTAATAGATTATGGACTTCTGTGCTAAACAGCCATCAGTTTGGAGTTGAACATAACATTAGCATGCATGACATAATTCGAATTGATTATTTTAATTTAAAATACCCGTAAAATATTATTTTCTATAATGCTTTAAACTTCAGTTTGCAGTTTTATTGATGACTTAAATATATGCTGTTTGAAGAACTTCAATTCCTCTATGCTTTCAAGAATATCGTCCACACATCGGTGTCTAAACTTCTTCTGAGGCATTTGCGTAAACTCTTTTTGATACCACCTCTTCGCCAGCTCCTTTATTGTGCTGACATCTATTACTCTATAGTGTAAATAATTGTCTAGTATTGGCATATATTTTCTTATAAATAAACGGTCCATGTAAACACTGTTACCACCCAGCGGGCATTTCTTCTCAGGTGCGTGGGATTTGACGAATTCCAGAACTTGTTTTTCAGCATCTTTCAGCGACACATTTGATTTACGACTAGCCTCTGTCAGTCCGCTCTGTAACAATAACAAAAACAGTGTAAATCTCACAACATTATGTCTTTGAGCAGTCGTAAAAATATAATAATATGGTTGATTTAAAAACATTATATGTCTTGGCTTAATTTGTTCATGAGCTTCATAATTAATAAAATTGAGTTTCTAATACATTTTTTTTTAATGAATTAACATTATCAGAATCCGTCTTCCCAATAGAAGCATCATGCTTCACTAAGCTGTAGTGTCACTGCTAGTAAGCTGTTGTGTACCTATTTTGATTGTAATAAAAACAATTGAAAGAGTAATGAGAATGTTTGAAATTATAAATAAATGCACCAAGTAAGAATATCCACAATATTGTAATCTTCGACAAATGAGGATTTTTCTATGGAAAGGAATAGACTAGAATCTATGTATTATCTTCTTTCAATTAATTTGCAAGCATGCACATGGTATCATGAAGCCATTCTACAGTAGCCAGCCTGATGAGTCACCATTGCCATATGCAAACTATGCATACTGATATGTAGTTGCGGACACCAGGCTGTATTATTTATTACCATTGCCTATGAATGTCAGTAATATTGCAAACCATCCTAGAGACAAAGCTGAAAGGTCTCAATATGCCTGGAATGACACCACCATATTCGACATTAAACAATGAAATTAATAGTGCAACATTTCAAATTAAGTTAATAATTAATATCAAGTAGAAGAAATCAATACCTCACCATGCTGAGCAACACACCAGTCATGCATTTCGTTCAGGACACTATCTGGCTGATTGATAACTATGCTCGGTCCTTGAGCAACAACATTCAAGTCGGCATCAGTCACCACACAAGCAATTTCCAAGATTTGGTCCTTTTCAATGTCCAAGCCAGTCATCTCAAGGTCCACCCACACTATTCTTTTTGCTGCATTCTTGACTGCTGATAAAGCCATAGTGGTGGACAGTTTGGTTCCTGAAAAAGGTCGTTATCCTAAGTTAATAATCAATCGGTTTTTTGCATGCCATGATAAGAAATTATGGACCAACATGGGTTGTACTTACCGGTCGATAGAAACCTAATAGGAGGTTTTGTTAAATTAACAAAACTCGATCTTAAGTAACAGCGTACAATATTCATTTATTCTTGCTGTGATGATGTGTATTTTATACAGAAACTACAATATTTGACGATGGAATAGGGAATAAAACATAAAATTTAGGTTATGCTCGCGTACAATTTGACATTTGACAATCAATAAACCACTACACTACAGCACGACCAGTATATTAGCGATGGTCGTTGAATCAACGAACCAGTTGAATCAACCGTTGATCTCCTGTCAACGTATTAACGTTAACTGTCTATGAATCAACTAGTTAAATTTGTCAACGATGTTTATGAATATAACTCGTTTAAGAATCAACTAAACTAAATTTGCAAACGTACCTAACGAACTGAACAAAAAACTTACGTTGAAAATACCATCATAGATTCCGAGCGACGGCCATGTCGTAGAATTTCAACTCTAAGTAACGCACAGTGGAACGAATGTATGGGAGCGGTTGGACGTAGACATGTCCGAAAAAAAAGAGTAAAATTATGCCAAACTAATGATGCCATCTTATTCGATTACTTAATGCCTTCATAACTTGTGGTGATGAATTTCTTCATAACTCCCATATTTCGGGAGTAATTTGAGAAAATGTGAAATTTTACTATGAAAATGAGTGTATCGAGCTCTCTCCCTCCTGATTCCGGGCTTGTTTCAAGTAGCGGTCTCTAATATCATAATGCTAATACTAAGAGCTATATTTAATACTAAGACACATAGTGCGCCAAATGTGCACTTTCTGGGATAAAGAGTGATGTTTATTTTATAACACAATTTTTTTATTTTTTGTTTATTTTGTTGATTAAAACCGTTTTTCTAAAGGTTTACCTTATTACAATAACATTTCTGAGCAGCCAATTAGAGAAGATATAAGCTAATTAGGATATATAATTAGGGACTTAAGGTTTACATATAAAACTGATGCACTAATGATTACTGATAAGAACATTGCTATTATTTAATTACTAAATGGCTCTTAATACACTAATTTAGCATGCATCATTTACTAATTATCACAATAACTAATTACCTTGCAATATTTAACAAAGGATACCTGGGATACCTGGATTTTATATAAATAGGTCACTATTAGTAACTTTAAAATCAGTGTTGATTTACACCTCGTTGTATCCAAGCTAATCTCGCAATGTATTTTCCAAATTTTAATACAAATCTTGATATTCACGTTGCTTTATGCGCACGCGCACATAAAGATTTACGCGACTTTAACTATTTGTTCAGTGTTTTAAAAGATAACAGTTGTGTTCAGTTATGTGAAAGTGCTGAAACAAGTTTAAAAGACTGGTGTCGTCGATTTTGCTACCGCATTTATGCAAAATGGACACAGTCTGGAAGAAGCACAGATAAGTTTCGGAAGAAACATGAGATTTGGCTACAGGCTGCAATTCAATGGCCGGAATTACAGAATGAAAATATGGAACCTTCTACAGAAAATATAAGTGACGTCATCGAGCCCATAATTTCTCCTGCTAAATCTGATGCTTCAACTTGTACACATCCTAGTCCTCGTAAATCTTTTGAGGACCTTAGTAACCGGCAAAAAAGAAGACGCACTGAAGATAGTCTTTCATGCAGCAGTAGCAGCGCTGAAATTATGTTTTCGGCCGAAAGGGCGCTTCAAAAGGCAGGACAAAGCGATACAGCTTATGTTATGAAATACTTGACGGAGAATCCAGAAGAGGCCTCAAAAATCAAAGCCTTCATTGAAGGTAAATCAATTCAGGTACGGGAAATATCCCCTTTGAAGGCATTGGCTCTTTATGTATCGATGAACTTATCGAAATGGCGCTATAACACTCTTCGGGATTTCAACACTCAAGAAGGAGCTCTTCAATACCCGAGTTACTACATGTTGGTTAAAGAAAAAATTAAGTGCTATCCGGCCAAAGAAGATCTCACAGTTACAGAGAGCTCTGCAAAAATCAAATTACAAGCCTTGATGGATTTAACCTCAAGAAGACTTATTAGGTCGTTAGAAACCCCTGTTGATCCCAATCAACAGCTCGTATTGACCAGCAAATGGGGTTTTGACGGATCATCTAGCCAAAGCATTTATCATCAAAGGACGAGTGAAGATGAGCAAATCGATCTTGCTAGTAATTTTATGATTAGTCTTGTACCACTGCGGCTCGTCTCAAAAGGTGTAACAATTTGGGAAAACGAGCGACCATCTTCCACTTCATTTTGCCGGCCAATATTGTTTAAGTTTATAAAGGAAACCAAAGAAAATGTGCAGAGAGAGATGGCTGAAATCGAAGCAGAGATTGAAGCCTTAACTCCATCCACCATCACTGATGGAATTAGTGTCAAACACCAACTGCTGTTGACAATGATTGATGGTAAAATTCATTCCATTATATCCAATACAGCAGCTTCAGTGTGTGACATATGCAAGGCTTGTCCTAAAGAAATGAATAATTTAGAGTTAATCAAAGATAAACACGCAAACGAGGACATGTATAAATATAGCTTAAGCACCCTTCACGCTTGGATTCGCTCAATGGAATGCTTATTACACATTTCCTACAAATTAGACATAAAATCATGGCAAGTAAGGGGTGATATAGCAAAAAGGCAAGTTGATGACAGGAAGAAAAGAGTTCAAGAGGCTGTAAGAAGAGAAACGGGCTTACTTCTCGATGTTGTGAAACAAGGCAGTGGATCCACCAACAATGGCAACTCGGCAAGGAGATTTTTTGAAAACTACACTAAATCTGCTGAACTGACCGGAATAGATGCTATGCTTTTAAGAAAAATCTGTGTGATCTTGCAGTGTATTTCATCAGGAGAGAAGATCAACGTAACTAAATTCCGAGAGTTCTGCTTTGATACTGCTAAGCTTTACGTGGAGTTATACCCATGGTATTATATGCCTTCTTCACTTCATAAAATTTTAATGCATGGGCCAGACATAGTTCAGAACATGTCAATTGTGCCCATTGGTTTTCTATCCGAAGAGGCATCTGAGGCTAGAAATAAAGATTTTAGAAAATATAGAGAGGGGCATTCTCGAAAGCATAGCAGTATCTCATGCAATGAAGATATTATGCACAATCTTTTACTGTCTTCTGATCCACTTGTTACAAGTATCCGTCCAAAAGGAAATAAGTTTGTAAAAAAATCTTCTTTTAAGGAATTTTATGAGCTTACGGATTCTGAGAAAAGTGATATCGAATTTGTTAACATAAATGATTTAGCGGACATCGATTCTGAATTTGAATTAATTGATGATGATGATGATGACGAAGATAATTAAATGATGTTATTGTTTTAAAATGTGTAACTTAGTAAATTAGAGCTTACATCTTAATTATTTATTGTACTTTTAATGAAACTAGGTAATTTATTATCAACTTACTTAAAAGTCATACTCTCATCAGTTCTTGTGAATATTTTTGTTAATATATATTTCTGTATATATATATAATATATTTATAGACCTCTTAATAAGTCTGTCTGCGGTTTAAAGTAAATACAAATGGGGAAAAAACGTTTTTTTTTTTAAATTTTCATTTCCTTTTATCCCAGAAAGTGCACATTTGGCGCACTATGTGTCTTAGTATTAAATATAGCTCTTAGTAATAGCATTACGATATTAGAGACCGCTACTTGAAACAAGCCCGGAATCAGGAGGGAGAGAGCTCGATACACTCATTTTCATAGTAAAATTTCACATTTTCTCAAATTACTCCCGAAATATGGGAGTTATGAAGAAATTCATCACCACAATTTATGAAGGCATTAAGTAATCGAATAAGATGGCATCATTAGTTTGTCATAATTTTACTCTTATTTTTCGGACATGTCTACGTCCAACCGCTCCCATACATTCGTTCCACTGTGATAACGTACACAAGAGTTGATTTTTGAAATATTTATTTTAAGAAAATTATACCAATTTATGAATCGTTGAATGTCGCAGCGTTGAACAAAACCGTTCAATGACGGTTAACGTTACAAGTCGACAATAGTTACCACGTTTACTCGTTGACGAATTTAAAGGTGGTGGGAAACGTATGCAGCATCGTAACCCCAACATTTTGAGGCTGTACCTATCTGGAGGTCCTAGGTCAATCTTGTGTCCCATTTTTTTTGTGCAAATTATAAATAAACTTGTGGTAGAGCAAATTGACGTACAACGTATTTTTTACGTTTGCAATAAACTGTTTGACTTAGACAGGAAAATTTTGTTTGTTACCGCCGTCTCTGTCTACGGTTACTGCAATGGACTCTTAACACATTACTGTAATGCCTAAATAAAGAAAATCCCAGTGAAAACTCCTCATTGGAAATTTTTCGAAGAAAATATCTTATTTTCCATGGTCAATCATTTGACATTTTACGGTTGTTTGCATTTGCGTTATATACCATAAACAATTAAGGAAACATGTAAACCTAACTAGTCTATATTTTTTATCTGTGCTTTGTGGACTGTGATTCTTTAGGATTGTCATGGTGTACTAAGGGTTGATTTTGTTTTTATTGTATTTTCAATATTTCCTGTAGATAAAGCCCTGCGAATAGCGACCAATATGATCAGAATAATTATTAACCAATGTCGTTGCGTCAAGAAATCGAGTAAGTAAATCATATTTTGTTGAAAATGTCAACACTAAACCTTAACCTATAGCGGAATTTTATTGAATATTATGTACACCTATTTATGACTTCATCACGCAAACTGTGATTTTCTCATAGAGGTAGCATATTTAGTTATTTAGAAAAATAGGACATATTGGTGACGGCGAAACTAAATATTTTATAACAACTGCTAATATTATCTAATTATTTTTTTGTTTCATCATGAACATCACATGGCTAGAGCGGTTCTGTTTAATAATAGGAACAAAATAACTCATAATAAATGTATCTAAAGTAGAATCAACTACTTACTTTATTAGCTAACCTGAGCCAACTTGATTTTATCATTGAATAATCATACAAAATGTCTTGCCAATAATTGCCCCAGGTATATTTTAGTTTATATTTTAAAATGTTTGCTTTATTTTTCTAGCAATACAATGGGAAAACAAACAGTATCAGAACCTGCCAAAAATGACATTTTCAAGGTCATTGTCATATTATACAATCCAGCCAATCAGTTTGCATTATGATGTTACACAAAAACCGTTCAATGCAGGAGTTTACTGCCACCCACATTCCATCAGGCCTTTCTCAACCAGTAGTTATTACTATGACAAACTACCTCTAAAACCATCCTCAAAGATTGAAGCTGCTGTTGAAACCATAAAGAAAACTATAGAAGAAAAATTAAAGGGCCCACCGGCTGGGACACCTCCAAAGAAGCCTTTCAAAGAACGCTTTATGAATGAGCTCAAGCATTACTATCATGGCTTCAGATTACTTTTCATTGAAATAAGGATCTCGGTAACCTTATTCTTTAAAATTTTAAAAGGTGACACATTGACACGAAGGGAACATAGACTACTGGTAACAACCATAGGAGATCTGTTTAGAATGGTTCCATTTATTGTATTTATAATTGTTCCATTTTTGGAATTTTTTCTGCCTTTTTATATCAAACTGTTTCCAAATGCATTGCCATCTACATTTGAGAGTAGCAGTCAGAAAGAAGCTAAGTTAAAGAAACATTTCAAAGTGAAGTTGGAAATAGCAAAATTCTTCCAAGAGACTTTAGATGAAATGGCTCCGCAGGCTAGTGATAGGCATTCAAATCTGGCCAGGGAATTCGCCAGTTTCTTCAGTAGAATCAGAACTTCTGGAGATGTCGCAACAAGTGAGGAAATCATGAAGTTTTCTAAGTTATTTGAGGATGAGATAACACTGGATTCATTACAGAGGCCGCATTTAGTTGCTTTGTGTAAAGTGTTGAATGCATCAACAATTGGTACCAGTGCTATGTTACGGTTTAATCTTAAGATGAAGCTGAGGTCATTGGCAGCTGATGATAAGGTGATTGCGAAAGAGGGTGTGGAGGCTTTAAACTTCAGTGAGTTACAGCAGGCTTGCAGAGCAAGAGGCATGAGGGCTTATGGAGTGTCTGAAGAGCGTCTAAAAAAGGAATTGAGGAATTGGCTAGACTTGTCTTTGAATGAGAAGGTGCCACCATCTTTGCTGCTCTTGTCGAGAGCCCTGATGGTGCCAGATCATGTCCCTACCACATACAAACTGAAGGCGACCATATCTGCTTTGCCAGAACAAGTTGCTACTCAGACAAAGGCTGCTATTGGAGAGAAGGAAGGCAAACTGGACTTCAAGGTAATAACAGTTAATAATAATAAAGCTGAAGAGTTTGTTTGTTTGTTTGTTTGCTTGAACGCGCTAATCTCAGGAACTACTGGTCCGATTTGAAAAATTATTTTAATGTTACATAGCCCATTTATTGAGGAAGGCTATATGCTATATATCATCACGCTAAGACTCTTAGGAGCCCTTAGGCGAGCGACGGGGTGGGTCGGGAGCAAGAAATTTGACGCGAACGAAGTCGCGGGCAGAAGTTATTAACAGTTATAAAGTTAATTTAAATGTCTGTTAGCTTTACTGTCTTTGTATTTCATTGGTTTTGTATGACTTTCAATTACTAATATAATTTTTGTGCATTCTTCCTTAGTAAACAATGTGATATTATAATTAAATTAGGTACTCATTCTTTCAAGGCGAAAACTGATTTGATATTTATTTATTTATGATTGACACGAAACGCAAGCGACAGTAACGCTGCAGTATTGATTCGGAAAATGACACTTCTGTTCTTCAGTTTCGCGAAACTTATTTGTCAAACAAAAGTTCAGCAAGTTCCTTAATTCTAAGATCATTCACAGTTTGATCTCAGTCTCCATCTATAAAAATACCTCTAATGTCCCTAAATATCCGAGACAAGTTTTCGACGTTGATTGTCGCTGAGTTGAGATTGCGACTATATTTTGAACATTTTTATTACGAGGATTGGGCTACAGAAAACGTCTTGTCGCTCTGTTAGCAACAGCCACTAGCACTACTGGTATGCCGTCTGCAGTCGCCGCTGTCGGATATCTATGGAAGCGTTTCGAAATAAATAGAAACGAGTTTTGTCGCTGTGGGCGGCACTGCCGCTTCGATAAGCCGTCGCCATCGGGATTATAGGTGCATAATATCAGCCGATTGACGTCCACTGCTGGACATAGGCGCTCACCTAATTTGGGGGGGGATTCCCATAATCGTCACGCTTGGCAGGCGGGTTGGCGATCGCAGTATGATGGTAAAATGCATAGAGAATGCTGCTGCCCATTCTCTAGTAAGTAGTATTGTAGGTACCTTGAATTAGAATTAAACATCCTAAAGTTATTGAACTTGTTTTATTCCAGGCTAAAGCTGAAGCTATCAAATTAGAAGTGCAGAAGATCAAGGAAGAACAGAAGGAGAACCAGGAAGCAGAGCGAGAGAAACAGATCCTTGAAGCCAAGAAGAGGGAGAAAGAAGAGCTCAAGGACAGAGCACCAATCATTGACCTAGAGAATGCTGTCCCTATGATCGACCCGGCTCCAGTCATCGTTATTGACACACCTAAAGCGAAATCTGAAGAAGGTCTCTCTGGCAAAGACATTGAAGTTATTGAAGACGCTTTAGAGCAATTAGGTAAGTTCACATTGGCAATTTTCCATTTTTTTTTTCTGGATGTTAGGAAGTTCAAGTTCGGTTTTGTTTCCTTCATAATTACGTATGCTTTACGTGTTGTCAATCGTATAAATAGATTATGTATGTATGACATGTGCTCAAAACGTGTTTGAACTGGGAACGTCATAGAACTCATAGGTAATGTATGGAACTTTTATATATGTCGTTTCGATGTTACAAGTGGCTGTGACGTGATGTTAATCTATTTTCTTTCATTGCGGTTTCCTTATCTCTCACTTCAGTGATCCGTATCGGTAGTAAAGGTGCGCTTACACGAGCAAACTAAAATTGCTCCATCTTGGGCAATTCTCGTCAAGAATGACGTCACGACTACATCCAGCAATTTAGGGCAATGGCAACATGTAGCAACCTGTTGCCATTGCCCTAAGAGAGATACGGCCACCCAATATGGAGCAACTTAAAAAACTTGGCAATGCGCCTCCCCCGTTGCCTCAGCCGCAGGCCGGTTCCTGTCGCAAAAACGAGACGTACTTAGTTATTACATACAAACGAGATAGAAAGAAAATTCACTAGAAATTTCCAAGCTGCAATGCCTTTTTGGTTACAACTAGTTCTGTGCATACAATATCAAATCATGCACATTGCACCACCTCGTTCATATTTTAACACAAGTCAACAAGATTGGAAGCTACTTTTAAAATTTTTGTGCTATCTTAAAATAAATTTGTGAAGATAGATGTTAACTGATAAAAATCGAGCGTCTTATATTTTGAAGGTAAATACCTAATCAGATACCTACTACGGTACTGGTCCAATTATGTCTTCATTGATAGTACTTGGCATCCTGCTCTGTAAAAATACATCTCACCTGTTATTGTCAAACTCGGTGTGGAAGGATCCAACATAGGGCATCTCAGCGCGTCGAAAAAACACACTTGGTTTTCCGAAAAAATCCGCTATATTATTCCGTCCGTGTGAACGTCGATCAACACCAAAGTCCGATGTATCTGTCATCGATTGGGAACACCGTTAGTTTATAATCTATCTCGCGAGATTATAAACTGTCGATAAATTAATACCGCTTATAATTTAACGCATTATTTTTCGGTAGATTATAATCTATCGAAGTGAAGCTGTTAGATCACAATTCTGTCGCGCGTTAAATTGTCAACTGTCCGAAGGCTGTCCCTGATTGGTCGTTCTTACAGTAGGCCGTTCTGTGTCCATAGAGTTACAAACTGCACTGCTTTGGTTAACCACATATTCATTTTACTTCCACAACCATTTTATATAACTAATTCTAAGCTGTGAGTTATTTTCAACACTAAATCAATTTACAATCACCAAAACACTGTTTGTTTACATTCGACAACAAACAAATATAGGGCGGTGCGGGGCATATGCCGTTTAACCAATCAGCGCGCGAGATGCGTTTCGTCGCATGCCATTTCACAATTTGACGGTTTCACTTCGATAGATTATAATCTACCGAAAAATTCTCTCTTCTGTAGGACATAGGATACCTACCGCGGAATAATTTTCGACCTTTACGTGGACGAAACCGTAGGTAAAAGCTGGTCAACATTGGTCAACAAATGTACTAAAAAAATATTATTGCTAGTCTGTACTTAAACAAATTGTAGGTGAACATGATATTTAAAGAAAAAAGACTGCACAGAAGCTGATGAAAACTAAATTGGTATGGCAATATGCAACATTCTTTCGGGGAATAAATCGGATATATCATTACGCAGGAAAACTCCGTGTACTGCATATGCATCCCAATGAATCATACTGTTTGTAAATAAAGACTTCTCGAATGTCACACATATCGAAATACAGCTATTATTATGCATAGGTAATTAATTCTACGTAATAAGGCAATGACAGTTAGATTACTTTTGTAGAGAATTAGGAAAATAGGTAGACGTATAAGGACCAGTGTAAACCTAGCGAAGTGCAGCGTAGCGCGGTTTTCCTGCCAAACAAATATCAACATTGCGCTTCTTGAAAATAAAGTAGAAAATATACAGGGTGTAACAGAAACCCTATTGCTATCCTTAAGCACTAAAGATAACAGCGGGTATAGAATCACTGTACATAGTTTCAGCTCAAAATAAAATACTCTAAGAATTGATACCAAATTTTCGGTTTCATATATTTCTTAAATTCAAAGCATAACAAACGTGTCACCACACTACGTAGGTCAATAACTTTCCACGTAAATTGCCAATATGACGATAAATCTCTTCCGAGTGATGTGTTTAATTCAATTTGAAAAGTGCGGTTTCTGGTATCAATGTATTAAAAATTCTCATAACTTCCAAACATGTAGAGATAGGATTAAAAACCCTTCCAATATCGTTTGATATCATCCAAAGAAGCCGTGCCCTTGGTATGTAATACCCTTTCCGCTACACGTTGTATAAACCTCAACCGTGTACTTCTATCCGCTTTGATGCTCTCTCGGACTAATGACGGTTTATCTATTTTCAACTAGAATGCAACTAGCGCAAGGATGGTATTGGTTTTCAAGTGACAACCGCTGCGCTGCGCTTCGAAATAGGTATCTGTCCACACCACCTTAATACCCGCACATGTTAGGAAAATAGGTAATCATCAATCAACCTAGCCCTTTCCCAACTATGCTGGAATTGGGTTCTAGTGCAGCTGGGTACTGCTGGAGTATTTTACATGAAGTAACTACCTATCTGACCTGCACTGCCCAGTTACTGGGTAATACGATACCCTTTAAAGAAAGGCAAGACTGCAGGCCTAGACAAAACACATTTCTGTTAGCGTTCTAACAGAAATGTGTTTTGTCTCAGGGCCCTGGTTGTGAGACTTTCGGGCAACTGGCAAAGAATCTATGAATGACGGCCGGGACCATAGGCTTAACGTTCTTTCCGGGGCACAGAGGGGTGTGGGTATGTAAAGATGGTCACCCATCCACGGACCAACCGCGGCAAACATACCTTAACCTGACCGATCGAATCGTACGGCTGTCATTACTTGGCCACAATGTAGCTAGGACTAAAATAAATACCACATCGTTTGCTATATTTGTCCAATAACACAGAATTGTAAGCGTTTCAAAGGTGATGACCCAAAAATAATAATATCATAAAAACGGCTACTTTTCATTTACCGTCAAGCGTTTTCCCTATTTAGTATTATTGTATTTATTGTCTTGGACTAATGCCAAGGTCCGTGATGCTGTTAGGATTGTCCATTCACCTTCGGTTTGGCGGAGATTATGATTTTGCAGTTACTATCGTACGATCTCGGTATTACTGAGAAATGATTCTGTTTTCTGTGCCAGCTTTTCACGGTATATTTTTCGACGAATCCATATTCGTAAATTGGCTTATTTCGGTTTCTGTGTATCATAGCGGAGTACTTAAGTATATTGATGATGAAATACAGCGTGGCATTACATCGACGCGCAAACTGAAACCATGAATTCAATTGACAAAAAAAAAACTGCTGTTTCAAAGAAAAGTGCAATACCTACTCATTCAAAATGTATGGAACGGCGTATTTTTTTCTCTCTATTATCCGACAAAAAAAATTCAACGCAGGAACTGAATAAATGGTAACTGGTTGCGCGTCGATATCTCTGCCTTCCTCCAGGAACCTCCAGAAACTTCTATTTAAGAACTCTCAATCTAGTTGCTACAGCTACCCTGCGAAGATGATCGCTCTACCTAGTATGACGCTAGCTATGACTATGTTATATCCTGATAAATCTAAAAGGTTAACTTTTGACCGCGGCTACGCCCGCATTCGCGTCGGAAATTATGCCACGGGAACGACCTAGGTCACCGTAGGGACTACTACTAACAGTAGTCCCTACGCTGACTTAGGTCATGGTCTACCTGTGTGCTAATTTTCATCTAAATCCATTCTGCCGCTAAGGGGGAAGCGCTAGGATACCTTGGCGTATCCATAATGTCGTGTAAAGTAACCTGACAGAGTTACTTCCGCATTTTTTATATTAGATAATAGCCCAGAACCATCGTTTTCCATAATAAGATCAATAAAAATTTAAACTTATTTTCTCCACAGCTGAACAGAAAAAATCCTTACTTCTTGAGAAAGAGAGCATTCAAGAATTGAAGGGAGAACTCCTAGACTACAGTGAAGATGTCAAAGAGATGGACGAAATTGTCAAAACTAAGCAAGCCGACCTCAAGCTTTCGAAGGGTGCTCGCAGGTATTATGAAACTTCTTTTTTTTAAGAAAGACATGAATGATATGTAGCAGATATAAACGAAATAATTTAAAAAACTAAAATCGCCAACTGGTAATGATTCTCGATATCGCTGGGTCTTCACTGTTCCAATTAATGGCAATGGTGGAAAGGATATAGCAATCGTCCCAATATACAATATACTAACAGCAAAAGTGGGTCAAATTGAGTAATTTAATACGATCTGGTTTCCGATACAAACGGTAGTACGATGATAAAATACTGTACAGTATCGAAATTAGTCATTGTAAGTACTACTGTACTACACAGCATCACATCCTCTGTAACTATTTATTGTTGTGTGTTCAAAAATAATGTACAAACAATGCCCGATTTGTAACAATTTGTACAATCAGTGTTACATGTTATAATAGAGTTTGTTATCATATTTATTATCCGTGGCAACATTGTTTGGTTGATGGATTAGTTAGTCTTAAAAATATACTGAGTATTTTAAGTTTATTAGGCCACCATACTAAAATGACTAAATACTGCATTCTATTTTCTATCGCCATTTCTATTATGAGAATCGAGGACATATAAATGCATTGAACCGTTGAGGGGACTAATACGATTCTAACAGAAAACGTTCCCTAAACACCAATTAAATGTCTTACTCAATCCTAAGACATAGTACTGCTAAGTCCAACTGTTACTGTTATTGACGAAGACAAGTTTTGAGTACTTCTAAAAGCGTACTCATGTCTAACCTAGAGCTATCGCGAATGATTGAATTTGAATGATCTTGTACTTACGCAACGGCTTTTAAAAAGACGCCATCTTTGTTTGGGTTTTGCCCATAATGCAGCCTTGACCAATCAGAAAAACACTACTTAACATTGTTCACGCACTCATTTCAGATTGTACAAGGCCGTTAACAACATGATAGGCAAATTGGATGCCGCATTAGCCATGCTAGAAACTAAGGAGAAAGCCCTGAAGACCACATTAGAGCAGACGAAGACTGAACCGCAAAAGGCAAAGGAACAACTGATCCAAATAGATGAACTGATGCATTCCATTAAGAGCCTACAGAAGGTGCCCGATGAAGCTAAACTGAAGCTCATTCAGGATGTACTTGGCAGGCTGGATGATGACTTCGACGGGCAGTTGAAGATTGATGATGTTTTGAAGGTCAGTTGGTACTTTTTTATAACACACACATCTATGAGTAATATACGTGTTTGCATTTCTTGCAATCAACTTATAGCAGTAAAAGCCATGTAAGACCAGAGGGTTACTTACGTAATACAACTAGAAGTAGGAATCGCTTTCATTTCGACAGTTCCACATCATTCGTTGTTTATGTTGCTAAGGGGCGTTTGTTGCGCCACTTCTTCTTCCCAGCTAAAGCACTAGGAAGTAGTGAAGGATTTTGGGGGAACTGTCTTATGTAATTTTGACGTTCAAAGAGTGCTGACTCTCAGCCTAGTTTGAATAAATGACGTTTGATAAGCAGACAATTTTTTCGAACATATGAAAGAATGGATTAGCATTTAGCAATAATCTTCAAAATGATTCAGGTTCTGATTAATAGTGTTTTACGCAATTAGGTAGAGCTATCACTATTTCGCGTAAAACGCAATGGTTGATCGCCATTTTGGCTTAAGTGCTTACATCAAACTTCAACGTACGGCCCCCGATGGTAGCCTACTACTTATATATTTCGCTCGAAACATAGTTTGTTTTTCTCAAAACAAAAAGTATAATATATGCAAAGAAGAACATACTCTGAAATTAGATCGAATACCTATTTGCTTGTTGGAAAATAATGTTTATCAATTTGTGAAATATGGAATAATTTTAGTCATAGTCCAACACCCTATACATGCAGTTGTGCCTGTCGTATCGTTTCAATGTTTAAATATGTGATTATTTCCAGTCACCACGTGTAAAAGGTTCAGAAACGACCAGACCTTGCATGCGTTACGCTTTCGTCAAGGTGTCAAGGTCAATGTCTACTTTCGACCACGATGTCAAACACGTGACCAGCCGTATCAAATACCCCACGAGTGATTCTGATTATAAACGCGATAACACAGTATGACCTCTTTCTGCACAGAACGGTAGACTTCCGTGTTATCACTACTTTAATAATAATCTTCACGGTCAACGTAAAAAATGTATTAGTTCCTTGATAAAAACTTGACATTTAAGGCTCGATGTGGTTCTTACCTTTGCCGACAAATAACTGTTTGTAGTAATGTTTTCGTTACGAAATCAACAGGGAGAATATTATGTTGCTTATTTATGTATGTTTATGTATGATTACTGGGTTCTCGAAACTTCCGGACTATCTTTTCAAGGCGATGGTATTGTCAGTTTAAAATTAGACTATCAAAAGGGAGGAACCCTTTCATCTTTATTTCTAGGATTCGGGTGGATTATACAAAGCAGACGAATGTCTATTGTTGTTTGTGTACACGTGTATACGTGTGTATGTAAACAAGCAATGTTATTGACTTCCAGAAAGAAAGGTCAGAACGTCTGCAACGGTCATTGACCTTATGACTTTAAATAGCAGCTAATATTTTTTTATGAATGACGTCTTGACTGTCTCAGTAAGTGTAAGCGTTCTCTTGACTGTCGCGTTATTATAAGAATGTGTATATTTTTGTTTATGTGTGTGTGAAAAGAATAGAAACACTTATCACCTGTTTATCATTTAGTGCCAGTTGCAGCAATTTTAAAATACAATTTAGTGGCATTGAGTTGGCTAATAAATAAAAATGTAAAGTTTTTAAATGTCTCTTGATGATAGTGAAATTCACATGGCTGATCTAGCTAGCTTATGAATTCTGAGATATTGTACTGAAACTTAGTAAGTCAGTATGATTTACTAAAAATAAATTAGTAAATAATTCTACTGTAAAATGTATTTAAAATTATGCAACTATTATCCTAAAGCTGCTCTTTGTCACTAGATGCGCCCTGCTTCACTTACTTATGGTGTTATCTATTTTTTTTCTTAAAGTTAATTTGAGATACCAATTTCCTTAACTTGTATGGCTTAGTACCTCCAAGCTGCACCCGCCAACTAGTTAGACCGACGACCTTAAACAGTTGGCTGGGACACACTGGATCCGTAAGGCTGAGGACAGTGTTGTGGCGCAGTTTGGGTGACTGCGAGATACGCTATGTTGAACTTGTATTGCAAACTCATCCTAAAAACTCACTTTTCCACATTTCAGATGCTCGAAATAATAGGCAACGAAAACGTGAACCTATCGGAGAAGCAGATGGCCGAGCTGATCGAGTTATTGGATAAGGAAGAAATCCTCGAGGTGGAAAGCAAGATACAGAAAGCGCTTGATAAGGCGGCCATCGTGGCTAAAGAGCAGGACAAGCCGAGTGTCTCCGAGGGGAAGGTAATGTTTTGAAGTTATAGTCAACAGCAAGTCAGTATGTAACACCTCAACTACGGAAATCGCGTTAAGGAAATAAAGGCACTAACAGCTTATTTTATCTGTGACAACAGCTACCCAACTATGATCACTGTGATTTTGACAGACTTATCAGTGGGAACAACCTAACAGAAACCTTATTGTAACGAAAATAAAGATCACTGTGATTTGGCATGGTGAGTATTTTCAATGGCGATTGGCAATCGTTGCCATGAAAGTGCATTTGGCCGTACTTGTAAGGGATCTTCGAGCTCCAAGCTACCAGAAATAAACTGATAATGGAAAATAATGTAGAATAATTTCGATTATTCCCACAAAAAAAAACGTTTTTGTTATCCGAGCTGATACCTATTATTCTAAATACAAAACACAAACTCTCTACAGTAACTAAAATTGACTTTTTACTCGATTATGGAGAGGAAGACCGACGCAAAAGGCTGATCTTCAAGTTTGATGTTATTATATCAATCGTCACATCCTATAGGTATTTGCAAGCCGCTGCGCAGTTCGCGTGTCATGAAACTTTATCTCAGTCAGCTGTTTCGAATGTATAATAATAAGAAAAAGCTAAGAGTCTGATAAAGATGTTTTGTTTTGCCTCACACAAGGTCATACTTATACAATTTAAAAAATAACAATATCATTCAATATAATTTTTTTTTGCTTGTATTGTGTCCCACTGCGGACCAAAGGTCTCCCCTTTTTCCTTCCAAACCGCCTTGTCTTGTGCGATCTCTGGTCATGTTGGGCCTACAAACGTTATCACTCTGTCACACAACCTTCGCCGTGGTCTACCGCAACAGCTTACTTACTTTAACTTACGTATATTGTTACAGAGTTTATTCGACATAATACGAGAAGCTCAGAAGAGGCGGGAACTGAAGAGAGCCGCAGAACAAGCAGCTATAGCTAAGAGCGAAGGAATCGTCACCAAACCCGAGGAAAGCAGTAAACGGCCCCAGAGCCACTGAGTGACGAAGCTGTACTCATTCAAGGTGTAAATAACTGTACTAATGGACTGTTCTTACTCATGTCACGCCTTCATGCTGGTTTAGGTGACGATAAATTAGCAACGATGGACCTCGGCGTTTGTATTTAAAAAGATGCGTTCGGTACGTGCAACGCATTGAAATTTTTACGTGATTCATAATTGGTCGTTGTTCGCAGTCACGTTTTAAATACAGAACAGAGTTGCACCGTCCGAAAGCGTCTTATATACCCGCATATAGCATAGCTGTTGTACTAGAGTAAAGACATACATATTTATGTAGAAGAAATAAATTATTATTTATGTAATGAATGTGTTACCCTAATGACAATAAGCATTTTGTAACATGTAATCAATCACACATGAGTATGTAAATAACGTTTTACTTTATATTATTAATGATTTATAACTAAACTTTCCATGCCGTACAAAGTTGTTCGTTTGTCTCATGTTTTATTTATTCCTGGTTCTTTTTGTTTCATATGTCTTACGTTGATGCATTTCTGTGATCACTATTCAGGTTAAGTTTTATTTTAGTTTATTATAGTGGTTATATCAAAAATACGCGCAAAAATTGTGGAGCGATGCACTGTTACTTCTTTTCAATTGTGCATTGGATTGAACAGATATTATATTACTGATACTGGTAAATATTTTCTTCGATACCTGATTACTATAAAATTGGATGTGTATATTATGCATGTTGTTAATGGAGAGTACTGCTTACAACAGTTGACATTCAGAAGTATGTTTGGTTTAGCTTACAGAAATATGTTCATTCATTTATGTTTAGTAACAAGTGTTGTATTGAATTACGTTCCGAACAGTGAAAGCACATAATAAGTAAATGAGTATCAACTGTTTTGTATAAAATCAATTTTCAGCTGCTCCTGCTTTAAAGCAGATGATGAAGCACCAGTTTAAATACCTATTCCTTCCTAAGATAATCTTTCTTTAGGCGTTGTTTATCCTTTTTAACTGCCCTACCAACAGTATTGGTAACATTTTTTTCCAACGAGTCAGTTACTGTTATTTGATGTACCTACTGAGAAATAAAGTTTTAAAGAGTAAGAGAATAAAGAGATCGATAAAAATGACTTTGTTTTATTTTCTGCAATGTTGATTTTGCACGACCTTGAGAGATATTAGTTACTAACCAACGTTGCTTGGTCGTATTGATAATCGATCTGATGCGAGACGTTATAATGAATAGTAAAGAAGTAGACGTGGGCGTTATTTCACCTCTGTAGATACAATAACTAGCTACGCGGCATGTAACCGAATCACTAGTTTCGAATCAAATTACAAGTAGTGATTTTTGTAAATGCGCTATTACTGTTAACGGTGTGAGTAGTCGTAGTCGAGCGACTCTAACAGAGCACTAATCAATCATAAATACATTTAATGCAGTCAGTCCTAAGCCTGAACTTTATTGATTAACCTATAGCTACAGGCACTTACATAGTGATTTAATTTATTTTCGTTTCGTCTGTAACTATAGTTTCACAGTAGCTGAATGAAAATAGCTAGTTACAAAAATCACTAGTTTTGAAACAGGTGACGCCAACCAAGTCACTGGTACTCTGTCACTGGTTTCGTTACTTAAAATAATGTAGGTACTCTGTGTTCGTTACGTTTCTTGAAAATAACGTAACGACCGACGACGTCTAGAAAGAAGACGTAATTTAACATCAAACCTGTAATCCCCGAAGGGTAGAATCCTATGTACAAAATTAATTCATCAAGTATAATAAAACAGGTACATTAATTTTTGGACTCTTGACCCTGAAGTAAAAACGATAAGTATGTAATTATAAGCATTTTTCAATTTGCCGCCTATAGGTGGCGTAAAAGTCGAACATCCGGTTGTAAATACTGGATGCTCATTGGGCGGAATTTTAAATCCACGTACTATATTAGCCAATAGTCATTTTTCGACGAATCACAAGGCGTATGAAATGTACTCACGACTGCTAAGCCGCCATCTTTAATGAATTTGAAAAGCGAAGCTATGCGATTGGTCAATAACAAGACGTCATTCCGATCTTTTGACGGAGTTGCGCAAAATAAAATAATTTTGTGTAACCATAGACTACTATTATATACTAGATGTGTAACTCTCACTCACTCATTGCGGCTGCCATGTTTTTTTTCATGTGGGGTGTGTGTATATTGATATAACATGATAGTTTAACCCCGTATAAACTGTTACAGGTGAGTAATTTCTTTAAGATTTAATTGTTTTCATGTGCCAATGCGGAAGTAGGGTCATGGCGCGTCCTCAGTGAAAGTGCATCATGTAACACTGTCGACTTGTGAAATTGCATCTTATCGTAGATGAAATGAGTAGAATGAGTATGACTCGGATCAAAACGACGATAAAAGATTGATGTACCGTGCGTGAAACTACTCTTTGTTGATGTGTAACAAAAAGTGTAGTGCGGGTGACGTTGCGAATGCGAGGAGGCTTCGTCCGCGCTCACCCTCGCTCGGGTGACGTTTTGGCGCCATCGACCCATTTAGCACGGCAGGGCGGGCATGGTAGACACGGCATACCAAATTCTTTGTGCTTGCTAAATCTCAATGACCTTTGTATCAAAACATCGAATGATAGTAAAATTTACTGTTTTATTTTGCAGAAATAAGGGGTGCACATAGTGCGTCATTTGTTATTAGCTAGTGACAATGCGATTGCAAAAAAATTGAAGCAAGCGCTGCATTAGGAAAAAAACTGACCCACTAGCAAAGAATAGGCCAAAGAAATTAAGGATGTATTAGTAACGGAGGAATTAAAGGATCGATTTATATCACACGGCCCACGGCGATTGTAAAATGGACTCACGATTATTATACAAGATGATGGTGTTTGATAACGGCAGACACTATCAAGGACAGGATGCGTAAGCATAAGAGAGAGAGCCAGGCGTTTGCCTGCTGGCCTGCCACGTCGAGAGAACTTCATCAAACTCCACACTCCATCATCTGATACCCCCACACTTGGTACAGGTAAGTCACTCCGTCAGTTTCTACTTACCCTCATATCATCGCAATTTTATGTAAATATATTTTATAAAATCACTATCATATTCTGTTAAGTCAAAGGCAACACAACTTACTCACCAAGATACCAATAAGACCATAAACTCCACATAATGGTTCCGTGATTACTACAAACAAATAAATAAAGTACAATAGTGTTTGAAGAATTTTCTAATCAGCTAGCTTCAGCATCATTATGTATCTTGGCATGATCTGTTTAGTAAATAAATCATAAGTAGGCTATTAAAAACCATTACAACTACCTAATTACAGTAATGATGAAATAGTGATTTGCCAACTTGCTAGTGATCAAATAATAATCAGTAAGGACTAATTATTGTTTTTTCGAATGTCAAGAGGAAATGCAGTGCTCAGTAACACTGGAAAGTGACCATAACAGTGGGAATGTAAAAATGAAGACAATTAACAATTATAAGAATCCTTACTCAAAGGTCGGTTTTGCATCTATTCCAATGTTATATGTTATTTTTATAGGCAACATGATACTATTTATGTTTTTGTCTGGTTATTTATGTAACCCAAATGTATTTTTATTTATTATCCTTGTGGGAGTGATTAGACTGATTTTTTTTAATTGACATGTTGCCTGATCCTACAAGAAGTTTCCTCATGAATGATTGTTGCCTATAAAAGCACCGCACCACTGTATTTTGATGTCCCCCTTGGTTTGCACTCTAGTTTAGGAGCGTTGCTGCATTCTTCCTTTGTTCCATTGTTAAAAGCTACTTGTAATAGTTATTTGAATTTTCATTGTATGCACATATTTTATTTACGTACCATCTACTTTTAAAGTGCATTTGTAGGACATAAAACATTTAATTGGATTTTTATCATGTTACCTTACATTACCTGTATTTTTTTGTTCTATATTTATTAATATTTGTTCATTACACATTCAGTTTTTTTTATTTTTTATTTTGTAGCTGTGTTAGTAGCTGGTGTTACTTTCATTCTGTAGATTATTACCAAAACTTGTGTTACTGTAGCTACTACACGTGCATAAATCCATGAATTGAAATGAGGTGTATAATGTAATAAACCTACCACTTTTCCATTTTGGACATATCCCTCAAAAACAAAGATACTTCAGAAATTACGAAAATTACAAGAAAAGTCCTTATATACATGTGACATTATGCTCAAAGAACTATCCATGCACCATACTGTCTTCATAGCTGTTGAAGAACTGTCTATTTATAGCTATTCCTTATATAAACTGTAGGGCTTAGAGAGATTGTTAGTTAGGAGACCACATAAATGCATGTGAAGCAGCTACACTGCTATTGTACACTAGATTATTATCTTCAGTATTATGTTGGTAGTAGTAAAAAGTAGTATATTATTATTTGGATGTTTTTGTGACAAATTTTGTGTTGATTATTTCCAGGAACCTAATCTTGACAACATTGTTGATGAGCTGTGCACACGACTCCAGGACATCAAAGATCAAGAAACTGCGTCACAAGTAGGCATGCCCACGTGTTCTATAGAAGAAACTGAGGCTGTTCGTCGATATTACGCTGCTTTTCCGGCTTTAAAGAAAGGTCGAGAGTCGCCGCTACCGTATTATCTTCCACCGCCGGCGTGGTGTCGCAAATCAGAGCCAGATTCTAACATCAAAATGCAAAGCGAATTATCAGTGTCTAAAGATTGGAATACTAAAAACAAGAAATTAACTTCAGGGAAAGAGCGACGTAATTCATACCACGGTCAGAAGAAGAACAACAAGAAACGTTGCAACAGCTACAGTAAATCTTTTGACAACAAAGAGATTCTGCCTGAGTGGGTAACACACGAGGGTGTCTGGGATATGGAAACACAAGACCCAGTGAAGGAGTTCATCAGAGCCATAGCATTAGACGAGGGTTACGGCACGTGCGAGAACACCGTCACAGACGAGATCAAAGAAATAACAGAGGGGAATATTGTAATGAACGAAAATATGGTGCCTGACTGGGACGATAGCCTCGACCTCGACGGCGGGTGGGTCATTACCGAGGATCTCAACCCGCGCGTGCGCACGCCTATGGAAGAGGAACTGTACGCGAAGTTCGAGGCAAAGTTCGATCGCAGCATCGAAGCTCTGTGGTCTAAAGACCAGAACACACCTGACGATGAGTACCAGGACCTTCCGATAGATTTCCAAGATTTGCTGTCATCTCCCTCCGACCGTCTGTTCGCCGATCCGTCCGCCGAAAAGTGCAGTCTTATATCCCTCACTGAGAGCATATGGTCCACCGAAGCTGCAGACTTCCCGCCTCCCCTCGACCGCGGGGACTCGCCCTCGCGCATAGCCGACGCTCTGCATGACCGCTTCCGGCCACTCAACTTGGCCGACGTGGTCGAGCCGGAGCCGCGTGAGCTCGAGTCCTTCGCTCTGTACGAAGGCGACGAGATCTACGACGCTCTGAGCACGGTCGCCAACTCCATGCGCTCCTTCACGGCGATCAACCACAGCCGCGACCGCAGCGGGTTTGCTGAGGTGCCGCCGCGTCGCGCCCGCGCCCTCGCTGTGCGGCCCGCGCCTGCCGTCGACCCGCCCCCGCGCCCACCCTCGCCGCGCCCGCGCGAGGACCTGCTAACGTCCGCGCGTACACACTTTCGCCCCATCCGCCGAGATACCGACGCCGAGCCACCGCGCTACGCCGACGGCGACACCTTCGACATCTGCGGTGACCACGACGTCGTCGAATTTCGCCGCAGCGACTCGGGCGGGCTGTACGTGGGCGCGGGCACCGAGCGCTACCTCGAGTACCGCTCGATCGGCAGCATCGACTACGGGCGGCTGAACCTCACCGCGGCGCAGCGCTGCCCCGACCTCGACGAGCCGGGCCTGCGCCTGCACTTCGCGCAGCGCCAGAGCGACGCGGGCACGCAGACCGACCCGCCGCCCGCCAGCGTGGCCGCCGCGGCCGCCTGGGCGCCGTGCGAGGAGTGCGGCCGCGCGGCCAAGAAGATGCGGCCCAGCGCCGCGCGCTCCATCTGGAGCTCGGCGGCCTGCCGCGCATGCGCGCCGGCGCCGCGCGCGCCCGCCGCCGCGCCGCCGCCCGACGAGCTGTCGCGCGAGTGGGAGGAGCTGCTGTCGGACATCAGCGCGGCGCACGCGCAGTACGCGGGCGGCGAGGCGCCGGACGAGGGCCGCGGCGACCGCAAGCGGCGCCACAGCGCGGCGCTGCGCTGCGCGGCGCAGTGCCGCCACCCGCACGCGCGCTTCCTGCCGTGCTGCGCGCTGGCGCCGGACCGGCCGCTGACGCGCTAGGCGCCCGGCCGCCCGCAGAGGCCCCACTGAGCGCCCGCTAACACATCGCACAGCTCACCGCGCGGCCCCTGCGGCGGAAGGTCTCAGTGTTGCTCGTTTCCTTTCCTGATCATCGCCCGATCTGTATATATCGCCCCCCTTTTTTCTTCGAGCGTATTATTGTTTGTATGTTGAAAGTGAGAAATCGCAGCTTTTCAAATTCGAAAACGACGTGCCGCCGTGATCGGTCTCGAGAAGATGTCCTTAGTGGCTCGATTGCTCTTTCAAGTGGCATTAGAATGAAAAAGTTAGCAATAATACTAGGATTAATTAGCGAAGCCTTAAAACGTTACTTTCTCCGAGTGTGTAGGGTTGTCGAGGTACAAAAGTGGAAGGCTAGAAGTGCTAACATATCTTATGATTGTAGATATTGACGGGAAGGGAGGAGTTATAATGTAACGTTAATTTTAGTTCAATGTTTTCTTTGTAGAGATTTCATATTGATGTAGGAATGTTTGATGGAATGCTCTCGCTTCATAGTCGATACTCGACGAAAATTGATAAATGTGCGAAAGTGTTCGGTATTGTGCGTTATTGTTAAATAATGGCCTTGAAGTAATAAGCAGCATTTCTGCATCGTTATGTACTATTTATTTTAAAATGTTTTTTTGGGAAAATACATATATATTTTATTTGTTTTAGTTCAAAAATTACATATTAACGCAAAACGAGACGACAGCATTCCATAGCAAACATGATAGGACGATTCTAATATAATTCTTACAATAATATCGTCCCGACTTGTTTAATAATTTGTTAATATAAAATGTAAGTAGAACAGGTATTTTATTTTTGTTAGTATTTTTCGTTTACGTTTCCAGGCGATCTAAATTCATTCAAAATTTTATATCGTAAAATAAATTGTTCTGTTTTCTTTTGCAACATTTTTGAACGCGAACATTAATGTAAGGAGATGATTAGACGCATCTCCCGTTGTCCAGCAGTAGGTACGCCTTTCGGCCGTTGTTCGCGAAAGAGGTACCCACAGTTGAAACTGTTTCCAAGCTGAACTTGTCGAGATGCGGCTTTATGTCCGAGGTTCGATCGATATCGGAAGCGGATATTATGGTTTGTCCATGTTGAATAAGTTTTACACGCGGCGATTTTATTGATTTGCCGCATTATATAATGTAGGGTGGCGAACGGGCGGGTTAGTGTTCATCCTCGATACCGCGATGGCCCGCTGCGTTCTGCCGGATAATGGTTATTCGAGGTGTTAGCAGTTTTGTATGAAGCTGGACTATGTAAGTGGGGGCCCAGTCCCCTAGTGTCGTCGCTACGATGAACTCTGTGTCGTGCTCTTCTCCGCTACATATGGCCTACGCTGCTCACCGTTTACGAACGCACGTTTTCGTTCAGAAAACGTTTGGTTAACTTTTTATAAGATGTATCGGCATGCCTTGCGTTACATGATAGCGGCACGACGAAACGGTGACCAGCGATGACCATCAATTGTAACATAATTTACAGCTCCAGGTATGGATTATAACAGTTCATATAGGCGTAACTGTTATTATAGTTCATAAACATAAGAATTGAATATGTTATATTTTCGTATATTTTCATTTTACACGGGGTGTCTGCGCCGGCGCATTGTCGTCGTCGCGAGTACAGCGCAGTAGGTCGGTCGCAGCGCCATCTAGCGTCGACCTTCCACACTCGCCCTGTACACTGCCCCACAACTTATATTTATTTCATTTGAAAGCCTTGCCTAGTTACAATTTCATATAAAACTTTAATATTCGTGCATACTTTTCTATTTTATGTGTCGTGTTTTATATATTTATTTTTATGTAGTGTGATTTACTTCTGTTTGTAATAACTGAAAACGGAAAATATAAAAAAAAAATGTCATTGCAAAATTTACATCAGGAAGGCTATCCTTGTATATATATTTAGTATATTGTGAATTTAATGTATAGTCATTTTCAGTTCTTTTAAATGATGTATCATTATATGTTCGCTAATTCTTTTGTAAATTTCTTTATCTGAAATATTTGATGTTTATGTTCATGCGGGTAGACAAGTACATCAGTTTACGACTCTACAATGTTTCAGATATTGAAATGTTCACGTACTGTCCAAAGCTACGATAATAGAGCGGTTGGGTATTTTTAAACTCATTCAACTAATTAATTCACATTCATTTTCTCGTGTCACGTAATGTATTTCATTTTTTCTGTCATAAGTTCATATTATATTGTACTTATTCCATTAACGATGTTCGCTAAAGGATACCTCGATAAAAAATGTTAGAAAAAGCAAAAAAAAAATGTACACGATTCAAGTTCGCATATAATATTATGTTTGATTAGTTATTAATCTAATGTAATGTGCCTGTGCACTTGCGTCGTCTAATTATCCAGAACAGCAGTGGATAATAATGTTTTTCAACAAAATGTTCAAGGAATGGATGAAAATTTGTTGAAAAACAAAAGGAGTTTGCTACGGTATTCGGTTTCGGGGACATAATTACAATCAGAAAATACGCCAGACCTATGCAAACTCCTTAAATATAAAATGGGACGTGAATAAAACCATCGAGACAACAATCATTTTATGACACCTGTCCGTTGTTCCCTTGTCTGATGGGTTTATCAACGTCCTAATTTATTACCGAGCCCTTAGAGTCACTTGCGTTTGCGTCAGCTTGCGTGAAAACTTCACGTTATTTAGTTGCTGTGCCAATGAGAAGCTGACGCAAGTGGACCTATAGGCGGTTTACCGGTCCCCGAAAATCACAACTCTTTATAAACGCGCCACGTGATCATTTGTAAGTGGCATGAACTTTGTCGTTATAATATGTAACTATTGGTATTTCAAACTTTTTTACTGTCCGCAAATAACCAATATTTATTCTACGCAACACTATTTCTGATTGAGAGCAAACCTGATTTTCTGTGTTAATGTATTTTGGACACGTAGCAAATCAGCACAGATTGAAGAAACAAAAAATTGCAATGTAGACAAATTCCAAATTTTATAATGCTCTCTCACCAGGGACAAGTCGGCTTGTAACCGATAGCTAAGTGGCCTTGGTTACATGCTTATTTGTTTACATTTCTTATCAATTTATTTCATTTTATTTTCGTTTGAGTTTCGTCAAATCATTAGAGATTTAAAAAATATATCTTATAGGCCGGGGTAGGAGCAGTACACAAGGGATTTCACATCTTATTTTGGACGCCAAGTTAACTGCGTAATGAATACCTATAAAAAATGTACACAACTCGATACCTTAATAACACTTTACCGATTTTACTCACGCATAAGGATTTTCGATATTTACTAACTAACTTATTGCGAAAATTGGCACCTTTCTTTTGCAACTAAGTATAGCGGAAATGAACAGCGATAGCTTACATGTATGAGCTTTTGAATTAGATTGTACCAAATTATATCTATTTGAAAATTGTTAATTAATTTAGAAGTGGTTATCCCTGAAAATAGTTACCATTTTCATAATTATGTTAGGTTTTGCTCGCTACTCTGGTTCTTGCCACCTGTGGGAAGAAAATAAAAATAAACGATTGATCCACATTTGAGTTTTTTATTTATTTAGAGAAATAAACCCCTTTATTTAATAACTGGAAGAAAATAAATTCGAAACCCAACTTTTTGGGTGTTCTGTAAACATGTTACCGCAGCCGGTAAGAAGTCTCGAGATGTAAAAATTAGAATAACAATAAAATAGTGGGCGAAGTTGTCGCTCCACTCAAAAAGCCAAACTTGAGTATAGTTTATCTCTGTCTTTTTCGCGCTCGCTAGCGCAAACGAGAGGGCGCTATACAAAAACCACGGTTTACACTTTCATCCATTGAAATGCACGCGGTGCTTCGTTGCGAGCGAGACGCCGGTTCAAAATAACAGTGAACCGTCCAGTCTTATCGAACTAAAATAATAACTCAAAGTAAACGGACGTTGCAGTGATACGAACTGATTTCACGTGTGATATTGTGTATTGGACGCTGTTAGTGTTGGAACTGTTGTAATCTACGTCTTGTTATTTTTTGTTTTCCGGAGAAAGGTAAGTTCTTTTATTTATTTTTCCAGTAAACTTGAATGGATCTAGCTTTTCGTTTGCGTACAAATGTCGTCTCATGGAGATCGTTCTTACATATTTTTGTTGTTTTGGATTACACCTACCTCCATCTATCTACTTTTGAAGAGCTACCCTTTCATGAAAACTTTTTAATCAACCTATCTACCGTTATACTTATTAATCAAAAAGTAGATCTTTTCTAATTTTGAATATGGGATTTTAATGGGTAGGCAAGGATTTGTAAAATTAATACAACTTATTATTATCTGTTCCAAACCGTTAGGTGTCCGTGATGACTATTTTTTGCAACATAGAAACAAGAAAGTCGGGTAATAAAACACTATTTACGGCAGAGCTTACAAGCTTACCTACCTACTACTCAGACGACGTCCTCATATTCCATATAAGGAATCCTGAACTGAAAATTGCAGTTACAAACGAACTAATCAGTTTTGCGTGATATCGATTTATCAAATAAATATGGGTGAAAATGACGATGCTAACAAGTTAAAACAATGTATAAATGTAAATTTTGTAAACATTGACTCGATTTTTTTTGTGCAGGATTTAGACATTTCTGTTTGTTTTTCCATTAAATTTGGTGAGAGCATAGCCGAGCCTGAGGTCCAGAATTCGATTCCCAGGATGAATATTAAGGATACCTTTATTTTCATATTGGGAATCGAAGTCTAGGAAGTTCTCAGCAGCTGCCTGCTATACCTATGTAGATACGGTAACCACGCCCCGTCATGATGTAGACTAATGCTAGGAGTCCTTTTACCCCACATAAGGACTACATCATGACTTTTACAATCTTATTAGTGGAGATGCATCGAGAAATAATAATTGTACACGTCGAAAAATGACGGGCTCTCATATCGGAGGCCAAGATGCATTTTGGGGGTCGCTGAGCCAACGGAGTAAACCTCCTGTTTCAAAGCCTTGTAAATTAGCACTATCTAAGGTAATTAATAAATAATATAAGATCTTTGTCTTTGAGACGCAACTTCGTAAACGGAGGCTGTTTCACTTGAGTGAGAGCTTACCTACCAACAATTTCGGAGGCAAAAAAATGAACGGCTTTTTTTTCATCACTTCATCAGCTTAACAAAATAGACAAAAGATAGTCGAGTTGAATCTTCAAATGATTTTTTATTAAACTATTTATTGCTTAATTCTCGACGAGGGTGGATACGCAGACAGCTACACCTACAGCCGGTGTATTCTCTAAAAATGTCACTGAAAACTTGAAGTGAGCTGTCATTCCACCTGATGCTTGGTATTGACAATTTTGATAGATCACTTCATATTTAGACCTACATATCTGATGGATTTTGCGCCACTACCGGGGCCCTTCCTCGGGATATTCTCATGTTTCTGTTTATTGATTTATTCTTCTTGCCTGTTATTACTTTTTATGTTTGTGTTCTAGCTCTGCGTTAAATTTTCAGCAACAAAACGTATTTTCGTTTGGTATTGCTCATCAATGACATATCAAGCTATTCATTTCCAGTTTGTGATGACCTCGCGTATAGGCTTTTCGTATAATTAAAGGTCAGCAGCCTAATTGCGTAACACGATCAATCATAATCTGTTTAATTTTGACAGTTCAACAATATTCATTGCGTTATTTGCGTTGTTGAGCAGACACATTTTTCCAACATATGAAGCAATGGATTAGTAATCTGTTTCAAAATTATTCAGATTATTATTGATCGTGCGTTACGTAATTAGGGTGCTGTTCATACTGGAAATGTTTAGCTTGATATGTCGTCGTGTGTACCTACCTATAACACACTTCTACTGTTACCTATTACTAGTGAGTAGATAGGTACCTAATTGAAGTGATTTGCCTATCTTTTGATCACAATATTGTTCTGTGACATTTTGTTACTAAGTTGGGATTGAATACAATGTGTTTTGCGGTTTGAATGTCGAAATATATGTTCCAAAAATGGATGAGTTATATCTGAAAATGCAAAGTTCATGCGGGTAGGTAGACCGTACCGAACAAAATTTATTTGAATACTAAAGTAGAATTCAATGAAAACTACCAAGTGCTACTTAACTTAGGTAGGTACCTAACCTACGTATTCTTGTTTTTGGTGTTCCTCGATCCTCTTCACTTTGAAAGCTATAACCGTCCTGCCCATCCGTTTCTACGTTCTCTGGTTTTAGCCAAACGAAGCTGTCCTACGCTATCATCTCGAAGCCACCACTGTTTTCTGACGTCTTGTTTCTTCTCTTTTTATCTAACTAAAAGCCCGGACATAACAAATATCGCGTTCTGTAAGTAGGTAGGCTTAGTAAGTAGGTATCTAACTAGAGGAAAACTTTTCCTATATTAGACCCACTCGTCTTACCTACTGTCCTACGAAATCTCCTGCGGTCACATTATATGAAAAAACAAAGCTCGTTTAACGCACGCTAGAGGAGAAGCACAAATCAGCCAGTCTTATTAGCAGAGTAAGATCGCGAGATAGCCACAATAGTCCTGAAGGCGCTATCGTCTGCCCACGCCCTGTGCCAGTATAATTACCGGGCCACTGCACCGGCCCATTGTCCACGCTATACCATAAACAGCGGTATAACCTCCCCACATGTTATTTAAGATCCGAGATATGATATCGATGCTTTTTTTTAAATCTCGATAGACGAACCGATGCGAGTGTGGCCGGCCTTATGGTATGGAAATATAAAAGTATCTAGGTATGTGTAAATTGATGACCATGCCGCGGTCTATGTCTATTTCTTGAAGTAATGTAGGTAGGTATCTTATTGAAATAACCGCCTTATTATCCTTTAAAACAACATAATTTGTTTCTAGGCACTTATCTACCTACCTACGTAGGTAACGCCTAACTTAATAGGTAGGTACCTAGTGTCGTTAAGCTGAGTTGCTTTTCTTTTCAACTCATAGATATCGCATTACCTGCTCATTCATGAGTTTATTGAATAAACGCAACGCGTTTGAAGTTTGCGTCAACAATATTTATCAATAAACTTGAAATTTTCGATTACTTTTGCAATTGAAACATGCTGCAATCGTGCGCCACTACCGGGGCCCTTCCTCGGGATATTCTCATGTTTCTGTTTATTGATTTATTCTTCTTGCCTGTTATTACTTTTTATGTTTGTGTTCTAGCTCTGCGTTAAATTTTCAGCAACAAAACGTATTTTCGTTTGGTATTGCTCATCAATGACATATCAAGCTATTCATTTCCAGTTTGTGATGACCTCGCGTATAGGCTTTTCGTATAATTAAAGGTCAGCAGCCTAATTGCGTAACACGATCAATCATAATCTGTTTAATTTTGACAGTTCAACAATATTCATTGCGTTATTTGCGTTGTTGAGCAGACACATTTTTCCAACATATGAAGCAATGGATTAGTAATCTGTTTCAAAATTATTCAGATTATTATTGATCGTGCGTTACGTAATTAGGGTGCTGTTCATACTGGAAATGTTTAGCTTGATATGTCGTCGTGTGTACCTACCTATAACACACTTCTACTGTTACCTATTACTAGTGAGTAGATAGGTACCTAATTGAAGTGATTTGCCTATCTTTTGATCACAATATTGTTCTGTGACATTTTGTTACTAAGTTGGGATTGAATACAATGTGTTTTGCGGTTTGAATGTCGAAATATATGTTCCAAAAATGGATGAGTTATATCTGAAAATGCAAAGTTCATGCGGGTAGGTAGACCGTACCGAACAAAATTTATTTGAATACTAAAGTAGAATTCAATGAAAACTACCAAGTGCTACTTAACTTAGGTAGGTACCTAACCTACGTATTCTTGTTTTTGGTGTTCCTCGATCCTCTTCACTTTGAAAGCTATAACCGTCCTGCCCATCCGTTTCTACGTTCTCTGGTTTTAGCCAAACGAAGCTGTCCTACGCTATCATCTCGAAGCCACCACTGTTTTCTGACGTCTTGTTTCTTCTCTTTTTATCTAACTAAAAGCCCGGACATAACAAATATCGCGTTCTGTAAGTAGGTAGGCTTAGTAAGTAGGTATCTAACTAGAGGAAAACTTTTCCTATATTAGACCCACTCGTCTTACCTACTGTCCTACGAAATCTCCTGCGGTCACATTATATGAAAAAACAAAGCTCGTTTAACGCACGCTAGAGGAGAAGCACAAATCAGCCAGTCTTATTAGCAGAGTAAGATCGCGAGATAGCCACAATAGTCCTGAAGGCGCTATCGTCTGCCCACGCCCTGTGCCAGTATAATTACCGGGCCACTGCACCGGCCCATTGTCCACGCTATACCATAAACAGCGGTATAACCTCCCCACATGTTATTTAAGATCCGAGATATGATATCGATGCTTTTTTTTAAATCTCGATAGACGAACCGATGCGAGTGTGGCCGGCCTTATGGTATGGAAATATAAAAGTATCTAGGTATGTGTAAATTGATGACCATGCCGCGGTCTATGTCTATTTCTTGAAGTAATGTAGGTAGGTATCTTATTGAAATAACCGCCTTATTATCCTTTAAAACAACATAATTTGTTTCTAGGCACTTATCTACCTACCTACGTAGGTAACGCCTAACTTAATAGGTAGGTACCTAGTGTCGTTAAGCTGAGTTGCTTTTCTTTTCAACTCATAGATATCGCATTACCTGCTCATTCATGAGTTTATTGAATAAACGCAACGCGTTTGAAGTTTGCGTCAACAATATTTATCAATAAACTTGAAATTTTCGATTACTTTTGCAATTGAAACATGCTGCAATCGTAAGCAAAACAATTTTGCATACAAACAGTAATTTTGTAACCGCGATCCATTTTCCTGTCAATATAACTATCTGCTATCAACTTTGTAGCGAAACTCCTTTGTTTAGATGGTTATCTAAACATCTCTAGTCGAACAAAAGAGCTACTTGTGTAAGACGGTCGTGTTTTGGGCATTATGCGTTCTTCTCGACCTCCAAGGTATCCTTTCACTACTGGGATTAGCTGGTTACGTCACTTGAGGGGCAGATTTATGATCATGTTTCACGGTACTAATACTCATTAAGAGGTTTAGGTAATGGTTCTATGTAAATACCCTATCAGTGTTAAATAGCTTACTTAACATCCAGCTGTTAGGGACCAATAAATATTGACGTCTTGTGTTGCACGATGTTCTGCTTATTTTGTAAGCTCTTTGTCCAAAAAGGGTAAGCTATCAGATTACCGATGTGACTGAACCCAACTTGAGTAAAACTTTTTTAATGTTTTTATGATCTGTGCTGTTGTCCTACGATGTTATGAGGAACAGTACCCTAATTGCGTAACCCATATAGTAATCAGAATGTAAGTGTGTTGATGTAATTTGTGGTACTTAATTTTGTGGTTTTCAAGATCATCCATTTTAAATAAAGACCTCTAGAGGTAACTGTCTGCATACTTATTAAGTAGGTACCAAATTACTGTTTCCGTGTACCTTTTGTTTAATATCTTTAAACGATGTGGAGGAGAAGAGGTAGCTACCTACCTAGTAAAGTTAAAGACACGCTATTAATATCATAGCATAAAGCATCATTACATATTCCAAAATAATTATAATCAAATACGCTTTAAAGACTTAGGGTACCTACCCATAATATTATCCACAGATTTTTTTTATTCTATGATATTATCAGTTACAATAGTAGGTTTACAGTGTTTCATTAAATACGTTCGCAAAGTTATCGTAACAAAAAACAACAAATACGATCGTTCCTGATTGGATGAGGTGGTGGACTCCAGAGCTGCCAAGGAACAAAGATTGCTCCTTGGCATCTCTAGACAGAGGTGTCGCTAGAGAGTAGGGGGAGACCTTAGCTCAGCATACTTACACACATACATAAACTCACGCCTTTGTCCCATGGTAGAAACTATAGAACGCCACGTGTTACGATCCTTACCTTCACAATATTTTTGCCTCGTTGGCGTTCATACATCTGCAAGCTTAGCATGACGCTTTATATTTCTACTCTTCAGTAGAATAGAAATCGCTTCTCTACATTTCTCGGTACAAGACTGTTAACACGGAAACGTCATTTTTGTCTACTCTTCCGATGATAAAACGCTTGTCTACGGTTCTCGTGCTAAGCCTGCTAGTCTTACACGCACGCCGGGATTACACTTACATTAGCCCAGCTGTGGGAGAATAATGAATTAATGACTAATAAAAACAATAAAAAAATCCATTCCATCTCATAAAGTTGATGATAAAACTATGTGTCGTTATACGTTACATGTGCTAACGCAATAGGAGTAGATAATGCACTTAAACACATTTATAGTAATTAATTATAGCTAGGTGTAGGCACAGAACGCCTTTCTAAATATAAATGGTAGGAAAGATCCTTCTTACTAAGTACTCAGTGTACTTAGTAAGACAAATCCGCCTAGATTGTATAATAGGGTTTTACACCCATTTTGTAAAGTGTCCTAATTAGATTCTAATGTGCTAACAAACCATAAAAAACCACAACATTTTTATTTAATCGATTAGTGCCGTATAAATTGTATTTAAAATTTACATTTTCAAATTTCGCGCATAATTTGTCGAAAACGCTGGAGGATGCCATATCTATTGCTCTGTGGGTATGACGTCAGTTTGCTGTATAGACAAATGCGCTGATATCTTAAATGATATTTGTTTATAATAAAAAAAATGAGTTATTTTTCTACTTAGCTTTGGTTTGCTGTTCCTCAATGCAAATTAATAAATAAATAAAAAATGATAAAGTACAAAGTTGTTCTACTGACACGTCGTATGACGTAATTTCATGGTGTTCAAAAACAGGTTAAAAAACTAAAATCTTTGAATTGAATTTTAAAATTTATTATTATTTCATGAACTAAAACTAACATTTTCGACTGCATTTTGCCTAAGCTGATCTCACATATTTTTAGTTTTTTTTTCATATAGGTACCAAGAGTAAAATACCCTATTGATTGGAATTGATAATTTTTCAGCGTTGATTCCAAACGGATGGAAAATATCGATTGCGATATGAAGAAATCGCGACGCTAGGTATATACATACCTAAAACTTATAGATAGCACCTAATTAGTGCGGATCATTAATAAATCAGCAGCAGGAATAGTTACATGGTGTGGTCGTGGATCAGCAGCAATTGCAGTTATAACCTAATACAGATTTGCTTGTATGTCTTGACCAATTGAGGTCTCTTATTATGAACAACTTGCCAGCGGCTCCATGAAACACTGCTAGATATTCAGTTTGTTAGCTACTCAAACTTCTTATGGCCATTCTATAAGGCCAATATAATTTTTTTCGGCTATGGCATCTCGCAGGTCAACTTAGAAGATTGTGGGCTGCTTAACCTGACTAGCTTGTGGTTGCCCCATTACACTAAGGTCTCCAGGCCTCCAGCCAGGGCTTAAAAACTTAGCGACTACATGCTAAGGGCACACCCCGTGGGGTACGGGCTTCGAGCATTCATTCCACGGGAGCTGGCAAGAACGCATTTTAGTAGTTTTTCGTGATTATTTCACAAAAGGACCAAATTTTGTTTCAGCCAAGCACTAGATCGTTGGTATTTATAATTATTTTTAACATTTACTCTTCAATGAAAACGTTTAGTCGTACTAAGTAATGCAAATAGAAAATAATTGACAGTATGTCGAGTTTTGTAAGTAAATATCAAAATAACTGTAAAAAGAATACCATACAAACTTGAAAATATCAATGATCTAGTGCATGACTGAAAAAAATGTTTACTTTTGTTTGTATTTAATGAAATATTCACGAAAAACCGCTATAAATGCGCCGCGGCGCATTTTTTTTCTCCCAAAATCTCACAAGTGCACGCATTGTGCGCTATGTCAACAAATGCAGAAAAATAAGGGGAAAGGAAATTAAGGACACTTGTAGCGAAGTCGAAATATATATTTCTCCATATTTTTTTTCAACCAAGTGCTATAAAGTAAAGAAAAACTGAAATAGCATTAAATTGATCAAATATACGATACCTAAACCCAATTCTGCAGAAAATTAAAAAAAAAATCTAAATTGATACCTAAGTCTATGTGGATCGATTTTCAGCCCACTGTGCGCCGTTGCCAGCCCGCGTGGGATGAACGCTCTTAAGGCGTGGCTTGGCAGCAAGGGATTGACTGGATCGGAAGTAAGACCAATATCCTCGAGAGTGTAATATATTTAGGCTTTGTCGCCAAAATTAGGTACCTATCACTTACTTTTTTCACAGTCTCTTAAATATTCTTAAATTAATACCTACCACTTAATACTAATCCTAATCTGATACAGTTTCACTAGAAATCGTCTTCTGTCACTGGTATGATATTTCCAGTTAGGGTTGGCGATCGCAGTGGTCAAATGCATAGAAAACGCTGCTTCCCATTCTCACCCACGGGAAGAAATGGGATGGTGCTATTCTTTTACGTCCAGCACCACACGGAGCTGAGGTTGAATGTATCGCAAATATTTCCATGCGCTAGGGAGCAGTAGAAAAAATATCCGTGTTCATATTGTTTTCATCAATTCTTTTTTCATCATTCATCTTCAAGTAGGTAACCTATGTATTCCTGTGCACAAATACAAGTAGGTTATTTGATCCGTTTTTTTTTATTTAGCGTGGAACCCCATCAGTACCTACTATAGGTTCGGATTGTATGTACTTACTTGTCTAACCCTAATAAAAATAAAAGTCCAGAATCTGCATTCATGGATGAAAGATTCACGAAATAAATAATTGCGTAGACCTCCCCAAGCTTCCAGCTTTGATAAAGCTTCACCTTATTTTAGAAATCAAGAAGAAAACCGCGGCGGCATATCGAGCTTACAAAATAATTAACTTGATATCTAAGCATATCAATAAAGATCAAAAACCTCATCTAGTTATTCCCAATTTTCTTTCCACGACGGAACAGCAAACCTCACGAGTTCGCCGCCATATTGTTTCGAGATAATCACCATAGACAGATGAGTCACGAACGATCCTTAGATATCTACGTTCAAATTGACTCCCTTTGTCAAACCGCTGGCTTACGGTACCACTCTAACTTGATCTCTATCAACACAGATGTCCACTAATCCATTCAATTGTCGGTCTTAAGCCCTAATAAATAAGGATTATGGTAGTCGAAAGAAGCCTGTAGTGGTTGGTGATCGGTCAACCGGCAAAAAGCTTTATTCGTCTCAGGGACGCGGGCGCCGTCAAAACTCGTGCGCTACAGAATCCGAAGCATTTCACGGCGTTCTCTTGCGAAATATAATAAAAACTTTGAAAACATTTCGTGCGCGAGTTTTCTGAGAAATGAACTTGAGAATTTTGTTAGAATAGTTCAGAGTCTATATTTGGATCATGAAATAGGCTGCGTCAAATGTCAATGCCATGACGCGAATCCTCGATAGCTTTGCGTTCAGGATTTACCTTCGTGCCTTCCAGTCTGCGCAAGTTAAAATAATGACAACCTATTCATAAAGCTTTTTCCTCGTGCTGCACTTGTCTTGGTCGTATTAACTTTCCAATAACTATCCACGCTACATACCTTTATTCGATCTCTAATGTTTCCAGTCCCAACGGGAAACAAAGTCGGTTAACATACGAGTATCGACAGGAGAAACCTATAAGTTTTATCATAAAACAAGTAACTCTATACAACTTTTTAGAAAGTTAGTATCACTTGTAACAATTATACGGCTTGTAACATAAGTGCGGCGTGTTGTTTTGAAACCAAGCCGTAGTTCCCACGCGGCGGGCGGCGCATGCGTCGATCCGGTCAGATAACCATTTATTTATCACCTATACGACGCGGACGGCGCGACCACCGAGGTAGGTAATGACGCTCCATGAACATCTGGGCTCTCACTAAGTACTGAAGTTCCTGCTACATTACGTCTGTTTATTGGCGAGCCGCCGTGACTTGCAGGAGTCACTCGTAAAACGGCTATTGAAATACTTAAACAACTTTTTGTGGACGAACAGATGGCACAGGTTACGAACGACCAGCGAATAAATATTCGATAGTCAGAATTTTAAGTAAGCAATTAGAAATGGAACTAGTTATCCCACAAAGACCATATGGCCAAGAATCGGATCGTGTAAATTAATTTTGACAAAACCATTTCCGGCTGCGTGGGCGATAATATGCAGAACGTTGATAATTTTGTCATTTAATAAAAATAGGTATAGGAGACAACCTGTGTAGTGGTATAAATCAATAAATTTATAATGGTGAGAGACGCTTTCTGTCTATGGATCGACGCCCGCGCAATTGACCGAGCGCAGCCGAAGCCGTTCGTTCGGTCTTTATCGGCGCATTAATAATGGCCGACGAGACGTTGCGATCTAATGCCTGCCAGTAAAAAGTACAAAAAGCTCCAACAACTTCATGAGTCGTGGTTCGTTTAACTGCAGACGATTCACCCTCTATAATTTAAGACGATGCGCTAGCGCAACGGGCCTTTTATAAATAAAGGATTGGAATTCGGTGTTGGCGTTTCTAGGCACAACATTTAGTTATGTAAGTACAGAATAATACGAATGAGATTTTACTTGTAACGTTTCATAGTATCTTCATTTATTTTAAAGCTAGTCGGAAATTATGGACCTTCATATTTCGTTCTTTTCGTAAATATCGACATTATGCTGTTATGGGCTAGTAGGTGCATGGCCACGTTTATTGCGGTGTCAGAGGCGTTGTCATGGGCATCGGCAAGTTTATTTTCAGGAGTGTGCATCTGGAGCTCCACAAACCGAGCTTGGTTATTTTTGTGCTTCACATCACATATATTAGTGTCGCATACATTAGGTCTTACAGCAAAAATAACGGAAAAATTCCAAAAAATTAAAAAACGTTAAAATTAAGGTTAATTTTGGTACCTACTTACAAGTTTTCGCGAAAATCTAAATTTGCTCATGTCTTTTTTTATAATTAATGGTACGGAACCCTTCGTGCGCGACTCCGACTCGCACTTGGCCGGTTTTTTAGTTCTGAATGTTTTTACACCTATATTTTATTTTGAAGCCAGGTTGGTGCAAGTGCTTTTTCTTGCAGCCTGCTCTCGGTGGCCATGGGCGTTGTTCAGATTTTCAAGGGTGGACGGACGTTTGGGACGCTCCATCTGATGGGGCAATCAGGAGCACCGCACAAGGTGGATCACATTTCATTGGAACCTAACGAAGCTTACCTACATAAGTAGACCCTCTACTGATGAGTTGTTTATTAAACAAATAACCAGCTTAATAAATTTCTGTAACGGCCTCTTTTAGAACCAGAGGCTTCTTTTAAAATTCAATTGATTGGTCTGTTTTCCACATAATGGGTCGGAATGATATTGATTGATGGACGGCCGTTAGACCGGTACAGAACTAAAGAAAACCTAATCAACCGATAGGTACCCATTACACTAACGATACAAGGTCTATGTTTTTCATTAAGGTGGAGGTATTTCTAATAAATTAACATTTTTTTGGCATTTTTAACCGACTTCAAAAAAAGGAGGAGGTTCTCGATTCGACTGTATGTTTTTTTTTATGTTTGTTACCTCATAACTTTCGACTGGGTGAACCGATATTGATGATTCTTTTTTATTTGAAAGCTGCTTCCCGTGTGGTCCCATTTCAATTTCATATAGATCTGATGATGCATTTCGGAGACAGACCACGGAACTCTTAAAAAAATAACAGTAAATAAACCGCGGTTGCTGCTATCGCATAAATATGCATTGTTTTGACCCCAAGGATGATGAAATTTCGAATTAGTGGGGTAGGTACTATAACTAAAAAAGTGAAAAATAAAAACTTTTACAAAAAAAAAACAACCCACTTCCGAAAAAACATTACAAAGCGAAAAATAACTTTATAATTTCGAAAGGCGGTGACCAAAAATTAAAATACATTTACAAAGTCACCGACTTCCAAAATTTTTTTTTTGGGTTGTTTTTTTTTTGTTAGAATAAGATGGTTTGAGAAATAAGTTTTTAGGTACCTAAATATTTAATAAGGTTCGGTCAACAAAACCTAGGTACCTACTTACTTGAGAAAAATACATCTTGTCTAAATGCAGGTAAAAAATGATGGTGTCGTTATGACTTTACGAGTGTTGAAATCTACATGAGTAGTTACCTACCAACCTACTACGTTTCTGATCGTTTACCACGATTTAAAGTACCCATATGAATGCTCAATAAATAGCAATAGGTAGGTTCCTATCTACTTAGCAAAATTAATATGAAAACCAACAAAGAAAACTGAATGCAAAGACCTTCCCTTGCACAACTCAAGTTTGCCGAGAACGGGTAAATGCTGGTAAATAGGTAACCTCGCATAATTATTCAGTACCATCGAGTCTTCATTCCGACGTTTTGCAATACTGACGAACAAGATACTTAGCATGTAAACGAACTAATAATTAGATATTAAACGAAGAAACTAGGTAGAAACAGACCAGTTTCACTTGAACCACAAATGGCTTGAAGATATGATCTTTCATCCAGTTAAGTCCGGCGCGGAACCTATCGGTTCCATTACAATAGAAAATTAATTGTGTTCATTAGCCGGGATTACCAGGTCAGATTAAAACAGAAATAAGGCGACAAATCTGAGATGTTTCTTATAAAGGTGCCCGCAGACATACGCGACGACGGGACTCTAGAAGTATTTCTATGTAAAACTTCATGGAAATTGTGCTACCAGAATAATGTGCTTCTTGTCCCAAACTTTTATATTGGGGATGTGTTGTTTCGTATCATATGCCTTTTAAAATCCCCTAATAGACATTTTTAGCTCGTGGCTCAGGTAAATATAGGTACCTACCTACCACACATAACACAAACAAAACAAAAACCGAACGAAGACTCAAACTAGGCCGAGAGTCAGCACTTTTTGAACGTCATATTTATTTATTTACTTATTTATCAAGGTACACCTACAGCTTCTGTGTATAATATATTATATTTGCCTTGGACTTACACAGTCGCCAATTACAGATTAACCAGCAATTTTAATAATGTCATTTATGGGCCCTTCTTCTTTTTTTGGCAAAAAATAAACCTTACGAAGGAATCAAAAATAAACCTGGTCTAAGAGGTTATTTTTTTTCCTTCCTAAGGTTTATTTTAAAAAGAAGGAAGAAAGAAAAATAAGTTTCAAAAGTTGAAAGAAAATCGGATGACTGCCATATTTGTACCGGACAGACATAGGTAGACTATCTGTAGTTACAGAATTTGTAGGGACTATTTTAATGCCTCTACTTGTACCCCATATTCAACATAAAAAACAAAAGTAACCAGTTAATAACTCTTTGTCTGTATCCATTAATCAGCTTATGAATAAAAGAAATCGTCCGTTTGGGTTCGTTAACTCATGTAATCGGATGAAATTGTAAGTGGAATTACGCATAATGTGCAGACTGCTAGAAATATTTACCAGACCACTATTTATTAAGTATACTAGTCTATTCTTCGAAATCGTAAAAAACTCGGGGTGGATTTCGATTCTTATTACTCCTTTTTTGGGGTATTGGGTATTCAGGTATATCTAAGTGTTTAAGGCTTGTAGGGTAAGTGTATAGATGGCGCTACTAACTTTTTTTTCTTCTTCTGGGTGGGAAATCATCAAATGACTTCTCCCACTCTGGGTGGAGCAGGAGGGCGTGTCAGACTTTTACTGACTAAAACCCACCCGTGTTCCCTCGGTTGCCTGTATGCTAGGGGCCGCGGTATCTCTTTCGAACAACCCGCACCTCTGGCAGGCATCGGCTCTTGCGGGCCCCATCAGTTGCTGCTGAAATCTCTTTGAGGCGCGCGTGGAACACAACGCGTCGTCGACCCGGGCTTGGTCCTTACCGGACAGCGAGCTACCCATTACTCGCCGTCCGCAAGCCCGTGCCTACGGTGGCCGGGAATCAGCCTGGGATTCCCGACGCCCAGGGCGTCTCCTGCGAAGGCCACGACCGTGAGGGCGCATGTACTGCATCTCCCTCACGTGCGCCGCCTCCCTCTTTGCGAGCATAACTGCTTCGCTGAAGAAAGCGACTGCTAGCCATGCACTCTCGCTCCGTACCATTGCCTGGACCAGGGCCGGACGTGAGAGATCGCCGCCACCGATCGCCTCCATGAGGACACGGCGGTGGCCCGCCATAGCCCGTCAGACCTCCACCGTATGCTCCACCGTGTCCTCAGGGCGATCTTCGCAATGGAAACACCCGGGCGGGAGCGCCTTATGCGAAACAGGTACCTCCCGAAACAGCCGTGTCCCGTGAGGACCCGTGTCAGGCGGAAGGTGAGGACGCCATGCCGCCTCTCAAGCCACTACTCAAAGAGGGGACTTACCGCCGTAATCGTGGTGTGCCCAGCGCTACCAACCTTAATAAAGTATTTTCGGGAAACTCACATAAACAACTTTTTCTTGTGGTTTTTTTATCATAATCATAAAATACAAAACAATTTATAAATTATGTATGATAATTTGTACCTAAATGAAAATAAATAGCTTTATTATAATTCAATTTGTATCAATTATGAAAAGCGTTATTATATGGTTAGCTTTGATTACACGCATGACGCATGTACAAACGCTAGCACATCAAGCTATCCCAAACTGTCAAATTTTCCCAATTTAACATGAACCCTAAGCTGTAGTAATAAAGTTGGAAATCTATCAAAGAAATTTGACAGATTAGGGTAGGTTGATGTGCTGGCGTCTGTACAATCATGCAGAGCCTGTGGCCCAGGATCGAGTTGAGCAGAAAAATAAATTAAGGAGGTCTTTGCTCTGCAGTGGTCCAAAAGTCCAAAACAGGCTGATTATTATTATTTACTCCGCATCGTTTTAGCATGCAACCCGCGTAGGTTGCATGCTAAAACGATGCGGAGTCTGTTCTAATTAAGTTGATGGCAAAATTACGAGACAAACATTGATTTGTATTGAGAATAGAAAGAGAACTTTAGGAGTCAGTTTCACAGAGTATAATATTATAGACTTAGTTACAACACACGCATTCTCTGTCTACGGTACAGAACGTATACGAAACTGTGAATTCAGCACATGGATTCTAGATGTAGCGTGGAAATTTTGAAAAGGAAATCTGCGGTATTATTAATTTTAGCGTTAAATTAATTTTATGATTTGTGGTCCAATTGGACCTTAGTCAAACCGTTTAGTCCAGTCTCGGCCCGTCGGCACCTAAAAATAGATTTGTTTATTTTTTTCCTCTCAATCCTTAAACATAGTTCACACTCGACCCCCAGGGGGTGAGACTGAATTTTCATACAAAGGACAGGTACACCTCGTCCACTTTGAACCTCTAGTTAAATAGCTAAAATTAAAATTTTGGTACAGTGAGGTACAGACTAATTAGGGGGTCGAGAGTAAACTAAAACTTGGCTGGGAAATAAAAAACCACTCTCGACCCCCACGGGTCGAAAATAAACTATAATCTGGGATCCAGTGAACACATTATTTATTGGGGGTCGAGGGGCCGAGAGTAGACTAAACGAGTAAAACATAATAAGGATTTGCTTAGCTCAAAATCAAATCTTGGGCTAAGCCCAGTCTTTACTGTGTTGTTAAAGAAAATCTGAATTTAATTATGCAAAAACCAACGTCTTTGTTAAACCTTGTGATTTTATTGAAGAGTACCGTATGCTTGCGACTTCGTCCACCTGAAACTTGTTTTAGCATACAATATATACCCTTTATAATATTATCAAGTACTTATTGAATTCATTCATTCAATCAGTTAGCGTTTTTTACATCATATTTTAGAGCAAGAACTGCTCAATAATTTATTAACTCGATTGATACTCGATCGTAAGTTCGAGTATCGATCGAGTTAATAGATGATCGTAGCTTCAGAGGTGAACAAACGACCTCGAACAGCAACCGTTTGGTTCCCAATCACCATACACCACAATACACGGCAGACATCCGCAATCTTATTGACAAAATCATGTTTTACTTGTTTTCAAATCAAAATAACGTTAGATTATCAAGAACGTTCATTCTAAAACCTATAAAAACAACAAAGAATAATGTACTTTATGGAGTAAGACCTAAAGTTTTAAATCTATTGTAGTGAAGCTTTCTCTAGATGACCTCCCTATGCTAGATATAGAACCGATTTGACACACTATCATGTTTTAATTGAGTTTTAAAAAATCGAATTGGATGTGAAATGATTAATGTCGTGTAAGTTGAAGTCACGAATCACGATTAATGTATGGGGAGCCGGCAAGTAGAGTAGATGAATATACTAGTGTACAACTTTTGGTGGTCTTTGGTGGACTTTAGTGTCTGTACTTGTGTCATCAGATCATCACAATATATATTTTCGAATGGTTTAAATACTTGAAATAAAATAATATGAAGTTACTGGAATCACCAAAAAGCTCGATTATGAGTGTCACTGGCTGGTGACAGTCACTCTAGCGGAGCGTCACATCGATGGTTGCGTGGCGGCTGTCATCTGATGACGTAGAGGATGTCAGGGGAGCTGCTGTCGTACCGCGTCCACGACGAACTGCTATATTTCGAACACAGAACATAAATACCCTGATTTCGAACAATTCTGATAATATTGACGCTTACCCACGCTTAATACCACTTCTGGTAAAGTCTATAGGTACAACGCTGTTTTACTGATTTTTCTAAAGGTCAATAAATTTTATTTAGACTAAATAAAACCACTAAATTATGTTATATCTCATCAAGTCATCACATCCGAAAATAATTTTACAAAATAGAATTATAGGGAAACCAAATACGATACGTAAGCTTTTATTTATCTACAAAATTAAGATAGACAAAGTTGAATGTAACATTCATTGGATAAATAGATATCTACATTTAAAACACGTTAAATTAGCCAAAATTATAATTATTTAATTATCAGCTTACTAGCTTAGCTTAGCTTTGCTATTATTAGCAGCTTTTTATTATTTGATTTTTATTATTTTTTTTTTTTTATTATTTTTTTATTATTATTTATTATTATTTTTATTTTTTTTATTTTCAGCTATTTAGCTGAACTTAGCTATAGAAATAGATCGTACTGAGATAACTGATAAGATGACAGCCATTTATCACTTTTTAATCATTTTTTAGTGATCCGGCTTTGATTAGAGTAGGTACCGATTCAAGGATCTATAACATATCAGAAATAGACGTGTCGCTAAGAGTTTTTTACGCAGCTTTGCGCTTAAAAGTGTAAAATTTAAAAAAAACCCCGACTGCGTAAAAAGTGAACTTTAATGAAAAAGATGGAAAAAATATATATTTAAGAGGTTGACTATAAAACTGAATTCTATATAAGTAGTGTCTGGCAGTCGGAGGCAATAACGGTCTTTATTGTGAAATTTAAGAGGATGCCTCCGACTGCATTAGAGATACTGCGAATGAGACCAGACCAGTAGACCCCTACTCAAGAAATACTTAACGCTATTTATTTCTGTATTTTAAAGATGTTATTCTTAGTCTTGAAAAACATCTCCTAAAAGTTTTTATTAATGCCCAATAAAATCTTGCTTGCAATTTTTTTAAGATACTGAAATTTTAGAAACCATTTTATCGTAAATGAGGTAAATATGATTTACGACCCCAAAGGTTAATTACATTGAACCTATATCAAATGTCAGTTTAATAGAAGATGAAAGATTGAATGAACTCAACCTTAGCGGGAATAAAAAAATATGGGCAAAATAAAATCCTTAGAACATGATGCCGAAAATCATCTACATTGTTGTAATCATTCAAATTGCCAAATAGACTTTATTAAAGCCTACCTACCTAGTCCTACACCACCTATTTACTGCAATGGCCTATATTGAAAGCACTCAATCGATTGCGTAGGTACTATGTCGGTCGTGCAAAATATAGGCTACCCTAACACCCATTTGGCGAGCTGAGGAGTACCACTCTAGACAGTTTTTTTTTTGTTTTTTTTTTAAAACGTTGCCCCACACTAGGAATTACTCCTGTATTGTGGGTGCGTTTACAAACATTTAAACTCACATACACAAACACCCAGACCCAGAACAACTACTTGTAGGTCATACAAATATTTGTTCCGTGTGGGAATCGAACCCACGACACGCAGCGCAACAGCCAATTGCTTAACCACTGCGCCAACCGTGCCGTCTATGTGCACATGTGCAGTGGGACATGGTCTACCATGTCTTACTAGCTAGTGTTCCACTAAAGCCAAGCGCACATTACAGCTGCAACGCGCCGCAGCGCAACGCATTTTCATACAAAATAGTGCAGTAGTAGTGTATGTTGGTTTAAAGAAAATGGACAAAAATGATGAAAGTGGGTTTTTACAATGTGTCGCGGTGCGCTGCGGTGCGGTGCGCTAGTCTTTAGTATCCGTATACGATGGACTTTTGACGATATAAAGAAAGCCACTCATCATCTGCCTACCCTTTTTCCAACTATACTACTTAGCATTTTCCCGACGGTTACTTGGTAATACGATAAGTACTCCTTGGAAGACCAGTAGTCAGACTTACGGGCTTCTGCCGACCAGTAACGACTTTCAAAGATCCACGATTGAAAGCCGGTACCAACGGCTTTACGTGCTTTCCAAGGCATGGAGGGGCCTTGATATGTAATGGATAGTCACGCATCCACGACCCGACCGTGGAAAGCGTAGTTTAATCCGATTGATCGAACCGTGCGTTATTCCGTAGCCACAAGCCCCTTATGTAAAGCCAATAATGCCGCAACTAACGTTGTCAAATCTTCTTTTCTTCCAGCAATGCACATCAACTGAGCCATGGGTCAGTCGGAGCAGGCGCGGAACACACGAGCGAGCCCGCGGGCGTGTCGCTCGCCGGACCTGCCCCCGCTGCCGCCGCAGATACAGCCCTGCAGCGGCTTCCTCGGCAACGTGAGTACTAGCCTTTATGTCAGGCGTGCATAGCCAACATTTAAATACATTATATTTTGCCGCCTTACATGCGTCCAATTATCGACCAGACTTTTATGTGTAATACCACGTAGACAACTTGTGATTGGCTTTTGAAAAAGACGGAAAAACGATGACATTATCTGTGATTTCTGGAAGGAGATTTCGATTTTCTCAATGTTCAACTTTCAGGAATTATTGTGTCACTAAGATTTTTCAGTAAGTTACTATTTGGATTTCACTTTTCAGGAAGTTTCAGAAAGTGACTTTTAAAGATTTTGTCAGAAACCAGCGGGAAGCATCAAAAAATGAGCAATGTTTAAATAAAAGCCATTTTCCGGGCCTGCAGTCGTGACGAAAAAGCCTCTACTTAAAAATCCATTTACCATAAACTGTTCATAACAATATACTCAAGTAAACCCGCTGAGCTCTCGCGCACTATTATACTGAACACAATAAATAAACCAACTTAAGTACCCACTGAACGTTTGAATTAAATAAACCAAAACGCACGCATTTTCATACCATTTATCATAACACCGATTGTTACGAAAGCGCTACGCTACAAATCCGTAGCGACAATGCGCCCGCGCCGCGTCCGTTCCGTTTCACACGCGCTTTGCGCCCATTAGCATAAAATTAAGCAAGAGCAGACCATCCGTCTTGCTTTACCGACTTTCCTCGATATCAGCCGGTTTAAAAGCTTTAACGGTATCGGGATGAAAGTGATGCGTAAATCAAAAAGTAGCTACTCGGCCTTGTCGCTTACAGTGTGCGTAAGCGCATGATGGATGGTCGGCGACAATTTATCGTGTCCAGCTGGAAATTATGTGGAACTAGTTGTCAGATGATATATTGGTGTTAAGTGTAGGGTAGTTTTTTGGTTGTATATAAATTTGGTTGTGTATATAATAAAACTAATACTTAGTTACCAAGGTAACTAAGTATTAGTTTTATTTATTTATATATACTTTATTGTACACCACAAAAATACATAAGAAAAATCACCTAAGTACCTGTTGACTAAGTACCTAGGTACCTGTTGATTTACTGTCTGATAATCTAGAACTCGTGTTTTCGGCTCTATCAGGAAGAAAGGGCCGTAATCTATTCAATTCATGTAAAAATTATGGAATTTTGTTGACATTTACTAAAGCTTCTCTCGAGAGATCAAACCGACGATTCTCTAAAAATGTCACCGTGAATACTTAACCGAAATGAGCCAGAAGTGAGCTGTTAGTTGCGACATTCAAACTCGAAACTCGACCTCAAAGCATTTATTTCAATGGCTACACATCAAGTTGTAATTTCCAGTATAAGCTGATCTCGCAATGTACAGGATTTCCGTACAGTTCGGGATCAGCGTAAACTGGAAATGTATACCTTTTTTTGTTTGGGTGTGAAATCATCAAATAACATCTCCCCATCGGGTGGAGCAGAAGGGCGTGTAAGACTTTTACTGAGTAAAACCCACCCGTGTTCCCTCACTTGCCTGTGTGCCAGGGGCCGCGGTATCTCTTTCGAACAACCCGCACCCCTGGCAGGCATCGGCCCCCCCGGGCCCCATCTGTTGGTGCTGACATCTCTTTGAGGCGCGCGTGGAACACAACGCGCCGTCGACCCGGGCTTGGTCCTTACCGGACAGCGAGCTACGCATTACTCACCGTCCACAAGCCCGCGCTTACGGTGACCGGGAATCAGCCTGGGATTCCCGACGCCCAGGGCGTCTCCTGCGGAGGCTACGGCTGTGAGGGCAGATGTACAGCCTCTCCCTCACGTGCGCCGCCTCCCCCTTTGCGAGCATTACTGCTTCGCAGAAGGAGGTGACGGCTACCCATGCACTCTCGCTCCGTACCATGGCCGGACGCGAGAGATCGCCGCCGCCGATCACCTCCACGAGGTCACGGCGGTGCTCTGCCCAAGCCGGGCAGACCTCCACCGTATGCTCCACCGCGTCCTCTGGGCGATCTTCGCAATGGAAACACCCGGGCGTTTCCTCGAAATGTATACCTTGATGTGTAGCCGTGTGTGCATTCCATATCCACAAACCCGCACTGGGCCCACATGTTGGATTAGGGCCCACTCCTCTCAGAGGTGTTCTGTGCCAGTAGTGGGAAAATTATAGGTCGATTATGCTAAACCATATACAGGCACTTTTGAATTGTCAAAAGGTTGGTCAGTTAGTCAGAATGTTTTAGCGTGTCTTATTGAAAGTGAAGTTGCTCTATGGAGAAGAATAGGCAAGAAACTCCAAGGACATTTACATCAAGATTTTACAAAATCCTGGGCACATTATTCTTGTCGCTTCTATACCTATTGTGAGAACAATGTAAAAAGAAATAAGAAACAATTCCAAACATAACATTAAAAACATAAGCTCTGGAAGTTAGGATTCCCTTCAATCAGTTTGAATGGCAGCAAAATAGATCGGCTGAGCTTATGACTACTTGCTACATTCGTAAGAAATTGATAAATCATGGACGTTCAAGTACCCAATTCTTAAATATTCTGACGTAACATTTAAGAAACAAAACACTATCTTATTAACAGAACTTCGCTCATAAACTCATAATAAGGCATCACTATAAGGCTCTAAGCATCGGATAAGCCCCCATGGTTGTTACAGGTCCCTATTTATGATGACGAGGGCCCCGGGGCCCTATGTAACAGATAATACAAAGCAATCTCCTCCAGACATAAATTGCTTCGGTTACCTTCAATGAACTTATAGGTAGTTCTTATTAGGAACGTAGGTTCGCCATGGTGAAGAGTTTTGAAGGAAGTTGTGGTTTAACCGATATTTGCAAGAGAGTTGTGTGTATTGGCATCTCCATGTTTTCATTCTATTTTGATAATATTACACTTTAATTTCACTTAAAATTGCACACAAGAACGAAAAGTAACATTCACGTTTTGTGCTATTGACGCCATATTTGTTTTGGTGACTACTAGCGCCGCAGTGGAAAAAAACTGAACTAAATTTCAATCACTTAGCTGAGGCTTGGTCAGTCATCTTCAAAGGGTTGACTTTCAATACGTCAAGTTGTTAAACGTTGAATGATTCTAGTTCAATTAACATCCAATTGAATGCCGACGTTTAATGAACGGTCTAGGCGTCCAATTAATTAGCTGGCTAATTTAACGAAAAAAACGAAAGTGCTCCGTTTACGTTCAAACTCAATTACAATAGGAATGCCTTTCATTTTGACAGTTCAACAAAATTAATTGCGTTATCGTTATTGAATTCATGAAGCAATGGACTAGCAATATCCTTCCAAATTATTTAGATTCTGATTAATAGTGTGTTATGCAATTAGGGTGCAGGTCATCGGGTCACCTTTTGGTCTCATTATCTTGTCCTATTTTATCAATGTCTTGAGCACCCAACACATGTATACACGGTCTTATTCATAAAAAAGGTTATCGAAGGTTTAAGGGGAACCTAGTCGCGAGCTCGAACTCACTGATGGGCCTGGCTAAAAAGCACGCTGTCGCACCAGGCATCGTGTCCGACAGAGGCAGTATCAGTGATGAGCAGTTAGAAGCTAGTCTACACGCACAACATTATTGAGTGAGATGCAGGATCATTTATAGTACAACGGGCGCGTAAAAAATTAAGAATAGTCCTTCGGAAGATCGGGTTTTATGCAAAAACCGCTGCGTAAATCAATGACCAATAAAGTTTATTGAACTTTTCGATATTTGAGCTTTGTCGGTACCGACTTGATTTTTCAGATTTTACACTTCTTTTATTACTTAAACACGCCCAAAGTTAGGTTAAATTAGCAAGAAAAACGAATCTTTGTTGGCTCCTAACTTTTTAATGGCTTTTTATTTTAGTATTTTGTTTTCGTATAGACATTAGTAATAATGAGACAAAACCATACCATGTTTAATTTTTGATGTACATTGTCGAACAGTGGAGTAATACCCTCCCGAAGGTTGTATGGGAAAAATGTGGACTAGATTCACCTTACGACATTCATTAGTTAAGCTGCACGATAAGCTTTATAAAACCTTTGATAAAATTTTGTATTCATAAACGTGCTATAACTAATACGTCGTTTATAAATCAAAATGTGACCATAGACATTATTACGTACTGGCAACCATTTAATTGTGTACAGTTTCGACACTTCTGACTCGGTGACGTCATTGTTATTTAGATTTAACAAATAATTTGAAATTTTCCCTGTCATTGTTGCTTGAAAATTGACATTTGGTGACACACAATATTTAAACGTCAAATGGTCAAATGTCATTTTCTTTATTATCAATCAGCTGCTTTAGAGTCAGCGTTCAGGAACACCATTTTGCTGTGGAGAATCAGATATAACGCAGCACTTCCCAAACTATGGATTGTGAGCGAATATTATTATTTTCTTCTAAGCTTTTGTTAAGTGGGTCGCGGTCCAGCCAACTTTGAGAAGCACCGATCTATCGACATACTCATTTACCATATATTTACGCACAGACAAACTACGAGCAAAATGTCCAACTGTACCAGATTTCCTAGCCACCCTACTCCTGACAGTGACCGTAGGGCATCCAAACATAAACAAAGAGTGAGTGGCGTTCGTATCTAGGTAACGATACAGTATACCTATACATACGTACTTACATTGCAGCTCAGATGTAAAATACTCAGAAACAGTACTAGTGTGAGGACACGCTGATACTTGGGTTCTGTTTTATCTTAGGTTGGGGTAAAATTTGCAGTTACCATTGTGCTTGCGTTCTCTATGTTATTAGGCAACAGTTCGGACAGTTAATTGTATATCAATTTGCCGTCAAACGATCGTCTGCTATTATAGTATTTAGTCAATCGCTACAATTGCATTAGTTAGCAGATCGATTTGCGCAACAATCACGGAAATACTAATTGCAAATGATCGTTTTGAGGACCTTTATAGTCTTTTCGTACAACTAATAAAGATTGACAATGACTTGTGATATGAATATTCGGACAATTTAAATTTTAGTAGTAAAATTGATTTAAAAAAAATCCTGATTTCATCTAATCGTGAAAACAGAAAAATTCTATAGGCAAACTTATAAAACTTAGTTACGTTTTACACATTTACTTAAGTATGCTAGGGAAGGTATTATTAAGTTTATCTGTTAGGTCTATCGTTAATAGGCGATGAAAAGCTGTCAAGATTGTCCATTGTGAACTAAGAATCGAAGATGCATCGTAACAACCTATGCATTATATTATGCAGAAAAACATAATCAATTCTTATTAGTCTGTTAAGGCTTTGTGTGCGTACCTCTAAAATTGTCTTCTACTTATACGGCTTATTTTATTAGTCGAATTAAGTCGCCCGAATCCGGCGAATAGACACCTTGAAATAATATATTATTTCTATAGGCGACCCGCATGAAGTTAATTTATTTGTGGGCGAATCGATAACTCCAGAAATTCATATTAGGCAATTGGCACGTTTTTAATTTAATGCACTTTGTGAGCGACCACGTTTCAGTACCGTAAGTCATCACTGGCAACACGCAGTGCGCAAAGACTTTTGTCTTGAGACACTGCGGTATGTGGGACGAGAAGATATTGCGTAGCTTCCCGAACGCTGCCCAGCCGAGTCGGATTCGACGATTGACCTCTTTCTTAAAGTTGGACCTAACCACCAAACCTAACTGGACAGTTTCTCTTAGGTAAACATACTTACTCGTCCACAACTTCGAGTGTAGCGTCTCCGGTCGTCATAAAAGTTGGTATTACATGGTTCCGTGTGGTGCCGGACGTAAAAGCATAGCACCATTCCATTCCTAGCCGTGGGTGTCGTAGAAGGCGACTAAGGGACTTACTAGAGAATGGGCAGCAGCGTTCTCTATGCATTTGACGACCATACTGCGATCGCCAACCCGCCTGCGAAGCGTGGCGATTATGGCAAATCACCCCCCTTTTGGGGGAGGCTTATGTCCAGCAGTGGACGTCTTTCGGCTGTTATGATGATGATGACATGGGCATTTGACATGACCTTCTACTTGTCTATGTCCATTTTAAAACCCACTCATGGCAATGGAGAGGGCTAAGCTTGGAGTTTCCCCACGTGATCGAATCAGGAATGAAGAGATCCGTAGGAGAACCAAGGTAACCGACATAGCCCGATTCGGGCGAGTAAATTCGTGCGAACCGACTAAATAGCCATTTTTATATATTATGTACTTTATTCTTTCCATTGGTTTATCTCACAATCTGACAACTAATAAACGCACTGCGGAGCTTTAATGAGCTTTTACGACCTGCACGGATGCGTGGTTCGCTCTCTATGTTATTAGCTCCACTTGCATTACGCTGGTTAGCCCGAAGCGATTGAAAGAAATACGATAATAATGGTTTGATATCTTGATGTTAGTTACTATATTAGAATAAATATTTATTGCTTCCGTTTGTAGTAAAAGTCCATTTAAGTAGATGCTTGATAATAGGTTAAAGTTAATTGCATAAATCAATTTAACGTAGATTCTTTTTATTATAACTAATTAGTGCTATATGGTATCTAATTTGTATCAAATAATTCTAAATTATGGAAAACAAATGAGTCCAAAAAACCGAATAACTATGTATCCCATGTTTTGAATTGGGTTAAAGATTTAGTAGAAATTGCATCGTAATTATTATAATTTTTAGAATTGGTAAACAAAGCATGCTTGCACATCAAACACCAAAACTTCTAAAAAGATTCGGTCTACTTACTTGCCTATTTCAAGAACTGTAACAAACTATATTTTAACACCAAAATACCTTGATATCACAACCAACAAACATGAACTAATCCTTCAAATACCCCATTCTATTGTTATACTTTATTCTATACCATTGTGTTTCTCATACCCATATTACTTAATCGTGTTTGCACATAAGGAAACATTGCGTCTGCGCCGCTAATTGGCTACTATACCACCGTTACTCGAGTCTTGCGTCCATTCGCGATGCACCCGGCGTGACCGACATCCAAAACGCCTAAATGTTCATTTTTGTAGCCATTAACTTGCTTAACTTTCTACTTGTTGCGACCTTTGTCAGTTTTAAATGTAAACAAATCGACAGTTTTTTTTCTTCATGTAGTAATAAAATCTTTAAACAAGCGGGGTAATTTGAGTAACACACATAAAATGGAAATTGTTCGCAATGCCTTTTATTTGACAATTTAGCCACGTTGATTTCGTTGAGCAGATGAATTTTCCAAGCCTATGAAGCAACAGATGACAAAATGAAAGACATTGCGCTGGTGTATCAAATCAACGGTAAAGACAAATATGGATCACGAGGGTTCGACAAACGGAAGCTTTACCAATTACTGCAAAAACTATTCATGATTATATACATCGATAATTTTAAAGCATTTTTCAGTATCTGGTTTCTTATAAAGAAGGCAGTCCAAAGAAAAATAACCTTAAATTTATTTTTACTGCACCGCCATCTTCCATACAAGGTTGCATACAATAGCTTAGTATATGTTGTTACTCTCGTATTGTCAATTTTAGTGTGCCTCCCTCGGCTTTGTTCCTCCTCAATGTTAAAGGCTATGAAAGGGCATTATGGCCGGTAATATAGGAAGACAATGAAGGGCACTGCACGGCTGACCTCTCGACAAGCATGATTATACTTATTTGCCTTTTATTTTATAGAAAACGGCCCGCAAGTCAGGATGTTGGAGCAACAAGAAATATGCGAGTATCTAGACACGTTTTACCTTTTTGCGCAGAGCAGCCGGATGTATTAATATTAACCCTTTTTATGATGGAATACCCGTGCAATTTAGACCTAGAGGCTTGCGCAGGAGCAGTGAAGTTTTACAATTTAAACGCTCTGCAACTTTGATTTCTACCATTTAGTAATGACCCGACCCTGCTTTTCACGGTTTTTGCGATTTGACAAAACGTTGAGTTTTATTTATTACCAAAATACCAGCGGGGTAATCGCGTAAGACATTACCTATCTATAGGAACCCAGGTTCGCAAAGGTGCCATTTACACGTGAAGACAGTATTCTGGTAGTCGAGATGTCAGCACCAACTGGTGGGATCCGCAAGGGCCGATGGCTGCTAAAGGTGCGGGTTGTTCGAATGAGATTCCGTGGCTCCTGGCACACAGGCAACTGAAGGAACATTAGTCAGTCAAAGTCTGAGACGTCCTCCTGCTCCACCTAGAGCGAGAGAAGTTGTTAGATATTTTCCAACCCAAACAAAACACGATATTCTTTTCACAACACGTGCACAAGTTCTGAGAGCAGTAACCTAACAAACAGTACTAGGTTTGCATGAATTCAAGATAGTAATTCAGTACCTGATTACTTTTTTGTTTATAGTATGGTAACATAGCCTATGTCCATCTAGAATAATGTCCTTTCAAATGGTGAAATAATATTTTAAATAGGGGCTGCAGTTCCGGAGATTACCTTCACATGTGTACACAAACTCACAAAATTCGCTCTCTCTCTTCTTAATTAATATTATTAGTAAAGATAATTATGTTAGTTAAATGTACACACACCAATATTTTTTTATCGTTTTAATCCTTTAAAAGGGTATTGCGTAAAACCCATGTATTGCGTAAAAATGAGCTGATCCATAAATTGCGTCGAGATATGCGAACATAAATGTATGGAACAGCTCATTTTTATTTTACAATTACAAACCCTTAGGTTGTTCCCATTGTAAAAGTTGTTCATAATGATAAGTACAATGACCCTTTTAAAGGATTAAAACGATTAAAAAATACCTATACATATAAATAATTTATGTATGTTATATATTATTCGTTGCGGTGGCGGTGCTTGGGGCCTATGTCCAGCAATAGACATATTTCGGCTGAAGTGATGATCATAATGATTCGTTGAGTAGTTTAAAAGAACAACGCACTCACATAGAAACTTAGACAGACACATAAAGCGACTTTAATTATATTATGTATTAGATAGATGAAGAAGTGCACTTATAATCCTCAAAAACTAGACAGCTCCTTGAACTTACTAACAATATTTTGTCCGTTTGTTTGAAAATAAGTAAATATAAAACTTTGAATACAAGTCTCACAGACTGTAGACCTCACTATTTGCTCTTCGCAGAGTGTCAGCAGTAAATCAAGCTGTTCGTATGCAATATTGAACCGTTAAACTGTATCTGTAGTTCAGGAAAGCTTTCGTTCCACTTTGTTCGAATGTGGAGCGGGGGGCGCGGAGGGTGGCAATAATTCACGACACGACATGCGCGTGGGCAGTGATGGTCGTCACTTTGTGGTCTGTCAGCTATGTAAGACACAGTGTCTACTAGCGTGACTACTGATGACATTACGCAGATCAAATTAGATAAGCTTTGTAGCCAGCCCAAAAATACCGAAAAATTTTAATACTTATGCTTACTAATTTGGAAGAACGAAGTAGATCTCAATCGCGATTGCTTTCTCTTCTTCGAAAGGCTTTTCTGGATACTTAACAAATACTGTGCGTTTGTCTTCTTGAGTTCTGTCTGTATCGTCCTATTGGTTAATCAAATGTCTCAAATAATTTTCCTCGAAGTGGTCTTTTTGCTTCTAAATATTTAATGTTTGCACTTGCACCTACGTAGGTGCTACCCTAATACTAGTCTCCGTTTTGTGTTTCGTAGTAATACGAAGCTTAAACTTAACTTTGGGTAGAAGGCTCACGAACAATATTTCGTCAACAGATAGCGCTATATAGGATTTGATGTTACGAGCTGTGGACCTACACAACGCGTAATTCTATTTGTGATATCGATGATGGAAAACTTAAATATATTGGATTGACATTAGATATCGAAAGCTTATGATAATCCTGTTGAAACTTGAAAGTAATTGTAGAAATGCAAAGCACTATAAAAGTGATTGCCAGTTATCTAAGCCTTCTACCCCTGGCACCTTTTGGAAATAACGAATCTTTGTTGCAAAGCTTCTGAGATCATGCTTGATTCAGTATGCCTTTTCCCAACTATGTTGGGGTCGGCTTCCAGCGTCTCTCTCTCTTGCTTCTTCAACCCTTGGCCACCCAATGTCGAGTGTAGGTCTCTTCTAAATCTCTCCACTTTTGGCGGTTTTGTGTCATGGCTATCCAGTTTCTTCAGGCCACTTTAATGAGATCGTCTGTCCACCTAGTCGGTTGTCTTTCCACATTCCTCCGTCCCGTCCGTGGTCTCCACTCCAGCATTTTCTTCCCCCATTTTCCATCCAGTCTACGGCATATATAGCCCGCTCACTTCCACTTTCTTTTTGCTTCCAGTTTAACCGGATGCAACTAAATACCAATATTTGACATGGAGCGACTGCCTATTTGACCTTCACAACCCAGTAAATGGGTACCTTGCTAATACTAGTTGTCAGACTTTCGGGCTTCTGACGACCCATAACGACTGTTAAAGATCCACGACAGCGGGCCTAACGGCTTAACGTGCTTTCCGAAGCACGAAAGATGAGACTTGATTGTGCATACGATATTCTCATTTTCATACTTTGGTATAAGCCCTCAACTAACAACTTAAGGGTCCTCATAAAATTGAAGATGAACGAAAGAGATATGCCAAATACTCATCATCATCATTTCAGCCGAAAGACGTCCATTGCTGGACATAGACCTCCATGGTGGCCTCCTCCGGGGTGGTTTGCCATAATCGCCACGCTTGGCAGGCGGGTTGGCGATCGCAGTATGGTCGTAAAATGCGTAGAGAACGCTGCTGCTATTCTCTAGTAAGTCCCTAAGTCGTCTTCTACGACACCCACGGGAAGAGATTTTGATGTCCTCTAAGGCTCTACGAAAATACCATTTAGCTTTTCAGAAAGCTCGGTGGCATGCCTGCCTTAGGAAAGTCAAAACGAAACACATTAATCCATTTACAATCGCAGCCTCTATCTCAACATCGGACCACACGCAAAAGAGGTACTAACAGTAACTCTTCAATAGGAACTGATTCCATGCAGGTATTAATTAAGCGGAGCTGGAAGGGTCGAGGAGTTGTGAGGAGTGGGGATATGCAAATCTCCAATTAGTACCTATCCACCAGAACGGCCATCCATCAATGTCGATCATTTGTTGCTTTTCTGTAGTTGGTTAGGGTTGTGGATTTAAGTTTTTTTGTCGTCTATACTTCTATGAATCTTTCACGAGATGTCTTTGAACTCTTTAAATCTGTAATTAAATTACTTATAGGTAGGTTATAAAACAAAACAATTTAGGTACGGGGAGAATTGTCTTAGCAAAGCTTGAAGATATTGGCCCTAATTAGCGGGTAGCGTAAAATGCATAGTACCGGTTGCAAAGGGCTGTCTTTTCGTCAATAGCGCGGTACTGAAATACTTTAGCATTTTTCTATTTTTACGGTGCATGATTCTAAAAAAACATATACATGTCGCAAACCAATGCAGTCTTCAGCAGTCCACAAGAGTTTTCCAGCAGTTCCATCCAAGTTAACTGAAAAGTTATTTTTGCTAAAAATCTGAGCCAAAAAAATATTTTTTTAAACGTGACCGTTCAACCCTGTGAGATGCGCATACGCCTATCGTCTGCCACCACTTGTCAATCCCGCGTCTATGTGACGTCATTAAAGCGTTGATTTCCAACGTTTGCAACTCATTGTGCGGACTGTGGACGGGTTCCATACGTTTTTACTTTTTGTTACTGTTTGCGCATCAATGTGAGTTTTGCAACTTTAATTGGCAGCGGTAGGGTTAATACGACTTGTTTTTGTTTTTATAAGTAATGCTTATAATACAATGTAGGAATATGCGCTTTCTGACTTGATTTATTTATTTTTGATGTTTTGTGGTGAGTTTTAAATGTTTATTTTAATGGTTGGCTTGTTTTTATGATTTGTTTACTTTGTAAATCTCGACTCCAAAATCCGTTTCAGAATTTAATGGCATACAATAACTACGTATGCTACGGTTTTTGTAATTCATGATAAACAAACAGTAAATAATTTCGCCAGCAAGCAAAAAACCATACAAGCAGGAAAAGCTATAAATCAAGTCTCATTATTTTAATTCCAAAATCAGAACACTGAAATCAAAATGGCGCAGCTGAAATGAGTACAGACATGGTTTTTTTCTTCGAATCGCAGGTGATTCCGATAGCACTACTTGCAGCGCGCACTGGCCAGTTCGGTCCATATCTACCATCAAAACTTCGTAATGAAACACCGTATTCTTATCTCTTCGCCCCACAAAACTGCATTTAATCGGTTTCAGGGCAACTTGCCGTCCCAGAAACGAAATGCAAAGTAGTAGGTATATAGCTGGTGATTTATAGGTATGTAGGTTTGGTGTAAGATAGCCTCTTCCGAAGTAGGTCGACTGTGCGCTCGAACCCGTTGGCATACTTCCTGATAGGGTTGCCACATTGTCAACATCCCGGAAAAGCTTCACGTTTATAGATTTTATTATAGCTGTCGTACAAATAGTGTAGCAAACGGCTTAAGTGATAAATTATAAAGTCATAATTACTAAAAAAGTGCCGATGGAAGATGAAGTTTATGGTCTTTTGAAGAAAGAATAAACCTCATTTTATATTTATTTCCCGAGTTATCATAAGCCCATCTTAGTCGCTAGAAAGTAGATATCCCCAATTCCCATAACGGTAGGAAAAACTTACCTTTGTACCGAGCTACTGGCTACTGACGGACTTAAACTATATTTTCGAAGTATTAAAGCGGATTTCACCAATGAAACTGAAAAATCATTGCTGCGAAATATTGACACTGCCAGCTCTGGAACGGTGAAATAGGCACTTAGGGGTTTATTTCTAAACGTTAAGAGACGTTTAAACTTCAAAAATGTATGGTTAAACAGTCGCTAATCATTACTTTACTTTAAGCAACGTCCCCAAACTGCTAAGTGTAGATGTGTTTTAAGTTATTGACGGAAAATTCGATGACCCTAAGTGCAGTAAATCCGTACGTACGTGGGTGAAGGTTGGAGCACTGCAGCCGTCCATTTTCCGCATAATAGTGTTATCATCACGCTGACCTTTCTAGCAATACTTGTTCTTCATACAATGCGCGATTCAAACGCGGACTCTGGTCTAGCACTCTAGCAGCTAGACTGGATTGTACCTAACTGTTTATTGCCTAACCATTTTTATCTTGTTTAGAGTTTTGAACTGTTAAGACAAAACAGACTTTTTGTTTTCTCTGTCCGCAGTTTTGCGCTAAGATCTAGATTGTAGTCATTATCAACTAGTAAAGGTAATGTAGTCCCATTATCAACTTTCAGAGAAATCAGGCAATGTATAAAAAGTGTCCGGTTTTAGCTATAAAAAGCGATTGTCAACTGTTAATAAATTTAGGCGATGACAACTTAACCAACTGTCAAAACGTAAAAAAATCATTTCACAAAAAAGATGAAATGTAAACGGACAATATCTCCAACAAGATCACTTATATAACTCTGACTGCAAAACGACATTAATACCTAACGGACCACGGTTGGTTTCACAAATTGAATGCGATATTCCGAAATGAAAAATCGTTCACGAAGAGATATTTAAACTTATGACCTTTGCTTCAAAAAGGTCTTTTGTGGAGCAACACTTTCGCTTTTCTTTGTCATTTGAAAAATAGTTTAAAAAATGAAAACGTCATGTTCGAATTGACGTTCGAAATATGAAGTGTGGACACGCTAAATGAATGATGATGTTTTTTTGCCTATGTCATATTTTTGTTGCAAACTTTTTGCTAATTAACACTTTTCGAAATCATCATCATTCTTTTGTTTTGAAAGGAAAGCGGAGTAACCGATGACTTTGTAATGTGAATAAGTATGTAATATAAATTTAATCATTATTAATCAAAAGTTGTTGTGGTGTGTAAGTTGGTACTGCACAAAAATAGATTATTTCTTGTAGTCATCTATTTGTAACAGTTTAAAAAAGGGATCTTTGAAACTGTTGTATTTAACTACAAGCAACTTGTTAATCCTTCTATGTAGAAGCCAACGCATTCTCTTGGTTGTTCAAACTATTGATCAATCGACACCAAATCTATAAAGTTTACCGATATTGGGTAGGCTTTATGTAAAGTAACTTGAATAGGCTGTGTGCTATAAGCAGTGACAACTTACTTAAGCATCGCCTACAAGCCATACTAACTTAAAGTTATGGATCCTTAAAATGTTGAAATATTTTGAGAAATACACTTCAGACACAAACAGTATCTGAAACTGGTTCCATAGATTTGATAAATGTTATGTTTACAGGAATAGTCGGAAAAATCCGTGGCTATAGTTTCATCTGTTATTTTAAAACTATGAACTGAGAAATGTCCTTGGCGTTTTTTTATTTTTTTGGGTGCGACATCATGTAATAACTTCTCCCGCTCTGGGTGGAGCGGGAGTGCGTGTCAGACTTTTACTGACGAAAACCCACCCGTGTTCCTTCAGTTGCCTGTGCCAGGGCTATGGGCTACCATGGCCTTGGAGAGGTATCTTTCGAATAAATTCGCGACCCTGGCTTTGCCGTCAAAATGAAGTCAGGTGCGATATTTTCCTTCACCGTTTCGAGAGCAGTGATAAATAAATAAATTTCCACAAGGTAAAGCTGTCTGGGTACGAAACCACGACCAGCAACTCGTTAGTCGCAGCCGTTACCACTGAGCCACCACTCTCTTCTATCTAAAGACAAGCAAATGAGGTGACCCATTTTCCATGGTCAAGTTCGAAACTTGGAACCCACGCATGAACCTCAAATGTTAATGTAAAGTGTTGTCTACAAGATAGCCAGGTATACAGGTATCTATCGACACGGCAATCAATTGAGCAGTGAAAGCAGTGGGCGAGTCTATTGTGCCAATGAAAGTGGTCGAGTTATCTCAATATTTGGGCTTACACCTGACTGGCTTTGTTCTTGATCAGTGAGAGTGTGTTGCGGATAGCGACAAATTAATTGTCGAAGAAACTGGTGGTGTATTCATGCCGGAGTTATGTTAGACTTGATGCAAAAGCTCTCCAAGAAGGAAAAGCTGAAAATGATCTTTAGTAGTAGGTAGGTACTTACCTAATCAAGTTCATTGTGAACAACCTCCTTGGATGTATCCATATCCAGTGGTGGATCCAGAAGAGGAGGCTAGGGCTGATCCATTTGACATTATAACATCACTTCTAATATCGACTATTTATTAGTGATTCTCATGGAAATCATGTCACTTGGTTTAAATAAGTTGATTTTACTTATGTATATTCTTTTACATGTTGTGAATGAGAGAATGTTGTAGGCCTTACAGACTGTAGATTTATAGACGATTGTCTATTTTTTATTTTCATTCCTTTAAGTACCTGGTACTTATTGACAGGCCTGCACTGTCCTCCCATACCTAGTATCACTGTAATTTGAAAACATTGTAAAACCCAATTATTTTTAAAAGAGTAACCATAGAGTTTCTTGCCGGCTCTTCTCCATAGGAAGCGACAAATTGGAACCGTGCACCTAGCTTCTGACGTTTCATTAGTGCCCTTGCAGGTTTATGTGAAATAAAATACGTTGATTTGATTGATTGAGACCGTGATTTTTTCATTAGTTGGGTTTATGTGACGAAGCGTTGACAAGAAGAAAGTACAATTCTATAATAAGCAAAAAGAAACAAGTATTAAACCTCCCTCTTGAATTTAGGCACGCATACTTTGCAATTCATTATCTGATTAATATGCAATTTGATCTTCACGTGCTCACATTACCAGCTTTCTTTTGTCGCATGTCTTGAGTTTATATTGACATTATTTTAATTGAGATTGTCATGTGGCTACGATGACAAATCTTGACCAATCATTGTGACTGCTTCATTGGTCAGGTGGTTACAAGCTGTAAGGGTCGTCAGAAGCCCGGAAGTCCGACAACCAGTCTTACCAAGGCGTATCGTATTACCCAGTAACTGGGTTGTGGAAGTCAGATAGGCAGTCGCTTCATGTATAATACTGGTATTCGGCTGCATCCGGTAAGACTGGAAAAGGCTAGGCAGATTATATCTGCAATTTTTCAGTAATAGCCTGGAGGCTAGTTTTTTTTTAAACTCTTAAAACATAACTGGGGAAACGACGGTGTACCATACTACTATTATAGGTACACCTCTGGCCAACCTTTCGGGGAATATCGGCGTGATGGTACGTTGTGTCATGGTGAATATGACTTAACCTAAACATTGTAAGACGGAAGAATTTACCCAATAAACACACAATAAATGTGCACCGTATCGAACCAAAAATAAAGGCTAACAACCAATTCTCACACGGAAGTACTAAGCAAATAAATTTGTTTGAACAAATCAATACTAATACGAATTCGTTACAGTCCCAACTGGAAAATCGAATGACACACAAAAAAGATCGAGTGATTTTGTGAAACAATAGATACCTAGTGCAGCACCTTGCCGTATCGATATTCTAGAATCGATATATCGATTTGTCTCGCGATCGATCGTCGGATTTGTCGTGAAAGTCGGAGCCGCGGGCTGTGGCACACTGGGCCGATGAAGGTCACTTGCATACCTCGCTACCAGCGAAAGTTTATGGTATAATTGTTGAGACGGTCAAGTGCAAGGAAAGTATGCACGAGCTTTGAGCTTTATCGGTTTGTTCATGATCTGTAATGTATCTATGGCAATGAACAATTGAATGGGCCATTGTAGGTTCTGTTGAGTTTTTTTTTCACTTTTGTCGTGGTTCGAAGCTTTACTGAATAAAGTGAGCCGGTAGATAAAAAGCCTTAGTTGATCTGAAATGTATGTTATTAGCTTCTGCCAAATGCTGCTGAAATTACTATAATATTTGAATTGAGCTGGAACTGAACAAGATTAAAACCTTTTTCTCCATAACCCATACCGAAACGATCTTTAAAAAATATATATGTTTATCTACACAATACAACATAATATGTCCCCTTCACTCTATTTTTTTTTTAAATATCATTAATATACCTACATGCAAAGTGGGGTTACTTATGTTTTAGAAATATACAATCTTTCTTCTGCTAAACTATGAATCGCTAGGTTTTTTATAGACATCATGATATCACACAATACAATGGGTTACAGATCGCAGTATGGTGGTCAATGCATAGAGAACGCTGCTGCCCATTCTCTAGTAAGTCCCTTAGTCGCCTTCTACGACACCCACGGGAACAAATGGGATGGTGCTATTCTTTTCCGTCCGGCACCACACGGAACCATGTTATGTACTTAGTTAAGTTTGTGATATTCCTGTGCGAGTCTAATAAATACTTTTTCTTTCTTTCTAAATCGACATTCATTCTCGTGAGCAACCCCTCTGTCGCCTCCATAAAATACAAAATATCTTATAGCATCGAATCGCACGCCCGCGACATTAGCTTACTTCGTTTTCTTTAACGTTATGACTGACTTTTTTCTTTTTACTCAGCTCCTAAGATCATCAGATCCTAAACAAATGTGTTAGCAATTAATGCAAAAACAAACCAAAAAATCCGACTAATAGTTCCAGAGATTACCCCTACATAAAAAAATCCCTCTTTATTTATTTATTAAACTTTTCGCACACAAAAAAGGTACAAAGGCGGACTTAATGCCTTAGGCATTTTCTACCAGTCAACCAAGGGTGGTGAAGAGATTAGATGGCAGGTGCTTTGGTTGAGAGGAATAATGATACAAAATACTATTCAAAATACATAACAGGATATTAGTATAGATGTATTGTTACTTGAAGAAGAGATAGATCATAATAATCATTATGTGGAATCGTCAAAAATAGTGCTCTAAAGACTCGCATACGTACGCACACAAAAATCCAAATAAATAAAAAACCATCTCATTCTCGAATCGAAAAATCAGCCATATCAATTTGATTTATCGAATTAATTGACACGTTGAACTACAAATTGGGAACGAAATATCAAACAAATCATTTTTCAAGATTAGCACATTCCTATAACGCGCCTATAGTGGGCGTATAAGCAGGCCTTATAAGCATGCACTACAGTCCCAAAGAGATCATCTTAGCTCAGCGAACTAGGAATGTGAGCTATTTGGCATCTGAATTGATTTGTTTCTACCAGTTTTTGTGCCTGTATTTGCTTGGAATCTAATTAAGATACTACTGTAAATTCTTGAAATATATGTAGGTATTATAGTATGTTATTTTATCAGGGAACCTATATTGTTTAGTTTTGCGGTTATTTTGTTTACATTTTCTCTAAGTTGTAAGATAATTTCGAAGTGTTCAGTGCTTCCAAAAAAGCTTCCAGCATGAAATATATCTTCGATTTCAGATTTTAATGTTATGTGAAAAGATTAATTGGCCCTACGAAAGCGCTGCATAAACTACTGATTTTCTTGCTATAAAAACTAGAATAATTCTCATCTTTACAGTCACACAAAAGTTTCCAAAATAGCTGATTGTATCAGCTATTTTAAAATCCCACAAAAAAAACAACAACCAGAATTTATGTATTTTTTTTTATTTATAAGATAATTAATTTTGCCTTAAGTTTTCCCGTATACTTTCTATAATACAGCTAACTTGTATTTCATCGATTAAATACTCTACTCCAGTTTAAAATCTACAGCAATTAATATCAATCCGGAAAGTTTGCAATGACTTGCAGTAACAAGCTACAAGGCCAGAGCAATCCATTTCCATTAGACTAACTCTTACTTAGATAAGACTAACTTTATCTGTATTTACTTCTCAGATCGGCTAACAAATTGAGGGCGATAATTTCTTTCGTACAAAGAGCAATTAGTATTACTAAAGCTGCGTGCTTATTGGGCGAAAAAGGTTGCTCGGCATTTCAACTTTGACATCGCCAGAGACTTTTGTTTGTTGTCGTTCCTTGTTAATAGATATATACAGACTGCTTCAAATAAGTTTACCAAGACAAGTAACTAAAGAACTAAAAAACCTATCTTTGCCACAACATTGTCCCCAGCTTATGATTACTGTCATTTTTGACAGCCAAACTGTGGCATTTGTTTCTTTTTAAATCTCTTCATACTGTGCGCTGTCTGGCAACATAACGCAATGTTGCTGGCCAGTAACAAGTTGCCTAGTGTACACACGGCTTTAGTAAACAAGTACAAGTGAAACGACACATTCTCTTGGTAGATACAACTACGGTTTTTTGTGTGCTGAGCTTTCACGAGCGTCCCCTGAGATGTTTACAATGCATTCAAAGAAGCGCGCCACTAAGGCTGTTACTATTTGCGTTCATATTTCTGCTACAATTTATGTTAGGAGGCTGCTTCTTCTTTATTTTGCTAAATTTGTTCATCTTTGATACCCGCCCGATGAGCAAGTCATATTCTAGTTGACAATGTCGACTTATGACTCCTTAAGTTATTATGACTCCATATTTAGGTACCGACCTTAAATTCTTAAATTAATTCACTGACTCGCAACGTACCAGCCTAAACTGTGGAGTCTAGATGCTTATAATTTTACTCAAACGTTCCTTTTATTACGAATGTGAGCAAAAAGGAAGGATTTTTGAATGCGAAGAAGCGGATGTAAGTTTGTGTGGAAATCTTCATTTTTTTCCGATCGGTAATCCTATCTGGTACTACAGTGCCCTAGCAAGCTACATTGTCAGACGATTAGATAAGAAGTGGCAAGGTATTCATTGGTATGACATTCAATAGCGCCTGCCAACCGTGGCGACATACGTAGTAAGTCTTCAGTCTCTTGGTCAATGTTGTGGGCACAAAACAGAAGCCTTTCAGGAGCACAGAAAGCTAATACTTGTAACTCAATTCCTATAACATTACTATCGAATATTTTCGAAGAAAAGATTTTGTAGAAAATAAAAGGATTACTAAGTAAGCATAGCAAAAATGGCAAACTTCGTTGGTGATTACATATTGCGTCCGATTCAATCTATGTTATAGCTTTTATTTATCTCAATAGACCTATTTTTTATAATCTATATTCAATCATAACAAAATAATGTAATTTGGCATGTCCAGTTGACGAAATAATAAGTGATACTAATTTTGACTTTGACCAACTGGACACACGCGTGTCCAGTCTCTCGTGTCGAGTTGGTGACTAACCCATATTAAGACAATTTTATATCCAGAAACAGAACTATGAATATAATGATATGCATTGATGTATCACAGACGGCATTACAAGGTTAACACTGAAGTGACTTCAAGTGACATTCCTAACTCCGAATCAAGGTTGCCACGCCCATCAGCTTTCCTTTGTCCATCTTTACTTCAATGAGCCGTCTGTATACGATTCCCTTAATTGTATAATCCAATTTAATTGGTTTAATTGGAACCGTCCTCCGTGATTTACACTTTACTGGTTTCTTTATTCTTGTTTATAACTATGGGCTTTGTTTCCGAGGTTTTGTGTGGCATCAAGTATCAGGTTGGATGTACCATGCGTGTTTTAAGATTTAACAGTCAGCGGTTTTAATTTGATAGGTACAGTCACCAAAACAGATAAGTAACCGTGGTCGTCAGATATAGTTGAAGTTTAGTAAAAAACCGATTGACTTTTTCGAATTAAATTAAATTAGATAAATACACTGTTTGATATCTATTAATTAAATGAAATTTTATTGGGAAACATCCATCGGCTTCTTACCAAACTTTAACTATATCCGGTGACTCTGGTTACTTATTTATTTTGGTGTCCATACCATACATGAACTCTGAGCGGTTTATGGGAATCAAAGACGAGAGGTATCCCTCGTCTGCTTGGTACCTACTCATATGTAATTATGTAGAAGACATTACATTATTTATAGTAAGTATCTCTTTGTGTATGGTAAGAGACTTATAATTTTGTTAAACGGCTAGCCTACAACTCGTTTTTCTTATAAAAAAGTGCAATACCTACGCGCTCATAATGTATGGATCACCTATTTTTTAAATAAAGGACGAATTGAATTTAAGAAAACTGGTTGTGTCAATATCCTTGCTACCCTGTATTAGATTAATGTACAGTAGGTAACGTAGATCTTTAGCTCTATTAAAAAAGAGGCCTTTCAAAATCCACATACCGGTGTCGTTAACTAGAAAAGAACTCCAATGCATCCTACCATGTTAACCTCAAATTAATGTGTCATCAACAATGTAAGTACCCGTTAACTTAAGAACTTAAACAAAACATTACAATTACGGTACTAACTTACATAAACAAACATGTTTATCTGTTCATTACCTCTTCTTATTGTGCCGTTTACCGCAGATATATCTATTTAGACAAAGTCCCACGACCTTTCAGCTTGATACGTGTAAACGACTGTGTATAACTTGCGCAGATGCAAAAAATAACAATGTGCATTGTCTAGATGGGTTGTGGAGGTAGAGTGGCTGGATGTGCTATCGTCAGAGTATGTGTACACATGAACGTACTCAGAACAAATAGCATTTAATTATCGGTTCAAGTTTGGAGAAAATACAGGATTCAGCTTCATTCTTCCCCCCCTATAATGTAGAAAGATTTAACGTGAACGTCTCGCGTGTGTCAGAGGTCTGAGCCCTCTTTTTCGACTCTTGTTAATGCAATTTTTTTAGTACAAATAATTTTACCTACAGTTCAGACAGGGTGTATGAGTCTATGAATTACACTTATCTTCTGTTTGGGTAATTTACAAGTAAATCTGCTCAGAATACATGCAAACAATTTTTTTATACATTAGCACTGATTACCAAGACCACAAGTGCTCTCGATTCCTTCAGCAAACCACATCCAGTACTTCCACATCCCTGTCAGTCGAGGAAGCGATCTTGAACGTGGGTCTTCCCTTCCGCCTTCCGCACGACACCGCATCTGAGGGTGTGACAAGAATGTAACATTTATGAGAAAAACAACAATTCTAGCTGTAATCTAAAGATACATCGGCATTATGCAATGTTTTGTAACGCTTAGCATACTGTTGTTGTTAACAAATGTGTAAAAAAAGCGTGTAAACTGTAAACATTACATTGTGGAGATCCCGCGTGTAGTGTAAATTAATGGTGATATTCATACAATGTTGCGCAAAAAGTAGTGTAGGCAGCTATGCAGCTACACAAAGACGTTTGCAATTAATATTATTTATGTAGAAGCAATTAATATTAATTACTAGAGATAGTGTCGTGAAATAAAGATTACAAGACATTCCAGGTGTATTTATTAATTAGCAGATTTATTTTTATAATCTTGCGTGCAAAAAATGGTATAATGAAGATGTATGCAATCAATATTGCAGTATCAATTAGCGGAGATTATAATTATCTTGAATGTAAGACTTGACTAGACAGTGTATGCTATGAATATAAATAAGATGAGTATGTTCGATAAAATGTGCAGTGCATACCTGTCGATAGAATTACTTTGATTTGAAGACATTGAATCTGAAATCCAGAAGAAAATGCTACCTAGAAAATTGTTGGTGATGTTACCGTGATTGAAAAAGAAAGACAAGACCCTTACAATGCTAAGCAGGACTTGTCTGCTCCAATCAAATCATCTCAGCCTGTCGTAGTCCACAGCTGGACATAGGCTTCGCCCAGGCTGCGCCATAACACCCTGTCCTCCGCCTTCTGCATCCAGTCTGTCCCAGACACCTTTTTGAGAACGGCCCAGCTAGCAGGGGGGCGTCTTACACTACGCTTGCCGATACGCGGTCTCTAAGACCCGTCTGCTCCACCAGTTATCGGTCCTTCGACAAACATGGCCAATCTACTGTCACTTCAATCTACTTACTCTGCAAGCTATGTCGGTAACTCCAGTTCTTTTCCGGACAACTTAGTTTTTGATTTTATCCTTCAAAGAAACTCCGAGCATAGCCCGGTCCATAGCGCGCTGAGCGACCTCTCTGCTCCCCTTCTTTAAAAGCAAAGCATTAGGTACCTTTCATTTACCCTCGGTGTTGTTGGAAAGGGCTTACGTAGCCGTACCTAAGTATGAACCGAACCAGTGTTCAGAATTAAAAACCGGTTTACGACTGATGTATTGCCCTGACGAGAAATGTTATGGCAAGATTAACCTATTTGATAAGGGGGGCACTAGAGCCCAGTTCTCACTTGTTAAAATCCTCGCCCCAACTGAATGTTCCCACCAACAGCAACTCTAAATCGTCACCACAACATAAATTGGCGCTAATTTACCACAACACACGGCCACACGTCCCCTCCTAGACGTGAACATAGGCTCTTCTTTACTTATAGGCAATCGAACTAACGGCTTTGAGAACATTAAACTGTTCCATTTACTTCGGAGATAGGATCGTTTTATATCCTTAAGAGGACGAGCGCATTTCCGTGATGCGTGCGCGTAGAAATAGAGCGATCCCAGGTTTGATTTGTCTTTGTCTATGGAAGGGATTCGTCTTCACGCTTGGTAGTGTTATTTTACGACTTTGTGTGGAGTACGTAGTGTTTATCGATCGTTTCAGTAAGTTTTTAATCCGAATAGTTTGCTGTTTAACAATACTTAATTTTTTTGCAGTCATCGTCTTACTGCCCGTATTTGTCCCAATATATTTGGCGTCGACGCAGCATGTCATCTTACTATTAATCCCCTTTCTGTTCTAACCACATCATGTTCACAAGGCATCTTCTGGGCACGCTCGATCAGACGCTTCCCATCAGGCGTGATCAAGGTCAAGAGCTGGCCCATTTAGTAATAAAAAATAATAAAAAAACAATCAAAATATCCCCATCGTTTCTATGATATTCCTCCGTTCTTATAGCTATCTTATATTCATATTTTCTATCAACTTTTATTTTTCTCCAAGGTACGAATGTAATCTACTTACATAATATTCTGTATTTGATAGCCCAATTCTTTAGGAAGATTATAGGGTGTCTAACATCACGCTAAGACCCTTAAGACCCGAGAAAAAATAAAAAAGTTAGGAAGAACGCTAAGCGAAAATTAAGTATCTAGCAGCGCAGGCAGACGATACTATGTGACGGGATGAGCCGGGAGAACAAGACATTTCTCGTAGACGAAGTCGGGGGCAGAAGCTAATCATATAATATTTTGAAATTATTCATATTTATTGGCAATCTGACAATACAGACTTGATTGTCTTTTGTAGGTCGGGGCGTATGTCCATCTGCGTACATCATTTTATGGGCTAATGTTAATAGATTATGTGTTTATGGGACGTCCATAGCCTGCTATGCGCTGCCTTCTGCTATTTTATATAATAATTATATATTTTAGGTTTAGTAATAATAGTCTTAAGCTATGTTAGTACTTAACTAATAACACAGACAATGTACAGGTGACAAGTGACCTCACCAACGGGATCTCATGTCTCCCGGCTATAGCGCGTAGAATGCTGTTGGGGTTACCACAGAGTCTGTTAAGCAGCGAGGCCGCTCTCTTACGCCGTACAGCATTGATGTAGTTCCTTACATTATGAAGGTGTAAAAATTACCTTTTGTCAGTCATGATTTTAGTACCCATGCTAATTGATATGAACTAAAAAATAGGCTTCATAAAACAATAGACCGAATATTTTGGTCCCAACCTACATTTAGCTCTTACTATCCGTTACAAAAATTTGTGATGTTATCTATACTTTCCATAGATACCGACATTGTTTTCGTGAGAAATTCAATTTGTCCAATCTGTGAAGCCATATTGTTTCATTTTGTTCTAGTAATAACTTTAGTTTGCCCAATTATTTGTCTATGAAACAGTATTTCCTTATAGTAAAACTATGTGTGTTATTGTGTAAATAACGGAAATCATATTTCCTGTCTAAAACAATTTACATGCAAAAATTTCGAATTAACAGCCTTGAGTTATAATACTTCACAAAATTAATTACTTACGTCTATAATTAATTTTGTAAAGTATTATAACTCATGGTTGTTTTTTCGAAATTTTCGAAAGAGTTTAAGCTACCATTTTCTTGTAATTTGCATTCATTCATCGTTCTCGGTGTGAGTCTCATAGTTTCCAGAAAAATAGGTAAATACCGCCCAGGTGGAGCGACACCTGTCTTCATTTATTTTTCAATCAAACTATTCGATTCCTAAATTATTGTCAATTAGGTAGTACAATATCTTTATCACAAACTCCTTCATTCTTGTAAAATCATGAACTTGCTAGCTTATTAACAGTAAAGATATCTCCGATTCCTCAACAAATCTTCATGTACTTAACCAACTTAAAATTACGAAAGGCACCACAGTAACGGGACACGCAGTAATATCAATAAAGTAAGAGAGTGCAGTACTGAGCAGCTGTCACACTTGTACTGCCGTTATATTGGACTGTGGTGGTCTAACTTGCTAAACAGTTTAGGCTAAGTAAGATACAAAATGAATAATTGTAAAATTTCGATTCAGGGAGAGAGTGATAAATCAATAAATAAATCGTTTCATTCAAGTAACAATAGACTCATATTAGGAATAACAAGAACATACTAAGTCACATTAATAAAAATTACATACAATTACAATTCAAAATAAAAATATATTGAAATGAGCATCATAAATAAAAATTGGATTTTCAAGTCACAAGATAGTTTTCGTAACTTGTCCGGAAAAATATAAAAAGTGACATTGAAAAAAAATATGACACTCGAAAAAGCAAATGTTTGCGTGACAGATTCGGACTGCAAATCTGACTAAATCATAATTCAGATCAAAAATCTGACGTGGACCGTGTGGTCCTAGTTTCTGTAATGCCTTCAAATGAATCCTTCTAAAAATATCTAAAGGCAATTTATGAGCTTCCATTGGTAAAGCCTTATTCACACGGTGCGAATTAATTGCCCGTGGCATACCATAAGTTGAAGTCGTGCTTTAATTAAATTTTGTGCCTCAAGCAGGAAACTTTTGCCGTGTAAATGGGGCTTTAAGCTACTTAACAGCTTACCACTTTAGTAGCGAACTCACGTGGCCGTAGCAACTAGAACTTCAAACAATCCCTCCATAACTCCACTCCTCAAGTCATCAATCTTCGATCCTCAGCTGTTATTTTCTAATTAAATGGTAGTTACACATTAAACTCCGCAGTAATTATGTTGTTATGACTCTACTGTAATTATAGCAAGCGAAGATAACGATAGAAATGAGTTAAAAACAACTTTTCCCTACAATTAATGAGCTAAACGAGACATTGATGGATGATCCTGCATCCTCTACAAATATTGAAACACTAAAAATGCATTAGGATTACAAAAAAGCATTTTTCGTATCTTAAGGGTCAACACATGCCGGCAAAAAAATATCGAATTAGTGTTCACGCGAATACATATGGAATTCTTATGTTACAATAGGAAATACAACTATTCAAACTATATGGACGCATGTTATTAATGAACCGTTAATTAAATTAGTTTCTAACAGTTTCGATTAATCGAAAATGTGATTTGGTATAGAACTGTGAATGTAGGCATTCATATGGTGAGAACTATTGGAATGAGACACTATGTAATTAAGCCGAAACCGTCAAGGAAGCTCCAAAAATAAAAGAAAAATTAATATATATCATATCTTGTCTTTTCATAGCAGTGCGTGAAAAGCTATTTAAAAAGAGATATGTAATTTAAAAAGCCTTCAATAAATTGATCGTTAAAACAAGTGTCGTATTTGGAACACACTTTAGACATCAATTTAAATCTTCTGTGAAGGCATTTCAGTAAACCTGTGGTTGATTTGACAATTTCGCAATATTCCATCTAATGATTTGTTATTACGCCAGATATTGTTTGTCATAAAACAGTTATACCACACGAAGTCATGATGGTTTCCCATAAATAAGAGCTTTTGGTCCAATCAGCAAACCACCGTGGGTCATGGGAACGGCCTGTGGGGCGCAATCTCCGTGATTGGGACCTACTTGAGAGAACCCTTCTTCACGGTATTATCTTGACGAGATTAGTTACGGTTTGTTGTCTGGTTGTCATTCTGACGACTGTCAGTTTTTTAAATGATGGTATATACTGCGTATAGTACTTACTAATTCCATGATTTTTTCTGTATTGTTGTTGTGTTGGCATTTTTAGGTTATATTATGATATTGATGTCATTGGTTGCTCAATATTTACTCTAAAGAATACTGGCACTCAACGGGATCTTACAATGTTCTAAATTCAAACCTCATTTAACATGGCACACATAATTTTCGAAGCGTAATGCACAAACTTAAGTATTTTTTACATAACATACTTCCGTAATTAAAATTATGAAAACACCTAAACCACACGTTAAAAGAAGTTCAAATTGGGTTATTCTTTAATAACGAACGTAATTTGAAATAATAAAATCAATTGATTGGTGAAATCAGATCGTTTAGTGGTTGTTAAATCGTAGCGCGTGCAAATTGCTAGCGCTTTAAAAGATATAAAGTTAATATAACGAGAATAACCCAGTTTTTTATGTTATTTTTGAACCTACATTTGTGAGTGTTGTTTCATGCTACTGACATCGATAATATTCTCATGGACATTTGTATGAATCCTATCATTGATCGTTTGAATCTCGATGGCATCGCATGTCAAGTGTCAGCACTCGTGAAGACGCTGACAATATAATAAATTGTTGTTTAAATCATTTTGTTTGATCCTCTTCGTATTATTGAAGTCTCTTTTGAGAGGTTGTCATGACTTGTTCAATTACGTTGCTTTACACTGACAATGTGCCGCTGGGCACTCTATTTTAAACCAATAGTAATTTACTGCTATGAATATTGCGACTTCAGTGAAAAATCTAATAAACACGGTAAGCAGTGTTGGCCAAAATTATATAAGATTTAATACTAAGGTAAAACCAATAAAGCATAACCAAAATGCTTTAGTTAAACAAGCTATAATCACAGTAAGCGATAAACAATTGAATGAGCCTATTACCGGTGCTAAGCTTGGCGCCAACTTCATGTCTCAGGTGCGGCGTGAAATTATAATGTACCAACTTATACTTGACCGTTAATAAATCATGTTCTAAAAGTAGTGTCAAATAAGGTATTAAATAATATTGGAACCAGTAGCGAAGGTTGAAAGAATTATAAACAAGGAGAGCAAGGTCTAAAGGGTGTGATTTATAGGGAAAGTTTCTCGGGGTTGCAGAGCTTTGAAAGAGAGTCCTAAGAATCGTTACAATAATTTCTTTATTAATCGGACAACTGGATCCAATTACAAATATCCTAAAAGTTCTAGATGTCAGTGAACAATTTAACTTTTATGCTATGTTAGTACTTAAATTCTACCACAGACAGGGTGTATTTTTATGATGCCTCTATAAGGGGCATCATAATGGCTATCAGCAAGATGTTGTTGCTACTGTCCCGCAATCTGACCACAATAAATCAGAATCGAAATAATTTTAAAGGATATTGCTCATTCATTGCGTCATAAAAAAAAAAATCCAAAAAGAAACAACCTACTACAACGTGAAAAACACTACAAAGTGAAAAATTACTATAATTTTAGAAGGCGGTGACAAAAAATTTAAATACCGTCACCGACCTCCGAAATTAAAATTGATATTCACTTTGTGGTGTTTTTCCGGATATTGGTTGTTTTTTTTTTTTTTTTGGAAAAAGTTTTTATTTTTCACTTTTTAGTGATAGTACCTACCCCAACACCAATTCGAAATTTCATCATCCTCGGGGTCAAAATAATACGATAGCAGCAAACGCGGTTGTTTTGCTGTCATTTTTTGAAGAGTTCCGTTGTCTGTCTCCGAAACGCATCATCAGATATATGAAATTTAATTGCGACCATTTCGGAATAAACCCCTTTCGAACAAAAACAATATATTTTGCAAATCCGTCTATACAGGATAAGTTTTTAACCAGTGCGCAAACTGTAACCATGAATTCAGCATATCATTCTAGACTCCCCAGCGCAGAAATTTTTCGTCGGTAATACAGAAAAAAAGCAGCTGTTCCATACATTTTGACCGCGTAGGTATTGCAGTTTTCTATGAAACAGCTGATTTTTTTTTGTATAACTGACGAAAAATGTATACGCTAGAATGATAAGCTTCATGGTTACAGTTTGCGCACTGGATAAAAACTTACCCTGTATATGACGGAGTTATGCCCGAACATACATAAAAAAATAAGAACATGTCGAATTGATAACCTCCTTCTTTTTTAAGTCGGTTAAAAAGTGTGTCGTCGTCTCATGAACGTAAATAACGCAATGAATGTTGTTGAACTGTCAAAATCAAAGCCATTGCTACTGTAAGTGTGTTACAGTTACATCTCTGGATAGAATCGATGCGACTTTATGGTAATAATAGATCTTCGTTTTATAAGAATCCATTGTACGAGTATAATGAGCCGAACTAAGAAACACGCTCCAGAGCCACACGCTCTTTACAATGGCAAAGAGCGTGTGGCTGTGTTTATTATACCAGTTGATGTAATAAAACTAATCGATCGAATTAACAAATTAAAAGATTGTGTGTTTACATAAAATCTTTGCGTGAAATACGATTTTTGGAGACGTTGTTTTAAATTTTATGGACGCATATCATAAATAGAAATAATGGTCTAATTAAAATTTAAATCGCCTTAAATATATTCATGCTAGGCCACCCACTGGTTATGAGATCGATTTTTTAAACTAATGTAAAATAACAATAAATTAGGAACGAATTTGTCTCATTAAAATGATTTTTATGTGTCTGGACTTTTATAATACTGTAGGCACATCATCTTTTATTGTATTTTCTTTAGACGATGACAACACCAGAATAGACAGAAATAACGGTTCATTTACCGTAATTTATATAACCTCTGAAATTATTTGGACCATCTCCTTTACAATACTGATACACTGATGCGCTTATTTTAAAAGCCATTGGATAAACTGTCTATCAATTTCCAAATTAATTCATGACAAGAAAAAATAACTCCACGGTACTCGGCAATTTTCAATGCCGAAAAAATAAACTAAAAAAGTATAACCGTTTAAAAAAAAAAACGACAAATGTAATAACTTGTCTTTTTTCATACAAAAGCGACATTCGATCCGGCAAATTATATTTCACGGGTTTGCACTTTTTGTGTCAAAAAAAGAATTTTGAATGTTAAAAAAATTGTGTAACGAATTGACAGATGTTGCGAAATGGCTATTTCTGGATAGTTTTTTGCATTTCAATTTGCATGCAACCACAGGTTCAACGGCAATCTTTAGCAAGAATAAAATATAACCCTCTTTATTATGTAGGTACTCAATATACCATATGAATTACAGATATACCTAAATATAGAAATTCTACAACCTTGGGATAAATTAAAGGGAGACAGAATTGTTTGAGCAGAAACATTTTATTCTGCCGATACAGCTTTCAGATATGAGACAACAACTTCTTCATCGTGCCGTCTGGCACGGCAATACTCAAATTATGTTGGCCCAAAACTCTGCCACTGCTACGGCCTTATGGGTAGCCGCGCAGAGGTAACTTCGGGTCCATTCTTTAGGGCACGGAGTCCAAGCTTAAGGGTAGGTTGTGACACAGCTCCATATCCACACTCTGCTGCCGTTGCGTCGAGGTAGCTCCACTTTATGAAGCTCGACTTACAACTTTCCACTTGGGTTTGGAGACGGTTCAGGGACTTCCAAGTGGACGACGTTGGAAGGTTACACCCTGCAAGATGATGCTCGTTTGGTGCTAGATACTTAGATGGTGAGTAGATGAAATCTTAGCGTTACCCTTGAGAATAAGGCTAAGATTATAGAAGAAAAAGATATCGATAAGAATATCCAATGACCACAATTAATCGTGAACGAAATGATAAAGATAATTGATGATGGCATGCACAAATGCAATTTGTTTGTAAGATTACATCTTGTAAAAGGAGGGTGTGTAGCGAGGCTAGCAAAGCGATATCTCGATCCATTTGTTTATAAGCCATTATCGTAGAAATAAATGTGCCTATGCGCAATCAGACGATTTGGTTTACGTTTATTTTGATATCTTGTAACGTTTAATAGGTGGATTAGCATTCAAGTGTTGATCCTGTTCATTGCTTCAGAAGACCATGGAAACTTTGGATTTATTACTCATTTAGTTGTTCTTAAAACAATAAGTTTTAATAGACTATACAACCTGACTGAATGAATTCACAATAAAGGACATGTCTTTATCTTTACTAGTGGTAGCCCAGTTGTCGAAATGAGGGTTTTCTGAAATCACGTTCACTAGGTGGCAGCACTGAGACGCACCTGTCAAAAGTGTCAAAGCGACTACGAACTGAATGGTGAACGAAGGAATGAAACGAATGACAACAAATTTTTTAGGTTCATTATCGAACTGGAAGACCTCTTGTCAAAGTGGCGCCAACTGGTGGCTTGAATATTCATAAAAACCCTCATTCGAAAAAGGGGTACAAAGTTTTTGCTTCAAGTATTAATATATATTTTATATACTAGGTGCAGATGACTATACGTCAACAAATTAAATTGCATGTGTTTAATGAGAATGACGTTCCCAGTCTGCATACAATAAATCATCGAATAGTGTAGTCACTATAGCTACTCAGAGATTTGCAATACTGATCTTATAAATACTCATTGTTTCGAAAAGGTCGTTTTTATTTTATTTCGATTATTCGATTTATTTCAGAGTTAGTACCTATTGCCAGTATAGTTTTATAGTGTCGCATTGTTGTCTCAACATTGTTTATATGTCTAAATCCATATAATATCTACAATCGTAGCTACGATTGGAGATATACCTGGAAAATATATAAAGACAATGTTTCAAGGCTCATAAATCCTTAAGCATTGGAGCTTTACAAAGCAGTGCTGTAGAAGGATAAACCACAGTTTATAGTTCTATGGCCTAACAATTACAATTTACAAGTACTTACCATTTTGGACTTAAAAGCGGACAAAGCTTCGCACCGGCAACAAACTGCAAATTAGTAACTACATATGTACTGTCAGAGCTTACCTTATAAGCTGAAACCACGACACGTTGCAAGAGTCAAGACTACGCAGATTCACACAAATCTGGTCTTAATTTCCCTTCGATTGTTAAACGATAAGATCGACATTCGCAGATCAATGGCGACAATGTAAGGGTGAACGAACAATACATGTCAGTTGACAGGTTCCGTTCACATCGTGAGGTGGAGTCACGAATTTTTAGCACAAGCTCACGGCGCGTTGTGATCAGCTGTTGTATGACACTTTGGTCAAAATTGGGCGATTGTTGGTGGCCCACTTACACGATGTATGGCCCGAGTAGCCCACTGCCGTTATTTATTAGACAGTCGGCATGCGAGGCTGTTTATTGAGATAAATTTGGACGTATATCTGGTTTCTTTACATAAAATGGCAGTAACTGGATTAAATTACTTTTCTTTATTAGCGTAGGAGTCATGCAGAGTTGGTCAACAACAACTACGAAACATCCACATTCTGATCATTTAAACAGCCTAAGTAAGTCAAGCAGCCTAGAATGCTTACAAAGAAGAAAAACTAGAAAGTATTGATCAAATGAGTACTGTAGTGAATGTATTGGAATTAGATCATGCAATACAGAAAAAGAAGAAAGTTATTACAACATAAAGAATTTGGTATCAGCTACTGGTGTTTTCACAATAGAAGTATAACTGTATTGAGGAATTACCGTAACTAAAAATATGAACAAATGACAAACAAAAAATAATAAGTATACACAAATATTTCTATAGTTCAACTCACCATGTCTTTCAGCAGATACCAAAGTACAAATGCAAAAGAATGAGATTCGGAAACCAGACTTTACAGCCATTAAAGAGGAATGATCCAATAATAATAATCGCATAACAATAGGCTTGTCTAATCGTATGACAAACGACATCAACCTACATAGATCTTCCATTTGTGTCCTATTCAAGACTGCGTGGGTATCTTACACCTATATTACCTGGGAAAACCAAACGGGTGCAGATATATGTATTTAAACACATCCGGATCATTGTGCCTATATCCTTCTGTTATTTGCGTTATGAAAAATAGAACAATGGCTGCTGTGACAAAAGCGTTGGTCATCGATCTACGTTATAACTTGTTTGTGATCTTCTAATCATATTTATTTAAAGATTCTACGAGGTTTCCAATTTCCATAACACGACTCCGTTAATTTAAAAACGATCAAAATATAGACACAATTCCTTTTCCAATTGCTGATGGTGTTAACGTTGTTTCGAAGTTTCCCAAGCTGTATATAATATTGTGTTTCGTGCAGAACACTTATAATAGCAAGCAATGCAACTAAGCACTTTGCTATGAGATTTTACAAGACGTAACAAATACCAGTCTTTGTTAGGTCTTGTAAAATAACATCAAAATACTTACAAAATAGTAGGACATTACAGTCCCTTATTACCTGATGGGTTTATAGCGATAAGCCCACTGATGGTGGTATTTGAAATTACTGCTAGAGAATGTTCTCATTATTATCTTTGTACAATGGTTTCTTTTGTATTTGTTTTTAAAGGAATTACATAATGTCTGTATAAAGGTCATTTTAAATCTTTCTTACTAATCCTAAACGTTATCTAATCTTTCTTTTTTCTTTGAACTATCAACTTTTGCTTCACCAAATTAGAGCTTGGCTGTGGATATAGTTAATGCCTTTGGTTGTTTATATAAATGATTGATAGGATGACGTTAGCTGTATCATTCGTAACACAGAAGGTCATCATCGGATTAAAATCCATCAATAGTCGTTCAGATTCAACTAAAACAATTAACTATTGTCTTCTATTGTGTATATGCTAAACATCATTGGCGATTCTGTCATCATCTCTTTAAGATAGGTAAATTACTAGGCTTAAATATTTTGGGAATCTTACTGTAATTTAGTTTCCATCGTGATCTGTTCACGGCAACAGCGGTTTTCTGTGCAAATAAAAAATTGTGGCATGTGTGAAATTCTTAAAACTATCTTTGAGTCTTCTCCTGCCGACCTTTTAAAGTGTCAGGAGGAGACTTCAAGCACTTCCAAGTCGTCTGGTCCAACATTTTCAACGTTCAAACCAAGTTCTAGTACTTCAAGTAAGCCACATCGGCCAGCCCCTGGGATTCCTTGCGTGACGGTAATACGAGTACCTCTACCTACATAATATATTTGACGCACATACCTATAATTAAGGACACTTGCACACGTGCGGGCCTGCGGGGTTTCTCTCGCAAATTCGACTCTGGTTTAAGCCGGTTTTCGTGACAACTTTCTAGAGATTCCCACTGCGTTAAGTATCCTTAGAAGTGCTAATGTATGTTATATTATTGGGCACTTATTATTATTTATGCTGTGTAACGGCTATTCGGCAGTTGTTGTTGGCAGCGTTGATTAATTGTTGCTCTAAAAATCGTCACGGCAAACTTGTTAAATAAACACTTAATCAAAATCTTTCATTGCAAATATTTTTTATAAAATTCCATATTTATTAGTCACAACGACTTATTGAACTCCAATAAATATTACCGCATATAATAAAAATCTGCCAAAAGCTCCAAAATTCTCTATGACATACCTAAATCTTGTTATATTGATAAATACATTTTCGTCCTCAAGTGGACGTCTAATGAAATACAGCATCCCGGTCTCTTAACAAGTTTCCGAACCCGATCGATTCTTAATAATGAATTGCTATAGATAATGAGTTGTTTTTTGTCTAAAACGGTGATTTAGAATCGGCGCCGTGGCGCCATATTGCTCGGAGATCGAAGATAGACGCACGCGCAGCCGCGGCGGAGCTTTTGTTGTTCTCCGATGTTAGAATCTTTAGGAGTACAATTTCTAAATCTTTCGTGACATTTGTTCTTGATCAAAAGATGCCGTCTTATTTCTGTGTTAGCACGCCAAGATCATTTTGCTTTTTTGCTAGTTGACTTTTGCCACATTTCATCCATAGTTTAGGTCTTAGGCAACCTTCACTGTTCTTTTTGTCTTACTCAGGTTCTTGTGTATTACTTTCAGGGGGATATCAAAATTTATGGATACTCGAATATATCTGGGGCCACGGTTAGTACCTCCGCCAAGACTAGCCAAGCGGAGCGCAAGGGCACTACCTACCTTATAACTTGGGTTTGGATTATACCAGATAAACAAAATTCTCGGGATATGTTGTCAATAGCGGACTTATTAAACATATAAAGTTTTAATTATATAGCTCTTATACTTTAGATTTTATTGATATCTAAAAAACCCTGATTTCGTCACTGACTCACTGATGATCATCAAAATTCTTAGGGTACTTCCTAATGTCCTAGAAAGCTGTAATTTGGTATATAAGCTAGTATTAGTGCACAAACAACAAAAACAATTCTAAAACTTAGAACTTTTATCCCCCAACCCCTTAAACTAGGGGATGGAAGTTTGTATGAGACTTCCGCAATTTTGACGTTAGAGGTCTGAAAATTGAAATAGGGACTGACTCCTTGTTATTATAAATTTTTCACCTTACGCCCATGTGAATGTAGTGAAATGGCCAAGCCACATATTTTGACTAAGGTTGGAGTTTAAACCCCCGCGAGGTATAAACCCCCCCTTTTGGGGGAGGCCTATGTCCAGCTGTGAAATGGTGGTGGTGGTAAAGTTTGTGAAGTTAGACCTTGTAGACTTAGGGCGTGTAGAGTTAGAAGCTTGGCTCTACATGAGATCTGATAACTTTTGACAGTGCGGGTCATATGGTCTCGTGTTGGCAACATTTATAATATTTTTACTCTCCATTTAGCCGACCCCATTTCTCTCTCTCCACGTTACAAACTCAACTTCGCACATAACAAATAATTCGTTCACATCGATTGTTCGTTCGATTCAGCCACAAGTCTAAGTGCGAGCGCCATTATAATCTATCCATCAAGATGGCTATCAGATTCAGATGGCCGTTGTATTTCCCCGTACAATTTATATGGATACTCGAGGACATTGGCTATAAACTAGCGGTCGTCTTTGTACTTGGTTCCCACGTCTGCGATATAAGAATCGATTGAACTTTATTCTTACTGGTTTGTTTTATTTATTAGTCTGTTTGTTAGGATTTTATCCCGCAGTATTGCTACTGGATTATCTAGTCTTATAACATGTAAATATGCTCTTTTGTTTTCACCTTTGGCATCGTTTCATTGATCGTTTACTCTATGAACCAAACACTTTTAAGTTTGGGATGTTAATCTCTGTAGTTGTCTTTTTTATACTAGCTTTCCTTATGCTTCAAGCTAACTTGCATGATTTTGCAGTGGTAGATGACACCTCACTTTATTTCTATGGTTAAGTAGTTGCAACTTTAACTGCACCTCTAATTTGGTTCCGTGTGGTGCCGGACGTAAAAGAATACCACCATCCCATTTCTTCCAGTGGGTGTCGTAGAAGGCGACTAAGAGACTTACTAGAGAATGGGCAGCAGCGTTCTCTATGCATTTTACCGCCATACTGCGATCGCCAACCCGACTGCCAAGCGTGGCGATTATGGCAAATCCCCCCCTTTTGGGGGAGGCTTATGTCCAGCAGCGGACGTCTTTCGGCTGATATGATGATGATGATGATGATGATGAATTTGGAAACTAACTTTGTCATGAGCGCATTTTTTTCTACCTAACGTTCCGACAGCACCATATTTACCAAAATAAGCTCAACCTTGAGTCATTTCTTTCCTGTTATTTTGCATTTCTGCTAAACTGTCGACGAGAGCTACTCTACAAAAACATTTTTATTGTATCTCTCACCTGCTTTTCCCTCAACGGTCGTTAAGTTACACTTTAAATAACATAAACAAACCGCTGACATTATGTTTTTGCTTTAAACAATGGCGGTAAACCCACACGTAACGTAGACTCGTTATACGTTACTGCAACTGTTATAATGGCAGCAGTTTTAACGGTGGGATGTGAGATATCTACATTGTTTTTAGCGAAATGATAACAGATTTGAAGCTTTGAAGCTCGTTGCTTGATGTATGTGTTAAGTAGGAAGTTGATTCAAACTGGTTTCTGGAAGAATTGATGGACAAATCGGTGACCTTTTCTATTCGTATAGGTAGAAGACCCATATTTAGGCTCTCAAGCGTTTTGAATCAAAAGAAATTTATACAAACTAGGCTGAAGAATCAGCACTTCTTGAACGTCAAGTTTAAATGAGACAATTCCCCAAAAACGCGCGCACTTCACCGCTTTCTAGTGTTTTACCTAGGATGAAGAAGTGGCGCAACCAACTCCCCAGCGACCCGAGCAGTACAGCTATCTGTTCATTTAAAAGAACTTGATTGATAATATTTATGTCTGTACTACTACTTCTTGGAGCAATATTATGCTGTTTTGATGGTAGATAAAAGCTTTTGAAATGGGAAATATTGTTTTTTATCGAAGGTATAGTCACGCGTCAGCCGAAACGTCCGAAAACCAATTGTTTTCCCATCAAAATCCCGTTGGTAGATCTATTGGCAATTTGCACATAGTCTATAATTTTGGGAATCAATTTCATTGTGTGCAACCGGTACCCTAGGAACCGAATGAAATCGTCTAGAAAATCCATCAATAGTGTACAAAACTGCACAAAGACCGCATTTTTGACACAGATTATTTTTCATTTTGTATTTTTCCAGCAACTTAGCAAATTGAGTATGAAGAACTAACGTAATGGATTATTGATAACCTAAGTGTTCGTGTTTTACACCGCATTAGCTCCAGACTCAGGCGATAATACCGGTTCCATCAAGATCCATGACAAAATAATCTGAATGATCACTGTCGACGAACTCCAATGGCAGCTTGTCATCGGTAAAAACATTTCGACTGGCCACGCTAAACACTATAGTAACGGGTCGATACCTCCGACTTTTTTGCTACGAAACTCGCCAACGATGCACAAGTTTTATAATAAGAACTTTTACAAACTTCAATTTAATCGACATGTAATTAAAAGTCACACTATTATTGCAATAATTCCAATCACAAAATTTAAAGAATAAAATAAATGTAGGTCAGTATTTGTTATGTAAATAACAGAACGTTAAAAACGTGCCGTAAAATATCACTGAATAACTTCATCGCATACAGAATTTGGGGTTTATAGGGTAATAGAGAAACTTTGAGCAGAAACGATGGGGTCGCGTTGATCGGTGACCTCCGAACTCGAATGGTTCATTGAGTATAGCAGCTGAGCGGGATCGTCATCCATTCAGCCGCCGCTATCGCCCATCGCCCGTCGCTCAGTGCCGATCCTAAACACGGAACGCGTCACACGCGCCAGCAACGTAGGCTGCGTAACAGTGTGCCTTTGCCTTTTTTTTTACGCGCGCTTGGCGGGAAGTTTGACAGATACATTTTTTTTATTGAACTTATAAAAAAGTGGCAGCCATATTGTACGATTTATTTTTTAATAGTGAAATGAGTGTTTGATTGTGAAGCTATAATTTTGAAAAAAAAACAAAGTGTTTCAAGATGATGACGTCTGTGTACCATGAGGTGAGTGCACGACATTTCCCAGTTGGAATTTAATTGTTTTTGTTGAGTAATTGTCGTCGCAAACTGGACTCCACCGTTGTTAACCTTTTCTTTTTCTTATTATTTAGACAATTGAACGTTATGAGCCCAAATTGTAAGGCATTTTGTAGAAATTTGTAAAAGCGAGAATTTTTCTTTCTTTTTTTTACAAGTCAGTTCAAGTTCATGGCCGAGCATAATTTAAAGAGGCAAAAGTCGTTACTATTCAGGCCTAATTAAATATTCATATTTGAAGTTCGTCGTAATAAAGAACCGTTTAAGATTATTCAATCAATATTTTTGTACACATGTGGTATTATCTAAATGTGTTTTTGTGTGACAAATTATGTCGTCTCGTGTGCGTTGTCACAGAGTGGATGTGACAGAGTAAATGTTGGTTTAGACACTGCATCCACGGCAGGCGACAAGTTAAAAATTAATTAGCATATGTACACATTATGTGTGTGCGTAAATAATTTATCGAACATATTCCAAGTATATGCATGAAAAGTTTAACTAAAATAAGTCCTACTTGTGATGTGCAGAATTTATTGAATTTTCAGCCTAGATAACTAATCAAATGTATCTATTTGTTCGACACCAGATAAAAAATAAAAAAAAATAGTCACACCAAAATTCTCACGACATTCTGACCCCCATTCTTATCTAAAAGGGCAACGTTACACTTGCATCCGATGCCATTCGCAGAACACTAGACACGTCTTTTTTGTAACACGATTTTAAAACTGGAACATTTATCATCACGTCATATCACATTCAGAAGGCCATGTTACACTGCCATTAAACCATCCCACACGTAAACAGTTCCTGGTGCATACAAGCATATCTTATGACTTCAAAAAGCATGGAGGATCTAATTGGGAAGCGGAAAGGTTCATAAACGCAGTTTGTTTATCCAATTTAAACATAAAACAGGCCTGCTGTGAAACACGTTACTGTTTTCGGTACGAGTTCTTTTTTCATGTTAAACATACCATAACATATATATATATATTATGTAAATAAAATAAAATAAAATAAAATTCGTCATGTCTATACGCCATGCATGTCGTTCCCAAATTGCGTCATGTCATGAAATCCAGGACATACCTGAAGAAATCTAGGTTGCGACGTTATTGCTATAAACCAGGCCCAAATCCAGGATCCAGGCAGCTAGTGAGTACACACTTACATTTCGGTATTTGACGAAATCCATGGCAAACCAACCTAACTTCTGGCGCAAAATCCCAATCACGGTTTGTCAAACCAACCCAGTATGCTCAATAGTAGCGCATAGTGCATACGAGCACTAGACCAACAATGCAGTTAATATTTTAATCTTCTAAATAATTAACATGTCTTCGTTTTATTGTGAATGTTTAGACAGTTCATTATCGATGCTGATCTGTTTGCTTAGCAACGAAAGGCAAGCAACGCAACGTCGCCTAGCATGTTTGATGTTTACTTTCTGTTGTTTGTTTGCAATCGCCCGAAACTCTCCGAGATTTCCAAATATGGTTTGGTGCAGTCTTTTGAGACTGTTAAGTTATATCTGGCAGCTGCCAAGCCAATTAGTGTGTGGTTGGTTTTTGTTTACGTCGTTTTTATCGTCGAATTCATAATTATATGTCAGAATGCTTTTGTCACCTCATTTGATTATGGTTTCATATGGATCTCGGTATGGTTTTCAAGATCTTAAAATGTGTGCATCTCTGTTAGAACAAGTGAAATGGAAATGGATACTTACGCCAAAAAGCGGAGTAGTAGTGTAGTACTGATTCCCCCGTTCTTGTTTGCACCCAAAAAGTAAATACTTATACTTTATTATCCCGTTTCATCAGGCAATATCGGGATGGGGCAACAAGTAAGGGTGGAATCAGTATTAAGCCAAAAAATCTGTAAAGCTCTTGTATATCTAGACTTTTTTCATACCTACGAAATAACTAACAGTTTCTACTAATGTTTTTATACACACACTAACGATGTAATTTGAATTTTTATGGTTTGTTTTTGTTATCTTATCAGTAGGCAATCTTTCGACCGTTTCTAATAAAATATTAGCTTTGCTTATCGACTACGTTTTGCGTCATTGAAAGTAACGGATAAGCTTTGAAAATATTATTACTGTTTGCCATGAACGTGGGTTCCCACCCTATTCTAAATGTTTCCGAAATTATTTTTTTTAAATAATATTTTCAAAACTTATAAGAATTCTTATAAGGAGATATAATCAACGAACTTAACCGCCGAATAACTGTATTTAGATAACTTTCACCGAATGACCGCTTTCAAAACAGTGATAATGTGTGCGATACCCGTCATTACATAGTTCATGGGTACTTTGTCGCTTTCACTACTATCATCATTGTTTTGACCATTATTTTCGTATCAGAAGCCTCGACAGCATCAAGATCCACCATCTTTAAGTTTCTCTTTAGTGATGATATCGAAATTATGTAAATAAAATAACTTAACATCACGCCTGTATTTCCCGATGGGTTAGACAGAGGTATACCTAAATTACACTCACTTTTCTATAGTTATATTAAAGTTTCATGTAACAGGGGGGAGCCTGGTACCACCAACCGTGGCACAAATCCACGCTCCGGGATACTACTGAGCAATGCCAGATAGAAAAACCCAATAACACTTTGCCCGACCTGGGAATCGACCACAGGAAGGACCTAATTGCTTTTAATACATTTCGCTAGTGTTTTTTTAAGTCCCATGTAATAGCGGGCGAGCCGATTGCCATCAACCGGGCTCAAATAGCGTACACACGTGTGTACGCCACGAATGGTTTATTACGACTTAATACTAATACATGAATAATCGTACTTAGAGTACATATTGATACTTATACACTACAACAGACTTCGAGCCGCTAATGAGAAATTCTAGGCGGAAAAACTCGATAAAACTTTGCTCGACTTGAGAATTGAACCTAGGACCTCATACTCGACAGTAGCGCTTGTGACCACTAAGACCAACGAGGCAGGTAATGTAAAATATAATGCGAATAACGATTTGAACTGCGACCCCAGTCTAAATTATATTCGGATGGACCGCCATTCAACGTCGATATTAGGATTAGATTAGGTACTTCAATTCGAAATGTTTATTGATATCGTTATTAGACTACCTGATAACGTGTTTTAAATTGTTTCTCATGATTTTTATATTTTTAGAAGTCATGTTTTAGAAACCATTTCGGTTTTATGATGGAATTAGGTAATAAGTGTCAGAACTGTAATAAAAATTAAAAGTATTGATGGTTTCAATTGAGTTTTTTTTTTTTTTAAACAAAATCGATTTGATGACGCAATATTTTACGATAGACTGCACTCTAAACGTTTTCTACCTTTTAAAGAAACACCTATTTCAACCTCAAATGGGAATAATTACTGTGTTTTATATAAAAAGTCCATTACCGGGTTTTTGTTCTGAAATAGTCGACAGTTATTTAAATATATTTACATATAAATAATGTTATTATATGGTTTAATGTGCGTGCAGTAGGTACTCGTAGGTACTAAATATTTCTTAATTCGGATTAAGGAACTAAGGAATTAAATGTGCATATAATTAGATTTGCAATCGTAAGTCATAAAAACGTTCTTCATTAATTATTTTATTTGCTTTAAGTATACTAGGTTAATTAATGTATGTTACACAAATCATACATTTATATAATAAAACATATTTTATTGCTATTAAACATTTTAAGATTTTATCAATTAGATTTACTTTGCATAATACGCTGAGCTGTTAAAATATAAATTAAATATACACAGCGGTAGATATTAGCAATTAGGTAGGCGTTACGATTATATTATAGGTAATATTATGATTTATATCAAACTAACAATTGTCCAACCGATAACTAACCAATGGTTTCAGCAAGCCTAATCGAGCATCTAATGAGTTAATCGGAGGTTAATTTGCTATCAAATAACACGTCAACTGTGCTGTTTCATGACATTTTTTATAAGCCGACATATCATCAAAATGAACACAATACAAATAATAACATCCGGTTTTTCTTTATCGGTCTCATGGGATCATAGGACATGAAATCCATACTACATTATTTTTTCGAAAGGTCTAATTTCAAATATTTATTGAAGCTTTCAAATCGCCATTTAAATTTTGTTGTCTTTAAAGTACGTCTTCTGTTCACTGTGTATTTACATTTTAATCCGTAAATCTTAACCGTCGTTCAGCATTCCCCGCGTGTCCATAATAACATGTCGTTCAGGACTATGGTGTCGGTGGCCGTTGAAATGACGTCACTGCATCAGTGAGTCATTGCCACCAGCCATGTCTGCCTCCCATTCACAAACTCCAGATTTGGATCAACTCGATTAGTGATTAATTTTTCGTATTCCTTTTGGGATGGAAGGTTTATTGATATCTTAATTTTCCGTCTAATTATAGTCACCATTCTCGTAGACCATTTTTTAGTTTAAATATCGAACACTCATCAATTTTTCAGTTTGGAATTAGACAAAAGCTAAACGGATTACAAAATGGCGTCATGTTCTTTTTTTAAATTGGCTAATCTAGGCAGCTTAGTTATACTTCATGGTAATTATTTTTGGACTGTATGCGTGCTCAGACTTTGTCATTGGCTATAAACGTACCTAGGTATATCTGTGATAGCTATTACGAATTCAATTGTTTGTACAGCTATCAAACACATACAAAATTACTTTCAGCAAGTCAAGTTTGATACTGAATAGGGCTTCAGAAATGATGTTGAGAATTGAGTTACCATCTTTTTTTTGTTAGAAAATATAGTATAACAGCAGTCTATTAGGTATTCTCCCACTGCAGACCAAAGGCCTCCTGTTCTCATACATTGTTCACTACACTTGCTCAAGACAGGTTGGCGATTAAGGGACTACTCACACTTATTCAGCTCTGAGGCCCTAGTGAGAGTTTCATTTAACCATCTCGATCAAACGCAGTGTGCGCGTTCGGCGTTCCGATTGGTCCTTCACAAATCCAGGGCCAAACGGAGCGCCGAACGCGGTCACTGCCTTTGATCGAGATGGTTAAATGAAACTCACACTAGGGCCTCTGTTCAGCTTTTGTCCATAAAAAACAACGATTTTGTATGAGATGCGTATCTGTTCAGCCGCGGAAAGCTGAACGGATTCTATTTAAAATCGTTGTTTTCTAAGGACAAAAGCTGAATAGAGCTGAATAAGTGTGATTAGTCATTTAGTCCAGGTTTCCTCATGATGTTTGCCTTCATCGATGTCAGTAATGTGTAAATGTCCAAGATAAATATAAATCTAAGTACCTGATACTTATTGACAGGCCTGCACTGTCCTCCCATACCTAATATCACTGTAATTTGCAAACATTATAAAATCCAATTATTTTTAAAAGAGTAACCGTGGAGTTTCTTGCCGGCTCTTCTCCATAGGAAGCGACAAATTGGAACCGTGCACCTAGCTTCTGACGTTTCATAAGTGCCCTTGCAGGTTTATGTGAAATAAAATATTTTGATTTGATTTGATTTGAAATTCATAAGCTATGTAAGTACCGTCAATTGCGGCGGCATCTTTACTTCCCATGAGCATCTCTACTTTACCAATGAGAACTATATTAAAATATCTCTCGATTACTAAAAATTTGTTACAAATACTGGATTATTCTACTTCTGTATCGCTTCTATATTAAATGGCGGCAACAGATATTTAGTTATCGAGAGAAATTGAAGTACAGTACTTATGGGTAAAGTTGCTGTGGAAAGTAAAAATGCCACAATTGGCCGTACCAGCGAAAAAGTCACATTGGTACTTGCCTGGATTTGAAACTCGTGTATTAAAGACGAGGCTTTACGCGACGTACACACGGCCGTAATTACTCGTATAGCGTGGCGGATTTTTTCGCGCAGTGGAGTTTTCAGCTTAGCGCCCGAATTGAAATCCCGTCGTTATATTTTGAAGTCTGTATGAACGTCGATTAACCAGTGGACCATCACGATATAATTTTCAAAATAAAAAAATCTAAATCAAAAGTCATTTATTCAAACTAGGCTGAGAGTCAGCACTTTTTGAACGTCAAAATTACATAAGACAGTCCCCCAAAACGCCCGCCCTTCACCACTTCCTAGTGCTTTAGCTGGGAAGAAGAAGTGGCGCAACAAACTCCCCAGCAGCACAGCTATCTGTTAAGTTGGAAGAACTTGATTCTATACATAGCTAGACAGAGTAATCAACGTTACGAGATACAGAACTTAAAATTTTGTCACATGTCAGCTAGCCATGCCAATATACCAACAAATAAAATGTAATACAATATTTGTTCGTTCTGTGTGACAATGGTGACCCTGATAGATTATATGAAAGCTTCATTACCATTAACACGAGTCAACAAACACCAGTAAAGAGGAAACCATTCGTTTCGTTATGACGTTTTAACTACACGAGAATTCCTTTCAACGACATTAAAATGTTTTATAATGTTTGGGTTAGAAACCTCATTTTTGGATGCGCATCGCAGCCGGTTTTAGAACATTGATTATAACGTATAAAGGCGGGGTCAGTGGGATTTAGTTACAACTGAAAATTGGGCCCAAATAGCTACGTCAATGACTCAGCCAATGTATGTTCTATTTACTAATGGGAATTAAACTTTCCCCTTGTTGGCGTTAATTAAGTTGGATAGGGGCGTTGGTATGAGTCACTATTGTATTTCTGCCTGTAATTGTACATTAGTGGGGCAAGGACCACGGATATAATATATAGATCAGTGGCAAGGACCCTTGTTTGAACGCCATCAACGTGTTTTCTAACTGCGTGTTAACAATTTCTGTTCTGTCCCTATTGTCTAAATCCAGGTTTCCTTTGGATGTTTTTAAAGCCATTAGTACCAAGCTAGTGCATTAAATTCATTAGCAAAGTACATGCCGACCCCAACGTAGTTCAGAAAAGGCTAGGCAGATGATGATGATACTTATTTATGTGGTAGAAAATTGTGTTACTTTTTACTTTATGCTACAATTTGTAGGTGAAATGTCCCTTGACACCAGTTCTTAAATCGTCAAACCACCACGTCTATTCATGTCAGAAGGAACGAGAATTTCTTTTTGGACCAAAAACCAATAAAAACTTGATCTCTTGATCATCTAGTCAATGTCTTTTCGGACAGAATCCTTAAAAGAAATAAAATCCTATCATGGTCATAAAAATATAATTTGCACCATATTTTTTAATTAAGTTTATTATATTATGATGATCGACATACGTCTCACCACACCTATCGAAAAATAGATAGACATTAAAATAACCATAAAATATGACACAAAAATAAAATCAAAGACGTCTAGAAAAGGCAGAAAAAAGTTATGTTCCACATAAATTATATGGGAATAAAAATAACCGGAATAAACCGTCATCACATAATTATGCCGAAAACGCACCTTTTCTTAAAGCAACTAAAAAATACGCGAACGTACTCCTTTATTTTGGTTGCCATGCATACATTAGTGATTCACCTCTCAGCCACGCTCGCAGTTTCGCACTTATTTCCGCTGGCCGTGACTCTATACCGTAATAATGTCACAGAACAAAAGCAAAACTGTCTCCCCATTCATATGTTGAGACTCTCAACTACTCCCAAGTACTTACACTTCAATTCATAACATTGTCTTGATTTTTTGCCCCTTTGTATGTCCTTTCGTCACGCCATTCGCGTCTACGAGGTCGAGAGGCCCCTGAATCGCACCATCTATCTTCATAATACTTATATTATTCTTATTTCTTACAATCAAAATGGAAATGTATGACTAGCAACTTTTTGCAATTTCGGTACTGACTTCCGCATTATTTTTCTTGAAGCAATTATATTGATGCCTTACAAAACAAGTGCTCGATGATTGCTGCGATTATCCTAGGCAAAAACGGAGGACAAAAACTGTAGAGCGCAATAATTCGAGCAGATCACTCTGAGTCACTGAAGGCTAGATAATAATAGTATTGTTGCAAACTAAGTTATCGATCTGATTCGGATACATGTCTCATCTCTATTAAACCGAAATCAGAAGCCTTTGCATTCAATAGAACGTTAACTAGATACCTTACGCAATGCCAATTGAGAACATTGTTGCAAAGCTTCTCTACGTCCCTGACTTTTTAATTATAGATATTGTGTAACGTAAGTTTACCTTTCTGGGAACGAACGGTGTCGTCTGCTTGAAGATCGACCGTGGGAGTGCGTCCCTCTTGACGGTTGACTGATGTTACCGATTACAAACAAATTAATGAATTGTTCACCGTGAAGCAATCGGCTTTTAAAAAACCAACGTGCAAACAATGGAACATCATTTGCCTAATTGAGAGGAAGTTTGGATGGGAACAGAGCGAGAAAGGCCATCGGTGTTAGTGTTGTGCACAGAAGGGTCTTCGGAAGTTTGATGGTCGTTGTGACAAATTGAGATAAAAGTCGTATCACCGGTAGTTTTATTTGTTTTCTTTATGAATTATCAATGAGCATCTTCGCACCTACTTCGCCCACAAACTAATCTCGATCATCACGTTTGATAGGCGAGAAATTTTATAGGCAACCGAGACCGATTGACCTCGCCTCCGCTGATTAAAAAACAAAATTTTGGGCCCATCGTTCTTCCGGACGACCGACGCCCACAAATCACAGTTGGGTGATACCGATAATACTTGTTGCGTGGTTCTGATCTTAGAAATTCCAGATGATTAGCATAAACGGAGCCGGTCGAGGCGAGGCGATTGAGATAGCCAACGGCTTGTTCTGCCACGGTCCGTCGCCGTCGCCGCGTATCCATTCAAATAAGATCGGTTACACCTTAATTTATTCATGAATTATCTGATATCTCTAAATATCAATATAAATTAAACAATAGCTTATTACGTATGTTGAGAATTTGTGTGGTAAATTGTTACGTTCGTCGGTCATTTGATACTGCGTTCATAATCGATTCCGTGGCTTTGGCTTTGCACTTGACCTTGTACTCCATTGACTTGTTACATCAGACGTGTATGGTCACGGTGGAATGTCAACTTTGCATAGAATCTGGCCACAGCCTCGTGGCCGAACTCGAGGCACTAGCTAACTACAGCTTTGTCTTCTGCACTCCTACTAATTGATAACCTTCATTGTCCATTAGGTTGCCTCACTGATAGGATAGATATTATTATCAACGTATGTAACCATAGGTACCAGCAGACTTTCCAATTGACCTTTATTGCAGTTAAATACAAAGGTGTGTGGAAATAGTCCAAGGTTAGCCACCGGTAACGGATTTGAGATCCGGTGGTCACGACTCACTCGAGGCTTACTTAAATCTTTGATAATTGCTGTCCCGCAACCCCACAAAAGGCTCGTGATAAAACTGATATTGAGTATTAATATCCGTGTAGTGTTAGCCTCGTTAAACCGAGTTTTATTGATGTGGTTTACGGCAGCATAAAGTGGCGTTGGAACATTGGTTCTGCCTTTGTTGTCACCGGTGTGACAAATATTTCATCTAAAATATCTTAATCTATTGTTCCATTTATTCGATTAACGGTAGATTTAAAGTTGCAGCATGGAAAGAAATCAGACAACAAACAAAAAGAGGAAAAACGTTTAGCAGGTTATTTTGGATATTATATTTCAACACAAAATTAGTTCGGCTCATGACATTTCTTACAATTTCTTCATCTGGTTGAAATTTTCCAAATATTTCGTTTTCTGAGCGATTGAGTGGTCCACGGTCACGAACGTTTCGTCCGTATGATCGGCCATTCACCGTAACTAATTTCGATTTTATGGAATTGCATAGTGTGAGTCAATCTCTCGTCTCTTCTTGTTGCAAATATTTTACGTACAGTACTTTGTCAACTCTCCCATAACATTGGAAATGATGTTTCGTCACGGTATTTACACGATGCTCAGTTTGAAGTAGTGTCACAGTTGTGTATATAATGTAGCCTTTACCTACATATTTCCATTTACAGAGTTCAATTTGTTTCATCGTAGAGTGTTTATAATTTCTCTCCTTTTAAGCGTAGATGAACTGTCTCTTTACGGATACGCCTGTGATGAGATATCAACATACAAGTGTGTAATATGCAAATATCTGAAAGCTGTTCGTGTGACCCACAAACGGGTCGGGTCTGCAGCTTGGCGGGCTGAAAGCGCACGCGCCGACCCAATCGTACACGATAGTGAATACGAGATAGGCACCGTACACAATGTTTTATTAATCAACCCCATTGTGTGGACTCTGTTTTATAAAGCCTTTTGCAGCAGTACACTTGACTATTCATGGAAAAAGATGGTCGAGTTATTCTAGTGACGTTTCTCAGAAGCTATATACAGTGTGTCAGGTCATCGGTGTCCGACCCATTAAGGCAAAGTTATATGATCAATATTATTGACAAATCCACGATAAAAAAGTGTGTTAACTCTCTAGTAGTAGTCTAGCATTACATTTTTTTTTTTCACTTTTTACGTTCCAAGAATATTTTTAAGATTTTAATGGGAGTTTTTGATAAACCTTTTAAAGTCGACTTATTGCCTACATTTGTCGCTGTCGAAAGAAACCACTTTAATACATGTAGGACGTCTACACATTGATATTGCAAAATAAATGAACCCAACCGTACTCAGTAAAAAAAATCAAATGGTCGCCATTTCAAAACGGTAGGGAATGCCTTATTATCGTGGATTTGTCGATAAAATTGATCATATTGCTTAGCCTTAACGAGTCGGACACCGTTGACCAGACACACTGTATAGCGTATTATAGTATATATTATTAGTCGTTCGCTTCATTGGTGCATTAATATAATTATTGTTCGCAATTATACTTCCTGCACTTTTTGCCTTCCCATTTCTTTCTGCGCAGGAAATTCTAACAACAGTAGTGTAGATAACTGTACTCAAGTCACTGTATCCGTTTAAACACTGGTGTTGTGTAAAAGGACATTGTGAACGTCAGGGAAAATGAATTCTATTGTCAAAATAAATATTTTAATCTTAACTTTAAACGGATACGAAACAATAATGGAAATAGCTGTGTATTACCAGTTTCCGAAACAAACCCATGAGAATAAGAATGCTAGTGACAATAGTGTTGAATGCTGATTAAAGATTTTTTGGTGACAAGATCTTTTCACAAAGTAACATTTTATTGCCTTAATTTTCACACTATCATGGCTCATCGATGATTAAATGATAAAGATGTAGGTATTTTTTTATTGAACACTTTGGCAATTGAAAAATTATGGCAAAATTATTAACGTATTTTTTCCAATACTTTCACCATGGCAATAACTAGATATGTGTGCTTATGTTCTAAAGTCTACAATGCAAAATAAAAGGGCTAAATCAGAATAAGGCGGCGTAATATCTAGCGCGGTGCATCTAGGACCACCGGGTAAGAACATTTGCATATCGGCTCTCGCTTCATCGCAAACCTGTTGCACACTGCGTACTATGTTAATTAACCGTTACCACGTCCTTTTTTCCTAGACTAGCTTTTTGTTTAGCGGCTTGACTGGATCTGGAATTTGTTTTGTGAATATGTCTTTTGGTTTCTGCTTTGTTTTCTTGTTCTTCAATTTTTACATTTCCAGCCGAAGAAGCTTTATCACTATTAACAATTGTAGGACCTGTTACTTTTATAAATGAGTCCTTAATCTCGTCCTCCGTCTCTTAACAAAAGATTTACCTTTACAGGGAATTCCAATAGTAGCTACAGTAACTATACCAGCTCCTGCAAAAACTCTTATTATTTCAAATCATGGTATATATATATTTTATTGGTTATTGCTCGTCTACAACATAATTTTCTTCCGACCTGATTTGCTTCAGAACGTGTACAGTTGGTACATAAATCACTATCCATGTTTCTATTTCCTATTATCTCGAAGATACACCGTAAGCTTAACCACATGTAACTATAACATTATTACCTATCTTCATGTTCAAGATAATATCTCTCATCATTATTCTAGTCTCATTCTGGTGTATGGGTCAATGCATCATCTTAGAATGGCTATTGAGTTTTGATTTCTAACTTATCATTCAAATTATCATAGGATAGAAGTTAATAAAACACTACTACTGTAATAATTGGTGATTGCTCACACACATTCCGTTTTAATGATGTCTTTGCGAATTCCATTCTGAACACATCCTTAACTTGATTGTGTTGGTTGATATCAATTATAGTTTCCTCTTCTGTTCCATGTGGCCATTCAAAAATATATTGACGGTTATTTTCTTCATTGCATCATTTTTTTCTTAATTGCATAAACTGAGATACTTAGGTATAGGAAAATGCAATGACACTTCATATCTGGGCTCAAACATTTATCAACATTCAGCGGGACAAATGTCCGTCAATTACTTTGTGTAAGACATTATACATTAGCAACAATAATCTAGACGTTTGCGATACGTTAGCATTTCAAAACTCTTGCAGGGTTGTCTTGAGCGACGTTACTTATCCTTTTATCCCATTAAACGAGTATAAAGCTGTAGGATTACTTCATAATGGTATTACATTTATAAATAGATTTATATCTGTTTTAAATGTTGTTTTGAGAGGAATACTGGTTGTCTGGCAGCCCTGTAGGAACGAATATCGGCTAACATGTGTAACGTGGTGGATTATTCACGCCTGTCCGATAGGTAGGCTGTTGATGACCGTACTAAGATTGCATCGCCTACGCCTCCTAGATTAAGAAACTATCTGCTGACAAGTCTATTTGTTTGACTGGCGCTGCGTTGTTCGTATGATTAACTAGAAATGAACTGGGCTATTCTTGTAACACTGGCGTAGCAGTAAGTTACTTCGTTTCTGGATTGCATTGCGCATTGTTAATTATTTTAGCACCGTCTCTGACTATATCATTCCCTTTAATGTTTAGTACATTGCATTGTTTTTCTACTCTCCGGTCACATTCTTTACATTGAAAATTAGAGATGTTGTTTGAGCGTGATCAATTTTGCTCTCAATTTCATATTTGATATTACAAATGTTCTATCAATGGCTAGAAAGTAGGTATATTTATTGCGTGGGATTAACATTTGAAACACAATTTGGTCACGACTTAAAAGTTACAATGATATGATCATGTCTTAGGTTTCGTTTTCTACGTTGGCATTCTAAGTTAGTCCATTAACAAAAATGTTTATTACATTGGTTCGTATGTTACTCTCACTTTCTCTCGCGTAGGCTACACAGCCGTGTCATTAAAATTCTGTCTGCCGTTTCGTGATTATAATGCAGTAAAGCCTGATTGGTGGTGGTTGAACCCGAGCTTACTGCAAGTCGTGTTGACAATTCAATCCTTCTTGTAAGGTATTGCACATTAAATGCGTCTGTTGGCTCGAAATTTATTATTACCAGTACAAATTTGAAATAACCGATTAACATTTTCAAACCATTTTGTGTATGTGTTTAACGAGCTTGGATCTTAATTGAAATTTTGAGCACCCACGCGATCCTCTGCTTTTTGTTGATTTGTTGGCTTTCCGAATGCTGTACATTTTTAATTTGGATGATTTAATATTGTGCGATAACTCTTAGGTTTTACTGTTATGAATCATTCATTTGAAGCTTCGTCTTGGTTCGTTAAATCGTAGAATTTCAACGTTTCTAATTAATTAGCTTTATTGTTTGTAGTCAATTATTGTTCAGCTTAGATATATTAATTTAATCAATTAATGATCTAATGTTAATGATCGTTGTATTTCACTATGCATAAGAGATGACATCCCACGCAATTACACTTCAAAGTACCTAGATTACATGTTGATTATTGTTTCGAATGTAATTACTCACGGTCTGTTGTTTTTAAACAAGCTATATGTGTGTAATTATTTCATCAGTATTTAATCACTATTGCTGTTTTATTATTTTCAACGAATTGCAATTAACTTCGTCATCTGTTAAGTGAAAGATGCTACGGCTAAAGTTACCAGCGGGTAACGAAATTGAATGACAATAATATTCAATGTTTTTGTCAAGAAACCTGTAAAAGGGATTGAGCCTTGAGTATAAGGTTTCATGGAAATAAATATGTCGTTTTTTATGTCACTGGTGTTGCATCATATAACAATTGGGGTTCTGGGTGGCAGTGATTTTTAAATAAGATATTAACGTATTTTGAGGTCGAAATTCATGTAATTTAGTGAAAAGGGAAAATAACATCAACCCACTCAGAATTATGTATTAAGAAATTGCATCCTACTCTTTGCATTGTTATGTCTGTAGGTGTTGTGAAAAGATTATCCCATGTTGTTCTACGGCAGGTGGCACGTCAGTGGCAGCAAAATCAGAAGCAAATGTAGGTAAAAGCTGACCTGTTCTTCTATTGAAACTTCGTTTTACGCTAGGCCAGCCATAGCAGCTAGGCCATATAGTTTTTCCATAAAACGACACGGGAATGCATATTTCGAAAGCACAAACATCGGAGGCATCGGTGCGCCATCTTCGACAGAGACACCATAGCTTGTCTGAGCGAAGTGGCGCAATTCAGTACCACTAGCAAATTTTTGTACAGCGTGTGTAGATCACGACCTACATCACGATGCAAGGGCAGCAGAATCCACCGCAGCAGCCACCGCAACAGCCACAGCCCGCACATTTTTTCCTATGCATCGTAAAAATTACTCGAATATGAGATAAATGTTTGCATAAAAATAGAAATATGTAGATCAGGCTTGATAATCGAAAGTAAACTAAAGTTCTGGAAAGTTGTGTACTCTTATTAAGAGAGTTTTGATGCTGGAACAACCGTCTATAAACTAATTTTAATCTGATTACAAATACTGAATCCTCTTATAACTTGAGTTAATCTCCACTTTACTTTCCCATATCTCGTGGGAGACTATAAGACGATGCCTTGACTGAAGATGCGATAACTATCAGCTAACCGCCTACAATTTATAAACAATAAGTGATCGATGATGGCCCGTTGTGCAAAACGTTATGCGTTACCATCTTTAGCTTCGGATCGAGCTATTGTTGAATCAGTTTATGTTTGTCTAATAGGACCTTATTTACTGTTTTGTTTAAATGTCAGTTTAAGCAATCCTGGTGCTTTAACGCTTCTTAGATTTCTATGGTTGATCTCACTTCTATAGACATTTTCAAATCAAAATTAAGTACATTAGTATCTCTCAGTATCGATATTTCTTCACAATCCTACCCAAAATCGTTTAATTTCATACATGCATACATAAACTCGGCCCTACTTCCCATTGGATTAGACTAAAACTATAAAAGCCTCTTGCTACGATCCTGACATGATACTCCTTTTGCTTTTGTTTTAATTTCAATTCTCATCATTTCTTTTCATCATTTCCATAGTTCACTTCAACATTTTATCTATTTTAGAAGCAGTTTCACATCGTGGTTAGATCTTCTAGTGCTAATATTATACTTACTATCTGTCCGAGGTGCTTGTTGCACAAAATGATTATCACATAAACGCTAGTTGGTTGCAAAGCGGTAATCATAAGCAATTTTCAGTACTATGCAGTTTGTAAAATCAATTTTAACGGACAGTTATTCTATTATAGTGATTGGCACTGTATTGCGAGATTGGCGGTAGATAGCAAAAGAACCATCCTTCGGTTTTATTTTTTTTGAGGGTGGGAAATCATCAAATGACTTCTCCCGCTCTGGGTGGAGCAGGAGGGCGTGTCAGACTTTTACTGACTAAAACCCACCCGTGTTCCCTCATGCTGCCTGTGTACCAGGGGCCACGGTATCTCTTTCGAACAACCCGCACCTAGCAGGCATCGGCCCTTGCGGACCCCACCAGTTGTTGCCAACATCTCTGAGGAATATATATATTTTTTGTTGAACGTTGAGAAATGCGTACTGCGCTACCACGGGGAGATAGCTCAGTTATGTAGGACTGTAACCCACTAAAACTCCACGGTGTCCTCCAGTGCCGCTTGAGGCGGGAACACGGAAACGCGCAAGCCATCCGCGAACCCGCCGCGGCTGTCCGTCACCGGACCCTCCTTGGAGGAGAATAACCCCTATCACCGGCACACCAGGACACATGGCACGCCGTGACCACCCCAAGAACCAAATAGCATAAGGGCCCCAGACGACCCCGTGTCTGGCACCCTTGGTCCCCCTGCGATGGGTCAGCACAGTGGCCCCGCCGCCTACCACTTTTCGGCCGCAGGGGCTGACGAGAGAGCGTCCAGCGCTATACCGACACTCCTCCCCTCCTGCGGCCCCACCGCGTCCGTCAACAAACAGTGGCGGCCCGTCCAGGCCACGGAAGGGAAGAGCGCTACTCAGAAGTACCGGCACTCCTCCTCTGCCGCAGCCTGTAACCGTCAGCCTCGATACCTCCCATTCGACATCGCGGCCCGCCTCAGTTGCGATGCACCTCACCGCAACCTACTTTTTGACCGCTACGTCGTCGGCTTGGAGGCAAAAGCCCTGACGGCCCCACCTTGGGGACATTTTACATGAAATCATCATATTTATTCATCTTGGTGATGACACGATTGATGACTTAGTAAAGGCCGCAGAAATCCACTGGATGCGGGAAGCACAGAACCGGTCGAAGTGGCGGAGCTTGGGGGAGGCCTATGTCCGGCAGTGGTCTTTCGGCTGAAATGATGATTAATCCTGTAGGTTGAGAAACTGTTGCTGTTTTTTTAAGTTTCATTTATCTAGAAACAAGAACAAAAAATCGTTGCGATTTAAGAGGACAATCAATAACTATAAATACTTCTAGGTTTCTTCACCCAGAAACCCTTTCTCATTATGTTACGCAAGAGATAGTATCGACCATTTTTTTACTATTCACATATAGCTGATTGGATCGTGTAACTGCCATTGAAAAGGTCAAAGTAAAAAGCCTGTTGGAAAATAATAATAATACGTAACGAGAATTCCTTGATGCCATTAAAACCTTACAGCAAATAAAATAAGAGATACTGTACGCTATCAAATAGATGGCTATTTTGGCCTTATAGCCTGGGGTCCGGAAGGCCTCGGACTACGTCACTACCCTCCTATCTCATCGGTTGGAAATCTTAAAGGTTATCGAATTTACGACAATCTTTACCCGTATGCATGAATTGAACTAGACTTAAGTGATGGCTACCATTGCATCAAGGACTATGTGTCTTTGTTGTCTAAATGCCTTTTTTAATGGCTGATGCTATTTAGATTTCTATGGTTGATAATTTCATGGTTATAAGTAGCGTTTTTTTGTGTTAACCGTCTCTTTTGTTTGTAGTTTAGTACTTTCGATAGCTTTAGCGATATCGGAGATATGGTAGTGTAATTTTCATAGCAACCTTTTCAGCGAAACTTTACCAGCATTAATTAGCTAATTCTGCATGAGCATGTGCTAGCAAAGTAATTGTAGATCAAAGTAAATAAATAAATAGTACAGCACAAGTGTCACCTACCGTATTATTTATTATTCTATGAGCAGTAACACACAAAGAAGTGCTACATGTGAGCAAACATCCTGACTTAGCATCAACATGTGTACAACTGACTAACGTTTTTCCCCAGATAAGTATCACATCTGTGGGTCATCAAATGCGTTGTCCAGATGCTAAAATTCTAGTCATTAAAAGCTTGTGCAGACGCAAAATTAGAATTCAATGAAAAGACAGACATTGTAATTATGATATAATTACCGAAAGCCACACTAGTAAAAGTCTTCGCATATTTGGCAAATTGTAGAGAGTTGGAGGCCACCGCCAAACAGGGCTTCAATGTGCAATTACTAATAGAAACTAATATGTAATAATGAGTAACATCTAGTTATGTTATTAACTAGTAACCTTCACTTACAGGTCTTAGAACAGTAATTAGTGATAGTGACATTGGTAATGAGCTTTTGTATAAGTAGTGTGTGTTTATGTCCAGTAGCTAATCATTCGTCTAATAAGTATTACATGAAGGGCAGTCTCTTAATTGTCTTGGTTGTGTCTTGTTGCTCAAGGCTGTAAACCAATATATATTTGTAAGAAAAGCGTTACTAATAGGGTCTTAGTCTCTCGGTGATTTATTTCCTCTCTTTCTGTTTTATAGTTTTAAATGAATTGTTAAATCGCTGTGGCATTCGAATACAACTGTATTGGTTTTGGTCATTCCACCGCATTGCATTGTCATGGTTGCGTCATTTGCATCTTCATCACCCTCTTGTTGCATTCAGTTATTAGGTTCTGTTCATTCACAAGTGCGTTTCGCACATTGCCACCTCATTTCAAAATGCTCATATTTAGGCCGCTTACTTTAACGGTATATATTTGGGTGCTTACCAATGTGCGGTAGTCATAACATAATGTACGTACATCGTGAGTTACTTTAATCGCATTACTTCGTGGTCCCGTCACGAGCTGCACCACATTTGTGCCAAGGTCTCAAATGTTTCTTTAATGTGGACTATGACTATATCACTGAAGGACGACGTAATGTGCCACGGTGCTTTGTGTTCGTGTTTTAGATTTCGTGGATTAGGTAAATGTGCGTGAGGATTTACAATTACATTGCTAATTAAATCTCCACATTTCTACGTGAATACTTCAGCAAACAGACACGACTTCATTTGAAACAGTCGGTTGATGACCTGTATCGTGTCCATCAAATCTAACTGCACGATAACAATTGCAACAGAAATCATCTTTTGAATACGCCTTTCATGTCGATTCATTTCCAATCGTGACTTTTCCGATACCGATATTCGACATAAATCTTAATCGATAATCTTTCCGATACCTTGGCGTCTCGTTGGCTCGTTTCGGCGACTAGCTTTCTCCAGCCTACACAAAAAGTCGATACGCAAGTGCGGGACCTGTTCTGCCCATCTATTGATTGTTATTGTGCTGCTTGTAAAATTATACACACCTCTACAGCTACATGTGTCGCATTACGCTCCATCGCTACAGGCAATGTTGTATCGATTTGTGCTTGATTTTATCGATGAATAAAATGTCGATTATTTTCTCAATAGACGCCCCAGACTAATCTAATAGATTTTTTTTCTGATTCTTCAATATCCAAAGATGAGAAGCTACAATTAAGTTAAACAACAGTTTATTTTGCCAACCTGTAATTTAGTTACCGATAATATTAATTATGAGAACGAAAAACTATATCTTAAAACGACAGACTTCCATCAAAGTCTGCAGGTAATTATGATAGCTATCAAACCTCTGTTGAATATTAATTGGTACTTTTGCTCTCGATATTAATATCGATTTTCAATGCAGCAAAAGTGTTTTTTAACCTTTCCGTTCACGATGCGGGTACACCTGTTGAATCAACTTTTACTGTTAAAGAAATAAAGTATCAAATTGTATACGTGTAATATTTCGCGAGTTAAACAGCTTCGCAGACTCGCAGTTGTGAATTTAGTTTTTTGTGCAAATCTGAGGTAGGTATGAAAGTTTTACTACCGGATGTTGTTTCACTGTCAATCCATCTATCAAAGGGTAAGGTTCATCAACATTATCGTCTTGAAATAAATCCTCTATTGATTGAACGTCATAACATCAATCAAGTACCTAATTGAGAGAAAGGCGTTACAAAGGTCTAAAGATAAAAGGTTTTGTAGTCGCAAAAGTGAAATTTCTTTTGTTGGGAATATTGAAATTAAAATACATTTGGTGTACAGGTGAGATTGACGGTGAAGATATGCGATCCGAAAGTACGGAGGAAGAAAGCGAAGTAGACTGACATATAGTACCTAAAGATCGCATCAGTTACTGAGATGGTGAAAAGCAACTGAAGGTTGCCATTTTGATGGGAAAAGAGATTGCGAAAGATCTATATAAGAAAGAAAGAGTCACAAAGGCAGAAATATTGTGTATTAATAAATGTCACAATCAATTCCTGTATTTCAAAGGTAGATAACGGTAACTGTGTTAACGTAGGACACACACCCGAAGATACTGCAATAATATAAGTAATATTCATTTATGATGGAATATTTATCTACCCACAATAACTTCAGTTTTTTGCTAACATATTGCTAATTATGTTAATTTGATGTCATTGTTGATGAAAAAGACCTATTAGCACTCGTAAAGTTTGTTTGTTTGTCACAATCCTTTATACCTGCCACGCCCCGCAATACCTTATTCTACATCACCACCGCATTCTTTATATGGATGAATGTGCAATAAAATAGCAAACGCTGTGTTTACTCTGCAAGGACACGCTTTTGAATTCAGTTTAAGTATCAAATTATGTATATTCCTTTTTGAGTTATCTTTTTGCTAGTGTCGGTGTGTCGGCTGTTTTCTGCATTTTTCATTTGTCAGTTGCAGTGACTAGCTTGAATGCTATTTTATCTTAATGATGTGGACAAATAAAGGTACTTTTTTTTGTAAAGATAGAATATTTTACAAAAGATTCCTATCGTTTCAAAATAAATAACTTGAATTTGGTCCCCCTATTTTTAAAATAGTTTGCTCTGTCGTGTTTTATTTGTAAAGCTTATCGAAACGTTTGACCCAAAAATAGTAGGCAACAATATACACTTTTAATCTGCTCCACTATTCATTTGAAGTCTTCAAAAACTGCATTCAAATTATTCATCCGTATTTTTTATCCAACAATTATACCTTTATCATACATTCTAAAGCATCCCCTTTAGCTGCCCCTGCATTTCGAAACACTTCAGCAAATTGCATTGACATTCCCTGAGGGTGCATAAATAGCAGATGGATTGCTTCGAACATCTGCTTGGCACGTGTGTTTGCCTTTGTATGGAACCCATCACAAAGACTGAGGATTAAAGGTAAAAAAATAACGGTATTCATGAATCTGTGTCTATTTAAAGTTTGATTTGTATAAACTTAATGATCATTGCTAAAAAGCGGTTCCAAACGCAGCTGGTCCAACTGGCAGCTGACCCCAACACACTGATAATGGCTGGGTTGATGACGCCTTAATGATACCTATTAAATTAATAAAACTAGGTCCAGTCTAACAAGAAATCAATAAAGCTTAATATAATATGCCCATTCGTGCAAGTGATTGTCATTCAGTTCTTTATTAACATGTTATTCTACTCGCAATAAAAGGAGCCTACCATCGTGTTACAGCCTTCGTATTACCATTGAAACTTAATCTGACACCTCGAAATCAACGCCTGTAACGGTAGTTTTATAGTTGTAAATAATGATAAGTTTGATTAGGATATCGAATTTCGGTATTCATTAACGTGATCTGATATGAAACGCTTTGTATTTCTACTTTGTATAGCATTTTAACAATGACGAACTGAATTTTGTAAGAAATCATTGTGCGTTCCCCTTGCTATATATATAACGAATTATATGGTAAATTATAATGTGCCATTACGGTGCAACTACAAATTAGGTCTGAGGGGAATGAACCTGGCGAATTGTAAATGCATTACACATTGCTATTCACTATTATTCTCTAAATAATACTAAGAACTGAATTTATTTTACATTCCATTGGCACTATTCCAATATTTGCGACGCCTGTACTTCTTACATGTCTTTATGCTCCTCGGCGGTCCGTATGTCGTTGTAATGTGTCCTGTAAAGATCACTATCGCCTAATTTATGATCATGTTCGTAATGCCACAATCAAACGCCGACGATCGGATCTTGTCCTTTACGATACGGTTTATACCGCCTTCAAATTTTTATAGGTGTATTAAAGGAGTGAAGTAATTGTATTATGCTCAAATGTCCCAGTAACCGAGACTCGGTATGAATTTATTGTGAAATAAAATGTGGTGGTATTGCTTGTCATTCAGATTGTATTACCAATGCAGAATTAATAATAATAAGAATATTGTATAGAATCAAGTTCTTCCAACATAACAGACAGCTGTGCTGCTGGGGAGTTTGTTGCGCCACTTCTTCTTCCCAGCTAAAGCACTAGGAAGTGGTGAAGGGCGGGCTTTTTGGGGGGACTGTCTTATGTAATTTTGACGTTCAAAAAGTGCTGACTCTCAGCCTAGTTTGAATAAATGACTTTTGATTTTTGATTTTTTGAGAATATGACATGGATTTTCAAATTCAATATCTGAACTGAATTCTTGAAAACGTTTACATAGTCCTTAAGCTGTTTGCACATTCCCAGGTTATTTAAATCGCGTGGACTGCTCCAATTCTAGTGTATTATGACGGTGGCATTTGGCGTTTAAAGGAGATATTAAAACAATATTACCATTAAAGCGTGGGACGCTACTTAGAGTCGAAACTGGACCTTTTACGCTTTAGGAGAAGCCCTCGGGGAGCAAACAATTACCTAACCAACTAAAAAGGTGGAATTCCAAAATTTGTTGTTAGTGAGACTGGCAGACAGCCTGGGATTTAGCTGGGGGCTGTTTCAGCCTGTCGTTTACGCTTATCATGATGTTAGAAAGGAAAAGAATGACCGGTTTGAGGTTTACACGTGTTTCTAACTCGCGTGCCCGAACGTGGGAGAACGCCTGAGGTTTCGCAAATATTTTGCGAATACTTCTGTTACTCGCCTCGAAATCGTCTGTGTCATTATCATTTTCGTTTGGACCAATAATTTAAATAACTTGCTTTGAGTGTTTAAGGAAATTTTAAGATGATTTGTTTAAAATGTTGCTAATGGTGGGAATCTGTCTTAAATGTATCTGTTTCTTTTAAGGGTTTCATCATCGTCGCTTAGCTCAAGGAATCTATTGCCTACTCTTTTCTGCCTTGTCCAAGTCTAGTCGTATCAAAACAATATGGAATCAGTTCACATCTCAGTTCGTAATCATTGCGAGTTTTTCTACTCACATCATCGACGCACCGTGGTACCGGTCCTGCCATATTTGTTATAGCAAATTGCTATACTTTATTGTTTAGTGTTATGCAAATTTTGATTTTTGCAACCCGGCTGATTAGGCGTAGGCGTGATTTAGTGGCACAGGTATTCTTTTCTTTACATATAATGATGAAAGAATGAATGTTTATGTTAATTTAACGAACGCATACCTATATTATCATTTCATACACCTATTATAGAAATTCATTGAGACAAGAGACGATATATTTGGTCGTAGTTATAGGAGTTTAATATTCGGTAGCCAATTTATGGCGTGAAATCTTTGGTGTATTAATAATGTTATATCCATATTTCACATCGAGACCATTCTTATGTCACGTTGCTATTATTATTTTATTTATGATCTTAGAACGTTTTGATATTGCAGTCAGTCATTAAAAGTGACTTCATTTAATTTTATAAAATGTAAAGCTTTTTTTTTTTCTTTATTTAGGTAAGATTCTATTATGATCGGCATTCCATTCTTAATTATGTCCATGTCTTGTATTTCTATTATCCTAGAATTGTTGTGATTCATAGTATAGCTGATTAAAGAATCTCACGGTCTTCGTCATCGTTTAGCCGATCATCAACGTTATTTGCTATCCATAATCACCTGTTTTACCGTTATTAGTATTAAGAATAGCGGATACACAGTTAATTATAAGATCGATATGTTAACGTCTTCCAAGTTATTAAACATTGTTACATGGATCTACAGTATTGCTATATTGTTGCATTAGGATTAATTAGCTTTACTTATATATAGTGGAAGGCGCGCTAAAATGATCATGGTTATTTATTAAGTCATCATATCAGCCGAAAGACGTCCACTGTTGGACATAAGCCTCCCCCAGAAGGGGGAATTTGCCATAATCGTCACACTTGGCAGTCGGGTTGGCGATCGCAGTATGGTGGTCAAGTTTATTAAGTAAAACGTTGTAAACCTCCATTGTGTCATCTGAGAAACGAAGTTAGAAAATCCAAATTATATGAATGTTTAAAAACAAAGTTGATTATTAATATATTATATTCCCAACAATTTATTAATTAGATGAGCAATAAATAAAAACAGATTGATAATTTAATATTTAAAACATAATTTTGTCTCATCTTGCCATTTGATCAGCAGATTAGATCAAGATAATCTATAAATTGCCGAAGATAATATAATCTGAATATTTAATCACTAAAAGCGATAAATATTAAATAGAAATATTATATCGAGTGGTGACAAATTCGTAGCTACTGCTTGACGCACTAGTGTAGTGACTATACTTGACTAGCCCGAACTTGTTCCGAAGTCTGCTTTATTTAACCCTTTTTTTCAACAGTATTTTTTCCGGTATTGGATGGAAAAATTCTGTAGGATACGGCTAAATAGGAGCCATAATGAATTTTTAGTGTGTGTGCGTAGTTTAGGTCCAAGTTGCCACGTATTTGTCCATGTACTATCGAGGAAACTAACATGTGAAAAATTCAAGAAAACAAAATCCCGTGCGCACAAAGACCACATCTGTTAGACAACTCCTAGCGTTACTATAGCGGCTGAGCGCTGCAAGCAATAGTAGTCCTTACGGTGTACAGATGTTAGTTTCCTCGATAGTACTATACAGGGTGGCCGAGACATTGATGCACAAACTGTTTCCGTGGATAGAGTAGGTACATAATTCTGAAGCCCCCTTCGTTGAAATTTCTTGTAAGTTATTTAAAAAAAAAAAGTTCTGCCTTACATTTTGACCGCGTAGGTATTTCATTTTTGTATGAAACAGAAGTTTTTTTTAGATAACCTGATTAAAAATTCTACGCTACGTCTAGAACCACGTGCTGAATTCATGATTTCAGTTTGTACATCGATGTTGCTGCCACTAAATACGGGTACCTAAGCAAAAACTGCAGAAAGCCACCTGCTACGATCCTTACACTACTTTTGCTTCGTTTGTTTGCTTGTTTATACATTTGGTCACACAAGCACGGGATTTTGTTTTTCTACTGTATAGATATGGATTTCTTCCCTGGTACCACGTCTCACGATACTTAACATAATCAGTATATAATATTCCCACTGCTGGGACACAGGCCTCCTCTCTGTGACATGGAATGGGCTGTAATCCACCACGCGGGCCCAGTGCGAGTCCGTATATTTATGTCAAATGTCTTTGAATTTTTGGTTCTAAGACATGTCGGTTTCCTCACGATGTTTTCCTTCGCCGTTTTGGAACCAGTGGTGATGAACTAATTTACACAAAGTGTCTGCCTCGGTTCCAACCACACACTACACACACACACACACCCGATCTACACTCGTAAGCCGCGGCAGTTACCACTGGGCTCTTCTGGCAATAATTGCTGCGAAAAAATCTCTTGTAAACGCATCTTTAGCCTCGGACTGGACGTCCCACATCCACTTTCTGGGTGGCGTCCATGATTTATAGAGAGGCACCGGCCAACTACACGCCAGTACTTGTTACTGGCGTATAAACGAAGCTATTTATTACTTTATTAGCAATTACAGTTAGATTGTGTGATTATAATAATATTATGGTTGATGCTACGGACTTTTATTGGTGTGGTCAATTAAAGATTTTCTCTTGGTTAAAATTAAAAAGATTCCAACGTATTTTTTTTTTTTTTTTGAGACGTAGGGTGTTTGTGTTTGCAGCCACCAGTTTCGCTTTTTCGCGGTCGTACAGCCAAGGTATTTTTGTTGTCATTTACTGATCTCATCCTTCATTATCTGCCTAGCCTTTTCCGTACTATTTTGGGGTCAGCTTCCAGTCTAACCGGATGCAGCTGAACACCATTATTATACATGGAGCGACTGCCTATCTGACCTCCACAACCTAGGTTGTTACTGGGTTACATGATACCCCCAGGTAAGACTGGTTGTCAGACTTTCGGGCTTCTGACGCCCCGTAACGACTATCAAAGATCCACAAATGACAGCCGGGACCAACGGCTTAGCGTGCTTTCTGAAGCACGGAGGGTTCTTGGTATGTAAAGATGGTCAACCATCGACGGACCAACCGCAGCAAGCGTAGCTTAACCTAATCGATCGACCCGTGTGGCTGTTATTACTTAGCCACAAGCCCCTTCTCCTGAACCACCTACCTACTCACCCTTATCACTCCGTTATGTTTAATCTAAGGGTCTAAAAAAGACATGCAAATGTTATCCCATATGCAAATCTATCAGTATAAACCTCACCAGATTATACCAACAGATTCTCCACCACAAAACCAACTACCAGTTCAGAATCCGACCATTTAACAGTTCCTATTTTTTACCCACATTTTCTAGTAATTGGAAATGGTCTGTCAAGCTAACGATGGAGGAAATTATCCGTCCTATCCAATGCGGCACGATAATGCGCTTGCGCAATCTTCCGTCGGATACTAGATTTTTTTTTTTTTCTGGGTGGGAAATCATCAAATAACTTCTCCCGCTCTGGGTGGAGCGGGAGGGCGTGTCAGACTTTTACTGACTAAAACCCACCCGTGTTCCCTCAGTTGCCTGTGTGCCAGGGGCGGCGGTATCTCTTTCGAACAACCCGCACCCCCGGCAGGCACCGACCCTTGCGGGCCCCTCTGTTGCTGCTGACAACTCTTTGAGGCGCGCGTGGAACACAACGCGCCATCGACCCGGGCTTGGTCCTTACCGGACAGCGAGGTACCCATTACTCGCCGTCCGCAAGCCCGTGCCTACGGTGGCCGGGAATCGGCCTGGGATTCCCGACGCCCAGGGCGTCTCCTGCGAAGGCCACGGCTGTGAGGGCGCATGTACTGCATCTCCCTCACGTGCGCCGCCTCCCTCTTTGCGAGCATAACTGCTTCGCTGAAGGAGGCGACTGCCAGCCATGCCCTCTCGCTCCGTACCATGGCCTGGACCAGGGTCGGACGCGAGAGATCGCCGCCGCCGATCACCTCCACGAGGACACGGCGTTGCTCCGCCCAAGCTGGGCAGACCTCCACCGTATGCTCCACCGTGTCCTCTGGGCGATCTTCGCAATGGAAACACCCGGGCGTTTCCTCCCGCCCTATCCGAAACAGGAACCTCCCGAAACAGCCATGTCCGGTGAGGACCTGTGTCAGGCGGAAGGTGAGGACGCCATGCCGCCTCTCAAGCCACTCCTCAAAGAGGGGACTTACCGCCGCAATCGCGGCGTGCCCAGTCGGATACTAGAGCAACTGGTTATGTTGTAACCCCCGGCTGTGAAGGAAACCTTATGTAATATATAATGTAGCAGCTTAATATACAACCAAGTAGCTACGGATCTTTGTAATGAAGTAGGTACAAGTATGTACAAGATTGGTTTTATTTGATCCGGATGGAAGTGGTATTTTTGTCTGATAGTGGTGCTACCTATACGTGTATAGTTTATTTGCCCTGTGAATTAGGAAGAAAGGCTTAAACCATTGTTGCACACAGGCAACTGAAGGAACTCGGGTGGGGTTTAGTCAGTAAAAGTCTGACACGCCCTCCCGCTCGACCCAGAACGCGAGAAATTATTTGACGATTTCGGTAACCCCAAAAAAAAATACTATAGTTGTAATGACGTTTCTGAAATTTTACCAAAACTTCAAATGGTTAGAATTCCTGGATAAAAAAACCCAAACCCAAAACCTGCGAATAAATGCTATATTCATATCTAATCTTAATAACAAGTTATGTTCTTATTTTATCGTTGAATTAATTTAAATAAGTACATTATTTTTAGTAGTACCTAGTAGTTTTAAATATTTTTTTTTCAATCTTAGTTTATTCCGTGTGGTGCCGGACGTAAAAGAATAGCACCATCCCATTTCTTCCCGTGGGTGTCGTAAATTGCGACTAAGGGACTTAGCAGAGAATGGGCAGCAGCGTTCTCTATGCATTTCACCACCATACTGCGATCGCCAACCCGCCTGCCAAGCGTGGCGATTATAGCAAATCCCCCACTTTTAGGGGAGGCTTATGTCCAGCATTGGACGTCTTTCGGCTGTTATGATGATGATGCTTATGATGAGGAATCTTAATTTTATCCTTTTGCTGTGCTTACAAGGTCGACATTTTTGTGCCTAGCTTTAAGCATTTTGTAACATCATTTTACAATATAGAATGCAATAAATGAATGTACTGGATACTAAAACTACAAGAATTTTCGTTATGTCATATTTATCATTTAATTGGGCCACATGATGTCAAATGATTGTAAAGCTTTAATGATATCTGATATCCTAATCGTTATGTAAATCGCAGTATATTTAATTAACACCTCAAAAGGAACTCTCACTTACTTTGAAATGATTCCACATTTCTCTAGAACTTGCTAAATCCCATAGTAAGTGTGATAATCCATAAGTGGACCATTTTCTGGGCTCAGGCGGATCTAGACTAGAATGTTATTCTAGAAATTACAATGTATTTATATAACTGTGTCAATCAAGCCATTCACTCGTTGCAATAAAACTAATAGAAGGTATTAGAAAGAGGGCACATAATCGTTAAATTAATGGCACTGATATCGATTCTTAAACGAGTGGTCTTTAATCGAGTAAGAAGTATCGATAAAGACTATCCGGTCTCGCAAACGGGAGACAAATCTCTTATAGGCTGTTCCGCGTGGCAACGAGACAAACAGTTAGGAAGTGGTATAAGTGGGCAGATGACGCGAATTGTAAGTGTAAACAAGAAATGTCGCTAATTCATCGCCTAGGAGAGGTGAAGTTGACACATTTTCCATTGACAGTATCAGCAGTACTTCAATTTAAATTAAATACAATCATAGATTTTGTATTTGCATTCGTTGTTTATTCAAGCTAATGTCCGTTCTTGACATTCTTGAAAGAAAACAATGAAACCTGTTAATTGGATTTCGAAATTAGGCATCATTCGAACTAGTCTCTCATTGGCAGAAATTATATTTTAATTTTTGCGCAGCCATTGCAGCCAATAACTACAGAAATTCACGTGATTTTTTCATTCTAAAGGAAAAGTGTAATATCTTCTTAAAAAGACCTGCTACTTACTGTTAAATGTATCATAGCTAACTCTTAAGTCTAATAACTTGGACAACACTACTGCAATATGGGCTAACTCGCTATATCTCTTGACTCGTGCCACACAAAGCCACAGACTGGTCGTCTGCCTGGCCTTGTCACAGTTAACCCACAAACCCAGACGCCTCTAGACGTTTGAAACTGTCTTCTTGAGCACCTATGTACCTGTTCTTTGTAGTCCAAAACATTAAACATCATGAAGCTTTTTATTTGTCTGCCTTCAATATTATTTTATAGTCTACCTCGATAGACTATATGACCACCGCTATAAAAAAAAGCAGTACGAAAAAACTGTTGGATCAATGATACCAGTCAAAACACCTCGTAAGACAATTATAAAATCGAATTGCACTTTACCGGATTGTTACTAAACAACTATAGGGTGTAATAGTCCTTATACTGCGCCCAAATGCAGTTCTATAAACGTTTATAGGATATAATATAGGATAGAATATGGCCTTATAGAAATAGGGCTAACAGCTCCTACGCTATTTGAGAAGGATAACCTCCAAAAAATGTTTTCCTGAAGCATATAACGCCCATCCGTCCAAATAAGTATTATAAAAGTATATTTTTATCAAAATTGCCGCATTTTGATGCACCTTGTAAAGTTGAAGTACCCTAATATCAAAACAGCCAATTACCCAGTCTTCTTTGTTGGCACGTGTCAACTTTCCTCGGAAGCGGCTCCGGTATCATACATATCATATGTCAAAATAGTCAGCTTTATAGACTGTTTACGATCAAACCCTTCAACGCAACAACGGTTGTCGTGTCACGATTGCCCCATCAAAGCGGTATCTGCGTATCAACTGCCATGTTACCGTGTGTTTGTTTGTCGCAAAATTTACGACCGAAGGCCCATCATGTACGTATAATATTGTCATTATCTTACTTTACGCGACGATAATGTGGCGTTTAGAAGGTTTCTTCGAAGTCGCCTCGTCTCTTAACCCACAAACATGTCTTCCTGTACAAATAGGCGTTTGTTTGTGTTGCACATACTTGTCTCTGAGTGTTGGGCCGAGTGGCACTGTTGTCTGTTAACTGCATTTTGTTCTTCGAGCCATTCGCTAAAGATATTTTCAGTGCCTTTTTAGTCGTGATATCTTCATAGAAGTATAACTGGTCTTTTTTCAAGGTAGCTGTCTGGTCTTCCTTAATATAATTACGAGTGTATTTAGAACTCTAATTTCATTCTGCTCAAGAATGATTTCATGTCAATCTTCTATATAGCGCATCAATTGAGTATGGCTGTACCAGTTTGTCTCTTTTTGGATAAAAAATGTCGGTAATAATAGTCACAAAAAAATCACAATAGTTTTAAATCCCAGAGAACCTGCACGTCCTTTTTTATGGGATTTTGTATGAACTCTCTGTTACAGCACCCACCGTTTATTGAAATTTGTACAGGACACCGTTTCTCGGTTTAGTTATATAATTATGTAGACTAAAGCACGTTAAAATTAGGAAAGAGCCACTAGTGTTACTAGCCACTACTATTTACACCTAGTAAATCTAAGATTTTATGAGCGGAAAATCAAAATACAATAAATCAAAACAAATGAGGCATCAAGCACTGCTCAGCACTAAATAATAAATTAAAACCCAGCAGTCATAACAATCGTAATTTAATGTGTAGGTATAAACTGAAGAAAACTCATAAAATATACCAGTAACAACAACATGGTACAATTATTATGACGTGAAAACTTCCTGCAAAAGTATTTTGCAATGCTAATGTAGTTACAATCCAGTTTCACATTTTCACACCAATAGTAACAGGTATAAGTAACAGGTTTGGAAACGTACTATGTTTATATCACGTTACTATCCATCAATCAACGCAGCCTATTGCAGTCCACTGCTAGACATAGTCCTCTCTCAGGCTGTCTTCCGCATCCAGTCTGTCCCAGCCACCTTTTTAAGGTCGTCGGTCCATCTAGCTGGGGGGCGTCCCAAACTACGCTTGCCGATACGCGGTCTCCACTCCAGGACTCGTCTGCTCCACCGGCCATCGGTCCTTCGACAAACATGGCCAGTCCACTGCTACTTCAGCTTGCTTACCCTGCAAGCTATGTCGTTGACTTTCCGGATTACTTCATTTCTGATGATATCCTTCAAAGAAAGAGTTTAAAAATGTGTGACTTTGTATATAGGGGTAATATTCGGAACTCTTGAACTGATTCTGAAAAATGTTTAATTATTGCCGAGTGTCATAGGATATATTTTATGTTAAAACAAGATATTTCACACCGACAAGAGCAGGGCAGTAACATATCCCGATATTCGCCTATTTTGTTCTATTCTTTATACGGTAGTTTATTTACTAGTAACCTACGTAGTAAAATACCAGTTACGGGTTGTGTATTTCAATTATGGTATGTGCTGTTTACATTATTTTGAACTTTGTTTCACGTGACCGCAATTTATGTTATTTTTTAAAACGGTTTATTAGGGTTTGACGAAATTGATTACTAGGGTATTTTTTTTAAATCCATTTTTCTTTCTTTCTTTCTTTCTATTTAATATTTATTACTATAAAAAATTGACCCTAGTAATACATTTCGTCAGACCATTGATAATTAGTTGATTTCCTCATTCCGGTAAACTAATTGTTATCTAGTATAGATGACATTGAAAAAAAATCCTTAGAGCCTTCTCCGATATGTCTGTCTTTTCTTTGTGTCTTTGGACTTTATACATAAAAATTCTGTCCTGAAACAAAATGATTGTATTTAATCTAAACCCTACGTTAACGGTAATCAGTCTATTACTTTAAATATTTAATGAAACGATCTTAAGAAGGCCATCAGGGTATAACCTACATAATTATAATAAATGATGGTTGGACATCTTAGAAGTAGGTACCTGCTTGCACTACTAAGACATGTCGTATGAACCGTTATAAAGATCTTTATCAGATAAACAGAAAGAAAAAGAGGCCTTATTAGAAAGGTTGATCAGATCCTGGTTAGATCAGAATCAGAACGCAAAAACACTCCTAGCTGTCATAACATAAGCACGTCTTGTTGTAGCTGTAACCGCAACTTAAGTGTTATAGGTCCTGGTTCGAGACCAGATAGGCACTTTCATTACCCTTCCACTGTTTGGAAATAGGCTTCCCCAAGCACCGCTACTTCGTAGTTCTGTGCTTCTCGCATCCAGCAGATTCCCGCGGTCTTGTCTTGTCTCCCAACGATAGGCAATTTGTGTAAATAATTTCATCAACGCTGGTCTCAAAATAGTGATGGAAAACATCGTGATTAGCCAGCGTAGGTATCCTAGTACTAAAAATAGAAGAAACTGACATCCACCAGACCGCACTGGCCGTGGTGGACAACGGCCCACTCCGTCTCACAGATAGATCGCTTCTGTCCCGGCAGTGGGAACATTACTGGCTGATTATGTTCCAGAATGGCAAATGAAACCAATTCCAGTCACAGCGCAAAAAAAAATCAAATTAAACAAAATTACAATAACATCATGGTCTGATGGTCGCACTGCATTTCCTACTCTGTGTCACATGCAAGTTCATATTATATTCATATACCAGCTCTTTAAAGGAAACGTTAAGCAAACAGTGCCGTATACAGCGATTCCAAGTGGTCATGTTTTTGTCACAGACATACTGGACATTCCTCCGTCTCTGCCCGTACTCTGTTCGACATCCATAGTCGTAAGGCACGCGTTTTTTATTACCAATTCGCGTCATTCCGTCTGATTGATTCGTTGGCACGTTATACAAGTTTTGCGTATATTTATTTTCTTTAATTACTTCATCAAAAAAGTTTGTCTTTTGTGCGTGCGATGCAAATGCATTCCACTCGTATATTTTAGGTGAGGGCTTATTTATTCTGGTTTCTTCTTTCGTCTTTTCAAGAATTGAACACGCTTTAGGTAGGCAAAGCAGGAACCAATTTTGTATTCACTTTTGTAACTTTTATATCAGATATGCACCGGTGAAGCTAGATCTGAATCAACATGGCGGCGACATCGTTAAAAAATATCCCATAGATAAACATCACCCGTCCACTAATCTCTCTAGGATGCATTTCCGATACGGCTCGCAATGCTTCCCTATCGTAAGAGAAAGCCGTAATGGTAAGGCCATTACGGCGCCCCTGGTCTACTTCTTGATATGCTATACAGTGGCATCTGTAGCACCATGAAACATGAGGCCTGAGGGCTGCAGGGGCTAGTGCAAATTATCGAGTTTTGGTCAAACCACGCTAGGGTAGGTACATTTAATTCATTCATCACGTGAGATTTTTACAAAATAAACGGACTGTAATAGAGTGTCTTCGCGAGTATAATGAATTTCATAACCTCCTTCATAATACTCAAGATGAATGAACAACAACAACTTAATTATGAATCAAATAAAGCATACGCAATATCTAGTAGGTAATTAGAATTACATAAATTAATTTCCATTGTTCTTAAAGTAAGATACGATCAATTTGTTGTAATACTAACATTGATGTGATAAGTAGAAACGATTGCAATATGACAGCAAAACAGTATGCAAAAATCAAGAGATTGTTGATCTGCCAGGGGTGCGGGTTGTTCGAAAGAGATACCGCGGCCCCTGGCACACAGGCAACTGAGGGAACAAGGGTGGGTTTTTGTCAGTAAAAGTCTGACACGCCCTCCCGCTCCACCTAGAGCGAGAGAAGTTATTTGATGATTACCCAGCCAAAAAAAAAGAGATTGTTGATGAAACAAAACAATTTATTCGTAAAGATACAGTGAGTACCTACAGTGAAATACATAAGAATATATTAAATCAACCACAGATACAGAAATATATTACACAACCGATAGAATTCCATAAGAGTCCGCTACACGACTTTAATAACGCTCTGGCCTAATTTAAACGCAAAGCCCTGATTTATGTCGTCACGAAATCCATATATTTTCCCCATTCATCATTGTAACGGTAACACACGTTGATGCACCGAATATTCCAAGTTTGACCTTTTCGTCATGACATTTAGATGCGTAGTTGCGTACGAAATGTCAAATCCGTGCGCAGATAAATGCGCACGGACTTATTAACTAACGAACGCGTTTAAAAAACAATTCGTTTGGATCCTTCAGATAATGGTAGGTAAGTAGACTCAACAATCGGTCTTTAGGAAATGTCAATGTGATGTTTTATCTGTAATCTATTGTTGACCAGCATCATATTTGCGTAACAATCACAATCTGAAGCATTTTGGGGGATATTGCTAATCGATTGCTTTATAAGTTTGATTAATTAGTCTGCTCGACAACATGAGTACCTAACGCAATAACGCAACAGGTGACCACTGAAAATAGGCGCTGTGCTGTGGGTCCCATAGCACAGCATCATGCTGAGTGGAAGCCTTCTTGTCACAGTCACGGCGTGAAGTTCCGACTATTTATGTTATATGTGCCTACGTATAAATCTGTGTTGTTTTAGGTTATTTTCAATGTGATCTCATGTTTTTGTATGCACGTGTTCCTGTGACAAATAAATCTATTTTTCTTTTTTTCTTGCTTACAATTTATGTTGTTACTGTCAAAATTAAAACCATTGCTATTAATAGTGTGGTACGCAATTACCTCGCTGGAGTAAACGGTTTTTTTTTACCGGGTCTCCTTTCGAATTCCGAATAAAACATGCATGGTTATTTGGCAGTACGGTACTCTCGCATTTGTTGGGTAAAATTAATTCTTGTTCATTTTCGGTGCTGGTTTCTTTGCAGTTTTTAGCTGATAATCCATTATTTCCGTTAACTGACGCTCTTTCGGATATCACTAGAGTCCACCCTTAGGTGTATCTATAGTTCCCAAATTTTCTTAGTCAATGTGAAGATGACAGACAATTCTTTCGCACTCCAGTCGATGTCAACAATAATTTCAATACCATTCATTGCCAGGCTATATTTCACTATATCTAATTTGCAACTTTATTTGTTTCAGGGCAAATCAGTGATCCGTCCGATAGCGTTCAAGCCGCTCGGGGGGCGCTTGTCTGCTGGAGGGGAGAGGTATGGCTCCACACCGGTGCTGGCCAGCAGACCACCATCCCACCTGACGCTCTATGGCAGTGAGTATATCAGCAACACCAGACTTTCACTATATAAAATGAGTCTTATACAACATGAAACATAATTAACGCAAGACCCCATTGGTGTGTTGCGTTAAAAGCTTATTACAATGACCAAAACTTTTTTTTGTTAAAGCGAACTACATATTATTAATATTAAGGAAATCGTGCTGACCCTAGCATTGCTTTATGCATTTAAGATTGAGTCATATTGCTTTGAGATAAGATTATTTTTTCTTGGATTCAATCGGCGGTAGGTATGGCAGATTACATACTTTTTGAAAAAATACACATATTAAAAGTTACTGCATTCAATTTAGTAGTCAATTATGAACAAACTATTTTTAGGATTTTTTGTATACCACTTCTCCGATGTCGAATAGCTCTAGTAGTCGGTTATGGAAACCTTTTGGGGCGAATCTGAACGCGATCAGCACATCGAAACTGCTTTCAAGAGTTGTCAGTGTCAATATTCCACAAAAAAGATGACACTGACAGCTCTTGAACGTGGTTTACATCTGCTGATCGAGTTTCATTGTTGAAATTTGCAACTACCTAATATTGGTGCCCCAATAGACAGATTGTGAAAGAAAGGTCGAAGGGGAATAGGTTTAACCCGAATTAATTTAACGACTAATGGATTGCTGATCCCTGTTATGTAGCAGCAGCTAACAATATTGCTGTGCTCTGATTTTAAGGGTTCCGGTGAAAACAGAAGCATTTCAAAAGGTATTTTAAACTTTGTCGCTAAGATGTCATGTCATGTTCTGAATTTCTGAGTACCCACCCCATTGGGTTAGAGCTTACTTTAGGCTGCAGTAGTGGTATGTGACGTCGTAACTCCTGCCTGAAAAATGATGGCCTTTTGTCCCAAAACACAGGCCATTAACTTACCACCTCTGTCTTATTGGCAGGCTCCTCAGATGTGCGCGAGGGCCGGTGGTGCGGCTCTCCTCAGCCCGCCTCCCTGTCCGCCCTGCCGCCCGCCACGCCATCCAACCCGCTACACCAGAGACATCACTCTGCTATTGTGTGAGTTTCCTTTGACTTTGTTTCCACATTATTAACACGTACCTACATGGTGATTGTCAACATCATACAACAGTCACGTCAGTAGCTTATTAGTCGTTTCGCCCAATTTTTCTCCAATCCAATCGTTCTTGTCATTGGGCTAACCGACAACTCCAGAAATACGTATTGGCACGTTTTGAATTTTATGCACTTTATTGCATGTACTTGCAGTGACGTTTTCTTATAGGTAACTTTATTGCATAAAGTTAATATTCTATATGGACTTACATGATGACAATTATTTTGTAGTAGATGCTAGTGTAGGTACTATAACTGAGTGGCGTCTAAGGACTGGAATTAGAAGTTTCGGCCAGCTGGCGGCAAGACGAGCGGATTATATTGTCAGACGAAAAAAAAAGAAAGAAACTTTGTTTATTCTGCAGAAACAAAACGCACGTTACAAAAAAAAGACAACATATACTTGGTAGCCAAAAGCCTCGTATTCAACCAATTAAAGTTTGTCAATTTTGTCCATTGCTTGATGTCTTTTGTTTCATGTTATGATTCATTTAGATTATCATCGCGGATCGCGGATACGGCTGAGGCTAGCATAAAAACTTGGAGATTAAATTGGCACATACAAAGGCAAAAGCCTCGTATTCAACCAATTAAAGCTTCTCAATTTTGTCCATTGCTTGATGTCTTTTGATTCATTTTGATCATCATCGCGGATCGCGGGTACGGATGAGGCTACCATAAAAACTTGGAGCTAAAATTGGCACAAACAGAGCGAGGGCTATGCCCAGAACTGGTAGAAGTCAAGCTGTGGATAATGATCTCATACTATAATAGTTCCATAATGTGAGCTATAGCGAGGATTGAATTCGCACTTCCTATACTATAATCTTATCAAAATCTAGAAGATAATGGACCACTGAAATCGTATTGTATCGTTTCCGCTATACTCTCCGCTCCGCTAAACCAATGACATCACTCCATTGTAAGTTCAATTGTTAGAACTAGCTCAAATTGTGTTATACTAGTTTTAGAGACTAGACGTACCAATATTGTAGCAATCGTATCCATACATATTATAAATTAGAGTCGCTTTTCGTGTCTGTTTGTGTTCCCGCATTGTTTTTCTAAAGCAACGGGTTTTATGCGGTATTTGCCAACATTTTGAGAATTTATTCTGGAAGGTTTACTAAACTTAAAAAAAATTATCATCATCTGCCTAGCCTTTTCCCATCTATATTGGGACCGACTTCCAGTCTTCCAGTACTGTACATAGAACGATTGCCTATCTGACCAGTTATTGGGTAATACGGTACCTCTCAGTGAGACCGGTTGCCAGGCATTCAGACTTTGGACGACCCGTAACGCACTGTCAAAGATCCACGAATGACAGCCGCGACCAACGACTTATAGTGCTTGCCGAGGCACAGAGGGGTTTTGATATATAAAGATGGTCAGCCAAAGGACCAACCGTACCAATTTAACTTAATCTGATAGATTGGCCCGTGTATTTACTTACTTACATTTTGTTACTTTGCCACAAAACATTAATAATATTAAACGTATAACAAAGAATTCGCGATGATTTGCTCAGTCGTAAAAATATTGTGCAAAGCAGGACTAAGTCGCTAATTTAGGTATACTCGTACATATTTTGTTCGTATGGAGCTGCCTCTATTACGTTACATAGAAACTACGTAATGTATATTTAATTGTGTTCCTAAACCGTACACCGGAACGTTGTATTATGCCAATAACGTACCTAATTGCCAAAAAATAGGTCTCCTCTATAGACTCTACAGTAGGCTATCTCTAAAATGTGACTCGTTGGTATTATTACGAAAGAATTTATTATGCTGTCATTGACACAACATTTTTCTGACATATTACGATTAGTTCGTATAACTTATTAATTGAACTATACAGGGTGACATCGACGCGCAAACTGTAACTGTGAATTCAGCACATAATTCTAGATCGCCTAGCGTAGATATTTTTCGTCGGATAAAGAACAAACACCGCTATTTCATAGAAAACTCGACACCTACACGGCCAAACGAATTTTTGAAGTGAAAACTTCTTTAGGCGCCTTGAGCATTTTTTAGGTGAACAAAAATCATGGAACTCGCGTCATCGTCACCGAACGCTTTTTGATTTAAGGGCCGTATACACCGCGAGCGCGAGAGAAAATTAGGTATTGAAGCGCTACTCACACAGCAATAGACGCGTGCGCCCCGCTTACGCACATATACATTTTTACATAGTGGTTCGAACAGCGGGAAGCGTGGAGACAATATTTAAAATATAAGTGGATACTATTTTGTTCTTTTCATAGCATCTATATTTAGTAAGGAAGGATGGGAGAGGGAGTGGTTTATTGCATGGTTTTGTATGTAGGTATCAATTAAGTAGCTGTTAAAATATGATTTTAAAAAACAAAGTCAAGACTAATTTCTTTCTCCTATTTATTTCTCCACTCACTTGTATCACTCGCTCAAGCATTTGTCCACTTACTCGCCTTCCAATTCGCTCACTGTTTCAAACTATACGTAAATAGGTGCTAACTTCTGTATTACAATTATTATCAACATTTTGGATTTCACCAAATGCAGCCCTGAAACAAATAAGATACAATTTTATACCCGTTACTGACAAAAAATATAAGTAGGTATATAGTACAATAGCTAACAATTGATTAAAAAAATCGACCGGCAGCTACTGTAAATTTAGTGGGAACGCAAAAAAGCCCTTGTATTTTGTGCTTTTGGCCGTACTCATATTTTTCTATAAAAAATCCAATGTTACTTCACTATTACAGAAACAGTAATTCTTTTTATAAGGTATCTACTTGTTTACGACTACGAGCACACAA